>JAILYF010000034.1:1200000-1800000 GCA_025491095.1 Brachionus asplanchnoidis
ACATAAATTTAATACTTGTAATCTCTGTAAATGTTCACTGATCAGTTCTAAACCTTCATCTCCAAATTTAGTCGACCACAAATTTAGATAACGAAGTGATGGTAATTTGATTAGGTACTCAGCACACGCGCTTGTGACATTGGTAAAAGCTAAACTCAGACATTCTAAATTTCCAAACGATCCAGACAAAAGAAGTTTGGCTAAATCTTCATCAGTAGATCGAGAAGGTAAAGTAAGCTTTCTAGGACCTCCTTTTTGTTGCAATTCTCTCAGCTGCATTAGTCTTTCGCACACTTTGGCATACATTTTAATTCCCAGATGAGTACTTTGCAATGTACTAATTATTTGAAGCTTATTTTCAGGATTCTCAACGCCGTCAAAATCCAACATTGCGCAAAGTGTCTTTAAAAGCAGTATTCATTAAATCAAGGATTTTGTTTTTAAATTTTTTAAATAAAAATCGATTTTTACTTCTATTGCACTTGGAACTTCCCTCACTGCAAGAACCATTATTTGAGAAAGTAATTTGTTTATGCTCAGTAAAAATCTTTTTTTTTTACAGCAGCATCCAATTAATCTTTTCAACTTTATAAATAAATAAATTTTGTAAGTCAAAAAATGCCATTTGAAGTAAGGTAATTAATTAATTTAAAATAATTACCATCAAAGAGAACAATTCGCCTTCATCATCACACGATATTCCACCAGGACAAAATATTTCAAACCAGCCTTCTTTACCTTCTCTAATCCCAATTAATGCTTGATGTACTTCACAACGACTGTCATCCGCAAAATTTTCCACAATTTTTTTGAATATTCTTGAAAAGTTATAAAATAAAATATAGATATTTGCTATTAATAAAATTTAAACAAATACATATTTAATCATTTCTAAATTTAAGGTTATAAATAAGAAAAAATGAAAAAAGTATTTTTGTCAACTTGAGTAAAAGTACTTGAAAATATTTTACTCACTTAATAAATTTTTCATGTGTTAAAGCCTGATCCGGAAAAGGAACTGACTGCAAAAGTTGAGCCAAATTTAAAATCCAATCATCAAATTTTGACATAGTGAGCATCATCTTAGTATGACAAATAAGTTGATCTTCTTTTTCTTGTTTTGAAAGTGTAATTTGGGTAGGCTGTGTTGTTGACCTAAAGCTTTGATTTAAAATCAAAATAGCTTAAAAACCAATTATTCGAATGTGAATAGTAATTACTTTTTGCGCTGTCCAAAGCAACTATGAATGGCCGCTAAGCAAACAGAGACAAAATTTGGCAACACGCGAGGAAAAGGACATTGACTTGTAGGACTGTGCATTGAAACTACAAAACTTTGAACTGTCTCTAGTCCCTCATTTTGTGACATTAAAGCAGTCAGGTAGTCTTGGATAAAAAGACGCATTCTGGGATGACGACCAAAATCACCATTGTGCTTCAAAATTCGTTGAACAACCGGTGTGAACATTTCAATAACAATATGAGATCTGGGACTATTTTTACAATGTTTACTGAAAAAATCGCATATTTCTGGAGATGGATGATTTTTTTCCAAAAGTGGACTTAGACAAACAATTATTTCTTCGTGCATTTGTTTGGGTAAATTTTGTTTTTGTAATATCTCGGATACAAGCTCGAGAGGATGTTGATATATTTCATTGTCTTCAATTGGTGTAGCCAGAGACATTTCGACCATGCTCTTAAAAAAATTTTCTTTATTTTAAAAGTATCATTTGTAAATGTCTTAAACTTACCTTTATTTCTTTGATTAAAACTTCAGGTCTAACAGCCAGTTTTAATACTTTTTCAGATTTGAATTTATGTTTCTTAAATAAAATTGATTCAAATAATTTTAGTGACTGAGTGAAAAGAAAATTACTTTCCAAATAATTGAATGAATCCATCGGTCTCTGACATAGACATTATTTGTCTTGATTGAAAAAAAATTCATTAATGAATAAAACTTACAAAAACAATTTCTAAATTAATACTTGAATAAGATAATGACAATCTAAAGTAGCTACACGAAAGCAATATTTTTGACCTGGTTCCCATTTTGATATTGAACTTACATCAATGATTGTATGATATGGTATTCCATTTTCGATATAATCACTTTTCTTAAATTTAAAATACAAAAATTTTGCTTTGAATTCTAAATTTTGACAGAATTGTACAGCTTTTTTAAAGAAATTTATGATTTCAAGTAAAATATCAAAAATTTTATCACATATTTTTATCGGCAATATTATGCCATCACACACTGGAACGCTCAATATCTGAAAAACATACATTAAGAATGTTCTATTGAGTTAAAAAAAAAGTTTTATTTTTTTTTGATTGAAACAAATTCTTTAATTCAAAACAAAACTGATCTCGTATCAATATTTTTAACAACATAAATTTTAGCTGTTTTGATCTAAAATTTTATTTAAAATTTAACAGCACATTCATAGTGTGTGTTATTCAGGTAGTTTCTCATCAGGAATTGAGTACTCAAAAGTGTGTTAGTCATATTCGAATGGTCGAAAGTTAAGAGGCACATTTTTTTCAATTGTTTTGTAAATATTCAAAATAAATTTTGGTTAAAATTTGGTTTGTTATATTATGTTTTTTTTTGTTTAATCTGAAGAAGCTTTAGCTTGGTATTTATATTATGCATGGTAGATTTATTCTGAAAAAAATAATTTGAACTAGTAGAATAAAATAAACAAATATTAGCCTAAATAAAAAAAATTCAATCCCTAAAAATTATTTTTATTGTTAATTGACAGTGATGTTCGGCTTTTTGTTTTTTACAGCAATTTATGTAAATATAATTTTATTTTTGTAAGCAAAAAAAGCAAAACACCACTATTTATCATATATTATGGAATTTGATTAATTTTTTAAATATTTGAAATCAAATTAAAAAAAGAGAAGCTAAAGAACTTGCTAAAAAGCGGTAAAACTTTCTAATCATAAAAATCATAAAATCATAAAAAATAAAATTACTGTTGTGGAGAAGATGCCAGAGTTTCTGAGCATAAGACGATGCGTTTTCCATCGTCTTAGAAGTTTTGAGGACAGAATCTTGGTAAAAACGTTTGTATTGTGAGTTAATTTACATAGATTGACATCGCCCTCAACAATAAGCTTATAGCGCTGCGTTAACTTGTTATTTTTATTATTATTTATTAATATCTCACTCGATTCTGTTTTCAAATATCTTAAATTTTTGTTTATTGCTTTTTTGTTATTTAAAACCAAATCGTCATTGCTTAAGTGCTTATAAATTTGTTGGCTTTTAGTCGACAATTCCATGTTAGACGAAAATTTCTTGGAAAATATCAAAGTTTTTTCACCATTCGAAATGCTATCCACAGACTTGATGTCAATCTCCTCAAGAGAAATGCTTTTTAAGTTCGGAGCAGATTGATGAATATGTTTAGATCGATTTAAACTAGAACTTTGAATAATAAATGAGCGAAATTTTTTTTCGTCTGAATTCACAAACGCTGATCTAGCTTTATTTTCTTCTCTGTTTTCTTCTCTGTTTTCTTCTTTATTCATTTGGAATTCAAAACCTAGTGATGGAATATAACTCTTAATTTCTTTGTTAAATTGAATAGAGGGTATCATTTTAGAATCTGGGTCGTCGATTGATTCATTTGAATCAAGTGATTTGTTATTTGAGTTGAGCTTGTAGTGGCGTTTTCGCAGGTGCCTATGACGATGTATTTGATGACTCTTTAGCATTGATTCATCCTGGCACTTGCAAGCATTGTCGAATTGTTCCAAATTTTTTTTTGAAATCAATGGTTTATCCTGTGAGTTTTTTTCAGCGGTTGACTCAATCAAAGGCTTTTTTGACTGCGCAGATTTTAAATCAAAATCAATTTCAACATGAGACTCGTTTGTAGGCACATCGCTCAGGAATATGGTGTTAATAACTGTTTGTTTGTTTGAGTCATTTTTTTTATTTGGACCTCGTCGAATTGGCACACGATTGGGTTTTTTATTTACCAAAGAAGATGATGATGATATAAAGACTTTAGATTCCAGATTGTCTTCTTCCATGTTAAGCTAGAAATTGTAAAAAAAAACAAGATTTTGAAAAACTATTAAAATCATCTAAAAACGCATTTTAATAATTGATTAATTCAGAAGTTGGTAATTGTGGTTGATGGTCTAGGATCAAAAATTGAAATCGAACAATGAGAAAAAAATCAATACACTCAAAACAAAAGCCTTTGGCTAAATTTTAACACTCAAAAGTTCAATTACTAATCTTGAGCAAATAAACGTGCCTAAACAAAGATGAAATCATATTTTAAAAAAATTAGAGAATTAATCAAATGCTTATGCGAATGCTTACATCTCTAGAATGTTTTAAAACAAAATATCATGGATATTAATCCAAAATTTTTTTATTAATAACTACAATCAGTTTTTGAATGTAAATAATTAATTCATAAATTTAAGCTAAAAATCAATAAAAATGATAAATTAAAAAAATGCACACTTTCGCTTATCACTCAAAAAGGTTGTGCGCTTTTTGCTCAATATTTTCGCCTGGTAATCTAATGAATTTAAATAGATCTAAGCTTAAATTAACTAATCTTTCTCTGTTTGGAAGAAAGTTCAAAATTTTCTAAGAATTTTGAGAAATTTTTTCCCAAAAAGTAAAAAAAAAATGAATCAAGAAAAAAAAACGATTTTCATTTTAGGCCTGTTTGAAATAAATTGAATCTTTCATTTAATAAATCAGAAAAAAACATTCGTGAATAAAAAAAATTCTAATTCCGTAATTTAAAACTTTAAATATTTGATTGACAAGATTTTTAGTATAAATTTTGTGTTTTATGATGACAGATATTATTTAATAACAACAAAAAAATTATGATATTATACTAATGCATAATTTTTTATTACAAGATTTAATTTCTATGCATTTGGTCCTTGGAATATTAATTCTTTAATTATTTTCTACCAAACTATTGGAAGCAATTGAAACCAACTGAGAAATAGGCTGCGAAAAATCGATATTTTTTTCAAATTAGTTTATCATAATTTTTAATCTAATAAACATTCATTCTATTGATTTGGTGAAACATAAAATAAATTAAAACTGCTGATTATTTTCTTATAATAATTCAATGCTTTCGACGATAAAACTAAAAGTGTTTGAATTATGCTCCACGTATTTTAAATGAATGGTTTAAAAATATTAAATTTAGCTTTTTGAAAAAATTATCTTAAAATAAATTATGAATAAAATAAAATTGATAAATCAAAAAATTTGTTTCTCCTATAAAATTTCTTTTAGGCATTTTATTTGAGCATCTTATCATTCAAAATATTGCTGGAAAAAAATAAAGCTCAACATTTCAGTAAATCTTTTTGATTTCTTTATTAAAAAATGCTTTAAAAAAAGTTAACATTAGAAATTGATAGAACAAATATTATTCAAAAATGTAGTTTTTACTAAGAAATTAACAAGACAGGTGAATAATGATTTTAACAAAATGATCTAATTGTCACTTTTATGTTGTTTAGAACTTTTTAATTTATAAAGCCAAATATTCAAGTAGTTTATGATTGCTTCTCATTCTCTCATTGTCAATTTTTGTTGTTGTTGTTAATTTAAAAATGAAAATAAAGATTTTTCATGAGTATATTCGATCGAATATACTCATGAAATATATATATAGCTTAAGATTACTTAACAAAATTTGATATATGCGTTGAAAAATATTTTGATAAATAAATTTTTTTTATAAAAAAAAAAACTTTTCATTTTTTATTAAAATTGAATAGATATTTTTCATAACCTATCGATTATTTTGATATGAATGTTGAGACAAAATAAATTGCTTCGTGTGGAAACTTAAATAATTCACATTAGCCTTTATAATGTATTATTAACTAGGTAGAAAACCAAAAATAACATAAAAACTAGATATTTTATGATTTCTAAATTTTCTAAAAATGTCTAACCATAGTCAAAATCAACAACAACTTTTGGAAGTTAAAAGCAAGTATGACGCAGAGTTCCGTCGTTTCGGTCTGGACAGACTGAAAATCAGCAAGTTTGAAGAATTTTACTATTTGGTTGAAAAACTGCACGGTCTCTATGGCATTCAATTCAACATATGCTACACAGATAAAGATGGTGACCTGCTACCAATAAACAACGACAATAATCTTGCCCGTGTGCTTCAAGTTACAATGGGCATATTGAGATTGATCATTTTAAGAAAAGGCGAATGTTACCCCGAAAATGGAAATCTTTACTTTAATGGAAACTTCATGCAGCCAAACAATTTGAATTTTGCTAGCTCAAATTTATCCTATAGACCTACAAATTTTCTAAATCAAATAAAAGAACTTTCCACAACTTTGACATCTCATAATCAGTCAAACTCAGTAAAACCATTTGTGATATCCTATCCGGAAGACTTTAGACCAGTGTCTGCCATTATTGATGTTGACATTTTGCCAGACACGTTTCGTCGCGTTAGACTACACAAACACAAATCGAGCAAGCCATTGGGATTTTACATCCGAGATGGACGCAGTTTACGAGTGACTCCGCACGGAGTAGAGCAAGTACCGGGTATATTTATATCAAGACTAGTACCAGGTGGTCTTGCGGAAAGCACTGGCCTTCTATCTGTAAACGATGAAGTAATTGAAGTAAATGGCATAGAGGTTGCTGGTAAAACGTTGGATCAAGTAACTGATATGATGGTGGCCAACAGTTCAAATTTGATAATTACTGTCAAACCAACAAATCAAAAATATAATTTGAACCGTACCCAATATAATAATTCCATAAAGTCAACCAGCAAAGCATCGTATCTCAACAAAAATATGCAAATGTCCAAAAAAAATGATCTTTTTGCCAAAAACTGTTCCTATTCTGCGTCGTCGTCTTCAATAAACTCATCTTCGGCATCGATAAATAAAATTTCGAATGCTCAAAAAGATTTATCCTTTAAAAATGGTCCCAATAATTCTACTTCCAATTGGCAGCTAGACGAATCCCATATAGTACTTGAAATGAAGCCAAATAATTCACATTTGGACAGTGAAAAAACCTTCAATGAATATGTCAATGATCAATGCCACGGTGATCATGATGACGATGATGATGATGATGATGATGATGAAGAAGAGATTCGCTACAATTCAGAAAATAATAAATTGAATTCAAGTGAGAATGACAATGATAATTCAGATGAAAAAATTCTCACTCTTTAAAATTATAAAAATTAAATATTATCACTCTTAAAAATTGTGCTAATTTTTTCTCTATTTTTTTTAAACAAAAATAAGGAATTTTAATACAAAACAATTTTCAAATTTACATTTCTTAAAAAAATAACTTGTGTTAGAAAAAAAAATTGTTATCAAAAAAAAGAGCATATTTTTAATAAATTTTTTTTTTGTAAAAGAATTAAATTAAAGCAAAATCATTTTTTTTGTAAGTCTTTTTAATATTTGACTTTGTAGTTATTAAAAACTACATTTATTATTGCCTTAACAATTTTTTTTTCATCTGAAAGTAATTATGTAAATTAATAACTTTATCAGATATTCTTGTGTATTAAATTAAACTATAATCAAGGAAAATTATTTTGTTCTAATAAAAGAATATTTGATTATAGAAAAAAAAATAAAAAAATTAGCTCTATTTATCTTCACTAAATAGGAATAAAATTTTGATTTTTTTCTTTTATCAACTGAAAAGATAATGTAAGACTTTTATTTAGATTATTTCAGAATTAAATCGATTACTTATTCATCTAGTTGTTCTATTTCTTATTTTGAATTCTTGATTAGAAAATTATATTTTTGACTTGTGATGTTTGATTTAATTTCACTTGATATTTAAAAATGGCTTTTTTTTAAATAAGAATTTACAACTCATATTTTTTTAATTAATTTAAAATATTTTAAAAAATAATCTTTAAATTTTTAATAGAAAAAAGAGCATAATTTTAAAATTCTAATTCCAATAAGTCCAATATAAAATTTTTATAATGAACATCATTGAAAGTCACGAAGATCTTAAAAATCCAAATTTAAACACCAATATCTCAGATAATTTTTATGCTGAAATAAGCAGCTTTATAGGAATAATCGCAAGTGGATTTATGATATTTGGAGGTATAATTCCCTATATTCCTCAATATAGAGTTATTAATCGGTCCAGAAATGCAAGTGGGTTTAGCACATTAGTTTGTTTGGCTCTGTTAATAGCAAATATACTTCGTATTCTATTTTGGTTTGGTCATCCATTTGAAACTCCTCTGTTGGTTCAAAGTATTGTCATGATAATTTGCATGCTGATTATGCTTGAATTGTGTGTACGAGTCAAAAATGAAATGCTTCATTCTTCGAGTATGTTAGCACCACCAGAAAAAAATTTTTTCGATTTTGACAAAGAATATTTCTGGAAATGGACTGATTTCAAAAGTTACATCCAGTTTCTCATCACTTTTGTATTATTAATTGGATTTATAACTAAATTGTTTATTAATTCAACTTATTTTGTTGAAACTTTGGGTAAATTTTTCTTAACCAAAGGCATCCATGATTTTATAATAAACTTCATAAATTTGGATAATGAGGAAATATTAATATACAAAATCATTTAAGAAGCATTTTTAATACTTTTCAAAATTTGAATTTCTAATTTCTTAAGCTTATCATAAAATCATGGATGTTTTGAATTAAAAGAAATGAATTTTTTTTTGAAGGCTTTTTATCAGTTTTCACAGAAGCAATGCTCGCAGCTCCTCAGTTTTACCGTAATTATGCAAACAAATCAACTGAAGGAATGAGGTAATAGAAAAATTAGAAATTTTTTTTGTAGTTTTCTACTTTTCTTTAGTTTAACAATGGTTGTGATGTGGACAAGTGGTGATTTGTTCAAAACCATCTACTTCATTGTTAGAAATTCACCATCACAATTTTGGTTGTGTGGCTTGTTGCAAGTTTCTTTAGATATTGCAGTTTTATTTCAAGTCTATATGTATTCTTCTAATCAAAACAAAAATTTTAAATAACATTCCTTTAAATTAATTCAAATACAAAAATCCAACTAATGAGTCATCTTTTTGTTTAAATATTCACTCTGTTTTAACCAATATTCTATTTGAAAAAAATAACCTATTTTATTATGTATTTTTTTTAAATACATTTAAGAATTCGAGTTATTAATTATTTTATGAGATAATTAGATATTGACTTAATTAAATAAGCATCGAAATTTCAAATGACTAATTTAACTTTTAAAAAATGTCAAATTGCGACTTTAAAATCTTTTAATATTTATTTCTGAAAACTTAAGCATCAAAAATTCATAAATGCCCAATTTTTAAAATAATTAAATAGGTTGATTTAAACGTGATCCAAATCAGAAAAGATGATTATCATTAAAATTTAAATAAATAAAAATTTTAGTCTAAATTCAAAATCTTTAATTTATGATTATCTATTTTTTTAACAAAATCGAGCTCTTTCAAAATTATAAAAATAATGCTCTATTTAAGGGTACAAAACAGAATCAGAGAATATTTCAGAATCTAAGGTTTTATTAATGCGCTTTTAAAATAAATGCTTAATTTTGTTTTATTTGAAGAACAAGTTTTATACCGTCACGGCAAAAATTCTATTATTCTCTTTGTTGTTAAATAAAATAGTGATAAATTTCATATTAAAAGTAATAAAAATGTTCTCGATAAAAGTAAAAAGAGGCTTACCCGTTTTAAGAGTGCTTCTTGTAGTATGACGTCTTTAATTTTAAGATAAATTGAGTTTATTTGTTGCTTGAAAAATTGTTTTTAATATTTAATTGCATGAAAATTAATTCTAGTTATCTCTTTTTTGCTAAGCAACTGAATTTAATTTAAATTGAATATGTTATTTTTTGGGCCAAAGATAAAATTATACCAAAGAGTTATATGAAAAGAGAAAGTTAATTTTATACTGGGCTTTTTGTGTATCCGATAAAATAAAAAGTTTTGTTTAAACGAATTGAGTATAAATAAAAATATTAAATTAGGAATTGTTTAATTTTCAATATTTATCGGCAGTTTTTAATAGTTCTACTTTTTAATAAGAAACCTCAGGAAATTTTCAGCGTTCTATTTTTCACACTTAATAAAAACTTATTTAAAACATTTAACTTTTCAATTTTTATTCCTACCCACAATTTGAAATTTAATTGCAGTTTATAAAATAATGAATTAAAATTAATTTTTAATATAATAAAAAAAAAGGTACACGTTAACGTCAGGAGGCTTTTTAAATCAATTATAACCATAAAATCACAGGGAATTCAGAAATTTTGAAACATATTCTCTCTTTGATAAATTTGTAATATTTATTAGTATTCGCTACCAATTTAGTGGAAATACTTTAAAAAATGATATTCGGTATGATATTCTATATCGGTCATTTTAAACTTAAATATTTTTTTTATTTTTGTGTAAAAAAAGTTGATTTAAAGTATTTTTGAGTTTTTATTAGACAAACAATTTGGGTTAGGTGTGCCTTATGCTTGTAAGTAAAAGGCAAAGATAATTAAAAAAATGAAAAATTGAAAAAAAGTGTCAATTAAATTGCATGAGAAAATAAAGAGTTTATTGGCATTGCTGAAATATACCTGGAGAGGAATGGAACCGCCGGGCGAAGTCGAAATTGTTGTGATTAGTGAAAATCAGGTGGTGTATTTTGATCGCGAATGTTTCCAGTCTTAGCATTTTTAATATGTTGTTAAGAGACAAAAAATATTTAAAAAAAAAGTATCTTTTTGAGTAGGTCCCAACTCAAAAATTTTAAAATTCGCTTCATTCTTTTAGGTAAGATCAAAATTTTAAAAACTTAATTAATTTTTTTTTTATTAAAAAATATTAAAAATTTTCTAAATTTTATGAAAAAATTTAATTTTTTTACAATATAATTTTCAATTTAATTTTTAATAAAATGGAATTTTTTTTAAATATTGTTTTATCCATGAAATAGATTTTTTTAGATTACTTAATAAGGAATGTAAGACTTAAACCTATACATTTAAATATTTGTCTTTCTTTTTTTAATTCATAATAAATTTACCCTTTAAAATCTTAATTTTTTCAAACCGTTTAAAAAAATTACGATTTTAGAGCTTTTTACTGAGTTAGTCCTGAAAAAATTTTGGAACAAAACTTATTTTCACTCTGTTCTTCTTTTTAATTATAAAATGATTCTCTATAAATGTACTGTATATCTTTGAAAATTTTTGATTTGGGGATATTTACTCCAGAGACTCTTAAAGACAAACACCCTTTATTTTGTTTATTTTAGTTTTTTTGTGATAAAAATATAAAAGTTACCAATAAAATTAATTTTATTTTTGGACTACTAAATGAAATTTGTTCAAGAAAACTTTTTCCCATGGAAAAAAAAGTGTCCATATCACTTAAAAAGAACTAAAAGAAAAAATTCCCAGCTAAAATGTGCTAAAACTTTGACTGATTATAAAGCATGAAAAAGTCAAGTATATTGAACTAATTTATAAAAATTCTAAATCAGCACGTTCAAATTTATAAGAAAATATTTTAAAAAAAATGTCAGAGGCATATTTCATATCTTCAACCAACATTGTCCCATATCCTTTATTTTATTTAAATTTTAGAGTTCTGACATCACTGCTTAAATAATTTTGAATCTTTAAGAATTTTGATTATAATTGTAAAGAAATTAAACTTATATGCTTTAACTGGTTAATTTTTATAGTAATTGAAAATTAAGTATAGCAAAACATTGAATTTTCAATCCTAAATAAACATAATATCTTTAGTTTTTTTTAATAGTCTTTTAAAAAAAATTTTTTTGTTTCACCTTGTGAAATTTATAGAACAATATGTAGAACAAAATCAATATTCTTAAATTAGAATTTAAATTTTGGATTGGAATTTTGTATGAAAATTCACAATGCCGAGTTTTCTAAACTCACTAGATATTTAAAGTTATAGCAATTAAGGGATTTTCTGATGTTTTTAGGAAGCATTTGTGTCGCAAATGTATATTAAATTTGTAAATATAATAAATTGTTTGTGTATTTGTGTTTAATAAAGGTATTTTTATTTTGGATTGAAGTCATCTTTTGGTTTTAAAGCAATATTTTTATTTTGATTTGTAAAAAATGTAATAAAATTTTGAATAAAATTTACATTACTATAAAAAAAAATTAAATACAACTATATGCTTAAGATTTTTAAAAAGTTAACTATTTTGTTAATATACAAAACTAATAATTTAAAATACAGTATCAAATAGACTGTCACAATTCCTCGATTAAATCGTTAATAAAAAACAAAAAAAAAACGAAAAAAAAAACAAAATTTTTATCATTTTTTACGTAAATGCTAATTTCTTATAAAAAAATAATGCGCTTTTATTGACTGTTATTAAATTTAAAATAAAATTTGACAATTTGTACTCGAATCATTTGATTCAATTTTTGTTTTATAATTTGACTCAGGTGATTGAAGTCTCAAAGTTTGATCAATTTTACTATTGTTGTAAGCTGAAATTGATGAAGCATTTGATGTGGCTTTTTGGTTGTTCGATTGAAAAATTGGATCTGAACTTAAATTGTTGGTGCAACCAGGAGAAGACAGCCAATTTAGATTGCTTGCTATGGATGAAGAAATATGTTTGGAGTAATTTGACTTATCTCTGACAGATTCGAGAGACAGTGATTTTGGCGAGTCTATTTTGTTAATGCTGCATATTTCATTTGACCAATTGTTTTGTGAATTGTGAAGAACGCCTTGATTAACGTTGTTTATTGCTGATTTACAATTAGCATTTGTGTTGAATTGAGCACCTGAATTTGTAGAGTACAAATCAAAAGGTTGTACCAGATGTCCGAAACCGTTTCGGAAGGGTTCAATGTGATTTTTTTCTTTTTTTCTCCACTTTGCTCTTCTATTTTTGAACCACACCTTTGAATCAAAGAAAACAAAAAAGATATAGATTATTTTGTTGTTGATTTATCTAATGAAGAAATTTGATAAGTCCAGAATAACTAAGAATAACCGAAAATTTATGAACTCAGCTAAGGTTTAGATTATTAGGTTTATTTGCTCGGTACATATATTTTATAATGATATTTATTTAATTAGATTTTCTTATTGTTCTTGTCAAAGTGGCTTGAGAATAATGTGTGCTTTGAGATTAAATTTAACTTTTTTTTTTTTTCTTTTTCAAATTAATCCCTATGTACACTTAAACTCGATTGTCTTTGATTATTATTTTCAAAGCTAAAATTAAATACATACTCTAACTTTGGCCTCGGTCAAACTTGTCCACGCTGCTATCTCTTCTCTGGTTGCCAAGTCCGGATAGCGATTCCTAGTGAATGTGGTCTCCAGCTCTTGAAGCTGTTGACTTGTAAAGTGAGTTCGTTGACGTCGAGTCCTCTGCTTTTTTCTCTCGTCCGACTCGTCTTCGTCATCGTCTTCCTCTTCGCAGCCACTTTCGTTGTTGGAAATGTGCGAATTGCTGGAAAGTGTCATGTTCAAGTGAGACTGGCCTTTTGGTTGACATTGCTGTTGATTCGAATCAGGGTTGGACTCACTAATAGTGTTGTTAATGTCCAAATATTGAGTGTCATCCTTATTGGCGTTGCATGCCATTTGAACAGTTGAAGAATTGCTAGCTGAATTGAGGCAATTCGATGATCCGTTTGGCGATGAGTACGTGTTCACAATTGAATTGTTGGCCAATTGAGGAATCTGGTTGAAAAAGTTCAAATGGTAGCAAGACAAATCGCATGAGGACACTGGCGTGCTCGATAGGTTTTTTATGTCACCAGGTATCAACGGATTGAAGCCCATTAGGACAGACGATTCTTGGGGACTGTTTGACGAGAGTGAGTGGGACGTGCTCGCCGAACTTGTCGTAGACGACGACGACGATGATGTCGGATAAAAGGAAGACAAGTTAATGTTGCCGCTATTGTATAAATTTGAGGATGTAGACACTCCGCTGTAATTAACAATGCCATTATTACTAGTATTGTTGTTATTTGCATTGGCATATAGCTGGTTGTATGATCGAATGTTGTTGTTTAAATTGAAATTGTTTTGGTGACTCATGCAAGAATTTTGATATGAATTTATTGCGTCGTTGTTGATATTGATAGAATTTCGGCTGAACGACGCCGTGGACGCTTGGCCATCTTGATTCGGATTTAAGTGAAAATTTGAATTGCTTGTTGAAATGGAAGAAGCAGACGAAGCTGACGAAGGAGATGACGAAGCCAACGAATAGTCGTAAAGATAATTGGCATTCGACACAGATCCACAGCTTGTAAGATTTGTGTAGATCAATTGATTGGGCCCAATTTGTGATCCGTTAATTCCATAGTAATTGTTGTTCAAATTTGGTGAGTCCATCTGAGCTAAATTGGCGTTAGTTGATTCAATTTGAAGGAAATTTGAATTTAGAAACGATGGCATCAGTGAATCATTCACACTTGAGCTTGATTCCATTTTGTCTATCTAAAACAAAAATACAAAAAATTCTTTAATCTTTTTTTATTTTTTTTTTGAGAGGTGGATACACCATTTTGCAGAATTCACTCTTTGTCATCGTGTTTAGAATGGATTAAGGATTTGAAACCAATTTTGATTTTATTTTGATTTAAAAGAAATTTCTTTTCTAATAGAAAGAAAAAATAGCTAATATAGATTTTTTAACTAACCAAAAAAAAAAAGAAGAAAGAAAAGAAGATAAAAGTGATAATCTAAATTACAAACTAATGATAATTGCAAACTTATCATGAGCCAAAAAATATCATACAGACGAAGTTAAATGTTATAGTAGAAAATAAATTGAGCGAATTACAAAATATCACCAAATTGGTCTTCTACATTTTGCTATTCGCAAAAATAAAGCAAAAGCAATCAACACAAAAAATAAGTACAGGATATTTGTGTCCATTTCGTATAACTTGTCTTTTAGACTCTTTTTCACTATAGTTCAAACTTTGTCATTTTATTTGATATTTAAATTTTACATGACTGAGCCTAATAAAGAGCGTGCCTTTAGAATGGTCAATTTTATTTAAAATTTAATGCAAACAAATCTTATCGAAAATTTAATTAATTAAAATCTATTCAATATTAGACAAAAAATTAAATAAACTTGATCTTTATTTAAGTTAACAATTATCGCACCGTCTAGTTCTACGAGACACACAATATCACAATGTTTGGATTTTAACTAATTAATAAAGCAACAAAAATTCAAGCAAAATTAATTGATTTGCAAATGAAAATAAAATAATAGTAAAAAAAAGGATAAAAATAGTTTCAGCAGTAGAAAATTAAAAAAAACAACAATAGCCAATGAATAAAATTCCTTTTAGTTTTCATTAATTTTAACATAATAAATCAAATTTCGAATTATCATACAAAAAAAAAAAAAGAAAGAAAGAAGATATTTGAAAAATATATTTGCTTAGAGTGTAACAAAAATTATCTCTTAAACATGTCGCTATATAAAACTTTTCTATTACTTCTATTCGTTTTCTTTATATATTATTTTATTTTTTTTTTTATTATTTTTAATCACTCAGTCACTCACCATTTTCTCTTTTTCAAAAGTAAAATTCGAATACATGAATATTGATTTCTCTATTTTTTCTTGCTTCTAATTTTAAGATTTTTTTCTCTTTAGTTTTTTCGAGAAATAAATATCAACAAAAGAGTTTCTTGCATAGATCAAAATAAATTTTATCATCTAAGGTGATATTTGAAAAACAAATATGAAAATGCGACATAATTTGATTTGAAGAAGAAAAAATTAAAAAAAGCTAATCTACCAATCAAAAAAACTTATATTTTGTCAGAATCTTTTTTTTTGAAAATAAGGCTCCAATCATCACAACTCTCTACAATAAATAATAGCATTTTTTTATCAAAATATCTACTAGATTCGATTGGAATCTTATTTCGGGATAAATCATTTCTGAAATCGTGAAAATTAATTTCGTTTTAATTATTATATCATTTCAGTTCAAGAACCCAACAAATTCTTCATACAAAACCAATTTATCTTTATTCATAGCTAATTTAAACTATTTTTAAAATATAAAAAAAAAACAAATAAAAATGTAAATTAAAAAAATCTTAATTAAAGTTAGAACGGATTACCATTCATTTGAATGAGAAAATATCGATTAAAATATTTTCTCTTGAAATTAATATTCGTCATTTTTCTAACAATTCCGCCACTAACATAGTTAGACGAATTTTAAATAAATATATTGACTTTGTAATTTGAATAACTTAATAATCAAATTCCATTTACCTAAAGTTTGCTGTACCATAGATAGGCAAAAAATATCTAAAAAAATAGAAAAAAAACATATTAATAGATAAAATGGAAATATGTAAAAATTCTTCGTATTTAGACAAAACTAAATTTGCACAACCCATTTCATTTTATTCATTAGTTTGGTTGATTTTTCTTTATATTATGATTGTGAGTAGTTTTTTTTTTCTTCTTCTTCTTCTTTAGACAGCATTATTAACTAGAAACGATTTTAAAAACCTAGTTATTAATTTATAATTGAGAAAAGAATTACAAACAATGAATTTTCCAAATGCTAGTTTGTATTATTTCTTTAATTACGAAATTTTATAATATAGTTACCTTTTTATGAATCAATTTTTTGCAAAAGTTTACTCGATTGATAAATAACGATAAACTCAACATTTAGGAGAAATAAAAGTCTTAAAAATAGTGGTATTAATTGATAAAAAAAAAGATTTACTTAAGGATTAGATTGTTGTGATTGAAATTGTGGATATATAATACGCAGAAACTTTCCCTCGAAAAATAATAGAAAAACACCCATGAATTTTTTCCTTTAATTTAAAATTTGTTTTATTAAATAAATAAATAAGTAAATATCGACAAAGAGATAAAGAATTAAAAAATGTGTGAATTTTAGAAAAAATCTAAATACATTTTAAAAAATATATCCGGGTCAAAAAAATAGAAAAAGATAATGGTTCAAAAAAAAATTCGAAAGTTTCGAACTTTTTTTCTCAATAAACTCACTATTAATTCAACTTTCTAAAAATTATCTTAATTAAATTTAAAAAAAAAATTGTGGCTTATTATTATTTGCTATTTATAGTTTATTTGAGCTACATTTCAAAACAGCCAATTGGAATTAATTGTTCTTTTTAGTTTAATAATTCCTTTTCTTTTAATTTCTATTTTAATAAATAATAAAAAATAATCATCCCAGCTTTTTTTTTTAAAACTTTTTAAAAACATTTAAAGCAAGTACTTTTGAAAATTTAATAGAAAATAAAATTAATAAAACGCAATAAAACAAAACATTTATAAAAATAAATCACATTTATATTTTTAAATAGTCTCTATATTATTTATTCCAACCAACAGTTCTAAATGCAATAATTAAAAAAGTTTTTCAATTCAGTGAAAATGATTATCTATTTAAAACTCAAAAATTCTAAAATGTTTTTATTTTTTACATATTTTTTTAGAGATTGTATAATTTTGTCTAAATATTTACATAATGCAAACATTTGAATTAATTTCATAATTTCTCGATCCATCCCTTTTCCGGTAATATTTTGGACAAAATCAACAAAATTTTTTAAAATAAAATACAAATAAATCATTCTTGTATTCCACCTTTTTTTTTCTAAAATATAAACCTAATTATTACAAAAAAATGGTTATTTCAAATAAACCACTTGGTATTTAGAATTTGACTTTTAAAAATTAAAAAAATCTAGGATACATTCTAAAAAAATTCAATATATACAAATGACTTTGGCAATCAATTAAATCAAATGTTTATGTTTTATCTACCATGAGAACATAATTAGAATTTATTTCACTTAATGAAATTGAAATCATGTTTAAAAAGATTTTTCACTAAAATTTGAAATAAAATCAGTCGTACATAAATGACATGAATTTTTCAAGATTTTTCTTTAAACTTTAAAATATTTTCAAAAATCTTAAAAGACAAATGAGAAATTTAATAAGGTTAATATTTCTGTAAAGGGATTCATTTAAGTTATATTATGTGTCCGGTCTATAGCTTTCAAATAAACCAATTTCAATTTAATCATTTAAGTCATATAAGTATTTCGTTCAACTTCAATGTATGATTTTTTAATGATTTAAAGTGTTGATTTTTTTCACAATTATGATATAGAAATTACCATGTTCCCTGACAAAAAAAAGTAAGTGCCGCCTTTTATTATTTCATCTTCTAGTCAAAATACCTTCCCTCCAAAAAAAAAATGATTCAATTATTATATTTGTTTTTTCTTGAATATAACACAAAAAAATTCATGATAATCACTAATCACATGAATTTATCTTTATTTTGTATTTAACGATGCACCGTTTTTAGTAATAAAAATAACTAAAATAAAATTCATTTTTTAACTTAAATATTAACACATTTCTTCTATTTTTGGTTACTCCTATATAAGGTATTTTGTAGCCAAATACACAAAAGCATTTAATCAAAATTCATTTATCATTTTTTTTTTTAAAGAAATTTTTATTTAAAAATTAATTTAAAAGGACTTCGAGCTAACATTCGAAAAAAGCGCATACTGCACATACGAAGTGCAGCTCGTTCTGTCCAAAAAAAATAAACAAACATATTTTAAATTACATCATTTAAAAAAATAAATTTTTTTTTTATTCTTTTTTTCTGTTTATCATTGCACAAAATTTAAAAAACTATAAAATTAGAAAATAAAATACAAATAATAAAGCAATAGATAAAAAATAAACACTTTGATATAATTTAAGTAAATTAATCGTATTTCCTTTATGTAAACGCTTCAAAAATATTTAATACATTTTGACGTTTTATTTTCTGCGAGTTCAAGAGCTAAAAGCTATAAAAAATATTTTTCATTTGTGTCAAATAATCTAAAAAAATATTTAGAAAATTTTCAAAGTTATGTTCCAATATTTTAAAGAACAAGATGAGCTATAGGTTTGATTGAATTATTTTAAGATTATTTTAAACAGATGTAAAAATCTTAAATTTGACAAGAACTATGAATAAATTGTTTAATGCTTGTTGAGTAAGTGGTTCTTGAATTTTTTTGGAATAAAGATATGATGATGCTTTATTGATAGGAAAATCAAAATTTTTTGTAAGACAATCTTTAATAAATTAAATTAACCGTTCAAAGTAAATCAAATAAAAAAAAATTTTTGTATCTAAGACGATAAAATAAAAGGTCTTTCATATTTTGAAGAACCATTTCGAGTAACTTTAGAGCAATAGGAAATAATTTTTTCATGCTGTGTTGCATTCATGTGAATTCTTTTATTGAAATCTTGATTTGGAATTAAAGGCTTGTTGATTGTTTTGCTTGAAAACTCTACATCTTTCAAAATGAAAAACTTTTCTTCTTTTTTTCTAATCTAAAAGTTATATTTTTATTATTAAATTTATTTTTTTTTGTTCAAAATTATTTACCATTATTAGAAAATAAAGTACTAAACAGTTATTCTCGCAAATGTATTTGTATCTATTTTCGCAGAAGTTCTCAATTATGCTATTCACATTGTTTAGAATTTGGTGAGAGCTTGTATCAATATTAAATAAATTCAAGTGTAAAGACTCGAATTTTTTGTTTTCTGTTGTATTTGAATTTACAGTCTCTGCTTTGAATACAAATGATAATTTTTTTGACTTTTCTGATACGCTTAGTTCCACATTGTTTAACTTGGTCGGGTAATTTTTTTTAAAACTTAGTATTTTCCAAAATTTACTTATGCTAAATATGTTGCAAATTGACATCTCATCCTTTAATACTTTTAAAAACACTTGGAATATTTTTTCTTTTAAATTTACCAAAAGGCTTCGACAATTAATTTCAATGTTTCCTATAAACGAAGAGCCACGTAAAGGATTCATCATTCTTATTTTATTCTCACAAATCATGCTTGCATTTTCTATTACTAATCTAAACCTAATAGTGCGATATCTTAATTTTTTTTATTAAAATAATAAAAATCAATAAATTTTGTTTTTAAAAAGTTACTCTAATCTATTTGGCTTAGAAGCTGGTAGACTCGCTATAGATTCCCCATTAATTTCTTGATAAGCGATGAGAAAATTAAAAAAATTTATCTCACTAATGTCATTTGTTTGAATCCATAAATCCAACATAGCCTCTTGCTTAGGCTTGATGATAATGCTACTAAGATTTTGAACAATTTCTGTGTCTACATTTTCAAATTTTAAATCGAAATCATTACCTTAAATTTAATCAGACATTATTGCATTCAAAATCTAGAGAAAACTTACTCGATTGCAAATTTGATTTTTTAAATAAAACATTTGATTTAGAAGATTTATCAATTGCAATTTTTATGTTGCCAATTGAACTATCTTCACTTAAGTTCATCAGACAAATATTTAGTTTATGAATTTGATTGCAAAACATTTTTTGAGGCAAATTGTCAACATTTACCTTAAACTCAATCAAAATTCAATTGGCAATACAAAAAAAAAAATACCTGTAGTAAAGGCATTTTCTTCACGATCTTAAAATTGAGCGAGTTCTGTACAGAAATAGCTTTAGGTCGCATATTTTTTTTTATATTGTTGTTTCGTTTTTCTTTGAATTCAAATAGTTGTTTTCCTTCCAAATGTTCGCACAATTTTATTGACCCAGTGTCAGTTGCTAATTTGTACTTGATTCCAAGTATGCAAAGGTTTCCAGTTTGTTCTCTGGCCTTAATTAACAAGCGTATCAATTTTTCGCTTTTACATGGAATTAAAATTTGATCGATGCTCTTTGTTTCGGCACAATCTAAAATTTGATTATTCTCTTGATCACTTGAAATTTGACTGTTTTTATCTTTTTCATTTATATTTTGGTTGTTGAATTTCCAAATTAGAACGCAGTCTTTTAATATTAAATCAACTTTCAGAGTGTTTACAAGATTAAATGAAATCTCAATGAATTCATTGCAAACCGCCGTAGGTATACTATTGTAAATAACTGAACTGTTATAAATGCTGCTTTGAGCCTTGAAAAATACTGAAGGTATCGTTCCAAAATTTGAAATGCAAACAGCTTCTTCTAGCTTTTTCCAAATTTCTTTTGAATCGTTCAAACTGTAAGAACTATTTTTAAAAAAATCTAAGCTTTCTTGGTCATTGATACAAATGTTGTTTGAGTCAAGACAAAAGTTTTCAATCGGATTCAGATTTATTCTCAAAGTAGCAATATCAATTGTTGGTAATCGCAAAATTAAATCAACACTAGCATTTAAATTTAAACTATTAGAAAAATTAATAAACTGTTGTAAAATGTAAGATTCGTTCGATGAATTATGTCGAGTTGATAGCTTATTTTCTCTAGACATTGCTGCACAAGTTAACATGTTGATGCTTTTTTTTTTGAAAAGAATGTCTCCTAGGTATTGAAGAGCTTGATCTATGTTTGACAATTTTTGACTTTGGCAACTCAATGAAAAATTAATTTGGTCTAAAATTCTTGTCCATGCTTTGTTTGAGTACACTTGGAGAGCACTTTTGTACGCTAGGACACTATGCATGTCCTAAAAAGTGTCAAATAAAAATTATTTAGAAATAGAATTAAAAAAAATTTCTTGAGACTTACTTGGCCAATTTTTTTAAAATTTTCACCAGCCAACGTTATTAGAAATGAAAATTTTCTAAAATTTGACGGATATTGTATCAAATAGTAATAGGCTGCTTGTTCCAAAAAAAGAGACCTGCGCAAATCGTTTTCATCGACATAGAAATTAATCAACTGACTCGCAGCCTTTGAATGATTCGAAATCATTCGAAAAATTTCTGTAGAAAACAACAAACATCGTGTTGAATATGAATCATTTTTGCATTCGCTTGTATAAATTTGCAGTGCTTCTTCGATATGTTGGGTATTTAAATTTTTGTTTTGAGTAAATGAAGACAAATTGGACTGCGACGCTTGATCAGTTACTGAGTTTAAGTAACCTGCAATTGAAGCCATTTCCAGAACACTTGCCAAATGCAACTTTGCACAAAATGAATTCTCAGAGCCAGCAAAAGCTGAATTTTGAATACTAGCAAAGTCTTTTTTAAAAGAAAGATAAAAGTAGAGTGACAGCTCATAGAATTGGAACAAAAATGTCAAATCAGCCAGTCTTCTTGTGTTTAAATCATCATTTGTGTGAACAAACTGATTATTCGAGTTAAAAAATGTGCCAGTCGCTTTAGATGAACTGTTCGAAGTGTCCTGGGGATTCATTGTCAAATTGGATAATGAAATAATGGGTGACGTGGATGTTTTTACGGATGAGTTCGATAGACCAAAAAATTTTTTCGATATACTAAATCCTTTCAGTATATTTTTTTTCGATTGAAATTGTTCATTTAATACTCTAATTGTTTTTTCAGCGTATGGTATTAATCCGCGAGTCAAAAATTCGCTAAAAAATGTTTTTATTCTATCATGATCACTTAGAGAAAGGCACATTCCATGTCTTTCTTGATAATGTTCCACATCTTTTATAAAATAATTAAATCTTTGATTAGTTTTTTTTTTTTTTATAGTTAATTATTACTTTCCAGTATTGAGTCATTTGGGCTATCGAAATTTTTGTAAATATCTCTCAATTTACAATACTTTGACCAAGGATCAAAATCTGGATAAGTTTTGTCAAAATCATGATTTTCAAATGATTTAGAATTGATTTGCAATAGATGACAATTCGATGATCCATATGAATTTTTTAGTGATTCATAGATTAAATGAGCTCTAAAAAAAATAAAAATGATTTAGTAAAAAAAAAAATAAAAATTTTCTTTAAAATTACTTTGAAATTTCACCCTCTTGAACATCATGTAATAAAACAAAGTATTTATAAACGTTCGCAAAATTTGGGAAAAACCATTTCTTGCAGTTATTTTGAGTAGAATCAGTTTGCTCTTGAATTACCAATTTCTGAAACTGATCAAGTGGATCTATATGGCTGGTCGAAACAACAAAAATGCCTAAAATAGAAAAAAAAAATGCTTCAATTAATTAAGAAGCAAGTTACTTCAACTCGTTTTTATCCTTAAGTATTCATAATCAGTATTTTTAACACTAGAAGCACCAAGCGGGATGAATTGTTTTAAAAAAAATTACTAAATACTCACATAAATAAATCTTTTTTTGACTCAAATTGATTTCCTTTTATTTTAAAGTTATAACTCTAATAAGATAATTTTAATTCTTTCTCCAAGTATATTTTTTTCACCTAGTTTTAAATGTTGGAATTTTAGGGATTTAATTTAACTTATTAAACTAATCTTATAATAACTGAAGTTTAGCTCTTCTTTTTTCATCTTTAGAAAAAAACAAGTCGACATTTTTTTCAAGTTAAAGAATACAGCCAAGGTAATTTCGTATAAACTCATGATCATCTTTAATGCAGTATTTAATAAAGTTTTCTCTCCACTTTTCGAACCATGGCGTGCATGCTAATAAAATAATGAATTATTTTTCTAAAGTTTATTAAAAGTACTGTTCGCTGTAATTTTGTATAAATGGTTTTCAAATGAACTTAAAGAAAGTGTATCCTCTTCTACATTGTACAACATGCAAGACTCGAGAATTTTTTTGATTGCAATTGGTTGAGGATCGATGTGATTTATGTCTTTTATATCAATTTTGAAATTTTTTATATTGCTCGGATTGTTAGATGGATCAAAAATTTTAACTCAAAATAAAATGGTTTTTAAATAAAATCAAAAAAAAATTTGAAATTTATCTCACTTTCACCATTATATTTTGAAAACGGCTGAATGAGTTCAATGAAAGTTAGATTATTTTTTCGGCAAATAACTTCGGCATCATAACTACAGCAAACAGCAATTTGCGGAAGAAACGATTCTTGCAGAAATTCTTTTTCTGTTTTTTGTCTTTGAGTCATACTTTTGTTCCTTTTCTATTTTTGATATTTAATTTTTTTGAATATCAGAAATATTCAAAACTATAATTTTATAATTTTAAATAATAATTTAAAAAAATTATGCTCAACTTATGAAAATCAAAATTTATTTCATTTTACAACAAAAAAAATTATTCTCAATAATTTAGAAATTAAAATAAAATAAAAAAATATTTCTCTTTTTCCAACAATTCTAAAACAACCGACTACTTAAACTTAGCATAACAAATGGAAGACACCTTTGATAATCAAAGAAATCAAGCACAATTTTTGGCAAACGAAGCTGAAAAATTTGCAACAGAAATTAGTTACGGAGTAAAATATGTAAAAGTATCCGAAAAATTAGAAAAAAGTAATTCAGTTGCTCATATTAACATAACAACTATTGAAAACGAAAATTGGTGCATTGAGTTAAACACCCAAGGATTTTTAATCGTATCAAATGAACTTGACACAATAGATAATTCTACGAGACTTAACAATCTACTAAATAAAACAAATCTATTTGAAACAATCGAAAGTTTAATGTTTAACATTAGTCCTTTGTTTTGTAAAAAATTTAATGAAATGGTTAGCGAAAAACTAAGCAAAATTGATTGAAACATTATTTTAAAATTGACCTCAAAAAGTTTTAAACTACAAAATACTATTTATTTTCTAACTTTTGATTTTTCTTTGAAATTTTATTATTTTTATTTTGAAATTGTTCAGTATTTTTTAATAAAATAATATAAAATATTATTCAAATATTTTAAACTAATTATTAAAATATTATTTAAATATTTACTACTTCAAAAAGAATTAATTAAATTTAGAGAATTAATGTAATTTTATTTATTTCAATCCGACATTAATTATAATTAATTAAAATTTGAGTTTTAGCAATGATATTTTTGCAAATTTAACAATAACCACGTGTTTTTAAGATTCAATGATTTTTTTAAAAAGAACTTTGCATAAAATTTGCATTCATTATGTTTCGTTAAGTTTTTTAGAAGAATAGAAATATTAGTACATTGCAAAAAACCAAAAAACAATTATTACGATTATTTTTCAAACAGTCAAGAAAAATTCAGTCTATATCCTTATTCAGTTTTTTAAATCAGTCTTATTTTTTTTTAATTTTTATTCAGCAACTATTTTTTAGTTTACATTTTCAAAAAAGTTAAAATTTTCTAAATAAAGGTAAAAGACTATTTTTTAGAGACATCATGTCAAAATTATTTAAAAAAATGAAAACTGACCATCGAAATTTTTCTACAACAGATTATGATGAAGAAAAAATGATGTCAAATGCGATTAATAATTCAATCAACAATCAAAAAATTCAAATATATAAATTCAATGAAAATGCCCAAAATAATGAAATGGAATTTTTGGTCACAAGCGATGATGAAATTTCAACTTATTCGAATTTTTTATCAAATAATAAAGAAAGTAATAAGTTTGAGACACCAAATATAGTTCCTACTCTTTCCAATGTTGAAGATATTTTTCAATTTTTATCGCAAAAAATCGCTAAATATTGTCAAGTTTTAGCTGATTTGACAAACTGTGAGGTGTTTTACAAGGCACAACTTCCTCTAAATATCGAGACGATTTCCGAGGATAATCTGCTTTCAAAGAATTCAAAATTTAAAGAATCAAATAAACAGAGTCATTCTTTATATTGGGGAACTCATCGAATGCTTTTTCAATATTCTCATGGCAAAGGACTAAAATTTAGCAAGGATAATGGCGATTGCTTGATTCGAATCAATCAAAGGTCATTTTCAAATGATGTAAACAATTTAATAGAAGAAATTTTTAATGAACCAAATTTGGCGTGCAAACCTGATTCAAAAATTAAAAATCCGTCAAGAGTTGAAAGCCCACAGAGTAAAAATTGTCAAGTTGATAAACTGAACAATGAAACAAATGACCAAAAAGAAAAAATCAATGAATTAAAAATTCGAGATTGTTATATTTCTCTAAATCGAATTGATGAAAATGAGTTTGATAGACATTTATTTAATTTCGAAAATTTAAATAATAGAATAAGCTTAGAGAGAAATAAGCATGAATATTTTGACGAACTTAATTTACCAGACGAAGAAGAATTGTATTCTGACGAATTTCAAATAGATTTTGAAAGAAAAACCCAAAAAATAAATGAGACATTTTTTCTAAATGATTTCAATGATTCAATTGATAGTAGTTTTAGTGGATATGAAAACGAAAGACAAGACCAAAAGCATTCTTTAGTAAAAAATATGTTGGATCATGATTTAAAAAATGATGAAGAATATTTTCGTTGCGACATTTGCAAAAATTGCTATTTTAGACATATTACTCAATTAAAAGTAAATTTTTAATTTTAAAAACCATATTCCATCAACCATTTAGCTCTATTAATAAAACACATTAAAGTTTAAATGAATTATATTTAAAAACACTTTAACTTTTAAGCCCGAAAATGAACCATTAAAATAAAACCTTAAATGTTAATTTAATAAAGCGAAATAAAAACGATGTTGACAAATAGATTAGAGATTTTTAAAAGTCACGTAAATTTTATTAAAAAAAAACATACAATTATATGAAAAGCTTTGTAAAAAAGTGAGTCCAACATTTTAAATATCAAATTTGGTAGCTTTTGATAAATTTTCAAAAATGTTAAAAAACATTAGAATAAAGACTAAAAAACATCAAAACTTAAAAATTAATTTAAATCAATTTTAAAAGAATTTCTATTAAAGTTTTTATCTATTGAATTTAATTATGATAAGTTAATTGACATGATAATGTCACAAACAAAGATGTATAGAATTAAAATTTAACTTGTTTTCTTCTTTTTTTAATGCTTCAAATGGTAAGCATTTAATTTTTTTTGAAAATACTTTTAAAGATAAATTTTTTGTTAATTTTTAACAAATTTTCAAATTTTCAATTTTAAAATTCGAATGCAGCATTTCAAGCTACGATATTTTATTTTGATGATACATTCTCCGAATAGAAAAAAAAAATGGAATGGCTAAATTTAATACAAAATTAAAGTGAAATTAGTGAAAATTTTAATTTTTTTTAATTTTTAAATTTTCTTTTAAATTTTCCAATGCAAAAAATTACTTAATGAAGTATTAAACTTTTTTAATATATTCTTTCATATGTCATTACATATTGATAAATGATACTTGAATAATAATATAAATATTTTCACATAATAAATTTATTTTTATTAGATTCATGAATTACGTGTTCATAAAAATGTTACAATAGAGCAGGCAAATAACGAATGTCCAAAATGCAACACCAAATTTAACGAAAATTTCATAGCATTCGTAAAACATCTAATAGAATGCTACTTTCCAAATTTATACAGCTGCAAAACATGTAAATATCAATTCAATAATTATTCTCAATTTTTATTTCATGCCAAATATGTACACGCTAATGTTATTTATATGTGTTCAATTTGTGGTCGAAAATACAAAACTTTAAAACAGCTATTTGATCATGAAAAATTAATTCATGCTAAAGGCAACATCTATTGTGAAATTTGCTTGGAGCAGAAAAAAACAAAACAATGTCTTTTCGAACACTACAAATATGAACACTTGAGCAAAAATCAAAATGAAAGTGAAATAGTGGAAAATACTAAGCCACCAATGGTCAAAATTCTTGACAAAGTTGAGGCACACTCTTCGACATCGGACTTGAACTATTCATATCTTAACTATACTAATCACTCTATAAAATCTTTGCAAACTGAATTTGAAGATGCCCAAATTAATCTAGAAAGTGACATTGAGAACATAAATCAAAATAAATCGAGTGTTCATAGTTTTCAAAAAAATGACTTAATTAGAGGTCTTATAGATCGTAAACATCAGTGTAAGTGGTGTATGCTACGTTTTTATACAAAATCACAATTAAAACAGCACGAAGCTACGCACACTAACTCTGTTCTCTATTGTCCCATTTGTGATAAAGAGTTTACTCATAAAGATAGACTCAGTGGCCACATGAAATGCCACATGGAGCCCTCATTAGAATGCAAAGTGTGTGGAAAAAAATTTAAGCGCCTGTGCAACCTTTACAACCATGAATTAGTCCATGGACTTACTGAGCACGCATTCATGCTTTGCCAATTTTGTGGAAGAGGTTTTAGATCTCGTAGGGACTATCAAAACCACGTGATAGCAAATCATAGAGATCAACTAATTAAATCAGATTCTCAAAACAGTGATCAGAAAGAAGATTTTCTTTAATAAATATTTAAATTTTTTTAAATTGAATAAAAAAATTTAAAAGTAATCTGAATAAATTTTAGTAAACCTAATTCTAGATGATTAATAAATAGCAATCCAACAAGTCAAATTATTATGATCATTTACTCCAATATCCCTAAGTTTTAATGATTTAGTATTTTTTTAATAAAGATTAGGTCTAAAAATTCAATCGAACCAAGATAAGGAAGAAATTGAAAAAATACACAGTGTTTTCTAATTCTGATAGCGTTTAAATAAAATGGTTATGTCAACTTCGTTCCCAGAGCATTTTCTTCTATGTTGTTGTTCGGTCATAATAGAGAAAGTCCAATGAACAGATCAAACACAGCTGTTTTAGGAGCTTTAGTTTCTGTTTAAAATGATTAATAGGGTTGGGAATTCGAAATCGACACTTTCGAAATTTTGTTTAAAAATAGTGTCGATTTCGATTTTTTGATTTCGAAATTGAACAAAATCATAATTCAATGGTTTCGAAAAGGAAAATTAAATTTCGACACTGAAACTCAGTTTCGACAATCAAATAAAAATTTCGACCCTGAAACTCAGTTTCGACATCCAAATAAAAATTTCGATATTAAAACTAAGTTTCGAAGTTAATTAATATATTCAAAATTATAAAATAACATTCGAAAAATTTTTTTTCTTTAGAAAAAATAAATCAATCAATTAAAATTAAGTAATTATGCTTTGAAAATTAAAATTATTTTGTTCATTGTTTTATTTGGGATTTTTATTAATTATTTTTTAATATAGACTAATTTTTTTTAACAAAATTAATAAGAAAAGTAACGCAATACAAAGTGGTTTTATCAGTTAAAAAAACCCTACCTAACCTTTTTTATCAAATTTAGTAGATTTTACACAGACATAGAAATTATAAATTATTATTAAAAAAAACAAACAAACAAATAGATAAGTTAATTAATTTGTTTATAAAAACTTTAAAATTATTTTTCGTTCTTTTATATTAAAATAATAGTTGAATTTCTTTATGTAAAAAAATGTATCCAAACTTGTAAAAATTTAAAATACAAGAGAGTTTTCGTAAAATAATACGCACATAAAATAAAATAGCTATTTCAACGTGAAAATTGAAGTTTTAGTTTCGAAACCAAAAACATAATGTCGAAAGTGAGTTTGGACATCGACATTATTTTTGGTATTCGAAATCAAAATTTTAATTTCGATACTAAAATTGCATTTCGACATTAAGTTGTAAAATCTACAATTCTTTATCAAATTCGAAATTAAAATTATTAGTTTCGAAATCATTTCATAATTTCAATTATTAATCAAAATTAAAAATAATTTCGAAATTTTTTTGTTTATAGTCGAATATTTTTTTTATTTCGTTTTCCCAACCCTAATGATTAAATAAAAATATGTTTTGATAAAAATGGTTCCTATTATAGGCACATTGAAATTCATGATCAAATGCAAATTTCAAAAAATTATCAATTTTTTATAGTAAAATATTACTTAACTTTACACTAGACATAATTTGTTTAATCTTTAAGTAAATTAAAATTTATGAAATTTTTTTCTGAACTCAATATGAATTTTTAATTTTAAGTTTTCAAAAAAAGATTTTGAAAGCATCAATTAAAGATCAATAAGAAAATTTTTTTTTTTAATTTAAGATATTAAACATTTAATGCTTGATTAAAAAAAGAAATAAAAAACCTTTGTTCTTCATTTTTATTGAGATTTTAATTAGAAAATTTTTTATTATGTAATCATTATCATGAACTTCAAGTAGCCTTATTATATTTGTGTTAACTATGAAAATGGATTACTTATTAACACATCAATATAAAGAAAAACATATTAGAATAGTTGTCTTATTTTCAAAAGTGTTTCTAGAAATTTTTCTAATTTATTTTCTTGAGGAATAGCTAATTTCAATGAAAATATTTTCGAATAATTCAATTAAAAAATTAAATCTCGATTGACAGTTCGAACTAAACTGTTTTAATTAGTATTATTATTTAGTAAAATTTAAATTTTTGTAGATTAATAAAATTGAAGCCAAAAAAATTTCAAATCATTTCTTGCTCTTGAAATAATATTGACAAATGCTTGTTTTCAGAATCAAAAATTTACAGCTTTATTTATCAATTTACTTATATAATAAAATTACAAAAGAATAAACATAAAATATACATAAAGGGTCTTTACAAGTAATTTTAAAATTTGTTGTGTCGACCAACTATGAAGTTAGTTCTGTCAGTTATCTGCTGCTAATTTATATATTTTGTACATGTTTGTTCCTTTTTTACCTACAGTGGTTCTAATAAAAACGTAACGCACCAAAATCAAGAATAAACTCGCAAGGTGTATCATCATCAGTGCAGGAGACCCTAACCTACAAGGCCGTCCATGCCATCCGACCCATCTGGTCATGCCGTCCGACCTCACCAGCTATAAAAAAAAGTTCGGATTGGTCAAACGGCAAGGTCGTATGGTTCGGACGGCATGGTCGGCCTTGTAGGTTAGGGTCTCCTGCACTGATGATGATACACCTTGCGAGTTTATTCTTGATTTTGGTGCAAACATAACCGCACTTAAAAAGTTGCTACAAGAGAAGCAATCATGAATTCTAATATTAACTCACAATTTATATTTGTTATTATTAATTATTTATTATTATTAAGGTTAAACATAGATTCCTCTAAGGAAACCATCTAGGAATATTTTTAAAGCTAAATATCTTGTAAATATAAAAACCATATTCCACCTTTTAACGAAGTTGTCTCAACAAAAATTATACTTGAGATTTAGGTTTTGATCCGTTCATATTCATTGTATTGATAGAGGCTATTTTTTTATTTTTGATAGATTCAAGTGAATAACCTAATTTCTTTAGTTTTTTACGTACTTCACATGTAAGCTGAGAAAAAAAGTTTCAAACGCTTTTATTTTAAGTTTCTTGTGATCTTGAAATAAAAAACTTATTTGTTATTTTTATTATTTTAATTTTAAATTGATCAAAATAAAAATTTAAAACAAACTAAAAGGAGCATATACTTCATTTTAAAAATTTTAATCATTTTATCTATTTTTTAATGGGACAGAAAAGGATTAATCAAATAATCTGGATAGAAACATTACTTTCTCTTATTGTGCCACCATATTTGACTAAATGATCATCCCTAAAAAATTATTTCTCTATCTTTGTCCATTTGAGCTCAGGTGTTACGCCCTTCATTTGTAATGACAAAACGATCAAAATAGAAATTAAATCTTTAATAAAAAAACTGAGAAGATAAAGTCTAGAGATGAATTATATTATTGATTATGTTATTATCCTCAAGCTTCTTAAGACACCATCTTGATCTCCTGTGTACGATATTAAGCGTATCATTTAGCTTAAACTCCATACCCAAAAGATGGAAGTCAGCATTTTACATTGCAATCCAATTAGTCCTAAAAACAGAAAATTATAGAATCGCATTAAAAAGATCACTTAAAAATAAATAAAATAACATAATTGACATTGTTCTGATTAAAAGGTGTCGAAAAAATAACAAAAAATAATTTAAAATATTCAATTTATTAAAAATGATTTCAATTAATTAATTTATTAATTATTTATAATTAATTTAACTCCACAGTGAGGTAAAGTAAATGACATTCGAAAGGCTTGCTACACTTAATGGTCAAACAGCTTCAGATTTTGAAAATTTTAATTAGTTTTCTAAAAAAAATTTTTAAATCAATAAATTTTTAAGCGTGTCGTCCTTTTTTCAGATAATCTTTTGAATATTTAAAATTTTGAAATAATTTACTGTTTATATAAATCTAAAATAAAAATAAAAAGATAAAAAAATTAATCATTAATTTTTTCATCTATTTAATTTTGAAGTAAAAATTCCAATTAAAATTGTATCTTTTTGTATGCAATTAATTATTTAATTTCTTCTCTAAGTATAAAAAAAAAAGGAATAAAAGTAAACATTCATTTTAAAATCGAATTCACACTCTGTAACTTTTTTTTACTCTAAGATAAAATAACTTAAGAAATAAAATAATTAAATTTAACAATCTAGCATATATAATTAGTAAAATATAATTATTTTTAGGATTTTAAATTTTTTTTCACAATTTTTATAAAATTTATCTTTTTTTTTCATCAATATATTTGTGGTATATGAAATTAGCTAGGTTCGGTACGGTGCTGTTAATGGTACGGTTTTAGGTCGCGACCATTAAAGCCGTTTTGTTTATAAAATACCCACTTTATGTCGTTCTAGTTTTAAAGAATATAGAAATTTTCGTTAAGTCTTGTCTACTTAATTAAACAAGACCTTTTTCTCTATTGCCAAAGGAAATTTAACATAAGAGACAACGAGCAATACTCAAAAATTAGTGGGTTTTCAGTAAAGCACCCTGTAACCAACAAATATTCAAGGAGTTGAATGTTGAATGCTCCCTAAAAAATTGAGACACAAAATTAGATTTTTTTAAGAACTTTTATAAAAATTAGTCGAATATGTTTATTTAATATCTGTGAAATCAAAAAGAAAACTATAATTATTTTTTGCAATATTTTTTTTTTATTTAATTTGTTTTAGTGAAATTCAATTCAGTTTAAAAATAATTTTGAATGAAAAAGGTCTTTTAATATCTTGGTTTTAAATAAGCAAATTTAAAAATTTAATTTTATTCCTACAGTTTATTTTTTTAATGACAAAGAAAATATTTAGTTTATTAATAATTGGGAAAGAATGAAAATAAAAAATACAAATTGGAAAAAGTTTATTAAAAAAATGATACCAAAAACTATATTTTGACAATGCATTTTTGATTGTACAACATAGAAGAGAACAATTTTATAGAAAAAAAATGAGTGCCAAAATTGCTAATTAATAAGCTTATTACATCTTCGATTTAAAAATCTTTTAACTCGTTTGAAATTTTTTAGTTTCCATTCTCTGATTTCAAAATTATTTTGTACAACCCAGTCTTCATTAAATTTTATCATAGAGCCTGGATTTAAATTATTATTCAAAAATAATGAAGCAGAATCAAAGGATAATTTTTTATTTGTTGAATATTTCATTAAATCCTGACTTTTTATTATAATCAAAAAATTCTTATTAGGAATGATTTTTGGACAACTGCAATTTAGATAATCTTCGTTAAAATAAAGTGATATTTCCATATTTTTTTTAAATGATATGGCTATTTCAATATTTGATTTCAATACGCTGAGAATTTTGGCGCGGAATTTTTTTAATTCTCTCTTTGACTTTATAGATTCATCATAAATGGTTTCTCCTGCACTGTTGATTTTCAACACAATTACTAAGATGTTTGATTTTAGAAAAAATTTATCTTTTTTTTTACTCTTTTTAAAAATTACCTAGATCTGATTTACACAAATCCAATATTCTCAATTTTTTTGATTTAATTTTACAATATTCGCACCTTTTTTCAAATCTTAAAGGTTTTGAGTATGAATATTGATCAGCAATGTTATTCTTCTTATCATATGTCAACGATAATGCTGTAGTGGTTGTAGATGGTACGGTAAGAAATTTTCTGAATTCTATGTAAAATTAAAAAAAAAGATGGTTAAAAAATTTTAGATTAAAAATACCAATGCATGGAATGATTGCTGAATTTGTTTGTAAAAAACCTTTCTTACAACGATCACACTTTAATCCATTAACTCCTACTTTGCATGGACATTGGCCTGTATTTTGGTTGCAAACTTTTCCCGATGACCCAATCATGTGACAACTGCATTCTGTTAGACAAGTTTTAATAGTAAATTGACAATGGAGTTGATGAATAAATCGTTATAAAAGATAATATTTGTTAAATTTTTTATTACCTTGACACGCTTTATTATCTGACATTGAATAAGCAAAATTTCTGTAGTATCCTTGCGCACAATAGTGACAAAACCTTCCTGCTGTGTTATGTTTACAATTAATGCATACTCCTCCACTTTTGCGACCAGAGAGAAGATAAAGTTCTTTATTAAAGCGACATTGATTTGAATGATTGTTACAATTACAAGCTTTTTATTTTTAAATTATTAGTTTCTTAAGAAATCGTAATTAATTTATCTTAATCAAAACAACAATTTGAAACTATATCATTAACATTATATAATATTATTATTATATAATATTATAAAAAATTATTTTATTTTATAATATGCACTGCACTCAAATGAATTTTATGTCGTAGTCGTAGCGTAGCGAACGACATAAAATAAATGAAGTTCATGAATAACATAAAATTCATGAAGTTCAATTTTATTTAAATTTTGAGTGCAGCAGTTTTAGAAAATTAATTTTTTTTTATTAAATCTGATATTTGAATAAAACCATTATTTGGATTCTAAAAAAAATTCATTTTTTTTAAATTATCGTCTTATTTATAAGTTAGTTTGAAAAGAATTATCTTTCATTTTATTTATTAAAAAATATCTAGAACGTCTTTTTTTATTTAAAAACAAATTAAGATTTTCAATTTGCTCTAATTTGTTCAGAAAAAAATTATTTTTAAAATATACTTTTAAATGCATTTTTTATATTATTTTTAAACGCAACGATTCGAAGTTTTAAAAATTTTCTCTCAAAAATGGAAAATATTTTTTATTGTTTCAAATTTTTGTTTAATAAAATTAAATATATTTACCGACACATTCATTTGCGTCTCGTGTAGTGCCTCGAGCCCATGGCCTATCGTAATGAAATGGTAGACATCTCTCACATTCTATTCCAGCTGTATTATGTTTGCAGTCACATTGAAATTTTCCATCTCTTAAAACAAATTTAATTTCATTAAAATCGTTCCAATTTGAATCTAAATCCTTCTCAAAGATTGCATACGAACCAAAATAAAATTACATGATCTTATTTTTAATCAACGAATTAAATGGTTTAAATACAAATAATATTTTGAAGAAAAACAAAAATAAATAAATAAAACAATCAAAAAAAGCTCTATAATTGAATTTCTATAGGAAAAAAAAACTGAATAAATAATTATATCAAAAATTAAAACAATTTATTTGAAATGATGCCAATAAAATTGAAGAAATTATTTTTTATAAGTGTTTCATTGATAAAATATAAATTAAGCTGGCTTATATTAAATTCGAATTTAAGCTCATAATTTATTTATTTATTTAAAATAATTATTTTAAGCTTACAAAATATACGAAAATTGTTTTTTTTTTTTTAAATTAAAATGATCAAACTGAATAAGACATCAGGGACTAGTTTCTCATATGAACTGATTGCAAGTAAATATATATCAAACATTAAGTATAAAATATCCAGAATTGAAAAATAAAGAATGTTTTTTATAGAAAATTTGAAATTAATATTAAAAAGATCAAATCAAGTTCAAAATATTAAATAAATTGCTATTTCTTATTAAAATTAATTCAGCGATACATTTTTTCAATTAACATTCTATGCTAAATAAAAAGGTAAACTCTGCAATATCAAAATGCTCATTGCAGAGTGCACATCATCGAAATGATGCTATTTTTAGTGGATAATTTTTTGCAGACATTTGCAGATTTTATCTTAAGATTTAACAAAGTATGTTAAATCAAAAAATGTATCTCTGCATTAATATAATTAAATAACAACAATTTATTTAATAGTTAAAGCTTTATTTGATCATTTTTAGCATCAAAAATTGATCATAAACTCTAAGTTGCCACTTTTATATATGTTTCTTTTAAACAATAAAATTTTCAAAAAAAAGGAATTTTTTGAAATTTTTGAAAATATGAAATAAATTTGACTCGCTTTTAATTATTGCACTAAAATAATGAATCTTTAATAATAAAACAGTTTATATTTTCCTAGGAAATTTCAAAATACCTGATTTATCATTTGATTAAGATATTTTTAATTACCATTGATCGAAAAATAATGATTCATTAAAGTTATAGCTAAGTGTAATTTCTTTAATGCGATCTTAAAAAGCAGATTGTTTTTGTTTGATTTAAATTAAAAACACTTAAGTATACTTATATTTTGTCTATGAATTGTAAGCTACTTGAATAAACCCTCAAATGTATTCAACAATTAAAAAGAATAACAAGTTTTAATATTTAAAAAAAATGTATTTTTTTGGCACAACAAAAAAAATTTGCTATTCTAAAATATTATTTAAAAAAAATAGAAACCTGTTTAAAATGCAACGTGATGCATGTCCATTGCATTTGCATCTTCCACCTATGGCAATTTCCGAAACAGCCGAATAAAAATATCCCAAATTGTTTATTTGACTATAAAGTTCTCTTGTTTGTTTATTTCTTAGATTTTTAGTTCTATATTGAGATTCATTAATTAAATTATGATGTAAATTTTTATTTAATGAAGGCGACAAAAGTCGAGTGAACACAATTTTTATATCAGTTGCTGTGACCCAGTCATGTAATACAGGACTTTTGTCAAAATCATGAAATGATGGACGCCCATCCAAAGTACTGAAACCAATTCGATTTAAATTATATTTTGATGATATTAAATGACTATCTGAACAGATAGCTTCTTGTTCATTAGACTGTGTAACTTTGGCTCTTAATGGTCGATTGTACACTTTCTGGCATTCGCTTGAATAATATTGAAATGGAATCCATGTTTTGCCATGATCCATGCTTTTGAAAATTGCTAAAGAATCTGGCTTTAATTGAGTACAAAATTCCAGACTGATGTATGTTAATTCATACTTTTTACCAAACGAAATCATAATTGATAAATTTGAAATTGCATATGGTTCATAAACTGGCGCCGAAACCCAACATGTCTGATTTGTCCGCTCTAAATCGGTTAGATGAAAAGCCTTGGGAACAAATTGTTGGTTCTTGGAATCACAAATCGAGCAATGCATCCTTGGTATTGTAGACTTTTGATGAAAATTGTTTGGCTGGATGCAATATTTTATGGGAGGTGAACCACATGTAGATGACACTATTGGTAATTTTTTGAATGCAACATTTTCAAAATTAGGAATGCATCGCTTTGCTTGTCTAGTATTACTATCATAGCAAGGATCTATTACTTCGAAAGATCTTGAAATAGCATATTTTTCGTGAGAATACGCTAACAAATTAAGGTTCAAAAAAACTAGAAACACAATTAAAATCATGCTTTTTATTCAATTCAGATATTGAATATTTTTTTCAGTTAAAGTGTTCGAAATATCTATAATAGTAAGGAAAAAAACTAGATGAAAAATTAATGCATAAAACTTCAGGATAATATTCAGAAAGAAAAATCACTAAAAATATTATTATTTTTTCAAATATAGATCTATTCTGAATAGAATAGAGATTTGATTAAAAAATAAAAAGGCGTGCTCTGGAAAATTACCCAATTGAATTTTCTTAAATTTTTCAAAAATCTATAAATACATTTAGTCTCTCAAATAATCTATAACCTGAATTCAATCTCTATCATTTAAAATTTTCCGAAGGGCCTTAACAAGTGTCAATTAATTAGAAATCTTTCAATATTTTAAATGTCCAATATTGAAAAATTAATTTCAAATTTCGGTTTTTACCTGTCTTTGTTTTGATTGATAGATTAATTAAGATTTAATTGTTCGTGTGTTCTGTTTTTGGTATTCTATAAAATTTATTAAAAATATAATTTATTCAATACAATGATTTCAAAAAATGAATCGTTGATTTTAATTGAAAAATATATTTTTGAATGATATATAATTTAATAAGAAAATGACAAAAATTTAATTTATATTTTTATTTATTACTAAAATAAACGAGTTTCACAAGAAAATCTCAAGATAAAACGATTTCATTTTTTAAATGACACTCAAATTTTTAAATTTGATTTTTATTAAAATTAAAAAAATGAAAATTGAAACCCTATTTTCATAGAAAGAAAATGATTTATTTGGTGATCTCAAATTCAAAGGTATTAGATATCAATAACTTATCCACATATGATGGTTTAATTTTTAAAAAAAATTATTAAATAAGCAATTTTTGCAATCTTATAATAAGCATCATAATTATTTAACTTAATAAATACATTTGTTGGTTTTGACTAATCTTTAATTTCTTTAAAAAAGATTTATCTTCTTGGAATGATTTTATAAAAATTTTCTTTAAAATGTGAAACCTAAATCTATTGAATGAAAGAAATTAAAAAATTATCCAAAATATTTGTTTTTATGAAATTGATTTATATATATAAATATATAAACTTAAAATTTTGAAAAGCAAATGAGAATTTTAAATCCATGGAAAATATTAAAATTCGAACCGAAACTAAAATTAAACGAAAATTAATTTGCTAAAAGAATAAATTTAAAATTGCATATCAATTTTTATGCTTATTTTCCATTTTTGATGCTAATCTTAATTTTATTTCTTTAACTAAGAAACCATAAACTGTAAATAATTTGACACTTATTATTTTTTGTCCAAATTTCACAGATGCTTTTTTTTTCTAATTACTTTTTTATACATTTTTTTTAAATATTCAAAAGTTTAATATGATTATTTTAGAACTGCTTTAAAAAATTGAAAGAAAATAATAATTTAATTTTAAGAGAAACAAAGAAGAAAAGATTGAAGGAGTCAAATAAGTTAATTCAAAACAAAATGTTTTTAAAAAATCTAGATTTTTTTAGCTTTGTCTAATGATTAAAGACATATTAATATATTACACTCAGAATTAAAAATCTGCAATATATATGTCAAAGTCTGATGACATATTTCTTGAAACTAATCTTTTTATCCTAGTTATTTATGAATTTCGAATGGCTAATTTTTTCTGATGATAATCCCGTTTCTAAAAGAAAATATATTTATTTCAAAACTTATGAATGAAAGTTTTATTAATAAGAAATAAGTAACATTCTGACAAAAAAGACGAGTGAACTTAATTGTCACACTTAAACAGCAATTTAAATTATTTCGAAAATTGAGATTAATATTTGGAAAGAATATAATTTAAAGCCTAATATAATTACAAATATAGAGAACATTTAGCAATAAAAATAAACTTTGTATTAATGAACTTTCAGGAAATATATTTTCAAATATTTGATACTAATTTAAGAGCTATTTTAATAATTATTTTTCAAAACTTTTTTAATTCATAAAATTTCAAATAAACAACTTTAAAAATTTTAATAAATATTCTAATAGACTATGCATTTCAAAACAAATAAAAAATATTTTTTCCTTTATCATTCAAAATATTATTTTTGATTTTACGTTGGAAAAAAAAAGTATTAGTAATCCTAGATTTTTGTTCAAATAAATTTTTAATTCGATTTATAATAATTAGTTTTTCCTAGTATTCTATTTAAATCTCTCTTTCTCTTTTCTATTTAAATCGTCTTAATTTTTAATTGACATTTTTTAGTGATTTAAATACTATTTTGATTACTTATTTATTTATTATTAAAATAGTAAAGAGTGTCGTTAAATAACTCTATCGTATTTTTAGCTGTCGCTTAAAACAAAGATGATTAAAAAGAGATTAAATAAAATCCTTGATTTTTTTTTGCCATCTGTTGTTAATTCAAGATCTTTTTTGAGTTATTTTTCAAATAACTATTCGGCATTTTAGAAATCATAAAATTCAAGTTTAGTTCATTTTAACTAATAATCTATCATTGATTTTAATTTTGTAATAAAAATTCTAGAATAGCAGTTTATTTATTAATTTTTTTTAAAATCCAAATTCATTATAAAAATATAATTGAATATCTAGAAAATTCAAAAATCTTATCCATAAAGAATCTTGTCATTTTTATTAGTAAAAAATAGCTATCGTTAAATTTAAAAGGACAATTATTTTTCTCTTCTATAATTTTCATGAAATGAAAAAGGATGCAGGTATGAATAGAGACTTAATAAAATTTAATTACTGCGACGGCTAAGAATTTTAAACATATTGCTTTTTCTACTTTGTTTAATACTAGAAGCACCAAATATTTTTGTTGCTTTTAGAATTCGAAAATATTTAAAATAAAATTAAATTAATCTTTATTCTTCTTTTTATAAAAAATTAAATTTTTTTTAAAGAAAATGATAAAATCTATTAAATCAAAAGAAATTTATTTAAATGAAAAATCCTTTCAAAATATATAAGGATTTAAAAATTTTGGTGCTTTTAGTGTTAAAAAATCATACTTGTTATTTTTTTAAAAGGTTGGAAAAGTTTTTTCATTTAGCTAAATATTTTTAATTTTAAATTTACAAACTTCACTCTGAAGCATGAGTTTAAAATTTCAAATCAAAATTTATAAATCATTTATTATGTTATTTCAATTCGATTATTAAATTTTGATATAAGCCAAACTTTAAAATAAAGAATGAATCCTTATTAGAATGTTCTATATTCTTTTAATGTTCTATTTAAATCTCATTTTCACTAATGGTTGAAATCTTTTTGCTACTCTTGAATTTTTTAGTATTGGAATGAACTAACTTAAAAACATTTCAGGATGGAAAAATTTTAGTTTTGAAGTCAAAAATGATGTTTAGACGAAGAAGCAATGAAGCAGCAACTAAAACTCGTTTGAGCTTCTAAATTTTTAGCTATTTTTTATTCACAAAAATAATTTTAAATTAAAAATAAATTTTTAATATCTAATAATTCAGTTTAAAAAAATTGATAAAAATTAGCATCTTTTTTTGGTTTGTAAAGTAATGCTTAAAAAGTTTTCTAAGTCAACATCAGAGTCTTCTAAATCTGAATCTTTCTCAAATTCTGTCTTGGGAGTTTTTTTAAATTCTATTCTATTTTTCAATAGTTCTTCTCGTTTGTTATGGAAACTTTCGATTTTTTCCCATCGAAAAATAAGTTCATCTACTTCTTCTAATTCTCGTCCAACATCTCTCATTTTTTCATCTTTCGAATTATCCAGTTCTGATTTCGATTCTTCGATTTGAATTAATCGCTTAAATTCCTCATACTGACTATTTATATCCTGTGTTTTATTTACACCACGAACTCTATCATCTATACAACGATCATCATAAAATCCTTCTGGTAGAAAACCTGATAAAACCTCACTAGGCTTCACAGATTGTGACGTTATTGAATCGTTTTTTAGATCGAACATTGTTTCAAACTTTTGCTTTTTGATTTCTTTATCATCTTTATTCAAACTAATGTAACTTGTTTGGTTTTCATTTAAGCTTTCAGAAATATTTCGTTTAATTGCTCGACTATCTTTGACGGATTCAATCGATTCACAATTTTCCTCATCAATCTTGTTTTTTAATTTAATTTTATTTTCAAGATGAATTTTTGAAACCAAATGTTTATTCCACAAAAGATCATTTTTGATTGATTGATTACAAATAATACAAGATAGCTGTCCAATTGAGTTGTACTTTGCAAATGCAGAATTTATCCTTTGGCTTTTGCCAGCTGAAAAATTTGAAAATAAGTTTATCTTTTTATCGATATTTTTTGTTTCTTTTTTTAATTCCATTTTCGAATTTTTTAAAACTTATGTTATTTTTATTCTTAAATAAAAAAATTCAAATTTATGATTTTAAAGTGACTATCCAAAAATGTCTTAACTTAATTCATAAATTTAAAAATTAAATTAAAAGTTTTCATCATAAATCACAAAATTTGCAATAGTAGATTAACTTTCTAACGAGCTATTAAATCTATTAAATGCATGTTCATGATTTCTAAAACTATTAGTTTAAAATTAAATTCAAATTCGGTTTCGTCATTGTAGACTTTTGTTTAAATCTGTCTTGGTCCAAGAGTATAAATATTTTCCTTTAGAAAAATTTTTATCATTCTTATTCTTTTTTTGAACAAACAGAAAAATGGAAACAAAATTAATGATTAACCGCATAAGTTTGCCTCAAAGCAATTCAAAAAGTCTAGCTTATTACAACCAGAGGATTGAAGAACTTCAAGTAACTTAAATAATTTAATTTGAGTTTGATTCCCAAAATAACTAGATCATAAAAAGTTGACTATCAATGAGAAAAGTCAAAATTTAAGGAGACTACAAGCACAGCGAAATGAATTAAATGCTAAAGTGAGAATGCTCAGAGAAGAGCTACAGCTCTTACAAGAACAAGGTTCATATGTTGGTGAGATAGTTAAAGCGATGGATAAGAAAAAAGTTCTAGTCAAAGTCCATCCAGAGGGAAAATTTGTCGTAGATGTTGATAAAAACATTGATATGTCTAAAATAACTCCTAATACAAGAGTTGCATTAAAAAATGACAGCTACTTATTGCATAAAATTTTGCCTAATAAAGTCGATCCTCTTGTTAGTTTGATGATGGTTGAAAAAGTACCTGATTCAACTTACGAAATGGTTGGAGGTCTTGACAAACAAATCAAAGAGATTAAAGAAGTAATTGAACTCCCTGTGAAACATCCTGAGCTTTTTGAGGCTCTGGGTATAGCTCAACCTAAAGGTGTTTTATTATATGGGCCACCAGGCACTGGTAAAACTCTTCTTGCTCGTGCTGTTGCTCATCACACTGAATGTACATTTATTAGAGTGAGTGGAAGTGAGTTAGTTCAGAAATTTATTGGCGAAGGTTCAAGAATGGTAAGAGAGCTATTTGTTATGGCCAGAGAGCATGCTCCTTCAATAATATTTATGGATGAAATTGATTCAATTGGTTCGACAAGAGTTGAAGGCAGTTCTGGAGGAGACAGTGAAGTCCAAAGAACAATGTTAGAATTACTAAATCAATTAGATGGGTTCGAACCGAAGCAAAATATCAAAGTTATAATGGCTACAAATCGCATAGATATCCTTGATTCAGCTCTTTTGAGGCCAGGTCGAATTGATCGCAAAATTGAATTTCCAGCTCCTGGGGAGGACGCAAGATTAGATATTTTAAAAATTCATTCTCGAAAAATGAATTTGACTAGAGGAATAAATCTTAAAAAAATCGCTGAAATGATGCCAGGAGCTTCGGGCGCCGAAGTAAAAGGTGTGTGTACAGAAGCTGGAATGTATGCTTTGAGAGAGAGAAGAGTCCATGTCACTCAGGAAGATTTTGAACTTGCAGTTGCTAAAGTAAATTTTATTTCAAATATTTTTTTCATTTATTTTTGTCATGATTAATTTGATTTAAAATTTTAATTCTTTAAGATTATGCAAAAAGATTCCGAAAAAAACATGTCAATTAAAAAACTCTGGAAATAGAAAAAGCATGAAGTCTTACGATATATTTAATTGATTGAAAAAAAAATTTAATTTATATAATTTAAACTTAAATCATTTGTGAACTATTATCAAATAAAATTTACTAACCCTTTTAATTTTATATTGCATACATTTCTTAATATTTACTAGAGAACCCATTTCTTTGTAGACGATGTGGACAATGATGTAGGCTTAACTTTGTATTTAGTATCAAAATTTTTATTCTAAGTGAATAGCTTACTCCTTTCTTTTTTACATCATATAAAACAACGGAGAATGGTAAGACGTACCGTAAATCCTTTCAAATTACCCCAGGTTTATGGTGTATTAATAGCCATGAATACCTAAGACTCTGTTAAACACAATTTTTTTTCAATTTCTCTTTTCACTTTAACCCCTGGCTTATAAAGTAAAAACAAACCTTATATTTATAAAATATTATTTCATTTATTAGCTTAGTATGATTTTTTTTATCTATCATTTGATCTCATATGATGACAAAATTGAAAATAATATATAAGTTTATGAGCTTATACAATCTGTATTGTTATTTCAAATTTAAATCCATGCTAAAAATTTCTTTTTAGTTTCCATTTTTTTTGTATACTTTTAGAAATCAAAATACTAAAAGCCTTATCTAAAATTGCCGAATATTTTACATAAGTTCACTAAAATAAAATAAAATAAATAATTTTGATATTTTGATGAATTTGATATCCAGAGTTAAATTTTTTTAATTTACAAAAATATTTTAAATTATTTATTAACTTATTAACTCAACCATTTTACACCAGAAGCCCATCATGGGTCTGTTAACAAAGTATTTGTAAGGTTTAATCAATACCATAAGAAACGGTATATAATATAATTACATTCTAAAATTACAATAATGCTCACTTAAAAAAATTCATAAACGACTAATTTTTGCTAGTTGATTATTAAATCGATTATTTTTTTTAGTCGACTATTAAATCGACTTATTAAAAAGGTGAATCAAGTAAAAAAAGCTAAACAAAGAATTGGAAAACATCTTCATATAATATTTTTCTAAAGTTTCGGATTCCTATTTAAAACAAATACCATAAATTGAGTATATAATAACTGAGTGTTTCACGTCTAAAATAAAATAAATTAATTAAATAGTCATCTGGAAAAAAATATTCGATTTAATAATCGACTAAAATAACAGTCGACTAAAAAAATTAATCGATCTAATAATCGACTAAAAAAAATAGTCAATTATTGATAATCGATTGCCAACACTAAATGGAGTAAAGATTAAACGTTTCTTTTTCAAAATAAGCAGCGCAAAATATGTATAACTTAACTGGTCCTACTATATTATACCGACTAAAATGCGTAATATGGACAAAAAAGCTTTTTATTTCACGACAAAGCTTACAACATTGCAAACTGTCCTGTTAAGAACCAAGCTTTCAGGAATTGTAATTAAAAATGGCACTTAACCAAAAAATGTTCATTAGCTGAGATATATAATGCGATTGATCGAACAAAGTGTTGTTCAACTATTATCATTTTTAATACCAATATTTGTGATCAAATCTTCAATTTTAAAAAATATTTACAAGAAAAAGATTGGTTATTCATGTTCACAAAATGCTTTCTAATTTTTTTATAATCATATTATTTACATTCAACTCTTTTAAATTCATTTTTAAAGAATATTTTTTTGCCAGTTTTGACATAGCTGTAATAACATTTGAAACAGAACTAAATTCGTCCAGATTAATGAATAGAATTTGGTCAGATCTCGTAAAAAATCTGAAAATGTTTAAATGCTAAGCTTTCTTCTAATTGTAAGACGGCAATGGTGAAGCTGGAACTGGAGGAGAGGGTAAAATTTTTATCAATTTCGAGCACTTAAGATCCTCATCGATATCATCTTAACTTTAGTTAATGATTCTTTCGCGTCAGACAATATAATTATTATCAATATAATTTATTTCATTAAATGCCTGTAAAGACGATGTAAGGAAATAAGATTTAAAAAATAAAAAAAAATATATAATTTTTCAAACAGAATTAATATTATTTATATATTTTTATTTAAATAAATAATTTGAATTAAAAAAAAAACAACTAGACATAATAAATAAAAAAATATAGCTCATAGCTAAGAATTACTCGAATTTGATATTTTGCATCTCTAAATTAATAAATTTGTGATCGTTGGATAAAAGCAATTCAATCAATTTAAATTCAAAAATCGAAATTGGTTTGTTATAGAATTAGCAATAGGATTTTCGAGTTATTAAATTTTAAAATCAAAATTTGTTTTAGAATTTTTATTTAATTTTAATTATTAAATACAAAATTATTAAAAAAAATAATTTTTTAAATAGTTATCGAAAAATATGATATTTGATTTGTTGAAGAAATTAATTGAACTATTATAAAAAATGAAACTGAAAAATACACATCCTTTTATGTTAACTTACAAAATACAATATTATTTCCAATCAGTAATAAAGAGACAAAAATTAAAATTGTTGAAAAATTTAGCTTTTCTGAGAAATTATGAGCATCTGTCGTTCGACCGAGTGTATCTTTATTTTCCATATTTGCAGCTATCGAATTAAAATAATTTAATTATTGTTTATAGATTTTTTTTAAATATTACTAGTTGTATTGGCGACAATTTCTGGTAATCTATCCGTTGAATTTTCAGTGCTGTTTTGGATTTCAGAAGAACATAAACTTACAAAGATGACCAAAATCATTAGAAAAATTAAGTTTCTCATTTTAAAAATTTATTCTGAAAATTTAAAACAAGCTTATTTTTATTCTAGCTGATAAAAAATAAATAAAATTTAAGAAAAGTGTATCGTCAGAAAAACTAATTATTGAAATGAGGAAAAATGAATGAGCTTACAAAATTCACAATATTTGCTAGATTTTATATTTTAATTTTTCTTTTAATCTGTAGCTATTGTAAAAGTCATTGAATTTAAGCGCTTATTTTTAAATAAAAATATTGTTACTTTATTAATTGTCTTGCAATTTTCTAAGTGAGTTTAATTAAAATAACTTGTTTATAAATTTGTCTAGTATTTATTTAAAGTTGTATTTAATTCTAAAAACGACGAACACATTTTTATAAATTGAATTCAGCTTATGAAAAGACTAAGCATTTATTTTTAATTAAATAATAGAATGTAATCGTTTTATATTTTTCAAGAAAAAACAAGTAAATAAATAATGAAGCTTCAAACATAAGAAATCCTTCTTTCTCATAATGAAAATTTAATTAAAATCAAAATGTAAAAATAGTTTTTTTTTCTGGATAGCCCTTGCCTAAATTTAACACGATATACACAAATTATTTTTTATTTAGAGATAACTTAACACTTGCCATTAAACCAGAAAATATGCTGTTAAGGCACAAAATATTATACGTATTCTTTAAAATGAGTGAAGTCGATTAAAATTTTTAAATTTTTGTTTAAGAATTAAAAATTATTTTGATATTTTGAGGATATATTTTTAACAAAATCAAATCAGAATCCGAATAAGAAAATTAAATATTTCAATTAAAATATTTTTGTAATTTAGAATATTACATATCAAACATAGAAAATATTGTCAGTATAAAAAAATAAACGAAGACTTTTATTTATGAATTTTGATTAAATTATTTTTAAAGTGAGTATAAATTAAGTTTTTTATTCAAACTTTGTAGTCCATTAATGAATGCAAATCGTAGTTGTGCTCACAAAACTCTTGCTGATCTTTAAATAAGTGGATTTTATAAAACCATAATACAATTTGTTTAATTTTAAAATATTACTGTTTAAAATATTCTCGATTTCAATAGTATCATCAGTTCCTTTTAAAACCGAAAGCATCAAATTTGAACTTTTAAGTGCTGGTAATCTGCAAATTTTCTGAGCGAATTTTTTTTCCATTTCCAATTTAAAAGAAACGTTTAACCCTTGACTAGTTCTCGCTGAGGATAAACAATTATTTTCTTCTAATTTCTGAAACTATTTTAATTATTAAAAGAAAAAATATTATAAAAAAATTTGAGTAAAAAAATTACATTCTTTTTTTGGTATACGAAATCATTGATTGTCTTTATTTCAGATTTGACATTCAAAAAACTAAAATTAATTGATTAAAATTTAATTTTCAAAAAAAAATTTATGTATTTTACCCATGTTTTAGAGTATCCTGGACGCCTAATTCATTCTCTTTAAAATTTGAATTTTTGGAGCTTTCCATTGTTTATGATTTAATATTTTATATTTCAAAAGTAATTCAAGTGGTAAAATATCAAAATTGCTGAATGTTATTAAATCTTGGAACTTAGTTTTGTTAATTGAAAGCATGAATATAAGCAAAGCTTTTACTTTATTTCATTTTATGCTTATAAATTCTTTGGTTTTGCTTAGAAAAAGTTGAAAATTTTTTGTCCTGTTAAAATTATATTTCCAAAAAGTTAAATTTTAAATACAAATATCAAGTTTATTTTGATTGAAAAAATTGCAAGACTAATTTTTTATTAATTTTGAAAACCTTAATACATATAAAAATTTTAAATCGTTATATTATAATTTCAGATTTCATATCCATACACTAATTTTCGATTTTACCAAAAAAAACTTAATTCATCAAAAACGTTGATCTAGAAATTTTCGTTTGAATTGAATTATGTCCATAAAGAAAAATCATATCCTTTATAATCCGATTTATTCTAAATATTTTGTATTTTAATTTTAATTTTTTCATTATATTTTCAAATTTTTAGATTATAGTCCAAGAATCTAAACTATAAGAAAATGGGCAAAATAATGAAACAAGGAAGAGTCGTTCTAGTGCTCGGTGGTCGTTATACTGGAAGAAAAGCTGTCGTAGTCAAAAGTTATGATGAAGGCTCTGGTGATAGACCATATGCTCATTGTTTGGTTGCTGGCGTTGATCGCTACCCTCGTAAAGTAACCAGAAGAATGGGTAAAAAAAAAATAGAAAAGCGATCAAAAATTAAGCCATTTTGTAGAGTGGTAAATGCTAATCATTTAATGCCTACTCGATATTCTGTTGAAATTAATTTTGACAAAAATAAAGTAAACAAAGATATTTTCAAAGATCCTGCTTTAAAACGAAGGGCTAAAAGTGATGTTAAATCCAAACTAGAAGAAAGGTAAGCAAATTTTTTATATTAACATTTCAAAAAATAAAAAATTTTTCTTTTAGATACAAAACCGGCAAAAATAAATGGTTTTTCACAAAACTACGCTTTTAAATTTTCAATTTAATTTTTTTTGAATTAAAATATTTCAAATAAAATTTTAATTGATTTTATAAATTTTAATTAATATTTCACATTATGAATCAAAATGAACATGCAAAAAATATGAGAGTTTTTTTTAAAATAAGTTTTAATTTAGTTTTTGAATTTTTACAAAGGTTGGATTCCATTGAAACATTTTTATCTTCTAAAATAATTAACAGGACCTATTAAATATTTTTTAAAATGAACAAAGCAAAAATCCTTATCGCTTTAGAAATAAATGATTACATGTTATAAATTCCAAGCAAATACGTTTATAATAATAATTTTAATAATAAAATTTTACAAATTGTATTAAATAGTTTGAATTTTTTCAATCAAGGTTTTAGGTTCTTTTGAAGATTGAATTAGGGCAAATATATTGGTCATTGTGTTACAAAGTGATTTAAATGCTCAAAATTAAAATAATTTGTTAAATTAAAAAAATTTGGTATTGATCATTATCTTCAATCTACTGTAAACGGCTTGGTTGTGCATATGTCTACGGAAAAAGAAAAATAGCCTAAAAATAAGATAACAATAAACTTTTGTTAATATGGTCTCATCACTTTCTTTATTATTGAAAATTTTTAAGATCCAATTAATATAATTAACGCAAATATTTATCAAAAAAATCAATCAGACTTTAATTTTTTTCATTCCTAAAATTTGAAAGCAAAATTGTTTTTTTTTTAACAATTTTGGCAAAAATTATCTCAAAAAATTACCTTTAATAAAATATATTATCTTAAATATATTATCTTAAATACGGTTGAATAAATTCTCGGAAAAGGGTCGTAAATTTACCACATTTTACATAAAAAGGGTAATGTATTGTAATAGCATTTTATTTAATTAATAAAACTTTGTAAAGAATAATCTATGTAGATTATAAAAATAAAATCGAGATTTTTACAAGAATTATTAAAAGTTTTTACTTAGAATGCAGATAATCATAATAGATGTTATTTAAGATGCGCCAGGATTGAACTTATTATAAATATTTCAAAAATTTTATTTGAGATATATGTTTTATACAAACATAATAAATACAAAAATTTGCTGAATTTTTCATCAATTTTTTTAGTAAAATTTTATCATATCAACAATTAGGGTTTTTTAAATAATGGTTTTTTAATATTTTTCAAATCAAAAATAATTGAAAAAAATGATATGCTAAATAACAATCATAATAATTGTCTAAATGTCATAGATACTAATATGTTTACCGGGCATGTTTTTTTAGTTATAAAAATCTTAATGAAAGTTTTTCAGCAATTTTTTGGGGAAAATTTAAATTTCTTTATACTTAAAGATTTTAATTATTGTGCACAATAATGAAATACGAAAATTCAAGATATAAATGGCTTTATGGAATAATACCGCACATTGTCTATTTTCTGATGAATTTTAAATTTTCTGAAAACCATATGTTTGATGGTATTAGTTCGGTTGATCAAGACTTTGAAGATCTTGCCCTTGATTTAGCAATTAAACTCAAAAAAGAATATTCAGATGATCCTGTTTCTGATCTTTTTGCAGCGTCGTATGATCTTCAAAAAATAGCCAGGGTTCGTTTAATAATAAACATTTTTAAAAGTTAAATTTTTTTTTTCAAGATTTCTGACCTTGATGACTCGTTGTTTCATTTCAAGTTTTACAGAAAGAACATTCAGAGTCAAAAATCGATTAATAATTCTCATTTAAATTTAATGATTCATGAAAAAAGAGACAAAAAAAGATTTAAACGATTTATTCATGACAAAATCCAAAACATCAGAAATGATGATAGGGTAGAATATGTACACACGCAAACATACCTAAAACGAAATAAAAGACGACATGTGAAAAATGAATTAATAAATATTATTGGTAATTTTAGATTTTTGAAATATTATTTAAGAAAATATTATTGAAAATAATTATCGGTATACCGAGTGTAATCATTGGCAGATCAGATAAGAGTTGATATGACCTTATTTATTTTATTTATTTATTGTTAAATTAACCTCCATTGAAGGAGAAAGATTTAAAAAAAAAAAAAGAAAAGTTAAATATATAAAAAAAAGGCAAAAAAAACTAATCACCAGTAGTTGTTCCACTGGAACTACCAAATGACTTAGTTAAATTAATAAGTAGCGTAAAGTAATTGTTGTCGTTAATATTTTTTAGGCAAAGTTTAACGGAGTCAGTTAGTTAGATATGACCTTATAATATACATTCACACAGGTACCTCTGTGTCACAGTTATATTTGCTACTACTACTACTTCTACTACTATTAAATAAGTAAAATATATTATTTTACATTATTTAAGTTAAACAAATTTGATTTTGAAAACTTATCTAACGAATTAATTAATAAGCTTCTAGAACAGAATGAACTCACCTCTTTCCGTACTTTACTTATTATCCGTTTATTAGATTTGGTCTTTAGCAAGTTAATACCAAAGATTACTAAAATCTGGAATCTAATACCAACGAAATTGATACTAAGAGAATTTTGTACCAAAAAAAAAATTAAGTATTTAATACTAACAGAACCTAATGCCGATGATAAATTAAATTTGTATAAAAAGTTTATAAATCAATTATTTAGATTAATAAGTTGTATGCTATTTTTTTAAATTGAAGTAATTTTTCGTAAATGTTTCACTTCTTTTCCAAGACTTTATTTATTTCAACGCAAAAGTAAAAATTTCAATCTTTTAGGTATAAGATTCTTCAAGAAATTAAGTTCTCATCGTATTAATTATCATAAAATATTTTTGGACTAGTTTCTTAATATGTTAATAAATTCGTTAAATAAGCAAATGGTTATTTATTTATTTATTGAATTGAATTAACCTCCTTTAAGGAGAAGTAAAGTAAAATAAAAATAAAATTTTTTTTTTTTTTTTTTTTTTTTTTTTTTTTTTTTTTTTTTTGTGTTTATGTGTTTTTTTTTAAAAATGAAAAATTATTATCTAAAAATAAAATTACAAAAATAAAAAAAGGAACATTAGTTCGAAAATAGAAAAAGGCATGAAAGTTAGAAAGCAAGATAATTTGGACCAAAATTCATGAATTTCTTTTATTTTGAATTAGCTCATTTAGGAGAGTTCTGTAATGTTTTAATTTTAAATTGCAAAGACATAACCAAATTGAATCAGATATACCATCATTAGAAATCAGATTAATCTTAAGATTTTCTTTAAGTTGGTTTATATTTACTGAAATTTTTGAGGTTTCAATTTTAAAGTACTTGGAAATAAGTACTAAGTCGGAGGAAAAAGATTTATTAGAGGGGGGGTCACTTAGCATATATTTTAAAAATTGTGATGATAGATAATTATATTTAATTGTATCAATAAAAGTTAGTTTTGAAAATAGATAAAGTTCATCAAAGTTGAATAATTTTAGTACTTTTAAGACTCGTGACATGTGACAGTAGGCTTTTAAACCAAACATTTGTCTAATTAAGTTGTTTTGCAATTTATTTATTGAATCCTTTGTGGTCGAATTAAGAGTAAGAGCCTCAAGACCATATGTGAATTTAGATAAGCAAAATGTTTTGTATATAAATGATTTGAATTTAGGTGAAGAGGTAGGACTATTTTTAGGCAGAAGATACGAAATTCCAAAAAAGCTGCTCTGAACTTTTTTAAAATTTATAACTGCCTGTGTGTTAAGGTCAAGATTAGAATCTATAATGAATCCTAAGTATTCTAACTGATTTGCTTCTTCAAGTTCAGATCCATTAAGGTGAAATACCGACTTAAATAATTGAATGCCAAAGTTAACAACTTTTGTTTTATTAGGGTTAAATTTTATTCTCCATTTATTCCCATAAGATCCACAAATATCCAAAAGCACTTGTAGATGGGAGTCAACTGGGCTTATTAAGATTATATCATCTGCGTAGACAATGATAGAAACATTAAGATTTTTATAAAGAGCTCCAAGCTCATTGTTAAGACATTCTATTATAAGATCATCAATATATATGTTGAAAAGAAAAGAAGATAAAATAGCTCCTTGTTTTACACCAGTTTCAATTTTAAAGGGTTTAGTTGTTAGATTATTTGGAAGAGATAAAACAGCTAGTGCTGAGTTATAATAAATCCTAAGCAATACCCAGTAGGAAGTATGCAGTCTCTTTAATAGTTTATAGAATAAGCCATCACGCCATATTTTGTCAAAGGCCTTTTCTGCATCTAAAGATGCTATCCTACATTCAGAGCCTTTATTGATGTAGTTAAGAGTTGTTTCTTTTAATACAAAAATGGCATGGTTACATGAGGTTTTTTTCTTAAAACCAAATTGGTTATTACTAACTTTGTAAAGATCAGGGGAGTTAATTAGAATAAGTTTTTCTAGGATTTGAGCAAAGCAGTTTGAAATAGAAATAGGTCTTATGTTGTTTAGATCATAGTTGTTTTTTAAATTGTCTTTTAGAATAGGATTAATTTTAGAAGTATTAAGATTTTTTGGGATCTTATTGAATAGTAGAATTTGGTTGAAGAATTCAAGTAGAATTTCATAAAAGCCAACAAAATTTACATTTTTTAAAAGGTTATAGGAGATTTTGTCAAAACCAGTTACTTTTGAGTTATCAAATTCTGATATTATTTTCTTTAGTTGAGAAAGCTCAAAAAAAGGCAGAGTATCAGGACGAGTGTAGTTCACAAATGTTTCATTCACATGTTTTTTAATATTTAGCTGATCACTTGAGAGAGAGGATTCATCCTCTTTGAATAAATTTAAGAAGTGAGAAAAGAGTTTATCCGGTGGGAGGGTTATTTCTTTTCTAACATTTCTTTATTTTTAGACTGTGCAATTCTTTTCCAAAATCTATTCCTATCTTTTAAAGAGAAAAGACTTTCTATTTTTGCTTGCTCTTTTAATTCATTTAGATAAATTTGTTGTCGTTGAGCTCTTCTAAATTCTTTCTTTAATTGTCTTCTTTTAGGTTCACAGGAGGGATCCGTTTTAATTTTCTGATTGATATCAGTTAGCTTATCTTTTATCAATTTTAATTCCTTATTGAACCAATTGTTTTTTTTTGGCTTATTTGCTAAATTGGAGGAAAAGTAAATATTTTGATAGTCTAACGCCTCATGTGAGGCTTTAGAGATTGAGTCACAAATTGATTTATAAAAGAGATCAACATGCTCTTGTGCATTAAAAATAGGTTTCGAGGGGTCTGCGTAATCGAGACAAGAATTTTGAAAGTGATAAGATAAATTATTATTATAGAATTCAAAAACTTCAGCTATTTCAAGTTTTAGTCTTGGTTGGACTTGAGGCTTAAGATAGAGAGATTCAATCTCACAGTCGAGATTTTCATAAGTAACATCCAAAATAAGGGCAAGGTGATCACTAAGATTTCCCAAGTCATTTATAATGTTACATTGAATAGATTTTAAGATATTCCCATGATCTGAGACTAAAATATGGTCAAGGTTATAACGTTACAAATGGTTATAACTTCTAAAATAAAAATTTGGTATTAGTTTGTTTTTAAGCTTTTGGTTTTTGCTTCTTTGGTATTAGATTCGTGGTTTCGTTTAGTATTAACTTGGCATGAATCTTAGTTTTTACTGTCAAATTAGCTAGTAACAAGGTATCCCTTATCGAATTAATTGATAAGTTGTATATAACCGTGCTTTACAATATCCATTTTAACTTGAGAAGCAAAAAAAACAACGTTCTTCCAAATGTCCAATAAAATTTTATCAGTTTTTTCAAATTTTTTGCCCACTTTCTATAGAAAAAAATTGATATGATTTTTAATCAGATTCAAAAATTTTTAGAACAAATCTGTTTAAAGATCTAGATCGAATTGTAAATATTATTAATAGCAACAATGACATTAGCTTTGATTTAAATTCCAAAATTTTTAATACAAAAAATTAGAATATTTTATTATTTTTCCTTTTTATTCCCCTTTTTTTTGTTTTTTTTTACTTTTACTTAATTTTAATTGTTAAGATACTGATTAAATTCAAGTCATTTGAATTTAATCATTTAATCATTATCTAAAGATTTACTAAGCTAGCTCAAACTAGCTCAACCACTCTCAGATAGGTTCTTCCTTCTAGTAGTTGATTCTAAAAAAGAATTCAAATAAACTTTATTTGAATTCAATTTTTATTTATTTATTTTAAAATAAAATAAATAAATAAAAATTAAGGTTATGATTTATTAAATTGTGCTCGTATTTAAAATAATTTTTTTTGATTGTCTATAATGTCCATTTTTATTTTTCAATAGATGAAATACTTAAAGAGCCATTATATAAAAATTTGGAATCTGAAATTTATGCGAAGCGAAGCAGTCAAAAAGAATTTAACAATGAGATTATTTTTAATGATAAAAATTATGAAAAACAATGGTATCTGATCAATGATGGAAAAATGAATTTATCTCGGGTTCATGATATAAATGTGAAAGAAGGATGGATAAAAGGTTTTAGCGGAAAAAATGTTTCTATTGTCGTTATAGATGATGGGCTGGATTATGAGCATCCTGATTTTAAAGGAAAATATGTAAATTTTAAACGAAAACAATTGTTTAAAATAAATATTCATTTTTTACAAAAGAGAGCTGATTTAAGTTATGATTTGAATGACGAAAATGATCCAAACCATGATCCAATGCCAGCAACTTTTGATAATCAAAACAAGTATAAGTTCACTTAACAAACTTTATAAAAAGATAAAATTTTCCTCTTAAGTCATGGAACAAAATGCGCAGGAGTGGCTGCAGCGATTGGTAATAATTCAGTTTGCGGAGTAGGAGTAGCCTTTAATGCAGAAATAGGAGCAATTAGAGTGCTAGATGGAGCCATAACCGATTTGATAGAAGCAAGAGCATTATCATATATGTCCAAATTTGTTGATATAAAAAGTGCTTCATGTATCTAATTATTAAAATAAAAATAAGAATTTAATGAAATTTTTTAATTTAAAGGGGGACCTAGAGATGATGGAGCTCATATGGAATATCCGGGATATTTTGTTAATCTTGCTCTAGAGGATGGCATAAAAAATGTAAACAAAATTTTTCTTGTCATTTAATTAAATACTTAAATTATTTTATTTTACATTCAAATTTTTGTTTAAATATTAATTAAAATATAAAATATGCAAGGGACGAAATGGAAAAGGTACACTGTATGTTTGGGCTGCAGGAAATGGAGGGGGTAATGATGATGATTGCTCATGTGATGGCTATGCTTCGCATTGGAATATAATTTCAATAGGTTCAATTAATCATAAAGGCTTAAAACCATATTTTATGGAATTATGTCCTTCCACGATGGCAGTGGTTTATTCTGGGGGGCAAAATAATATAAATGGAGACGAAGATGATCCAGGTGTAAGAGTGGTTGCAAGTGATGTATTAAATGTTTTATGCTTTGAAAAATTAAGGTCAATTAATAAGAAATATTTTCCTTAAGGTAAGAGGAAAATGTACGACTACGTTTCAAGGAACATCAAGTGCTGCTCCACTTGCTGCTGGAGCATTTGCTTTAGTACTAGAAGCAAATCCAAATTTAACATACAGAGATGTAATGCATTTAATTGCAAAAACGGCAAGGATTCCTAACTTAGAAGAAATATCTGGATGGATTGTGAACGGTGGAAGATTTCATATAAATGAAAAATATGGTTTTGGCGTACTAGACGTTGCACTTATGATTCAAGAAGCTCAAAATTGGAATAATGTAGCTGAACGAATGAAGTGTGAAGTAGAGTATATGGGAGATTTTAAGTAATCTTTTTAAATAAAATATTTTTAAAAGTCTTAGAGTTTTACTCAATTTAAGTCAATTGAAACCTGGTTCAAAAAGCACTATCAAAATCAGTACCCAAAGCTGTATTACTTTAGATAAATTAGAACATGTTGTCGCAAATATATCGTTTGAATACTCAATTAGAGGAAATTTTAAATTAACATTGATTTCACCGCATGGTACTCCTTCGGAAATACTTTCTTTTCGTAAAAATGACAAAAGCAAAAAAGGTTAGATTCATATTAGAATAATTTTATATATTATAAACTATATTAAAAATTTAAATAAATTTTAATAATTACATTTCAAATAAGGAATAAGAAATTTTCCATTTATGACATTATTCAACTGGGGTGAAAATCCGAGGGGGACATGGAAATTAATAATTGAGACAAAAAACGACTCTAGTAATTCAATAGGAAAATTGCAACATTTTTCATTAATACTTTATGGGACGAAACAAAGCTACAAAAGATTAATGGAACAGCGATACAAAGATTTTAAGCAAATGGCATTTTTTCCCGACAAAATAACAATTCAAAAAATTTATGAGAGAGAATTAATTCAATCAAGAGAAATTCAAATTAGCCGTAAAAAATATTGATTTGAGCTGAAATATTTTTTAATATATTTTTAATATAGAGAAAAATAAATAAATAAATATTAGATTAAAATGTAAATTAATTCTTAGCAATAATTATCTTTTCATCTCATACTAATAATACTTAAAAGTTTATTAAAGTTAGTTTATTTATATTACAAAATCTGCATCATTAGTTCAACCAAACTGTTGCCTTTTGCTGGAGTTATGTGTCTGTGTCCGATTTGAGATATGCTCTCATAAAAATCCTTCGATTCCTTTTGAGGTTGGTTGATGAAAGAGAATGTGACTTGACATTTTTGAGATGAATGAGTCTGAGTCAGAATCATTTAGTTTCTAATGACTCGACTCGGGTCAGAATCAAATGATGATCAAAGGATGACTTACGAGTCCGAGTCAGAATCGGGAGTAAGACTTAGACTCATTTTGAGTCATTTGACTCACGAAAAGGAAAACGTAAAAAATTATTGAAGATTTATTTTATTTTTTTAAATAGCGTTCAAAAAAAAATTTTAATGTTTGATTTTTTTAAATTTTTATAATTGATTTTTGAATGAATTAATTGGATATTTTTGCTATTTAGTTATATAATTTTGAAAATAAGATTTCCTTTTCTTTCAAAAAAAATAAATTTTCAGTCAAAATATTTGTCATCTTCCTTCTGTGTTGACGGAGTATAAATCCAGTCTTGCTAAATAGTCTTTCAATAGAAGCGTGGGTTGCCGGAACTCCTAAAATTTTTTTTTGCGAGTCTGGAAATGGTTAAGAAAAGGGTCTGGATACCTTTTCACCATTTCAAAGGACCTAAATCAAAATCAGAATATAAATTTTGTTCAGTAAAACAGTTTTCATCATCAAAAACTAAAAGCCAATTAAAAGATGCTTTTTTTCTGTTTTGAATAAGAAATTTCTCTAAGGCTTTCATTTTCACCAATTTCTTCTAACATTTCCTTTAACTTGCTAATCCAGCATTTTTTATCTTCAAGCCTTATCAATGCTGTTTCAAAATTATTAATTCGTTGCTCAAATCATAAAAGTAAAAAAATTTCGCTTTAAGTCCTGATTTTTATCATTTGGCGTTCATGGTTAGCCTTCTAATCAATGAATAAATGTATATATTTTTTTTATATTTTAGAAAATTTTTGCAATTAAATGTATATTTAAAAGAAATATCTTTAAATATTAAACTTGCGCACAATTATTTTTAAGAAACTGAAATAATTTTCGAGTCATTTTTAGTGCACTTTGAGTTTGTCTTATTTTTTGACTTAGAGTCAATTACGAATCAAGTCAAAGTCAATTTTACCAAAAAAAATCACTCAAATCAGACTTGAGTCAAATTTTTGAGTCACCATCTCTTGTTGATGAGTTTTCATCATGAGATTTTCAGCATAATTTTCCATCTCATTGCAAAAGGATATGGGGCATTACTTGTTGAAGATATGAAATATGCCTCAGACAATTTTTTTTCAAATATTCTTATAAATTTGAATGTGCTGATTTAGAATTGATGTAATTTAGTTCAATATGATTGAATTTTTCATGCTTTATAATCAATCAAAGTTTTGGCACATTTTAGCCGGGAATCTTTCTTTTTAATTCTATAAAGGTGATATGGATACTTATTATTCCCTGGTAAAAAGTTTTTTTAACAAATTTCTTTAAGGAATCTGAAAATTAAATTTATATTTTGGTAACTTTTATAGTTTTATCAAAATAAACTAAATTAAACAAAATAAAAGGTGTTTGTCTTTTAGAGTCTCTGGAGTAAAATAGTCCCAACTCAAAAATTTTCAAAGATACTTTTTTTTACTTATTTTTCTCTCTTAACAATATATTAAAAATTCTAAGACCGGAAACATTCGCTTCATTCCTTTAGATAAGATCAAAATTTAAAAAACGTTATTAATTTGTTTTTTTATTTGTAAAAATTAAAAATTTGGATTTTAATTTTTTTTTTTACCTTTACATAAAAACATTTTTACAATAGTATCAATTAATTTAATTTATATTACAATACTTTTACTTAAATATCGAATAAAATTATAATATAAGATTTAATATACAATGATAAGCTTTATTCTAGTGATAAATTACTTTAAAAAACAAAAAATTCACTTTAGGTTAAATATTATCCCAAAATTTAAAAAACGTTGTTAATTTGTTTTTTATTTGTAGAAATTAAAAATTTGGATAAAATTATATGAATAAATTAATTTTTTTTACAATTTAATTTTTAATGAAATTGTATTTTTTAAATATATTTTAATATTATCCATGAAATATTTTTTTTTGAAATTACTTAATAAGTTTTGTTAGATTTAAACCTCTTCATTTAAATATTTATTTTTCTTTTTTTATGCCCCATATCCTTTCTAATTAGATTAATATCCTCATGAAAATATGTAAAATCTACCGTTAACTCTAGTCCTTAATTTAATGTAATATTTATGGTTTTTCGGGTAAAATGTAACTATTTGACTGTGTTTGATTATAATTTCGCAATTATAATCATAAAAATCTTTAAAATTGAGTAGCTTTTTTATCAATTTTTTTAATAAATGAAGGCGGTATTGTGAATTTCAAATACAAATAGAACAAAAATTCTTGATTTTTTTATAAATTTTAAATTAAGTTTATAACAAATATTTGAAAAAATACTGCAACATAGTGCAACCTACTTTGTTGCACCTTTTTTGCCTAAAATAATTATTCTCATGTACAAAATGACAAAAAATTACAAATCGATAAGATTTAAATAGGTTATTGATTCAATTTACTAAAAAAATGAAAATAAAAATTTTTAATTTAGATTAAAAAGGTGCAGCAAAGTATGTTGCACCATGTTGCGGTATTTCTTTTTAATATTTCTTATTAACTTAAATTTTAATTTATTAAAAAATGAAGAATTTTTGTTCTATTTGTATTTGAAATTCACAAAATCAATAAAGGCGTCAAATAATTAATTTTTCTAAAAAAAATTTTCTTATTCTTATTTTATTTTATTAAAAAAATTTTCAAACACAAAATCAAAAATTTTTTAATTGATAAATCTTTTACTTTAATTATTATTATTTTTTATTTCAAGTTTTCAAAAATAAATCTTTAATAAAAAAATTATAATTTTTTTCTGTTTTTAAGGGTTGGATTTAATCGAACTAAACATGATCTCTGAGATGATGATCCTGATCTCTAAATTAAATTTAAAGATCCATGTTTTATTGATTATGTGCCCAATAACATTTATATCAAGCTCTAACTAAATAAATAAATAAAAAACTAAAACGTTTAACTGTTTTTTAAATTATATTTTAACTTATTTTACTTAAAATTTTTATTTAATTTTATTCTATTTTTGTTGATTTTTTGATCTTTACGTTAATCTGAATGAAGTAGCTTTAGCTCGGCACGTATAAAACAAATAAATAATAATCCATCGCCCAGTCTTAATTAAAAATAGATTCTTCTTATCAATATTCTTTTAGTTGATAATCTAAAAATAAGTAATCAAGAGCTTTTATTCTAAAATTTTCCTGCTCACAATTCATTCGTCAATGAAAACTAAAAAAAATGAGCTAACTAAGAGAAATTTTGAGTCTTGGATTTTCGTTTAACTTTTAGTCTTTGAGTAAGCTCAACCATTTCTCATTTTTGTAAAAATCTGGTCCAAGCATAAGCCCAATTCGACCGGGAACTCTTTACGTTACGAGCACCACTGTAATTTAGTAAAAAAATTCTAATTCTTTTATCATCCTTATCCGTATCTCTTTTTTCCTTTGAAAAAAACTTATAAATTTAATGATATTAGCTTTTGAAATTATTAAGGATTGTATCAAAATTAATCACAATGGATTTTTTTTATATAAATTGTTCTTATTTTTTATGATGGGGACTTCTTGTTGATTTGGTCAAATCCTTTTCAAATGTAAATCAAATAATTATATTTAAAATGTTTTTATTCTTTTTAATGTTAAAAAAAATATTTTTATACATGTATTTAGTTAAATTTCATTAATTTTTTAAACTGGGGTGAAGTTTAGACATGAGTTTAAAAAAAAAAATGAGTTAATAAAAAAATAACTCATATGATGATCATATATGATAATACTTTGATAACATAACTCATATATGATGATACTTTGATGAATCTATCACCTTTTTACTTAAAATCTGGGATAAGTGAATATTTAAAATAGGAATAGTATAAGAATAGAATTTTGAGCAGTGTGTAATTTTATCAGCAATGGGTTTAAGGCTTAAATATATTTTTAAGTTATTTAATTAATTTTTTTCAATTATTGTTTTTTAGTTAAGTTTGGGTTTCATTTTGGATCAGAGAAGTTTTAAAGAGAATTAGTCATTTTTTAATTAATTAATTAACACTTTTTATTTTTATGGTCATATTCTTTCTTTTCATCAAAATATTGAAGCAGAAAAAAAATGAGTTAACAAAATAACTAATTCATTTAATTAATTAACTCATGTCAAAACTTCACCCCAGTAATTTTTTTTAGAATTTTAGTTACAATTTCAAGTATTTATATTTAATAAAAAAAAAACATCTTTCAATTTTAAATACATGTAACTACATGGTGATGTTTTGTTATATAATGGGCTATTATGAACAAGAAAACATGGTACAATTCTTTGATACTGAAGACAGATCGATGTTTTTCACTAAATTTTAATATCGTCTGCATAAATGATATATGATAATCTTGGATTACATGTAAAAATGTAAAGCTGAAAATGACCAAAATCGAAACAAACTATCTGATAAAAAAATAATCAAAATATTTGAATAATTTATCTTAATTTGAATAAATGAACTTTGGATTTTTTTTATCTAAAATTTTTTCAGCTTACCAAATAAAAACAATATTTAAATCGAACATTCGTTCTAATCAGATCCAAATTTATACGGATAAAAAAATATGCAACTCAAAAAAAAATATTCTCATAGATTTAAATATTAATTATTAGTGAAAATTTCTTATTTTATTTTCTGTTAATATTTATACATTATACCCTAAACAATATATTTATACAAAGTTATGTTTATTTTGATTCTTGAATCCTTAAAAATGATTTCTTTAATACTGAAATGATTTTTTAATTTCGATTATACGAAATTATAATGAAAATAAATAAAATAATTTCAAATAAACAACTCAAAATATCTTCAGTCAAAATTTATAAATATAAATTAAAAAATATATATAGCTAGTAGTAAAAAATATTTAATTTTTAACTACTAGCTATTTTTATAAAATTTCATCGATATCAAAAGTAAGATTCGGACTTAAAAAATTATTATTACTTTATAATAAAATTTTAGAAATAAAATTAAATATAATATTTTATAATTATAATATTAGAATTAATTATCTCAATTGAAATTTGAATTAATTTTTGAGTTCATAACTTATTCGTATAAATAATTATAATATTTGAATAAAGAATTACATAAACTAAATAGAATTTAAAAAAATTATGCTATCAAGTTTAAAAGAGATTTATATACAAAAATTAGCAAAGAGGCTTGCTTTTTCAAAATTTGAAATTACAAGAATTAAATGCACAGAAAAAACTTCTTTGTTAGATTTTTTTTATTAGAATTAAAATCAAGAAAATTATAAAAATTTAGATTTTTGTTTCTAAATCGCTAAGCTATATACATTAAAATGAATAATTTTTTTTTAAATTTTTATTAGATATCTATTATAATTAAAAATTGCTTTATTTAGATATATGCGAACCGGAAAATGATAAATAGAACAACTATAAGTGCCCAATTTTAAAAGTCATCTAAAATCTAAAAGATTTAAAAAAGTCGTTTGGTATTTTTACTAAATAGACGGTATTATTTTTTAAGTTGTCAATTTTTGGCTATTTTTTATTTTCCAAAAAAAAATTAAAATGCAAAAAAAATTTCAAGTGTACGATTGGTTTAAAACTCTTGATGGTGCCAAACGAATTGATTTCTTGAACGGAATGCTTCATTTGTGTTTTCCGTTGGAACTCCGTTTTTTAGGATCTTGCATCGAAGAACTGGCTCGAAAAGATTATTTATATCTTAAAGACGCTGAACTAAAAGCAAATTCGATTCAAGAAATTCAACAATTCAAAGATATATGTGACAAAATAACACGAAGCAAAATGATTGTTACTCTTGCCTTGCTAGCCTCAAATAACTATGAATGTGCTCGTTTGTTGTTTGAATTTTTAAACGTTGACATTTGTCTAACTATAGACAAAATGAAATCAATATATATGGATGCGAAAATAGCTGACGAATTTCTTCTTCTTCTTACAATGGCTGCCAATCACCCGGCATTTGATTTTCAAATGAAAACAAAAATGAGTCATTTATACATTTCAACTGAAAATAAGCTAAAAACGGAGGAAATTATTAACAGGGATAGCGATGTAGATGTGTGCTCATGTGAAAAATCCAAATACAAAATATTGATGGAAAAAAATATTTTGAATTCATATTTAGACAATAATGAATTTAAGGAAAAAAAAAACACTTCAAGCAAGGACCCAGTTAAAGTTGACAATAATAACAATAAGAATAATCAAGGCCTCTTTGATTCAGCTGAAAATTCAAATATGAACTCAAAACCAGTATTTAAGACTTCATCATCAACGTCCTTATCTTCTTCAAACACTTCTTTAGTCGACGCTTTAAATAATGATTTAGAGCTCAATGAAAGTAAAGAAAAATATGTAGAACATTTAGAAACAAAAGATCCAAATGAAGACACTTTCATAAAATCAATTAACTTTGAAGGCGTCCGATCTATAAAAGGAACAAATAGTTATCAATTTTCAATTAAAGTATTTGACTAGAAATTAAAATCCATGAACAATATTATCTAAATTGTTAAAGATTCACTGGTCGGATTCAAAATCGAGCGAAATACACAAAACATATTCTGAAATATGTGAATTTAACAAGAAAGTATAAACATTAAAATAATAAAAACAAAACTAATACTAACTATTTAATTTATATTCAAAAAAGTTAATTAAATTGTTCCCAAATGAAGTATCCAATTTAAAAGAAATAAGTTCACTGGTTTCAAAAGAAGACCAGAAAGAAGATTTTGTCAAAGAAATGCCATTGGTAGCTGATTACTGCAAGTAAAATTGTTTATTTGATTTTTGTAGTTTTGATTAATAAATTATTAAAAATTTCAAACATTTAAAACAATTAATTTTAACTTTGTTTTTTCTTTTAGCAAACTGGGAAAATTACCCAAAGAAATATTTGAATCTCAATTATTGAAAAGTTTTTTTATCAGAGACTTGCAATTAACTAATGCTTTAACGAATAAAGATTCGGTAAGCGATTCATCACGAAATGAAAAATGTGATCTAGAATTGATAGTCGAAAAGAAATCAGAAATTTCTGATCAAAAATGGCATGAAGATACAAATAATAAAAAAGAAAACGTTAATTTTGACCAAGACGTTGAATCATTGTCTAATATGCCAAAGAAAAATGTGACAGTCAGTGTGGCAAACGTTTTTAATCAAAAGCAAAAAGAAGCTCTCTATCATAAACAAAATTATTCTCAATTATCAAGATCAAATCAGCATCAATCAAAAAACAATTTGCCTCATCCAAAAGCCTACGAGTACAATACTCAAAAAAATTTACCTTTTCAAAATCAAATACTGAATCCAAATTTGCAGCAATTACAATTGCAAACTTTTCAACCAATTGCAAACATTGCAAATGTAGGAGTTTCTTCACCACCAAGTGCGTCTCCGATACCTGTACACTTTCAGTCACAGAACATCAACCATTCAGGATCTTTGAACAACAGCCGCTGCAGCTCTCCTTGGATGATTATGCCCTCTTCACCACTACCAATTAATAATTATCAAAATCAAGTAAACAACCCAATTCCAAATTCATATCAAACCCAGAAACAAATTGGAAAACAGATTCAGAGTAATCAAAAAGAGCTCAAACAATCAAGTATACATCATCATGACGAAGTAAGTACACTTCATTGGTCACTTAAAAGTATAAATATTTAAAATTTAGCTACTTTTGCGGTATGTTTTGGATAACAATAATTCAAATTCAAATTTGCCAATATCACCAAACGATAATCAAGACTCTAAAACTACAACTAAAAATTTCAAAAACAATATTGACACAAAAAAAAATAACAGCAAAAGCAAAAATCATCAATTTCAGCCTAATCAGTCATCTAGTGAAATGTTTAACTTACAATTAGCTGATCAATCTATTAACAACCAAATGAATCCAGTTATTTCTCTTTCACCCAAGTCTAATCCCATAAACCTTAGATCTTCTTCTTCATGCTCTTCGGCTTCTTATCAAACTCCACCACCTCAGCAACACCAACAACAACACCAACAACCACACCAACAACCACACCAACAACAACACCAACAACAACACCAACAACAACACCAACAACAACACCAACAACAACACCAACAACAACACCAACAACAACAACAACAACAACACCATCAAAAACAGCAGCAACAAATTTTAAATAACACATTTCAAACAAACAATAAAAGTTCATCATATCCATTGAAGCAAATTCATTCTCCATTAAATAATAACCCAAGCAATTCTCAATTAGTAATTCAAAATCAATTTTCACAAAATCCAAGTCATCATCAAAATTATATTTCATACAATAATCCGAGCAACATAAATTCTTCCGGTAAAATTAAACATTCCCAAGTTCCTTTGCTTTTAGCACCAGTTGTTTCAAAGGGAGCATCTAATTTACCTATTGCATTTGGTCTACATCAATATGGCCAGGCAACTATTTTCCCTCAAAATATTCCAATGATACCTGGTTTAACTCAACCACCAGCAGCTATTCCAATTACACAAGTTGCTTCTTTACCAAGTCAGGATAATAGAACAGCAAGTCCGTCGCTACATGGATCGCTGTCATCTCTATCATCAAGTTTTAAGATTTATGATAACTCAAAAAGCAATCAAAACAAGTCGAATGAAAATTGCTTTACGGACTGTTCGTCAAAAAAAATGTGCAAATTAACAGCAACAACTTCTGAAGATGAAGAAGATCGAGAATCGAAAAAAAATCTTTTAAATGCAGATGAAATTGAGAGTAGTAAAAGTATAAGTGATACCACTGATAATGCTACTGGAGAAATCGAATTTGATGACGATGAGAAGCAATATAAACTAAAAGAAGAAAACAAAAAAGAACAAAAAAAACAAGACTCAGTTGATAGAACTTCATTAAAGCAAGGTTGTCTGCAGGCAGAATATAACAAATCAATTTCAACATCCTATTTTTACAATCAAAATAAAATAAACTCGTCAGACGAATTAAATCCAACTATAGATATGGAAAATAAGATTGAAACTGAAATTCAAAGAAATTCAAAATTAAATGAAAATGAACATAAATCGCTAAAAATAGATAAACATGTCGCTGAAAACTATGACTCTGGTAAATATTCTAAATGCTATCCAGGATCAGAAAATTTATCTGCAATGACAAATTTAAATGGCTCTAATTTTACCCATTCTCAGCCAATCCCTATTTCGTTAAATAATTTATATTATCAAATTCCGTCATTTGGTGTACAAGAAGGTCAAAACATTTTGAACGGTATCACAATATCAACTCAACCAGTAAATTCACACCATTCGCAGTCTAGCTCTCAAACTCAAATTAATCATTCTTTTCAACAATTTGCTCATTTCAATTCGGCAATACCAGTACCCATACCGTTGGGTCCACCTTTTGCAGCACCACATTCACAAATTCAAGCTTTACAGCAAGGCCAAACACAAATTCATCAAAGCCACCATCCGCATCCACAATATTTAATTCCTTTTATTCCACCTATAAATCAGTCAAATTCTCAAACTGGTAAAGCAACACCAACGTTTGGATCAAGTCCAACAACAAGTCAACATGTTACAGATACAAATCCAACGGACGAATGTTCGACTAACTCAATAAATATCAACAACTCAAAGCATTCGATTAACTTACAGATTTCTCAACAATTTCCATTCTCAGTCAACCAGAACCAGTCAACAGATACAAACATAGTAAATTTTAACAATATAATGACTTCACACAGCCAACAATTGCAGCATCACCAGCAAAACATATTAATGATGATGATGATGGGAAATGGACAACCAGGGCCAAACTTCAGTATTGGCAATCAGCTAAATAATAATGCTACTATAAATAATAGCTTTTTAAATTTTCCGCAGATTCAGTCATTACATCAAATGCAATCAGCGCCCGTAATTAATAAGTTACAAAAGACTAAAAAGTCATGCTACAATTGCGGTTCTACTAATCACACCGCATATGAATGTAAAGAGCCATCGTTAGAATTTACAACAAATTCAAATAATTTCAAACTTAATTACAAACCGAATCTTTCTGCGAATCAATCACAAATAGATCAAAAAAACATTAATCAAATTGAAAACAACCCATTGAGTCCCAAAATTAAGCATTCAAAATTTTCGAATAAAAATTCTAACTATTCAAATTCAAACCAACGTCTTGAAAATAAGCCTGATCTTCAAAACTAACAAAAAAATATTATCGCAATCGAATGATGTCAATCTAGTTTAGATTAAAATTTTTTGATTAGATAATTTATTATTGCGGAACAACATTTTTACACACAACTTTAATATTATTTAAGATAATTTTTTCAGAAAAAATTTGATTGATCTGTACTTTTTTGTTTGTGAAATTAAAAAAAATAAAAGTGATTGAAACTATAGCTATATCCCAGTAATTAATTGTATATTTTAAATAAAACCACATAAATTTGATTAAATTATTATATGTTGTATCTAAGCTTAAATGTAAAAATTTTAAATCTAAGCAAATTATGGTGGGAAAATTAGAAATTCGATCACTCAAATTGCTCATCCAAGATTCTGACTCATTCATATGGACCGACCGGTTAAAAGGGCAATTCGATTAACCTTATTAACCTAATTGTCCAATTTTTTATGAAAATTAAAACGAAAACTCACCTGTTAAGCCGAAATTCCACTATTTTGCACCAAAAATAACTGTCAAGAATTTTTTCTATTATACAATTTCAATGGTGCTTTTAAAGTTTAAAATGCAAAGCTTTTAACGATTTCTAGACAATTATTAATAGGTATTTATATAGCTAATTAATCAAAAAATATGACAATGAAGTCATTTTTGAACTTTATCTTTTTCTAGAGATAAATTCTATCATTTAATTTATTTTTTAAATTTTAAAATTTCTTACTAGTAAAATTGTTAAGTTGATATTGTAAATTATTTTAAAATTTTTTCATATAGATAAAATTTTATTTTTGAAATTTCTATCCTTATGATATTTGCTATTAAATAATTTTTTTTGAATAATGAAAAAAGCATTATAAGAAACCTAATTTTAAATTTTCTGATTCCATAGGCATTATATTTGTCTATAATTTTCTAAACATTCATATAGATTTTTGTTTGTTTATATTTAAATTATCCTATATAAGATTTTTTTTTTTAATTTTTGACGATTAGTTTTGAAATTATATGAATTTTTGCATTATCAACATTATTGTTACTAAAAAACAATCAAAAAGAATCTTTTTCTATTTTTAAACATTCTTGAATTTTTCCAATCTATAATAACCTAAAATTAAAATTCTTTATCAAAAATAAATTTGAGGTTAATAAAATTGATCATTTACGCTAGAGCCACTCGAATGATTCCGTAACAAAGAACTGGAGTAAAGAATCGTCGTTATCTCAACTATATAAAAATCCTATATAAATAGTCTATCAATCTTTGACGATCAGTTTTTTAATTATAATAATTTTTCCATGATAAACATTTTACTTTCTAAATATAGATTAAAAAAAAAGGAATCTTAATCTTTTTTTAAACATTCTTAAATTTTTCAGTCTATAATAACCTAGAATTAAATTTCTAAATCAAAATTAATTTTATTTTTTAAATTAGATCTTTATCATTCTAGACAACACCAGTAAATACTTGAATGAAATTAATTCTAGTTCGAAAACAGTTTTATTTTAAATTATTTTAACATTTTTAAATTAATTTGGTAAATTATTTTTTTACAAAATTTTCAATGTTTTTTTTTAATTTTTCAAATTTGTCGAAAAATTATCTAAAAATTTGTCAATTTTCTGGAATTTTAGTTTTTATGTAAATTTACGTTAAAAAAAAGAAATTTGGAAAAATTTTTTTTTACAATAATTTTTCAAATTTGTCGAAAAATTATCAAAAAAGAACAATACACTTTTTCCATTGAAATTTTTTCCTTTTACAATTTATTAAAGAAAAAAGTTTCCACATAGAATTATTTATTAAATGAAGGTCTTAAACTCATCTTTCGGCAAAAATATTTTATTTTTTAAATTTCCTAATATAAATGTCAATTTTTCCGGAATGAAAATACCTTTTTATCAAAATAAACTTTACATTTGAATTTGCAACGAATATTTTTAGCTAAAAAATAAATATTGCAGTTTTTTTCTTACAATAACTGTTCTATTCATTTAAATATATTTTTTCTTCCTTTTCGAAATGCACTGAAATTAGATTTATAATTAAATATAATTAAGATTTCACATGGTTTAATTTTTTTTGTGTTTGAATTACAAAATGTATCCAATGTTGAATTAACATTGAAAAAGTGCGATGTTTCAAATGTTTTTTTCACTTTAAAATAAGAAAATATTTTTTTGTTAATATTGCAATCATTTTCATATTTAAATTAATCTCTTTAGTGAAATTGAATGAGTTTAATTTTTATTTAGGAATTTGAGAAAAATATTGAAAATTCTTTTTTTAACTTTTAAATTATTTATTCATTTGTTTATCTGTTTCTTTATAAAAATTCTAAATAAAATACATGAAACAAAAAAATTAAAAATCAATTTGAGTATGATAAAATAAAATGAAAAGAAAGATAAATAATTCTTTTAGATTTAAATTCACTTTCACGAAAAGGTGAACCAAAATAGAATTAGGCGATCAAATGTCAAATTAGGTGAAAAACTTTTAGACTATGAGAATAAAAAGAATAAAAAGGTATTAAATTGAATGCCTAATTCTCGATATTGATATAAAAATAAACAATTGAATTCAATAATTTTTTTTTTTATTTTTTATTTGAATTTTCTTAAAAAATTTTGATTTGGATGATTATTTAAATTCGTTTAATGCATATTAACAAATACTCAATTTATAAAAGATGGAAAACAGAGCGTAAATAGTTTTTTTTAAACTACAAATATTATCTTGAATGTCATCATAGCACTAACCCAAAGTGAAAATTTAAAAAAAAAACAAGTTATCAAACTTGTAATATTAACTAAAATAAGATTAAATCAAAAATAAATAAATAATTAATTTGATAAATAATTCAAAGTAAAGGATAAAAAGAAAAAACGATATAGTGAAATGCCTTGAGGTTAGACATGTTTAAATATTTGATAGTTTAGGAAAAAAAGAATAAATCGTTAGGTAGGAAATACACAATGGAGTTGGATATTCGATATATATTTATTCGAAAATTAACAATTTGCACTTAACATGTTTTCTTATTTTTAATTTCCTTGATAGCTTAATCGTATTTTTTAAATAAATAGTAAAAGTAGTTGTTCTTAGTACGATATCTTACATGTAGAGTGTCTGAGTACATAACCACCATTAACCAGCATGAAGACTTGTTTTACCACACTTTTCAAGCAACTTATTACAATAGGAATTACTAATCTTACAAATGTTGATGTAATGCTGGACGCTTATAAACCGCTTTTTTTATGTAAAATAAGTGACCGGTTTCAACCGGATAATAATTGGGACTAAGATGATCAACTTTCTATTTAATCGAAGCCTTCGCTGAAAAAGATAGCAAGAAATAAGATTAACAGGACTTATGATCTAAAAATATTGAATAAGGTTAAAAAAAAATAAAAATCTTGTTTCACTCAAGATTTCCCCTTGGCAACCATTCTGCATTTTTATTTTTTATAATTTTATAATAAAATTTAGGGTATTGGGAATTTTGTAACAAAGAACAGAAAAAAAAATTGTAAAAAGAAGTCACTTCTTTACTTTGGGTCTTAAAATTGTTCTGCAGCTGAAATAAACTTTTTATATCCAAATTAAGTCTCTGCAATACATGTGCAATTTAATTTTAATGATTTTCTAACACATTTGGTGCTTTGCAGACCAGAGTTTCTGCAGAGACTTAATTTGTGTGGAAGACAGTTTTTTACTTAATTTTTCTATGAATGAGATAATCACTTTCAATCTGATTTTTGATAAAAATAGCAACAAGTGTGACAAGTAAAAAATCAAACTTTTAATTTAAAGCAAATTTTAATAAGATTATTCACTAATTTTAAAATAGGTAAAAGAAAACTTATATAGAATTTATTTAAAAAATTTTCAGAAAAAATGGTCCAAACAACAGTTTAAATGAAAATTTTTAAGATTGATTTTTTTTATTTTTAATTGTAATTCAAACAAAAATGAATTAATAGTTTTCATGGTAATTGTTTCAATAAGGTATTAAACTACTACTTCTTATCCTCTCCGATCAAAAAAAGTTATTTTTCCAATCTCAATGGTTGATATGAAAAAAAATATTTATTATACAAAAAAAATTAAATCTCTAATAAAATTAAATTTTTTAAAGTAATTTAAATGTTTGTTTGAATTAATATTCAAATGGATTTCTTTTATTAATTTAGACAGCCTTTTAATTTTCAATATTTTAATAAATTAAAAAAAAAATTTTTTTTTGAAAAGCCTAAAAAATTTCTTCATTTGAAAGAAAGGAGCATGAATCCTAAATTTTAAAAACAACCTTTTTTTTTAAATCATTCATATTCAAACAAAAAATTTAATTTGAGAAAATGATTTTTGCATTTATAGTAGTGTTGGGCGGGGGCAAACATTGGCCGGCCAGTCTACGGCCGGAATTCAACAACCAGTTGAACGGTCATGATAATCGGCCTCTTTTTGCCGTGAAATTCACAGCCGCATTTAAGATCGTCCGTGAATTGGCCGGCCATCTGTCGACCGTTTTTAAAAAGGCCGACCTTTCCTAGGCCGGCCACAAGACAGAACGACCGTGAAATAGCCAGTTTTCTAACACGGTTTTATAAAATTTTGGCGGCCAGAAAAAAAAATGGCTGAGACCGTGTCCTCTAAAATTTAAGAAAACCGTGTTAGAACACCGGCTATTTCACGGTAGTTCGGTCATGGACCACCTGTTTTTTACTAAAACACGGAATGCGGTCGGATAATTTAGGAATAATCCAAAAAGTTGTTAACTTATTAAAACTGTCTGTATTTTAGGCAATATCAGATGGTCCGTGTTTTAGCATAAGTCCTTCCAACCAGCCCTTTACACTAAATTTTATCAGATTTCGTAAGTTAAATATTTCGCTTTTCAACTTATTAAGTTTTTATAGTAATATTTGGCAAAAAATCAAATTTTTCCGATTAATTATAATTTCTTGCTAAAAAAAAGATTTTTCTTGCTAAAATATAATCTAAAAAAACGATGAAAAAAATAGTATTTATAGAATTATTTGGCAAAAAATAAAACTTTTCCGATTAATTATAATTTCTTGCTAAAAAAAAGATTTATCTTGCAAAAATACAATCTCAAAAAAAGATGAAACAAATAGTATTTATAGTATTATTTGGCAAAAAATCAAATTTTTCCGCTAAATTATAATGGCTACTTTTTATCATTGTACTTAAAATAATTATTTTCGTACCTAATTTTTATTTTTTTTGTACCTAACTGCAATAATACCTAATTTGATAATAATTAAACCTAAAAAAATTTTTTCATACCTTTTCTGATTATTTAATACCTAAATTGTGTTAATTAGTACCTAAAACTAGTTGTTAAACTTAACAATCATTCCTTTAATCTTATTCAATTATCTTATTACCACATACTTAATTAGTTCTTTTGTTAATATAAAATCATTAGCATCCGTTGGCCATCTTTTCAGCTTATTCAAGCCCAAAGTCGTCAATTGACAATAACTTTTTTGAATTTGTTTCCGGTAAATATAAATATATTTTAATTCTGGGTGATCTTAACGCACACAGCCCGAGATGGTACTGTGAAAAAGCAAACGCTAAAGGGATCGTTCTTGACACTTTACTTGACAAGCTTAATTTATTCGTCATTAACGACAACAACCCAACCTATTGTCGTAGCAACAATGTACTTGACCTCGCAATCTGCTCATCTAATCTAGTCAAATTATTCACATCTTTCAAAGTTCTAAAAAATGAGATCAGCGATCATTGGCCAATTTTCACTCGTCTAACCAACGTCCAAACAGAACGCTCAAAGAGTACCATCTCTAAAATAGATTGGCAAAAATTCAAATCGATTCTTTCAACTAATAACGTTGAACCTAACCAAATAACTAATAGAGAGTCGCTAAATCACTAAGTAAATCAACTAACTAACACCATCAAAAACGCACTTTCCGAATCAAAAGTATCATTCTCGATCATAAACAAAAACAAACCAATTGTTACCATACCAGAACACGTCTTAGACCTGGTTAAAAAAAAAAGAAAACTGAGAAAAATTTTTCAAAAAAGTCAATCACAAGAACATAAGAAGGTTCTCAACGCCATAAACAACAAAATAAAAAACGCCTTAAAAAAGATCAAATCGGCAAAAATTAAAACGGAATTCAGTGAGTTATCACAATTCAATCAATCAAGTTCCAAACATTGGGCGCTACTAAACAAACTAGAAAATGGCAGTACACCAAATACCGATCAAATCACCTTATCCGTGAACAATGAATCGATTAGTGACAATCGTAAAGTCGCTGAAATTTTTGCCGAGAGCTTGGAAGAGATTTTCTCGGACAAAGATACTCCAATTTTCGAAATCGACCAGTTCCAAGTAAAACACGTTTCTCGACTTTCGAATATATTTCAACAAAAGAAATTTATGATTCGATCAAAAGTTTAAAAAACAAAGCTTCTGCCGGCTTCGATGAGATCTCAAATAAAGTTGTAAAAAACCTTCCATTCAACGTTCTGAAAGCGTTACACTCAATTTTTAACTACTCTATTAAACTCGGTTCTGTACCCGATAGTTGGAAGATATCCAAAATCATTATGTTATCGAAAAAGAAAAAACCACCCGACTTGGTTACCTCGTATCGCCCGATATCAATCCTTAGTTGCTTAGGCAAACTATTAGAGAAAATTGTAAATACTAAAATCCAAACTTGGACCGAAGAAAATAACATTCTTCCTGACTGTCAATGTGGCTTTAGAAAAAAGAAATCTACTCAAGACCAAATTTTGAGATTAACTCAATCGATATGTGACGGTTTTAACAAAGGTTTGCTAACTGGTGCTGTATTTTTCGATGTCAAGCAAGCTTTCGATAAAACATCCCACTCAGGTATTATCAATAGGCTAAACGAAATAAACTTCAGCGAACTTCTAACAAAATGGATCTCAGACTTTCTTTCAAATCGATTTTTTCAGGTCAGTATCAACAATCATCTTTCAAGTACCATACCAATCAAATGTGGTGTACCGCAAGGTAGCTCTATCTCCCCAACGCTCTTTATTTTATACTTCAGTAACGTCGTAAACAACTTACCGAAACACATCAAGGTAGCAATATTTGCAGACGATCTCTGTATTTGGATAACATGTAAATCCACAAGATTAATCGAAGAAAATCTTCAATCAGCTATCAATAAAATAATCGAATTCTGTAACACCTGGGGCTTCACCATAAACGTCTCAAAAACTTGCTACACCACGTTCACAACTGCTGGTCACCGCAAAAATTACCACATTAAGTACAAACTGAAGCTTACAATTTTAAATCAGGATATTCCAATTGATCCGTTTCCCACCTTTCTTGGAATCAAGCTTGATCCTAAGTTATCCTTCAAACCTCACCTCATAGAGCTTGAAAACAAACTAACTTCAAAAACCAACTTAATCCGTCGTATCAAAAATTTCAGATGGTCAAACTCTCTATCAATTAATATTATGCTGTACAAATCACTCATTCGCTCACTTTTTGATTATTGTTTCGTGATTCTAAATAATGGCACCGAGAAAATCAGTTCATTCCTCCAAAAAATCCAAAATAAAATCTTGCGAATCATCAAGTACTTCCCCTACAAAACCTCGATCGGTACAATCCACAAAGTTCTCAAACTCGAAACTATTGAAGTACGTGCAAACAATCTATTCCTCAAATTCCTAACCAACAAATCCAAACAATCATTAATCGCAAAAGAGATCGAAATATAACGGGTGTTCAATAATAAATGACCGTTTTTGTTTAATAGAAAAAAAATGTGTTCCAGTCGGTCAAAATGGCTGAAATTTTATACACATAAACTAACAGCTTTCTTGTTTAAGAAATGGGTGTTATTAACTTTCCACCTCTAGTTAAACGGGAACGGTGCAAAATCACCTAAACCTACTTTTGACCAAAAATGTCCTCGAAGGTTTGAATTTTACCAATTTTTGATATACACATATTCTGATGTGAAATTTTAAGCTGATTAAAATGAGCCATTAATCATTTCTCTATCATGTTCGGTTCGAAAAATATCCTTAAAAAACCGCCAAAAAATGACCAATTTGTAAAATTCCAAAAAAATGCTGTTTTTGATTCTTTTTGCTATAACTTTCTATAGAAACATTCGATCCAAATAAATATTTTACACAATCATAGATGACTAAATAAGCTTTAAATAAACATATTAAATTTGTAGGTATCACTTTTGGTTTGACCAAGGAATTATGAATAGACCAAAATTTGGTATCTCATTTTTATGAATGTATTGATCTAAAAGCTTAAAGTAAAATATCTAAAAAGTATACTTAAATGAAAGCTAAATAAATCTAGTTTCTAAAAATATATAGGACTAAAGGGTGGTACTTTTGATCTTTGAAAAAAAATCAACTAAATTATGCTTTAATATAAAAATTTTAAATATTTTTATTTTTGAATTTGAACTTATTTTAAACCTTTAAAATACATTTTTTTTTATAAATTGTTAAAGAAAAATTTATTTTTTTTATATTTATTTATTATCAATCAAAATTTTTGATTTATTTATGACAATAACATCCTTTAGCTTCCTTAACCTTTCTTACTCTACTGGTAAAAGAATCAATGGCTTTTTTGATTTCTTCAGTCGGTATTTTACTAATTGCATTCTTTATTTCTTCTATAAATGTTTCACGTTTAGAAAACTTATTGCAATTCATTCAGTAAAAAGTTGAATATTTCGGTCGGTTCTGTTGTTACTATTCGTAAAGAATTAAAACTCAAAGTATTTGCTTTTAAAATTTTTTTAAATCAAAAAATTTAATTATTAAATTTCGGGCTTATAAAAAGAGGAAAATTCCGCTTTTGACTGAGTCACATGTTAAAAAAAGGCTCAATTTTGCTCAATATTGGCGTTAAGCTCGTTCAACTGAGTCAACTGAAGAAATCAAAAAAGCCATTGATTCTTTTACCAGTAGAGTAAGAAAGGTTAAGGAAGCTAAAGGATGTTATTGTCATAAATAAATCAAAAATTTTGATTGATAATAAATAAATATAAAAAAAACAAATTTTTCTTTAATAATTTATAAAAAAAAATGTATTTTAAAGGTTTAAAATAAGTTCAAATTCAAAAATAAAAATATTTAAAATTTTTATATTAAAGCATAATTTAGTTGATTTTTTTCAAAGATCAAAAGTACCACCCTTTAGTCCTATATATTTTTAGAAACTAGATTTATTTAGCTTTCATTTAAGTATACTTTTTAGATATTTTACTTTAAGCTTTTAGATCAATACATTCATAAAAATGAGATACCAAATTTTGGTCTATTCATAATTCCTTGGTCAAACCAAAAGTGATACCTACAAATTTAATATGTTTATTTAAAGCTTATTTAGTCATCTATGATTGTGTAAAATTTTATTTGGATCGAATGTTTCTATAGAAAGTTATAGCAAAAAGAATCAAAAACAGCATTTTTTTGGAATTTTACAAATTGGTCATTTTTTGGCGGTTTTTTAAGGATATTTTTCGAACGGAACATGATAGAGAAATGATTAATGGCTCATTTTAATCAGCTTAAAATTTCACATCAGAATATGTGTATATCAAAAATTGGTAAAATTCAAACCTTCGAGGACATTTTTGGTCAAAAGTAGGTTTAGGTGATTTTGCACCGTTCCCGTTTAACTAGAGGTGGAAAGTTAATAACACCCATTTCTTAAACAAGAAAGCTGTTAGTTTATGTGTATAAAATTTCAGCCATTTTGACCGACTGGAACACATTTTTTTTCTATTAAACAAAAACGGTCATTTATTATTGAACACCCGTTACATGTTATCAGAACGTCCAAACTTAAAAAGATTTATAACTCCATTTGATAAAATTATTGTCTAATTTAAATCTAATTTTTTGTAGACTATTTATTTATTTTTTCTTTAATTTTTTTTTTTTTTTTTTTCTATCCGATTTTTTACCAAGTTCCTTTTTAATACTTTTTTAATCAATCAATTTTTATAATAGCATAGATTTTCATGATGGCTTAAACGAAGGTCTAGAACCATTCGGACGTGCCCAGGGGTCCTCCCCTAAATTATTAAAAAAAAAAAAAAAAAAAAAAAATAAAATCATTATTACTCGAAAAGTTAAAAAAATATAAAATTGTCGTTTGGCTTAGCAAGTTTGAAAAATCAAATTTAATTAATAGCGTCATCACGTGTTAAAAAATCGTTGAAAGTTGTGTGTTGGCAATTTCGCTCAACAAAGCCAACCAAAACCGACGGTGGATATTTAAAAATTCGGTCAAGCTAAATCTGAAGAGGTTAGACAAACCGAATTGCCATAAAATCTTATTTGGTGCACTGGATATCATACTAAACCAGGTGGAAAATGATGCGATCACATCTGTCTACAATTTTTTTTCAAACAAAGTATGGATAATCGAGTTTAATGCTGCTTTTAATGTTACCCAAATCTTCGATCGTGAAATCAATATTAATGGAACCAATTTCAGGCTTGAAGATGCAAATTAAGTCCCGGATCTCAGAAGGTATTGTACTTTTCGGTTTCACTTTTTGCCCTCTGATTTCGAGAATCATAGACTTGAAATTTTTTTTAACGCTGTTCGGATTGATGGTCTTAAGATTGAACACATCACTGTAGAAAAATAAAAAGATAGACCGGAGAGGAAAAATGGTGTCAAAAGAGTAAGAATATCATTTTCAAAAGAAGTTGAGAACATTATTGGAAGCTTGTCAGGCCCTACAATAATGTATGGTTTAGAGTGTCTTGTGTCAATTGTTGGACAAAATCAGAAATAATATTTTTGTGATGAAGAAGGGCACAACATAGCGAAATGCCCTGTCAAAGAAAAACTATGCGAAAAGTGTCATCAGAAAGGACACTTAACACAAAAATGCTCCATTGCTGAAAAGCTAAAGTCGCTTGAAAGGAAAAAGATTGACTACAATGATCTTTACATTGACCAAGAAGAAACCCAATCAATAATTGAAGCTGACCAAAAAGACAATGATGAAAATATGATGCCAAAAACGCCTGGATATCAGCCATCAAATCTCAATGACGTAATGTAACAAATTAGTCCTCAAGAATTCAAAACTCCAGTGTTAGAAGACAGTTTGGTAAGCCGTTTAAACGATCTTCTACCAATAAGTCAGAGACCTGTCAATGTCCTCTCAAATGATCAGAATGAGACTGAAGCTTTTTTCCAAACAAAAAATCAAATCAAGAGATTTTCCGAATCTGATCCAAATGAAAAAGAATTCACCGAAAACGAATCAAAGAAGCCATTAGTTGTCTTAGAAAATGAAAATGACAATACCTTCGAGTCTGATTCAAACAGTTCAACAACTGAATGTACAAGTCAAGTAGATCAATCATCCAGCGAAGTTGTTCAGCAAACTTCCAGTCAAAACAGCTTTGAAGAAGATTTAGAATGAACAAGAAGACAAATAAATCAATTTTAAGAACATAACCTCTTATTAAAACAAGGTTAGTAATTACAAACTGGAATTGTCTTCATTTACCTAGTAGGGTTCATCTCTTAGACAATTTTTTAGCTCAAAAATGTCCCGACATTGTTTTGCTCAATGAATTAAAGATAGATTTGAGTGAGGCAAATATTTATCTTGATTTTCAAAATTATCAGTTCTTAACAAAACCACGCAACAAGTTCGGAGGAGGAGTAGCTATTTTAATTAAAGAAGGAATCGAATTTATACAAGATTATTGTTACGAGGAATTCAATTCCGAACTCCTTTGTATAAAAATGAACTTAGGAAAGAATAATGAACTGTTTGTATTTAGTCTGTATAATCCACCCAATGTGCTTCTGAACTTTGAGTTTTTTAAAACAGTTAATAAAACATGTAGAAACTACATTTTAGGAGGTGATCTACGCTAGAACAAAGCAAATAGGCTGCGTAGGGGAAAATGAAAACGGGAAAATATTAGAAAGAATAATCAACGAGTTAGACTTTTCAGTAATCAATGATAAGCATCCTACTTTCAATATTTATAATAAGCATTACTTTGAAATTCTTGACCTTTTTTTAGTTTCATCTTCATTAATTGACAAAATTACCGACTTCAGTGTCTTAAATAGTCAAGATATGACTAGTGACCATTTCCCAATCGAAGCATCGATTTCTATTGGCTATCAATTAGAAAATAAATCAGCAGCTAAAAAGATTAACTATAAGAAAGCAAACTGGCAATTATTCAGCGAGATTTTAAATTCTCAAATAGTGAATATCACTGAAAGTTCCCTCACAATAGATCAACTAAATGATAAAATAACAGAAAAAATTATTTCTGCTTCACATAAAAGCATTCCATATCTTTCTCAGAAAATCTACAAAACGAGTCTTCCGCCAAATATTGTTAATTTGATAAAAGAACGTAGGAAAGTAAGAAGAAATTACCAGAAAACTCGCTGTCAAAAGCTCAAGCAAAAATTTAATCAACTTACATCTGAGTTAAAGGCTTCTTTAAAAAAATTCTGGAATCAAAATTGGTTTGATTTTATTGAGAAGATGGGGAAAACCCACTGACAAGTAGACCTTTTTGGAAACAAATAAATAAATTTAGAACAAAAAAAGGATCAAATTTAATTCCTAAATTGATTTTAAATGAAAGGGAATTCAAAACTAACGAAGAAAAGGGAAAATGCTTCGGAGAACTCTTATCTTCAATATTAAGTCCTAATTCTGATTTAATTGATACTGAGAAAGATATCGAAATATTAAATTCTAACTCTGTTTACTTTAGGAATTATAACCAGTCTAATTTTAATGATCCAATTTGCTTAAATGAATTAATTATGACTTTAAAGATGTTAAAAAATTAAGCGGCATCAGGACCTGACCAAATTCATAATTTAATGTTAAAAAACTTACCTAGAAATTCATTAATAGAAATCATGGAACTTTTTAATTTATCTCTTCGAGAAGGTAGAGTCCTGAAAGCGTGGAAAACATCTTACATTACTATGATTCAAAAAAAGGCCTCTACTTTACAAGATCCTTTAAATTATAGACCAATTAGTATAACGAGTTGTTAAGGAAAGCTACTGGAACGCATAGTATATTCAAGATTATACAATTTTTTGGAACAAAATTCACTCCTTATCCAGGAGAAATCTGGATTTAGGAAACACCGGCGACCATCAGATAATCTTTTCTTTTTAATTCAAAAAATTGTGGAATCATTCAATAGAAAAAAAAGAGTCTGCGGCCTTTTTTTTGATATTTCAAAAGCCTATGATAGGGTTTGGCATGAAGGTTTACTTTTTAAATTGATTAAAATAAATTCACCTCATTACTTGACTAACTTGATAAGATCCTTTTTAGACTCTAGGACATTTAAGGTAAATGTGAATGACCATCTGAGCGAAGAATATCAAATAACTGCAGGTGTTCCTCAAGGCTCAGTAATTAGTCCTCTTTTATTTAGTATTTACATTAATGACATCCTTAAAAGAAACAAAACAAATAATGAATACTCTCTGCTTTTCGCAGATGATCTAGTTACATTCTTCATTTATAACAAAAAGGGCAACCTAGAAAATAAGATCAATAAATACCTCAACGAACTAGAACAATGGCTTATTAAATGGAAAATGAAGATATCAGTTGAAAAGTCGTGTTCAGTAGTCTTTTCTAGGTACAAAAAGAGAGTGATAATCTAAAATTAAAAATTTATGGAAACAGAATAGAGAGACAAAAAGAAATCAAGTTTCTTGGTATTAAATTTGATTCTAAATTAAACTTTAATATACTGGTAGATGAAATTAAAGAGCACTGCAACAAAAGGCTTAATATAATTAAGATATTGTCAAACAAAAAATGAGGTCTTAATCAGAACACACTAGGAAATCTTTATAAATCTTTAATCGGATCAATTTTAGACAATTCTTTTCCTTGCTTAAATTCATTTTCAGAAAATAATATCAAAAAACTACAAGCAATTCAGAATACAGCAGTCAGATCTATTCTTAAGTTAAAATATGATACTCCCTCCAACATCGTACATCATGAGGCTTTTAATAAACTAAAATTACTAAAAGTCTCGAATCGGCTTTTTGAATTGAGTGAGAGATATGTTGGGACAGGACTGAGTCATTCTATTCCATTGGTTGTAAGACTGGTGAAGGAATACAAAGAAAGTTTCGAATCAAGATATATTGACTACCCAACTCCATTGTGTAATTGCTACCTTACTATTTCTTCTTTTTTTCCTGAAACTTGAACTATTTAAACATGAGCCACATGTAACAATCTTTTCCAATTTTATATATTCTTAAATTTCATTTATTTAGCTTATTTACTTTTTTTTAATTCTTTATTTTTTTTTTTTTTATCTCATTTTATTAACTTTAATTTTATTTTTATTTTATTTTATTTTTATTTTATATCATTTTTATTTTTTTTTTTTAATTTTTAACTTATTCTGAAGGAGCTCTAGCTCGGTACAGAAAACAAATAAATAAAAAATAAATAAAGTTATTTTTCATTAAAATTTGAAAATAAATAAATAAGAAAAAATATTTATAAAAATGACTGACTCAGAAGACTCATTAACCTCAATACTCCTAACGGTTCTTCAAAGACCGGGAGAAGACACCGACGAAGAAGCCGAAGAAATAATTGATTTAATGACCAACAGAGGAAAATGCAAAGATTATATAATGCTAAAAACTTATGAATCTTACTAAGAAGCATTAAAAGTGGTCCAAGACACCGAAACCAGACTTGAAGGTGCTACTTGGGGAAAGCGAAACTCGCAAAAAGGAAAAGGGTTAAATAGCGATAATCAATATTTTAAATGCTCAAGCTTTTCAAAAATATTAAACATTGTTATACACAGTTATACAATTTATCGGAAAAATTTGCTTTTTGCCAAATATTCCTATAAGAACTTTTTTTTTAATCTTTTTTTAAGATTGTATTTTTGCAAAAAAAATCTTTTTTAAGCATGAAATTATAATTTATCAGAAAAATTTGATTTTTTGCCAAATATTCCTATAAAAGCTTTTTTTTTCATCTTTTTTTAAGATTGTATTTTTGAAAGAAAAATCTTTTTTTTAGCAAGAAATTATAATTTATCGGAAAAAATTTGACTTTTTGCAAAATATTACTATAAGAACTTTTTTTTTATCTTTTTTTTAGATTGTATTTTTGCAAGAAAAATCTTTTTATAGCATGAAAATATAATCGGGTACAAATTATTTTTCTACCTAATTTAATTATTTTAGTACTTAATCAAAAAATAAAAAAAAATTTTAACAATACCTAAATTGATTTATTAAAACCTTATTTATTTTTTTTCGTATCAAAAAAAAAAAAAAAAATCACAATTGTTTATGAAAAAAATACAAATAAATTTTGGTAAAATAAAATAGACATTTGATGATTTGATAAAGTGTTATTAATTTTTTCTTAAACGTTTAGATGAAACCTGTTTCGACATACTCTGGATTTTTACGTGGCCTCCTCTTTTCTTTGGTATCGTAGGATTTGAAATTTTTGTTATTGATATTGACGAGCCACTTAAAATATGTGTTGTTGTAGTTCCGTTGGATACCTGAATCGGACCATCATTTTTATATTGAGCTTGAGTTGTTATTTAAGATTCAATCACTTCACCGCTATCGCTTTGTGTTACCATCTATGGATTTACCGGACCAGTTGATTTTCTTGCAACTAAAGCTTTATCAGCGTGTTTACGGCGGACTCTTTTAACGTTAGCCTCTATTATTGAATTTACGGCTGGAAATACGTTAAGGTTTAATTTATTCGCTATTCCATTGGAATCTTAACATATTAAATTCTTATTCTACCCAAGTAAACCTTTTAACGATACACAAACGAGAATTATCGATAAGTTCCTTAATTATCGCAAATTTTTCGCTAAGTATCGATTAATTTTTTATTTCAATAAATTTCTAATCGTTTCTAAGCGTTACTGTATCGTTGAATTTTTTTTTTATCTTTATTGTTCATATAAATAGGTTTTTTAGTTTTAATTTTTTGAAAACTTATCGTACACTTTCTAAAAAAGTCTTCGGATCACAGTAAAAAATTAGTCATCTTAAATTAGGGTAAAATTGGCATTCAGTTATTTTAATTCATTTCAACATCAGCCAAATAAAATACTTCATTAGGTATTACCTAACTTTGTGAAATAATGCCGACTAGTTTTAATATTTTGACAAAGAATAACAGAAATGAATTTGAAAATTATGTCTATTGATGAACTCTTATTACATCTAATCAAACTCATCCCACCTTTTCACAAGCAGGGACTGGTATTTAAAAAAACAATCCGTTAAAGTTATTATTCATTTTTTTAAGCCTAGCCTCAAACACACCAGTCGGTATAATTTGGTCGGTATTTTATTTATCAGAGTTGTAAATATGTCTTTAAGCCAAAGTCAAGTCACTAGGCATGATTTGAAAATAAAAAAAAATAGAGATCATTTCAAAGACTTAGAAATAAAAATGAGCCCACTTTAAAACTACATGGAACGGTTAAAAATTCAAAAAAATTTTGAATTAAAAATGACTAATTAGCCATTTTTATATCAAAGTCTTTGAAATGACTTCAGAAAAAAATAAGTCATATCAAACGACTTGACTTCAAAATATTTAAAAGTCAAGGAGGCCACTTGTCTTTTTTAGACTTTTGCGCTAATAATTAATAATATTTAAAATAAATTTTTTTAATTGCTAATCTTTTTCGAGCTACTTAGTGTGAGATTTAAATTAAGCTTTTATATTTTTTTGTCCTATTAAATTTATTTCCATTATTTTGTAGGAGCGGAAAGGAAAAAGCAAATAAAAAATTGTATTTAATTCAATTTTTAACCGACTTTATTAAAATAGAAAGATGAATATTTATATTATTAATGAATAAGCTGGTTAAGACTAGGGTGTTACACTTGGTACTATTTAATCCAATAATTTAAATTAAAATACTGTATTGTTCTCTTTCGGTTATGCTACACCACAAGAAAAGGATTTGGGTCATGCACCAAAGTACATATCGCTTGTGCAAAAAAATTTTTAATTTTAAACGCATAGTCTAAAAGCGTAATCATGCATTTAGATCAGCATCAAACACTCAGTTGCGTTATCAGGTCTCTAACTTTAAACAACAAAAAATATTAAAAGAAAATCAATTGTTCCAATATTTTTTTTTCTTAATTTTGGTGCAACACCAAATGCATAATTCAAAAATTGTTTTTTTTTGTTCTATATTCGGGTATTGATTACGAATTTAATAAAAAATGTCAATGTTTGATGCCGATCTAAGAGCATGATTACGCTTTTAGGCAAAGCAAATTGTTAAATGCTTTTGCACGGTCGAGATGTACTTGAGTGCATGGTCCAAAAGCGTGTCTTTGCTTGTGGTGCAGTTTAATCGAACCAGGGTATGTATTAATTCATCTTACTTAATAAAATAAACATGAAGAAAAATCAAATTGTATTCAGTAACCATAAAACAATCTAAAGCTCATTGAAAAATAAAATAAAGAATCCTGTAAAAAATACTTGTATTTGGATCTGAACATATAAAAAAAAATTAGCGAATTAAAGTTAAAATTAAGACAAAATAAATGACATCATTAGTAAATTATATACATATGATTCTAGACTTTTATAAAAGACGTTGAGAAATTTTTTTAATTTTTGTGTGCTTATTTTTTCTACAAAATTTTTTTCAAAAAAATATTCTGATTTATTTTAGTTTTAAAATTTAGAAAAGCATCAAAATGACTGACATATCAGCCGGTAAAAGTTATCGTTTGTGGCAACGTAACCAAACAGCTGATATCCCTTATTCTACAAAGCGACGACACAATTTAAAAAAGCTTCGAAATTTAATTGCCACTGAAGAAGAAAAGAGTCGAAAATGCCCAACAAACAATTTGACAAGTGCATCACAACTTCCATTCAAGAGAAAACTCTTATCGAAATGAATGGGTCTGATTTTCAAAAAGTTTTTTCAACACCTAAATATTCAAATATTACTCCTCCTATAGGTAAAATAAATTATATTTATTTTTTTTTATTTAAATAATAGTTAGGGAAGGACTCTTGGCAGTTTGGAATTGTAATTAACCTTTCAGTCCCGTGTTAAGTATTTATGATAATTAAGAAATAAAGATTTATTTAAAGTAATAAAGTCACAGTCAGGTCAGATCAAAAAAATTTTTATAAAAAAAATTCTAGTTAAGTCAAAAGACTTGACCTCAAGATCTTTAAAAATTTAGTGACTTATAAAAGTCAGTGACTTGACTTTTTAAAAGACTTAAAATTTATTTGTCTTCTGACTCTTGCGCAAAAACATAAAAGGTGAACAAAATTTTGAAAATATTAGAAGACCAGAGTCGTTAAAAAAAAGTCCCAAAATAGTCCATTTTGGAAAATGGTTTAGTTATTGGAGATAAGATTTTAAGATTTTTTCTCCTAAGATTTTTTGATTTTTTAAAAACACCATGAGTTAAACTCATGGTGTTTTTGATAAACCTGCTCGAGCAGCAATTTTAAATACAGTACAATATAATGGAAAATTTGGTTGTCTTAAATGCTATCAACCTGGTCAGAATATTAAGTCAGCAAAAAATGGTAATATAAGAGTTTATCCTTACCAGAATTATCACTATGACAGACCAAAAAGAACACATGAAAAGTATGTTTTTGATGTTGAAAAATCAATTAAAGAAAATAATGTAATAAAAGGTATTAAGGGCCCATGTTTATTATCAAATCTAAAGTTTTATTTTCCGATTGAATCTACAGTAATTGATTATATGCATTCAATTTTAGAGGGAGTAGTAAAAAGTTTAATTAAGTATTGGTTTGATGAAAAATACTCTAATAAGTCTTCTTCTTTGAGAAAATATTTAAAAAATATTGACCAATCTTTAGTAAAAATTAAAGTTCCTAGTTTTATACCAAGATCTCCTAGATCTTTACTTGAAATTGTAAAATGGAAAGCCAACGAATTTTTCTCATTTCTTGTTTATTATTCACTACCTCTATTTAGATGGATTATGCCTTTGGGACAATTAAATCATATGATTAATTTAGTCGTTGCAGTTGAGAATTTACTTCATCCAAATCTAAATGTAGAATATTTGGACGATATTAATTGCTTATTAAAAGATTTTGTTCGTGATATGGAATTCTACTATGATTTAGATACAATGCTTTCCGGAGTTCATGAGCTGATTCATATAACTAGTGATATTAAAAACAATGGTTCTATAAATGAGTTAAATTGTTTCGCATTTGCAGACATGAATAGACAAGTGTCTAATTTTATAAAAGCTAAAAATCATACAGGAGTTCAGATAATTAACTCTTTAAAAATATTGAAGTTTTTTACTTATCAAATGTGTTCATTAGAAAAAAATGTAAAAGAAGATATTTTTTCCTGGAGCAAGCGATTTTACCATGAATGGGTTTATGGAAGAAATTTAAATAGGAAAATTTTAAATTGTAAAATTAGAGTTGGTCTTGAGCAAAATCATTTTGATCTCAGAGATGATTTTATTGTGACAGACTTTGTAAGAAAAAAAAACATTTTTTATACATCAATCAATTATAAGAAAGTAAAATCATCAAATTACTGTGTAGAAATAAATGGAAAATTTTGTATTATAATTTGCTTTTGTTATAACCAGAAGAAGTGTGTTGCCATTTGTCAAGTATTAAGCAAGCTCATTCAGCCTTTTTATAATGAAAAATTTAAACATTTGAAGTCATCAATTATAATGTGTACTCTGAGTGATCAGTATCTAATTGAAGAAATTTGTAATCTAAAAAAATGCTTTTTGTTAGAACATGAAGAAATTTGCTATGTGTCGAATTTTTCATCCTCTCATATACTAAATTAAATTTTTTTCAACAATATTTTATTAAAATGTAATAATTTTTTTTGATAAAAATTTCTTGTATTTTATTTTTAGAAAAATAAAACCAAATAATGAATAATTAATAATTTATTTTTCTGAATGAAATTTAGAGGCTTAAAACCCTTTTAGCAATATAAAAGAGATGAATTTTTTTGCTTATGTTTTTTTCAGATTTGAATTATATGTCAAATCTTATGTCAAGTCAATTGACCTTTAATTTCTGGCTAAAAAATATTATGATTTAAAATTGACTCAGAAAAGTTCGAATATAGAACCTGTTATTGATATTTTAGTTCAAATTTTCTTTATCTAAATTTAAAATTTAAATTAAAAAAAAGCTTAAATTCAAAAAACTTAGATTAGATAATTTACTAAAATGAGCATTTGCACAAAAAAATGTCAATCATATGCATTAGTTAAATGGCTGGACGATAAAAAGCACGATATTATTAACAAGTCAAATATTATTATTGGTAAAAATGAAGATTTGGAAATAAATGGCATTTATAATGCAAAATGGAACAAAGAAAAACTTCGTGTAGAGTTAATTTTTATTGGCGAAAAATCAAAATGTGAATCTTTGCTAAAAAACATGGAGTACAATAATAGAACGAAAAAAAAAATTCTAGGCGACAAAGAAGTAGGAAATAAATCTAGAATTCATGCTAAAAAATTTCAACCAAGTGAAAGTGAGGATAATTCCTGCTCAGAAAGTTCAACAAATTTAAATAATTCTTCAAATGAGAAATGCTCAGAGTTAATTAAGCAATTAGAAGATCGAAATAGCCTGATTGAGACATTGGAGAATGAAAACTTAGAATTGAAAAAAGAAAATCAAATGTTAAAAGATAAACTAAATATGGCTAAGGTTCTTGAAGGTATACTAATTAATTAATTTAATAAAATATTGATTTTTAGAATTTAAGATCGAGATTTCATTGAAAAAAATGTTTCCTTATCACTCATGGTTGTTAAATTTTTAGCAACACAGACTCAAAAGGAGGAATTAAGATTAGACTGTGAAGAATTTGGTGGTGAAGTTAGTTTGAGCTCAAATTTTCCGAATGTTAGAGGAACAAAAGCCCAGCTTTTCAAACTAAATACTGCATTTAGTGCCTCTACGAATAAAGCCATTTTTAAACAAATTATAACATCCCTGATACCAGACATGACTATATGGGCAAAAAGCAAAGGTGAGGATATGCGAGAAAAATATTGTGACGTAATGAAAGCAGCAAGAGGTTTTAAATTGTATCCAATTTTTTATTGTATTTTGATATTAAAATTTTAATTTTTAAGAATTTATGATAACCAAAGGTATAACACTGCCTGAAACTGATTTTAAAACAGCGTTGCGTGACTTGTGTACAAGAGAAAAAGGAAAAATGAACTTAAATGAAAAACTATTTTAAAATGAAAATTTATGAGATTGTGTGATTAAAAATTGATTTTTATTTGTTAATTTAAAAAAGGAATTTTTTGTAAGATTTATAAGTATTTAATTAAGGTCTTTAGGAAATTAAAACCTTTTTTTTTGTTAACTTTATCTATTAAATATTTGTCAAATATTGTTTTCTTCTAAAATATTTTATATTGTAAATTCCATAACTAATAAATTTTATTAATAAAAATTCAAATATTTTATTTTAAATTGTTTTATTTAAAAATATATTATTTATTTATAATATCGATTAATTAGCGATATTAAATATTGCTAAAATAATAATAATTTAAATCGATAGATAAGCGATATTAAATATTGCTAAAATAATAATAATTAAAATCGATAAATAACCGATATTAAATATTGATAATATAATAATAATCAAAATCGAAATATAAGCGATAATTAATATCGTTACCTTATCGTGAGATTTAACCAATTTTTAGGTGTTAAAATCGATAAGGCAAAATCGCTAGCTTATTGAAAAATTCTTGCAAAAAGGGTTACTTGGGTAGTAAGGACAAGAACAAATGCTAAGTTCCCTTTTAGATTCATTTAACTTTACATATCGGATTAATTGATTGAATGACATGTATTCTTCAAATGAATCCCATGATTTCTTTTCCAAATAGTTTTTGCACATTGTTTTCGTAGGTATATTAACTCAGCCGATTGTCACAAAAATAATTCAAAAAATTATTGATTAAAAATTGCTCATGGGATACTGATTCTTTAGGCGATGGATCGAACCATTTATCCCTGAACAATTTCCATACTGTTTCAAAGTGTTCATGAATTGTAAAAAACTGAATAGCTACAAATCGTTCTTAATTCTTTGTTTTGTATCTTTATGTACACCTTTTAAATTGTCTTTTATGCGTCATTCTACGTGTGACCAACAAACAACTCTCTTTTCTATATGGCAAAATACAGATATAAAACCATTAGTAATAGCCATTGCAGCATCAGCAACAAGATCATGTACATTAAAATCGACTATCCCCAGCATTGATGGTGACTTTGCCCATCTCTGATGTTGACTTTCCCCCAAATAATGGTGAACTTGCCCAGCGCTGAAAGTGACTTTGCCCCAACTAATGGTGACTTTGCCCATAACTTGTTGAATTGGCCGACAACGTTAAAGATTATCCCCGCCACTGATGGTGACTTTGCAACCAGTAATGGTTACTTTGCCCATCACTGATGCTGACTTTGACCCCACTAATAATGACTTTGCCCATCACTGATGGTAACTTGGCCCACCAATGTTAATGACTATCCCTAGCATTGATGGTGACTTTGCCCATCATTAATGTTTGTTTTCCCACAATAAAGATGACTTTGCCCAGCCCTAATATTGACGTTGCTCAAACTAATGGTGATATATCCAATCACTGATGGAGAGTGATGGGGACTTGGCGCACCACTGTTAATGACTTTCCCCAGGATTGATGGCTACTTTGCCTACCACTAATGGTGATTTTGCACATCTCTTATGTTTGTGTTACCCCCAATTAAGATGAACTTGCCCAGCGCTGATATAGACGTTAACCCAACCAATGGTGACCATTCCCATCACTCAAAGATACTTTGCCCACACTAATATTGCCTTTGGCCGTCACTGTTGGTGACTTTGCCCACCACTAATGGTGACTTTGTCCATTCCTGGTGATAACTTTGCCCCCTCTAATGTTGACCTTGCTAATCACTGTTGGGACTTTATTCCCACAAATGGTGAACTTTCCCGCCACAAATGTTAACCTTGCCGGCCAATGATGATGTCTGATGGTAACTTATTGCACCACTGTTAATGACTTTTGCTAGAATTGATGGTGACTTTGCCCCCACTAATGTTTACTTTTCCCATCACTGATGGGGACTTTATTCACACTAATTGTTAACTTTCCCATCACTGTTGATGACTATCCCCAGAACTAATGGTGACTTTGCCCATGATTGATAAAGACTTGGACCACAGCTGTTAATGAATATCCTCAGCACTGAATTTGACTCTGACCACCACTAAAGGTGACTTTGCCCATCACTGATGGTGACTAGGCCAACCACTATAAATGACTATCCCTTACTTTGAAAGTTACTTTGCCTCCATATATTGTGATTTTGCCTCCACTAATGGTGATTATCCCCATCATTGATGGTGACTATGCCAAACATAAATGGTGACTTAGCCCATCTCTGATGTTGACTTTCCCACCTATTAAATGGAGACCTGTCCCACCACTGTTAATGACTACCACTGTTAATTTAATGACACCACTGGATAAGTGATTTACAGTCGTGGGCAAAGTCATTACCAGTGGTTTGCAAAGTCATTAATATTGTTTGGGAAAGTAATTTTTAGAGATCGGATAAGTGATTAACAGTGGTAGGCAAAGTCATTTTTAGAGATCGGATAAATAAATAACAGTGGTTGGCAAGGTCATTACTATTTGGACAAAGTCATTTTTAGAAGTCGGATAAGTGATTTACAGTGGTGGGCAAAATCATTACAATTTTTGATCTGAGTCATATTTCGAGGTCGGATGAGTGATTAACAGTGGTTGGCAAAGTCATTAAAATTGTTTGGGGAAGTCATTTTTAGAGGTAGGATAAGTGATAAACAGTGTTGGGCAAAGTCATTACAATTGTTGAGCATAGTCATTTTTATAGTCGGATAAGTAATTTACAGTGGTTTGCAAAGTCATTACAATTGTTGGGCAGAGTCATTTTAAGAGGTTGGGTAAGTGATTAACAGTGGTGGGCATAGTCATTACCAGTGGTTGGCAAAGTCTTTTCAATTGTTGTCAAGGTCATTTTTAGAGGTCTGATATGTGATCAACAGTGTTGGGCAAAGTCATTGCAATTGTTGAGAAAAGTCATTTTTAGAGGTCGGATAAGTGATTAACAGTCGTGGGCAAAGTCATTGCCAGTGGTTTGCAAAGTCATTTCAATTGTAGTCAAAGTCATTTTTAGAGGTCGGATATGTGATTAACAGTGGTTGGAAAAGTCATTACAATTGTTGGGCAAAGTCATTTATAGAGGTCGGATAAGTGATTAACAGTGGTGGGCCAAGTCATTACAATTGTTGGGCAAAGTCATTACAATTTTTGGGCAAAGTCATTTTTAGATGTCGGATAAGTGATTAACAGTGGTTGGCACAGTCATTACAAATGTTGGGCAAATTCATTTAAAGAGGTCGGATGAGTGATTAACAGTGGTGGGCAAAGTCATTACCAGTGGTTGGCAAAGTTATTCCAATTGTTGGGCCAAGTCATTTTTTAAGGTCGGATATGTGATTAACAGTGTTGGGCAAAGTCATTGCAATTGTTGAGCAAAGTCATTTTTAGAGGTCGGATATGTGATTAACAGTAGTTTGCAAAGTCGTTACTATTGTTGAGAAAAGTCGTTTTTAGAGGTCGGATAAGTGATTAACAGTCGTGGGCAAAGTCATTACAATTGTTGAGCAAAGTCATTTATAGAGGTTGGATAAGTGATAAACAGTGGTGGGCAAAGTCATTACCAGTGGTTTGCAAAGTCATTACTATTGTTGAGAAAAGTCATTTTTAGAGGTCGGATAAGTGATTAACAGTCGTGGGCAAAGTCATTACCAGTGGTTTGCAAAGTCATTAAAATTGTTTAAGAGAGTCATTTTTAGAGGTCGGATAAGTGATTAACAGTTGTGGGCAAAGTCATTTTTAGAGGTCGGATAAATAAATAATAGTGGTTGGCAAGGTCATTACTATTTGGTTAAAGCCATTTTTAGAGGTCGGATAAGTGATTAACAGTGGTGGGCAAAATCATTAAAATTGTTTGGGGAAGTCATTTTTAGAGGTAGGATAAGTGATTAACAGTGGTGGGCATAGTCATTACAATTGTTGGGCAAAGTCATTTTTAGAGGTCGGATAAATAAATAACAGTGGTTGGCAAATTCATTACAATTTTGGACAAAGTCATTTTTAGATGTCGGATAAGTGATTAACAGTGGTTGGAAAAGTCATTTCAATTGTTGGGCAAAGTCATTTATAGAGGTCGGATAAGTGATTAACAGTGGTGGGCCAAGTCATTACAATTGTTGGGCAAATTCATTTAAAGAGGTCGGATAAGTGATTAACAGTGGTGGGCAAAGTCATTACCAGTGGTTGGCAAAGTTATTCCAATTGTTGGGCCAAGTCATTTTTTGAGGTCGGATATGTGATTAACAGTGTTGGGCAAAGTCATTGCAATTGTTGAGCAAAGTCATTTTTAGAGGTCGGATATGTGATTAACAGTAGTTTGCAAAGTCATTACTATTGTTGAGAAAAGTCGTTTTTAGAGGTCGGATAAGTGATTAACAGTCGTGGGCAAAGTCATTACCAGTGGTTTGCAAAGTCATTAATATTGTTTGGGAAAGTAATTTTTAGAGATCGGATAAGTGATTAACAGTGGTGGGCAAAGTCATTTTTAGAGATCGGATAAATAAATAACAGTGGTTGGCAAGGTCATTACTATTTGGACAAAGTCATTTTTAGAGGTCGGATAAGTGATTTACAGTGGTGGGCAAAATCATTACAATTTTTGATCTGAGTCATAATTCGAGGTCGGATGAGTGATTAACAGTGGTTGGCAAAGTCATTTAAATTGTTTGGGGAAGTCATTTTTAGAGGTAGGATAAGTGATAAACAGTGTTGGGCAAAGTCATTACAATTGTTGAGCATAGTCATTTTTAAAGTCGGATAAGTAATTTACAGTGGTTTGCAAAGTCATTACAATTGTTGGGCAGAGTCATTTTAAGAGGTTGGGTAAGTGATTAACAGTGGTGGGCATAGTCATTACCAGTGGTTGGCAAAGTCTTTTCAATTGTTGTCAAGGTCATTTTTAGAGGTCTGATATGTGATCAACAGTGTTGGGCAAAGTCATTGCAATTGTTGAGAAAAGTCATTTTTAGAGGTCGGATAAGTGATTAACAGTCGTGGGCAAAGTCATTGCCAGTGGTTTGCAAAGTCATTTCAATTGTAGTCAAAGTCATTAAAATTGTTTAAGAGAGTCATTTTTAGAGGTCGGATAAGTGATTAACAGTTGTGGGCAAAGTCATTTTTAGAGGTCGGATAAATAAATAATAGTGGTTGGCAAGGTCATTACTATTTGGTTAAAGCCATTTTTAGAGGTCGGATAAGTGATTAACAGTGGTGGGCAAAATCATTAAAATTGTTTGGGGAAGTCATTTTTAGAGGTAGGATAAGTGATTAACAGTGGTGGGCATAGTCATTACAATTGTTGGGCAAAGTCATTTTTAGAGGTCGGATAAATAAATAACAGTGGTTGGCAAATTCATTACAATTTTGGACAAAGTCATTTTTAGATGTCGGATAAGTGATTAACAGTGGTTGGAAAAGTCATTTCAATTGTTGGGCAAAGTCATTTATAGAGGTCGGATAAGTGATTAACAGTGGTGGGCCAAGTCATTACAATTGTTGGGCAAATTCATTTAAAGAGGTCGGATAAGTGATTAACAGTGGTGGGCAAAGTCATTACCAGTGGTTGGCAAAGTTATTCCAATTGTTGGGCCAAGTCATTTTTTGAGGTCGGATATGTGATTAACAGTGTTGGGCAAAGTCATTGCAATTGTTGAGCAAAGTCATTTTTAGAGGTCGGATATGTGATTAACAGTAGTTTGCAAAGTCATTACTATTGTTGAGAAAAGTCGTTTTTAGAGGTCGGATAAGTGATTAACAGTCGTGGGCAAAGTCATTACCAGTGGTTTGCAAAGTCATTAATATTGTTTGGGAAAGTAATTTTTAGAGATCGGATAAGTGATTAACAGTGGTGGGCAAAGTCATTTTTAGAGATCGGATAAATAAATAACAGTGGTTGGCAAGGTCATTACTATTTGGACAAAGTCATTTTTAGAGGTCGGATAAGTGATTTACAGTGGTGGGCAAAATCATTACAATTTTTGATCTGAGTCATAATTCGAGGTCGGATGAGTGATTAACAGTGGTTGGCAAAGTCATTTAAATTGTTTGGGGAAGTCATTTTTAGAGGTAGGATAAGTGATAAACAGTGTTGGGCAAAGTCATTACAATTGTTGAGCATAGTCATTTTTAAAGTCGGATAAGTAATTTACAGTGGTTTGCAAAGTCATTACAATTGTTGGGCAGAGTCATTTTAAGAGGTTGGGTAAGTGATTAACAGTGGTGGGCATAGTCATTACCAGTGGTTGGCAAAGTCTTTTCAATTGTTGTCAAGGTCATTTTTAGAGGTCTGATATGTGATCAACAGTGTTGGGCAAAGTCATTGCAATTGTTGAGAAAAGTCATTTTTAGAGGTCGGATAAGTGATTAACAGTCGTGGGCAAAGTCATTGCCAGTGGTTTGCAAAGTCATTTCAATTGTAGTCAAAGTCATTTTTAGTGGTCGGATATGTGATTAACAGTGATGGGCATAGTCATTGCAATTGTTGAGCAAAGTCATTTTTAGAGGTCGGATATGTGATTAACAGTAGTTTGCAAAGTCATTACTATTGTTGAGAAAAGTCGTTTTTAGAGGTCGGATAAGTGATTAACAGTCGTGGGCCAAGTCATTACCAGTGGTTTGCAAGGTCATTAATATTGTTTGGGAAAGTAATTTTTAGAGATCGGATAAGTGATTAACAGTGGTGGGCAAAGTCATTTTTAGAGATCGGATAAATAAACAACAGTGGTTGGCAAGGTCATTACTATTTGGACAAAGTCATTTTTAGAGGTCGGATAAGTGATTTACAGTGGTGGGCAAAATCATTACAATTTTTGATCTGAGTCATAATTCGAGGTCGGATGAGTGATTAACAGTGGTTGGCAAAGTCATTTAAATTGTTTGGGGAAGTCATTTTTAGAGGTAGGATAAGTGATAAACAGTGTTGGGCAAAGTCATTACAATTGTTGGGCAGAGTCATTTTAAGAGGTTGGGTAAGTGATTAACAGTGGTGGGCATAGTCATTACCAGTGGTTGGCAAAGTCTTTTCAATTGTTGTCAAGGTCATTTTTAGAGGTCTGATATGTGATCAACAGTGTTGGGCAAAGTCATTGCAATTGTTGAGAAAAGTCATTTTTAGAGGTCGGATAAGTGATTAACAGTCGTGGGCAAAGTCATTGCCAGTGGTTTGCAAAGTCATTTTAATTGTAGTCAAAGTCATTTTTAGTGGTCGGATATGTGATTAACAGTGATGGGCATAGTCATTGCAATTGTTGAGAAAAGTCATTTTTAGAGGTCGGATAAGTGATTAACAGTTGTTGGAAAAGTCATTACAATTGTTGGGCAAAGTCATTTATAGAGGTCGGATAAGTGATTAACAGTGGTGGGCCAAGTCATTACAATTGTTGGGCAAAGTCATTACAATTGTTGGGCAAAGTCATTTTTAGATGTCGGATAAGTGATTAACAGTGGTTGGCACAGTCATTACAAATGTTGGGCAAATTCATTTAAAGAGGTCGGATGAGTGATTACCAGTGGTTGGCAAAGTTATTCCAATTGTTGGGCCAAGTCATTTTTAGAGGTCGGATAAGTGATTAACAGTCGTGGGCAAAGTCATTACCAGTGGTTTGCAAAGTCATTAATATTGTTTGGGAAAGTAATTTTTAGAGATCGGATAAGTGATTAACAGTGGTGGGCAAAGTCATTTTTAGAGATCGGATAAATAAATAACAGTGGTTGGCAAGGTCATTACTATTTGGACAAAGTCATTTTTAGAGGTCGGATAAGTGATTTACAGTGGTGGGCAAAATCATTACAATTTTTGATCTGAGTCATAATTCGAGGTCGGATGAGTGATTAACAGTGGTTGGCAAAGTCATTAAAATTGTTTGGGGAAGTCATTTTTAGAGGTAGGATAAGTGATATACAGTGTTGGGCAAAGTCATTACAATTGTTGAGCATAGTCATTTTTAAAGTCGGATAAGTAATTTACAGTGGTTTGCAAAGTCATTACAATTGTTGGGCAGAGTCATTTTAAGAGGTTGGGTAAGTGATTAACAGTGGTAGGCATAGTCATTACCAGTGTTTGGCAAAGTCTTTTCAATTGTTGTCAAGGTCATTTTTAGAGGTCTGATATGTGATCAACAGTGTTGGGCAAAGTCATTGCAAATGTTGAGAAAAGTCATTTTTAGAGGTCGGATAAGTGATTAACAGTCGTGGGCAAAGTCATTGCCAGTGGTTTGCAAAGTCATTTCAATTGTAGTCAAAGTCATTTTTAGAGGTCGGATATGTGATTAACAGTGTTGGGCAAAGTCATTGCAATTGTTGAGAAAAGTCATTTTTAGAGGTCGGATAAGTGATTAACAGTGGTTGGAAAAGTCATTACAATTGTTGGGCAAAGTCATTTATAGAGGTCGGATAAGTGATTAACAGTGGTGGGCCAAGTCATTACAATTGTTGGGCAAAGTCATTACAATTGTTGGGCAAAGTCATTTTTAGATGTCGGATAAGTGATTAACAGTTGTTGGCACAGTCATTACAAATGTTGGGCAAATTCATTTAAAGAGGTCGGATGAGTGATTAACAGTGGTTGGCAAAGTCATTACCAGTGGTTGGCAAAGTTATTCCAATTGTTGGGCCAAGTCATTTTTAGAGGTCGGATAAGTGATTTACAGTCGTGGGCAAAGTCATTACCAGTGGTTTGCAAAGTCATTAATATTGTTTGGGAAAGTAATTTTTAGAGATCGGATAAGTGATTAACAGTGGTGGGCAAAGTCATTTTTAGAGATCGGATAAATAAATAACAGTGGTTGGCAAAGTCATTACTATTTGGACAAAGTCATTTTTAGAGGTCGGATAAGTGATTTACAGTGGTGGGCAAAATCATTACAATTTTTGATCTGAGTCATAATTCGAGGTCGGATGAGTGATTAACAGTGGTTGGCAAAGTCATTAAAATTGTTTGGGGAAGTCATTTTTAGAGGAAGGATAAGTGATAAACAGTGTTGGGCAAAGTCATTACAATTGTTGAGCATAGTCATTTTTAAAGTCGGATTAGTAATTTACAGTGGTTTGCAAAGTCATTACAATCGTTGGGCAGACTCATTTTAAGAGGTTGGGTAAGTGATTAACAGTGGTGGGCATAGTCATTACCAGTGGTTGGCAAAGTCTTTTCAATTGTTGTCAAGGTCATTTTTAGAGGTCTGATATGTGATCAACAGTGTTGGGCAAAGTCATTGCAATTGTTGAGAAAAGTCATTTTTAGAGGTCGGATAAGTGATTAACAGTCGTGGGCAAAGTCATTGCCAGTGGTTTGCAAAGTCATTTCAATTGTAGTCAAAGTCATTTTTAGAGGTCGGATATGTGATTAACAGTGTTGGGCAAAGTCATTGCAATTGTTGAGAAAAGTCATTTTTAGAGGTCGGATAAGTGATTAACAGTGGTTGGAAAAGTCATTACAATTGTTGGGCAAAGTCATTTATAGAGGTCGGATAAGTGATTAACAGTGGTGGGCCAAGTCATTACAATTGTTGGGCAAAGTCATTACAATTGTTGGGCAAAGTCATTTTTAGATGTCGGATAAGTGATTAACAGTGGTTGGCACAGTCATTACAAATGTTGGGCAAATTCATTTAAAGAGGTCGGATGAGTGATTAACAGTGGTGGGCAAAGTCATTACCAGTGGTTGGCAAAGTTATTCCAATTGTTGGGCCAAGTCATTTTTAGAGGTCGGATAAGTGATTAACAGTCGTGGGCAAAGTCATTACCAGTGGTTTGCAAAGTCATTAATATTGTTTGGGAAAGTAATTTTTAGAGATCGGATAAGTGATTAACAGTGGTGGGCAAAGTCATTTTAAGAGATCGGATAAATAAATAACAGTGGTTGGCAAGGTCATTACTATTTGGACAAAGTCATTTTTAGAGGTCGGATAAGTGATTTACAGTGGTGGGCAAAATCATTACAATTTTTGATCTGAGTCATAATTCGAGGTCGGATGAGTGATTAACAGTGGTTGGCAAAGTCATTAAAATTGTTTGGGGAAGTCATTTTTAGAGGTAGGATAAGTGATATACAGTGTTGGGCAAAGTCATTACAATTGTTGAGCATAGTCATTTTTAAAGTCGGATAAGTAATTTACAGTGGTTTGCAAAGTCATTACAATTGTTGGGCAGAGTCATTTTAAGAGGTTGGGTAAGTGATTAACAGTGGTGGGCATAGTCATTACCAGTGGTTGGCAAAGTCTTTTCAATTGTTGTCAAGGTCATTTTTAGAGGTCTGATATGTGATCAACAGTGTTGGGCAAAGTCATTGCAATTGTTGAGAAAAGTCATTTTTAGAGGTCGGATAAGTGATTAACAGTCGTGGGCAAAGTCATTGCCAGTGGTTTGCAAAGTCATTTCAATTGTAGTCAAAGTCATTTTTAGAGGTCGGATATGTGATTAACAGTGTTGGGCAAAGTCATTGCAATTGTTGAGAAAAGTCATTTTTAGAGGTCGGATAAGTGATTAACAGTGGTTGGAAAAGTCATTACAATTGTTGGGCAAAGTCATTTATAGAGGTCGGATAAGTGATTAACAGTGGTGGGCCAAGTAATTACAATTGTTGGGCAAAGTCATTTTTAGATGTCGGATAAGTGATTAACAGTGGTTGGCACAGTCATTACAAATGTTGGGCAAAGTCATTTTTAGATGTCGGATAAGTGATTAACAGTGGTTGGCACAGTCATTACAAATGTTGGGCAAATTCATTTAAAGAGGTCGGATAAGTGATTAACAGTCGTGGGCAAAGTCATTACCAGTGGTTTGCAAAGTCATTAATATTGTTTGGGAAAGTAATTTTTAGAGATCGGATAAGTGATTAACAGTGGTGGGCAAAGTCATTTTTAGAGATCGGATAAATAAATAACAGTGGTTGGCAAGGTCATTACTATTTGGACAAAGTCATTTTTAGAGGTCGGATAAGTGATTTACAGTGGTGGGCAAAATCATTACAATTTTTGATCTGAGTCATAATTCGAGGTCGGATGGGTGATTAACAGTGTTGGGCAAAGTCATTGCAATTGTTGAGAAAAGTCATTTTTAGAGGTCGGATAAGTGATTAACAGTCGTGGGCAAAGTCATTGCCAGTGGTTTGCAAAGTCATTTCAATTGTAGTCAAAGTCATTTTTAGAGGTCGGATATGTGATTAACAGTGTTGGGCAAAGTCATTGCAATTGTTGAGAAAAGTCATTTTTAGAGGTCGGATAAGTGATTAACAGTGGTTGGAAAAGTCATTACAATTGTTGGGCAAAGTCATTTATAGAGGTCGGATAAGTGATTAACAGTGGTGGGCCAAGTCATTACAATTGTTGGGCAAAGTCATTACAATTGTTGGGCAAAGTCATTTTTAGATGACGGATAAGTGATTAACAGTGGTTGGCACAGTCATTACAAATGTTGGGCAAATTCATTTAAAGAGGTCGGATGAGTGATTAACAGTGGTGGGCAAAGTCATTACCAGTGGTTGGCAAAGTTATTCCAATTGTTGGGCCAAGTCATTTTTAGAGGTCGGATAAGTGATTAACAGTCGTGGGCAAAGTCATTGCAATTGTTGAGCAAAGTCATTTTTAGAGGTCGGATATGTGATTAACAGTAGTTTGCAAAGTCATTACTATTGTTGAGAAAAGTCGTTTTTAGAGGTCGGATTAGTGATTAACAGTCGTGGGCAAAGTCATTACCAGTGGTTTGCAAAGTCATTAATATTGTTTAGGAAAGTAATTTTTAGAGATCGGATAAGTGATTAACAGTGGTGGGCAAAGTCATTTTTAGAGGTCGGATAAATAAATAACAGTGGTTAGCAAGGTCATTACTATTTGGACAAAGTCATTTTTAGAGGTCGGATAAGTGATTTACAGTGGTGGGCAAAATCATTACAATTTTTGATCTGAGTCATATTTCGAGGTCGGATGAGTGATTAACAGTGGTTGGCAAAATCATTAAAATTGTTTGGGGAAGTCATTTTTAGAGGTAGGATAAGTGATAAACAGTGTTGGGCAAAGTCATTACAATTGTTGAGCATAGTCATTTTTATAGTCGGATAAGTAATTTACAGTGGTTGGCAAAGTCATTACAATTGTTGGGCAGAGTCATTTTAAGAGGTTGGGTAAGTGATTAACAGTGGTGGGCATAGTCATTACCAGTGGTTGGCAAAGTCTTTTCAATTGTTGTCAAGGTCATTTTTAGAGGTCTGATATGTGATCAACATTGTTGGGCAAAGTCATTGCATTTGTTGAGAAAAGTCATTTTTAGAGGTCGGATAAGTGATTAACAGTCGTGGGCAAAGTCATTGCCAGTGGTTTGCAAAGTCATTTCAATTGTAGTCAAAGTCATTTTTAAAGGTCGGATATGTGATTAACAGTGTTGGGCAAAGTCATTACTAATGTTGGGAAAAGTCATTTTTAGAGGTCGGATAAGTGATTTACAGTGGTGGGCAAAATCATTACAATTTTTGATCTGAGTCATATTTCGAGGTCGGATGAGTGATTAACAGTGGTTGGCAAAATCATTAAAATTGTTTGGGGAAGTCATTTTTAGAGGTAGGATAAGTGATAAACAGTGTTGGGCAAAGTCATTACAATTGTTGAGCATAGTCATAATTCGAGGTCGGATGGGTGATTAACAGTGTTGGGCAAAGTCATTGCAATTGTTGAGAAAAGTCATTTTTAGAGGTCGGATAAGTGATTAACAGTCGTGGGCAAAGTCATTGCCAGTGGTTTGCAAAGTCATTTCAATTGTAGTCAAAGTCATTTTTAGAGGTCGGATATGTGATTAACAGTGTTGGGCAAAGTCATTGCAATTGTTGAGAAAAGTCATTTTTAGAGGTCGGATAAGTGATTAACAGTGGTTGGAAAAGTCATTACAATTGTTGGGCAAAGTCATTTATAGAGGTCGGATAAGTGATTAACAGTGGTGGGCCAAGTCATTACAATTGTTGGGCAAAGTCATTACAATTGTTGGGCAAAGTCATTTTTAGATGACGGATAAGTGATTAACAGTGGTTGGCACAGTCATTACAAATGTTGGGCAAATTCATTTAAAGAGGTCGGATGAGTGATTAACAGTGGTGGGCAAAGTCATTACCAGTGGTTGGCAAAGTTATTCCAATTGTTGGGCCAAGTCATTTTTAGAGGTCGGATAAGTGATTAACAGTCGTGGGCAAAGTCATTGCAATTGTTGAGCAAAGTCATTTTTAGAGGTCGGATATGTGATTAACAGTAGTTTGCAAAGTCATTACTATTGTTGAGAAAAGTCGTTTTTAGAGGTCGGATAAGTGATTAACAGTGGTGGGCAAAGTCATTTTTAGAGGTCGGATAAATAAATAACAGTGGTTAGCAAGGTCATTACTATTTGGACAAAGTCATTTTTAGAGGTCGGATAAGTGATTTACAGTGGTGGGCAAAATCATTACAATTTTTGATCTGAGTCATATTTCGAGGTCGGATGAGTGATTAACAGTGGTTGGCAAAATCATTAAAATTGTTTGGGGAAGTCATTTTTAGAGGTAGGATAAGTGATAAACAGTGTTGGGCAAAGTCATTGCATTTGTTGAGAAAAGTCATTTTTAGAGGTCGGATAAGTGATTAACAGTCGTGGGCAAAGTCATTGCCAGTGGTTTGCAAAGTCATTTCAATTGTAGTCAAAGTCATTTTTAAAGGTCGGATATGTGATTAACAGTGTTGGGCAAAGTCATTACTAATGTTGGGAAAAGTCATTTTTAGAGGTCGGATAAATAAATAACAGTGGTTGGCAAGGTCATTACTATTTGGACAAACTCATTTTTAGAGGTCGGATTAGTGATTAACAGTGGTGGACAAAGTCATTACAATTTTTGATCAGAGTCATATTTCGAGGTCGGATGAGTGATTAACAGTGGTTGGCAAAGTCATTAAAATTTTTTGGGGAAGTCATTTTTAGAGGTAGGATAAGTGATAAACAGTGTTGGGCAAAGTCATTACAATTGTTGAGCAAAGTCATTTTTATAGTCGGATAAGTAATTTACAGTGGTTGGCAAAGTCATTACAATTGTTGGGCAGAGTCATTTTTAGAGGTCTGGTAAGTGATTAACATTGGTAGGCATAGTCATTACCAGTGGTTGGCAAAGTCTTTTCAATTGTTGTCAAGGTCATTTTTAGAGGTCTGATATGTGATCAACAGTGTTGGGCAAAGTCATTGAAATTGTTGAGAAAAGTCATTTTTAGAGGTCGGATAAGTGATTAACAGTCGTGGGCAAAGTCATTGCCAGTGGTTTGCAAAGTCATTTCAATTGTAGTCAAAGTCATTTTTAAAGGTCGGATATGTGATTAACAGTGTTGGGCAAAGTCATTGCAATTGTTGAGAAAAGTCATTTTTAGAGGTCGGATAAATAAATAACCGTGGTTGGCCAGGTCATTACTATTTGGACAAACTCATTTTTAGAGGTCGGATTAGTGATTAACAGTGGTGGACAAAGTCATTACAATTTTTGATCAGAGTCATATTTCGAGGTCGGATGAGTGATTAACAGTGGTTGGCAAAGTCATTAAAATTTTTTGGGGAAGTCATTTTTAGAGGTAGGATAAGTGATAAACAGTGTTGGGTAAAGTCATTACAATTGTTGAGCAAAGTCATTTTTATAGTCGGATAAGTAATTTACAGTGGTTGGCAAAGTCATTACAATTGTTGGGCAGAGTCATTTTTAGAGGTCTGGTAAGTGATTAAAATTGGTAGGCATAGTCATTACCAGTGGTTGGCAAGGTCATTTCAATTGTTGTCAAAGCCATTTTTAGAGGTCGGATATGTGATCAACAGTGTTGGGCAAAGTCATTGCAATTGTAAAGAAAAGTCATTTTTAGAGGTCGGATAAGTGATTAACAGTCAAGGGCAAAGTCATTGCCAGTGGTTTGCAAAGTCATTTCAATTGTAGTCAAAGTCATTTTTAGAGGTCGGATATGTGATTAACAGTGTTGGGCAAAGTCATTGCAATTGTTGAGAAAAGTCATTTTTAGAGGTCGGATAAATAAATAACAGTGGTTGGCAAGGTCATTACTATTTGGACAAAGTCATTTTTAGAGGTCGGATTAGTGATTAACAGTGGTGGACAAAGTCATTACAATTTTTGACCAGAGTCATATTTCGAGGTCGGATGAGTGATTAACAGTGGTTGGCAAAGTCATTAAAATTTTTTGGGGAAGTCATTTTTAGAGGTAGGATAAGTGATAAACAGTGTTGGGCAAAGTCATTACAATTGTTGAGCAAAGTCATTTTTATAGTCGGATAAGTAATTTACAGTGGTTGGCAAAGTCATTACAATTGTTGGGCAGAGTCATTTTTAGAGGTCTGGTAAGTGATTAACATTGGTAGGCATAGTCATTACCAGTGGTTGGCAAAGTCTTTTCAATTGTTGTCAAGGTCATTTTTAGAGGTCTGATATGTGATCAACAGTGTTGGGCAAAGTCATTGAAATTGTTGAGAAAAGTCATTTTTAGAGGTCGGATAAGTGATTAACAGTCGTGGGCAAAGTCATTGCCAGTGGTTTGCAAAGTCATTTCAATTGTAGTCAAAGTCATTTTTAAAGGTCGGATATGTGATTAACAGTGTTGGGCAAAGTCATTGCAATTGTTGAGAAAAGTCATTTTTAGAGGTCGGATAAATAAATAACCGTGGTTGGCCAGGTCATTACTATTTGGACAAACTCATTTTTAGAGGTCGGATTAGTGATTAACAGTGGTGGACAAAGTCATTACAATTTTTGATCAGAGTCATATTTCGAGGTCGGATGAGTGATTAACAGTGGTTGGCAAAGTCATTAAAATTTTTTGGGGAAGTCATTTTTAGAGGTAGGATAAGTGATAAACAGTGTTGGGTAAAGTCATTACAATTGTTGAGCAAAGTCATTTTTATAGTCGGATAAGTAATTTACAGTGGTTGGCAAAGTCATTACAATTGTTGGGCAGAGTCATTTTTAGAGGTCTGGTAAGTGATTAAAATTGGTAGGCATAGTCATTACCAGTGGTTGGCAAGGTCATTTCAATTGTTGTCAAAGCCATTTTTAGAGGTCGGATATGTGATCAACAGTGTTGGGCAAAGTCATTGCAATTGTAAAGAAAAGTCATTTTTAGAGGTCGGATGAGTGATTAACAGTGGTTGGCAAAGTCATTAAAATTTTTTGGGGAAGTCATTTTTAGAGGTAGGATAAGTGATAAACAGTGTTGGGCAAAGTCATTACAATTGTTGAGCAAAGTCATTTTTATAGTCGGATAAGTAATTTACAGTGGTTGGCAAAGTCATTACAATTGTTGGGCAGAGTCATTTTTAGAGGTCTGGTAAGTGATTAACATTGGTAGGCATAGTCATTACCAGTGGTTGGCAAAGTCTTTTCAATTGTTGTCAAGGTCATTTTTAGAGGTCTGATATGTGATCAACAGTGTTGGGCAAAGTCATTGAAATTGTTGAGAAAAGTCATTTTTAGAGGTCGGATAAGTGATTAACAGTCGTGGGCAAAGTCATTGCCAGTGGTTTGCAAAGTCATTTCAATTGTAGTCAAAGTCATTTTTAAAGGTCGGATATGTGATTAACAGTGTTGGGCAAAGTCATTGCAATTGTTGAGAAAAGTCATTTTTAGAGGTCGGATAAATAAATAACCGTGGTTGGCCAGGTCATTACTATTTGGACAAACTCATTTTTAGAGGTCGGATTAGTGATTAACAGTGGTGGACAAAGTCATTACAATTTTTGATCAGAGTCATATTTCGAGGTCGGATGAGTGATTAACAGTGGTTGGCAAAGTCATTAAAATTTTTTGGGGAAGTCATTTTTAGAGGTAGGATAAGTGATAAACAGTGTTGGGTAAAGTCATTACAATTGTTGAGCAAAGTCATTTTTATAGTCGGATAAGTAATTTACAGTGGTTGGCAAAGTCATTACAATTGTTGGGCAGAGTCATTTTTAGAGGTCTGGTAAGTGATTAAAATTGGTAGGCATAGTCATTACCAGTGGTTGGCAAGGTCATTTCAATTGTTGTCAAAGCCATTTTTAGAGGTCGGATATGTGATCAACAGTGTTGGGCAAAGTCATTGCAATTGTAAAGAAAAGTCATTTTTAGAGGTCGGATAAGTGATTAACAGTCAAGGGCAAAGTCATTGCCAGTGGTTTGCAAAGTCATTTCAATTGTAGTCAAAGTCATTTTTAGAGGTCGGATATGTGATTAACAGTGTTGGGCAAAGTCATTGCAATTGTTGAGAAAAGTCATTTTTAGAGGTCGGATAAATAAATAACAGTGGTTGGCAAGGTCATTACTATTTGGACAAAGTCATTTTTAGAGGTCGGATTAGTGATTAACAGTGGTGGACAAAGTCATTACAATTTTTGACCAGAGTCATATTTCGAGGTCGGATGAGTGATTAACAGTGGTTGGCAAAGTCATTAAAATTTTTTGGGGAAGTCATTTTTAGAGGTAGGATAAGTGATAAACAGTGTTGGGCAAAGTCATTACAATTGTTGAGCAAAGTCATTTTTATAGTCGGATAAGTAATTTACAGTGGTTGGCAAAGTCATTACAATTGTTGGGCAGAGTCATTTTTAGAGGTCTGGTAAGTGATTAACATTGGTAGGCATAGTCATTACCAGTGGTTGGCAAAGTCTTTTCAATTGTTGTCAAGGTCATTTTTAGAGGTCTGATATGTGATCAACAGTGTTGGGCAAAGTCATTGAAATTGTTGAGAAAAGTCATTTTTAGAGGTCGGATAAGTGATTAACAGTCGTGGGCAAAGTCATTGCCAGTGGTTTGCAAAGTCATTTCAATTGTAGTCAAAGTCATTTTTAAAGGTCGGATATGTGATTAACAGTGTTGGGCAAAGTCATTGCAATTGTTGAGAAAAGTCATTTTTAGAGGTCGGATAAATAAATAACCGTGGTTGGCCAGGTCATTACTATTTGGACAAACTCATTTTTAGAGGTCGGATTAGTGATTAACAGTGGTGGACAAAGTCATTACAATTTTTGATCAGAGTCATATTTCGAGGTCGGATGAGTGATTAACAGTGGTTGGCAAAGTCATTAAAATTTTTTGGGGAAGTCATTTTTAGAGGTAGGATAAGTGATAAACAGTGTTGGGTAAAGTCATTACAATTGTTGAGCAAAGTCATTTTTATAGTCGGATAAGTAATTTACAGTGGTTGGCAAAGTCATTACAATTGTTGGGCAGAGTCATTTTTAGAGGTCTGGTAAGTGATTAAAATTGGTAGGCATAGTCATTACCAGTGGTTGGCAAGGTCATTTCAATTGTTGTCAAAGCCATTTTTAGAGGTCGGATATGTGATCAACAGTGTTGGGCAAAGTCATTGCAATTGTAAAGAAAAGTCATTTTTAGAGGTCGGATAAGTGATTAACAGTCAAGGGCAAAGTCATTGCCAGTGGTTTGCAAAGTCATTTCAATTGTAGTCAAAGTCATTTTTAGAGGTCGGATATGTGATTAACAGTGTTGGGCAAAGTCATTGCAATTGTTGAGAAAAGTCATTTTTAGAGGTCGGATAAATAAATAACAGTGGTTGGCAAGGTCATTACTATTTGGACAAAGTCATTTTTAGAGGTCGGATTAGTGATTAACAGTGGTGGACAAAGTCATTACAATTTTTGACCAGAGTCATATTTCGAGGTCGGATGAGTGATTAACAGTGGTTGGCAAAGTCATTAAAATTTTTTGGGGAAGTCATTTTTAGAGGTAGGATAAGTGATAAACAGTGTTGGGCAAAGTCATTACAATTGTTGAGCAAAGTCATTTTTATAGTCGGATAAGTAATTTACAGTGGTTGGCAAAGTCATTACAATTGTTGGGCAGAGTCATTTTTAGAGGTCTGGTAAGTGATTAACATTGGTAGGCATAGTCATTACCAGTGGTTGGCAAAGTCTTTTCAATTGTTGTCAAGGTCATTTTTAGAGGTCTGATATGTGATCAACAGTGTTGGGCAAAGTCATTGAAATTGTTGAGAAAAGTCATTTTTAGAGGTCGGATAAGTGATTAACAGTCGTGGGCAAAGTCATTGCCAGTGGTTTGCAAAGTCATTTCAATTGTAGTCAAAGTCATTTTTAAAGGTCGGATATGTGATTAACAGTGTTGGGCAAAGTCATTGCAATTGTTGAGAAAAGTCATTTTTAGAGGTCGGATAAATAAATAACAGTGGTTGGCAAGGTCATTACTATTTGGACAAAGTCATTTTTAGAGGTCGGATTAGTGATTAACAGTGGTGGACAAAGTCATTACAATTTTTGACCAGAGTCATATTTCGAGGTCGGATGAGTGATTAACAGTGGTTGGCAAAGTCATTAAAATTGTTTGGGGAAGTCATTTTTAGAGGTAGGATAAGTGATAAACAGTGTTGGGCAAAGTTTTTACAATTGTTGAGCAAAGTCATTTTTATAGTCGGATAAGTAATTTACAGTGGTTGGCAAAGTCATTACAATTGTTGGGCAGAGTCATTTTTAGAGGTCTGGTAAGTGATTAAAATTGGTAGGCATAGTCATTACCAGTGGTTGGCAAGGTCATTTCAATTGTTGTCAAAGTCATTTTTAGAGGTCGGATATGTGATCAACAGTGTTGGGCAAAGTCATTGCAATTGTTAAGAAAAGTCATTTTTAGAGGTCGGATAAGTGATTAACAGTCAAGGGCAAAGTCATTGCCAGTGGTTTGCAAAGTCATTTCAATTGTAGTCAAAGTCATTTTTAGAGGTCGGATATGTGATTTACAGTGTTGGGCAAAGTCATTGCAATTGTTGAGAAAAGTCATTTTTAGAGGTCGGATAAATAAATAACAGTGGTTGGCAAGGTCATTACTATTTGGACAAAGTCATTTTTAGAGGTCGGATTAGTGATTAACAGTGGTGGACAAAGTCATTACAATTTTTGACCAGAGTCATATTTCGAGGTCGGATGAGTGATTAACAGTGGTTGGCAAAGTCATTAAAATTGTTTGGGGAAGTCATTTTTAGAGGTAGGATAAGTGATAAACAGTGTTGGGCAAAGTTTTTACAATTGTTGAGCATAGTCATTTTTATAGTCGGATAAGTAATTTACAGTGGTTGGCAAAGTCATTACAATTGTTGGGCAGAGTCATTTTTAGAGGTCTGGTAAGTGATTAACAGTGGTAGGCATAGTCATTCCCAGTGGTTGGCAAAGTCATTTTAATTGTTGGGCAAAGTCATTTTTAGAGGTCGGATATGTGATCAACAGTGTTGGGCAAAGTCATTGCAATTGTTAAGAAAAGTCATTTTTAGAGGTCGGATAAGTGATTAACAGTCGTGGGCAAAGTCATTGCCAGTGGTCGAATATGTGATTTACAGTGGTTGGCAAAGTCATTACAATTTTTGACCAGAGTCATATTTCGAGGTCGGATGAGTGATTAACAGTGGTTGGCAAAGTCATTAAAATTGTTTGGGGAAGTCATTTTTAGAGGTAGGATAAGTGATAAACAGTGTTGGGCAAAGTTTTTACAATTGTTGAGCAAAGTCATTTTTAGGGGTCGAATATGTGATTTACAGTGGTTGGCAAAGTCATTACAATTATTGGGCAAAGTCATTTTTAGAGGTCAGATAAGTGATGAACATTGGTGGGCAAAGTCATTTCAATTTTGGACAAAGTCATTTTCAGAGTTCGGATGAGTGATTAACAGTGGTTGGCAAAATCATTACAATTTTGGACAAAGTCATTTTTAGAGGTCGGATAAGTGATTAACAGTGGTGGGCAAAGTCATTACCAGTGGTTTATAAAGTAATTACAATTGTAGGGCAAGGTCATTTTCAGAGTTCGGATAAGTGATTAAAAGTGTTTCTCAAAGATATTACAATTGTTGGTCCAAATCATTTCAATTGATGGACAAAGTAATTAAAATTGTTGGGCAAAGTCATTTTTAGATGTCGGATAAGTGATTAACAGTGGTTGGCCAAGTCATTACATTTGTTGGGCAAAGTCATTACAATTGTTGGGCAAAGTCATTTTTAGAGGTCGGATAAGTGATTAACAGTGGTTAGCACAGTCATTACAAATGTTGGGCAAAGTCATTTAAAGAGGTCGGATAAGTGATTAACAGTGATTGGCAAAGTCATTACCAGTGGTTGGCAAAGTTCGACATTAGTTAGGTCAAAAGCAGTTTCAGTGCGCGGCAAGTTCACCGTTATCGGAGGAAAAGTCAACAGTGGTGCGCCGATTCAGCATCAGTGATGGGCCAAGTCACCATTGTTGATGGGCAAAGACACCATTGGTGGATGTTAATTAACCATGAATTCTGGGGAAAGTCTTTAACAGTGGCTGGAAAGTTCCATTCTTGTGGGGATAAAGTCCCCATCAGAGATGGGCAAAGTCAACATTGGTGGTAAGCAAAGCCACCATCAATGCTGGGTAAAATCATTAACAGGAGTGCGCTAAGTCACCATCAGTGAAAGGCAAAGTCAATATTAATGGGGGAAAAGTCACCATTATCAATGGGCAAAGGCATTTTTTGTGGGGGCAAAGTAATTTTTAGAGGTTGGATAAGTGATTAACGGTGTTTGGCAAAGTCATTACATTTGTGGGGCGAAGTCATTTTTAGTGGTCGAATAAGTGATTACCAAATGTTGGCAAAGTCATTACCAGTGGTTTATAAAGTAATTACAATCGTAGGGCAAGGTCATTTTCAGAGGTCGGATAAGTGATTAAAAGTGGTTCGCAAAGATATTACAATTGTTAGACCAAATCATTACTATTGTCGGGCAAAGTCATTACAATTGTTGGGCAAAGTAATTTTTAGATGTCGGATAAGTGATTAACAGTGGTTGGCCAAGTCATTACATTTGTTGGGCAAAGTCATTACAATTGTTGGGCAAAGTCATTTTTAAAGGTCGGATAAGTGATTAACAGTGGTTAGCACAGTCATTACAAATGTTGGGCAAAGTCATTTAAAGAGGTCGGATAAGTGATTAACAGTGATGGGCAAAGTCATTACCAGTGGTTGGAAAAGTTATTCCAATTGTTGGGCAAACTCATTTTTAGAGGTCGGATAAGTTTTTAACAGTGGTGGGCAGAGTCATTACCAGTGGTTTGCAAAGTTATTCCAATTGTTGGGCAAAGTCATTTTTAGAGGTCGGATAAGTGATTAACAGTGGTGGGCAAAGTCATTTCAATTGTTGGGCAGAGTCATTTTTAGAGGTCGGATAAATAAATAGCAGTGGTTGGTAAAGTCATTACAATTTTGGACAAAGTCATTTTTAGAGGTCGGATAAATGATTAACAGTGGTTGGAAAAGTTATTACAATTGTAGGGCAAGGTCATTTTCAGAGGTCGGATAAGTGATTAACAGTGGTTCGCAAAGATATTACAATTGTTGTGCAAAGTCATTTTTTGAGGTCGGATAAGTGATTAACAGTGGTGGGCAAAGTCATTACAATTGTTGGGCCAAATCATTACAATTGATGGACAAAGTCATTGCAATTGTTGGGAAAAGTCATTTTTAGATGTCGGATAAGTGATTAACAGTGGTTTGCAAAGTCATTACAAATGTTGGGCAAAGTCATTTAAAGAGGTTGGATAAGTGATTAACAGTGATGGGCAAAGTCATTACCAGTGGTTGGCAAAGTTATTCAAATTGTTGGGCAAAGTCATTTTTAGAGGTCGGATAAGTTTTTAACAGTGGTGGACAGAGTCATTACCAGTGGTTTGCAAAGTTATTCCAATTGTTGGGCAAAGTCATTTTTAGAGGTCGGATAAGTGATTAACAGTGGTGGGCAAAGTCATTACCAGTGGTTGCCAAAGTCATTTCAATTGTTGGGCAAAGTCATTTTTAGAGGTCGGATAAATGATTAACAGTGGTTTGAAAAGTAATTACAATTGTAGGGCAAGGTCATTTTCAGAGGTCGGATAAGTGATTAACAGTGGTTCGCAAAGATATTACAATTGTTGGGCAAAGTCATTTTTTGAGGTCGAATAAGTGATAATAGTGGTGGGCAAAGTCATTACAATTGTTGGCCCAAATCATTACAATTGATGGACAAAATCATTGCAATTGATGGGCAAAGTCATTTTTAGATGTCGGATAAGTGATTAACAGTGGTTGGCAAAGTCATTACTATTGTCGGGCAAAGTCATTTTTAGATGTCGGATAAGTGATTAACAGTGGTTGGCACAGTCATTACAAATGTTGGGCAAAGTCATTTAAAGAGGTCGGATAAGTGATTAACAGTGGTGGGCAAAGTCATTACCAGTGGTTGGCAAAGTTATTCCAATTGTTGGGCAAAGTCATTTTTAGAGGTCGGATAAGTGATTAACAGTGGTGGGCAGAGTCAATATCAGTGGTTTGCAAAGTTATTACAATTGTTGGGCAAAGTCATTTTTAGAGGTCGGATAAATGATTAACATTGTTGGGCAAAGTAATTACAATTGTTTGTGGAAGTCATTTTTAGAGGTAGGATAAGTGATAAACATTTTTGGACAAAGTCATTACAATTGTTGAGCAAAGTCATTTTTAGAGGTCGGATAAATGATTAACAGTGGTTGGCAAAGTTGTTACAATTGTGGGGCAGAGTCATTTTTAGAGGTCGGATAAATGATTAACAGTGGTTGGCAAAGTAGTAACAATTGTGGGGCAAGGTCATTTTCAGAGGTCGGATAAGTGATTAACATTGGGGGGCAAAGTCATTACAATTGTTGGCCCAAATCATTACAATTGATGGACAAAGTCATTGCAATTGTTGGGCAAAGTCATTTTTAGATGTCGGATAAGTGATTAACAGTGGTAGGCAAAGTCATTACAATTAGTGGACAAAGTCATTTTTAGATGTCGGATAAGTGATTTACAGTGGTTGGCAAATTCATTACAATTGTTGGGCAAAGTCATTTTTAGAGGTCAGATGAGTGATTAACAGTGGTTAGCAAAGTCATTAAAATTGTTTGGGAAAGTCATTTTTAGAGGTCGGATAAGTGATTAACAGTGGTGGGCAAAGTCATTGCCAGTGGTTAGCAAAGTCATTACAATTGTTGGGCAAAGTCATTTTTAGAGGTCGGATAAGTGATTAACAGTGGTGGGCAAAGTCATTTTAAGAGGTCGGATAAATAAATAACAGTGGTTGGCAAGGTCATTACTATTTGGACAAAGTCATTTTCAGAGGTCGGATGAGTGATTAACAGTGGTTGGCAAAGTCATTAAGATTGTTTGGGGAAGTCATTTTTAGAGGTAGGATAAGTGATAAACAGTGTTGGGCATAGTAATTACCAGTGGTTGGTAAAGTCATTTCAATTGTTTTCAAAGTCATTTTTAGATGTCGGATATGTGATTAACAGTGTTTGGCAAAGTCATTACAATTGTTGGGCAAAGTCATTTTTAGAGGTAAGATGAGTGATTAACGGTGGTTTGCAAAGTCATTACAATTGTTGGGCAGAGTCATTTTTAGAGGTCGGATAAATAAATAGCAGTGGTGGGCAAAGTCATTACCAGTGGTTGGCAAAGTTATTCCAATTGTTGGGCAAAGTCAATTTTAGGGGTCGGATAAGTGATTAAAAGTGGTGGGCAAAGTCATTACCAGTGGTTGCCATAGTCATTACAATTGTTGGGCAAAGTCATTTTTAGAGGTCGGATAAATGATTAACATTGTTGGGCAAAGTAATTACAATTGTTTGTGGAAGTCATTTTTAGAGGTAGGATAAGTGATAAACATTTTTGGACAAAGTCATTACAATTGTTGAGCAAAGTCATTTTTAGAGGTCGGATAAATGATTAACAGTGGTTGGCAAAGTAGTTACAATTGTGGGGCAGAGTCATTTTTAGAGGTCGGATAAATGATTAACAGTGGTTGGCAAAGTAGTTACAATTGTGGGGCAAGGTCATTTTCAGAGGTCGGATAAGTGATTAACAGTGGTTTGCATAGATATTACAATTGTTAGGCAAAGTCATTTTTTGAGGTCGAATAAGTGATTAACAGTGGTGGGCAAAGTCATTACAATTGTTGGCCCAAATCATTACAATTGATGGACAAAGTCATTGCATTTGTTGGGCAAAGTCATTTTTAGATGTCGGATAAGTGATTCACAGTGGTAGGCAAAATCATTACAATTGTTGAGCAAAGTCATCTTAATTGTCGGATAAGTGATTTACAGTGGTTGGCAAATTCATTACAATTGTTGGGCAAAGTCATTTTTAGAGGTCAGATGAGTGATTAACAGTGGTTAGCAAAGTCATTAAAACAGTTTGGGAAAGTCATTTTTAGAGGTCGGATAAGTGATTAACAGTGGTGGGCAAAGTCATTGCCAGTGTTTAGCAAAGTCATTACAATTGTTGGGCAAAGTCATTTTTAGAGGTCGGATAAGTGATTAACAGTGGTTGGCAAAATCATTACAATTGTTGAGCAAAGTCATCTTAATTGTCGGATAAGTGATTTACAGTGGTTGGCAAATTCATTACAATTGTTGGGCAAAGTCATTTTTAGAGGTCAGATGAGTGATTAACAGTGGTTAGCAAAGTCATTAAAACAGTTTGGGAAAGTCATTTTTAGAGGTCGGATAAGTGATTAACAGTGGTGGGCAAAGTCATTGCCAGTGTTTAGCAAAGTCATTACAATTGTTGGGCAAAGTCATTTTTAGAGGTCGGATAAGTGATTAACAGTGGTGGGCAAAGTCATTTTAAGAGGGCGGATAAATAAATAACAGTGGTTGGCAAGGTCATTACTATTTGGACAAAGTCATTTTTAGAGGTCGGATGAGTGATTAACAGTGGTTGGTAAAGTCATTAAGATTGTTTGGGGAAGTCATTTTTAGAGGTAGGATAAGTGATAAACAGTGTTGGGCATAGTAACTACCAGTGGTTGGTAAAGTCATTTCAATTGTTTTCAAAGTCATTTTTAGATGTCGGATATGTGATTAACAGTGTTTGGCAAAGTCATTACAATTGTTGGGCAAAGTCATTTTTAGAGGTAAGATGAGTGATTAACGGTGGTTTGCAAAGTCATTACAATTGTTGGGCAGAGTCATTTTTAGGGGTCGGATAAATAAATAGCAGTGGTTGGCAAAGTCATTACAATTTTGGACAAAGCCATTTTTAGAGGTCGGATAAGTCATTACCAGTGGTTTGCAAAGTCATTATAATTATTTGGGAAAGTCATTTTTAGAGGTCGGATAAGTGATTAACAGTATAGGGCGAAGTCATTACAATTGTCGAGCAAAGTCATTTTTATAGTCGGATAAGTAATTTACAGTGGTTAGCAAAGTCATTACAATTGTTGGGCAGAGTCATTTTTAGAGGTCGGGTAAGTGATTAACAGTGGTGGGCATAGTAATTACCAGTGGTTGGTAAAGTCATTTCAATTGTTTTCAAAGTCATTTTTAGAGGTCGGATAAGTCATTACCAGTGGTTTGCAAAGTCATTATAATTATTTGGGAAAGTCATTTTTAGAGGTCGGATAAGTGATTAGCAGTCGTGGGCGAAGTCATTACAATTTTGGACAAAGTCTTTTTTAGAGGTCGGATAAATAAATATCAGTGGTTGGCGAAGTCATTTCAATTTTGGACAAAGTCATGTTTAGAGGTCGGATAAGTCATTACCAGTGGTTTGCAAAGTCATTATAATTGTTTGGGAAAGTCATTTTTATAGTCGGATAAGTAATATACAGTGGTTGGCAAAGTCATTACAATTGTTGGGCAGAGTCATTTTTAGAGGTCGGGTAAGTGATTAACAGTGGTGGGCATAGTAATTACCAGTGGTTGGTAAAGTCATTTCAATTGTTTTCAAAGTCATTTTTAGAGGTCGGATATGTGATTAACAGTGGTTGGCAAAGTCATTACAATTGTTGGGCAAAGTCATTTTTAGAGGTAAGATGAGTGATTAACGGTGGTTTGCAGTGTCATTACAACTGTTGGGCAGAGTCATTTTTAGAGGTCGGATAAATAAATAGCAGTGGTTGGCAAAGTCATTACAATTTTGGACAAAGTCATTTTTAGAGGTCGGATAAGTCATTACCAGTGGTTTGCAAAGTCATTATAATTATTAGGGAAAGTCATTTTTAGAGGTCGGATAAGTGATTAACAGTCGTGGGCGAAGTCATTACAATTGTCGAGCAAAGTCATTTTTATAGTCGGATAAGTAATTTACAGTGGTTGGCAAAGTCATTACAATTGTTGGGCAGAGTCATTTTTAGAGGTCGGGTAAGTGATTAACAGTGGTGGGCATGCTAATTACCTTTGGTTGGTAAAGTCATTTCAATTGTTTTCAAAGTCATTTTTAGAGGTCGGATATGTAATTAACAGTGGTTGGCAAAGTCATTACAATTGTTGGGCAAAGTCATTTTTAGAGGTAAGATGAGTGATTAACGGTGGTTTGCAGTGTCATTACAATTGTTGGGCAGAGTCATTTTTAGAGGTCGGATAAATAAATAGCAGTGGTTGGCAAAGTCATTACAATTTTGGACAAAGTCATTTTTAGAGGTCGGATAAGTCATTACCAGTGGTTTGCAAAGTCATTATAATTATTTGGGAAAGTCATTTTTAGAGGTCGGATAAGTGATTAGCAGTGGTTGGCGAAGTCATTTCAATTTTGGACAAATTCATGTTTAGAGGTCGGATAAGTCATTACCAGTGGGCTGCAAAGTCATTATAATTGTTTGGGAAAGTCATTTTTAGAGGTCGGCTAAGTGATTAACAGTCGTGGCCGAAGTCATTACAATTGTCGACCAAAGCCATTTTTATAGTCGGATAAGTAATTTACAGTGGTTGGCAAAGTCATTACAATTGTTGGGCAGAGTCATTTTTAGAGGTCGGGTAAGTGATTAACAGTGGTGGGCATAGTAATTACCAGTGGTTGGTAAAGTCATTTCAATTGTTTTCAAAGTCATTTTTAGAGGTCGGATATGTGATTAACAGTGGTTGGCAAAGTCATTACAATTGTTGGCAAAGTCATTTTTAGAGGTAAGATGAGTGATTAACGGTGGTTTGCAAAGTCATTACAATTGTTGGGCAGAGTCATTTTCAGAGGTCGGATAAATAAATAGCAGTGGTTGGCAAAGTCATTACAATTTTGGACAAAGTCATTTTTAGAGGTCGGATAAGTCATTACCAGTGGTTTGCAAAGTCATTATAACTATTTGGGAAAGTCATTTTTAGAGGTCGGATAAGTGATTAACAGTCGTGGGCGAAGTCATTACAATTGTCGAGCAAAGTCATTTTTATAGTCGGATAAGTAATTTACAGTGGTTGGCAAAGTCATTACAATTGTTGGGCAGAGTCATTTTTAGAGGTCGGGTAAGTGATTAACAGTGGTGGGCATGCTAATTACCTTTGGTTGGTAAAGTCATTTCAATTGTTTTCAAAGTCATTTTTAGAGGTCGGATATGTGATTAACAGTGGTTGGCAAAGTCATTACAATTGTTGGGCAAAGTCATTTTTAGAGGTAAGATGAGTGATTAACGGTGGTTTGCAGTGTCATTACAATTGTTGGGCAGAGTCATTTTTAGAGGTCGGATAAATAAATAGCAGTGGTTGGCAAAGTCATTACAATTTTGGACAAAGTCATTTTTAGAGGTCGGATAAGTCATTACCAGTGGTTTGCAAAGTCATTATAATTATTTGGGAAAGTCATTTTTAGAGGTCGGATAAGTGATTAGCAGTGGTTGGCGAAGTCATTTCAATTTTGGACAAATTCATGTTTAGAGGTCGGATAAGTCATTACCAGTGGGCTGCAAAGTCATTATAATTGTTTGGGAAAGTCATTTTTAGAGGTCGGCTAAGTGATTAACAGTCGTGGCCGAAGTCATTACAATTGTCGACCAAAGCCATTTTTATAGTCGGATAAGTAATTTACAGTGGTTGGCAAAGTCATTACAATTGTTGGGCAGAGTCATTTTTAGAGGTCGGGTAAGTGATTAACAGTGGTGGGCATAGTAATTACCAGTGGTTGGTAAAGTCATTTCAATTGTTTTCAAAGTCATTTTTAGAGGTCGGATATGTGATTAACAGTGGTTGGCAAAGTCATTACAATTGTTGGCAAAGTCATTTTTAGAGGTAAGATGAGTGATTAACGGTGGTTTGCAAAGTCATTACAATTGTTGGGCAGAGTCATTTTCAGAGGTCGGATAAATAAATAGCAGTGGTTGGCAAAGTCATTACAATTTTGGACAAAGTCATTTTTAGAGGTCGGATAAGTCATTACCAGTGGTTTGCAAAGTCATTATAACTATTTGGGAAAGTCATTTTTAGAGGTCGGATAAGTGATTAACAGTCGTGGGCGAAGTCTTTACAATTTTGGAAAAAGTCATTTTTAGAGGTCGGATAAATAAATATCAGTGGTTGGCGAAGTCGTTTCAATTTTGGACAAAGTCATGTTTAGAGGTCGGATAAGTCATTACCAGTGGTTTGCAAAGTCATTATAATTGTTTGGGAAAGTCATTTTAATTGTCGGATAAGTAATTTACAGTGATTGGCAAAGTCATTACCATTGCTGGGCAAAGTCATTTTTAGAGGTCGGATAAGTGATTAACAGTCGTGGGCAAAGTCATTAGCAGTGGTTTGCAAAGTCATTAAAATTGTTTGGGAAAGTCATTTTTAGAGGTCGGATAAGTGATTAACAGTGGTGGGCAAAGTCATTACCAGAGGTTGGCAAAGTCATTTCAATTGTTGGGCGAAATCATTTTTAGAGGTTGGATAAGTGAATTACAGTCGTGGGCAAAGTCATTACCAGTGGTTTGCAAAGTCATTAAAATTGCTTGGGAAAGTCATTTTTAGAGGTCGGATGAGTGATTAACAGTAGTGGGCAAAGTCATTACCAAAGGTTGGCAAAGTCATTACAATTGTTGGGCAAAGTCATTTTTAGAGGTCGGATAAATAATTAACAGTGGTTGGCAAAGTCATTACCAGTGGTTGGCAAAGTCATTATAATTGTTGGGCAAAGTCATTTTTAGAGGTCGGATAAGTGATTAACAGTCGTGGGCAAAGTCATTACCAGTGGTTTGCAAAGTCATTAAAATTGTTTGGGATAGTCATTTTTAGAGGTCGGATAAGTCATTAACAGTGGTGGGCAAAGTCATTACCAAAGGTTGGCAAAATCATTACAATTGTTGGGAAAAGTCATTTTTGAAGTCGGATGAGTGATTAACAGTGGTTTGCAAAGTAATTCCAATTGTTGGGCAAAGTCATTTTTAGAGGTCGGATTAGTGATTTACAGTGGTTAGCAAAGTCATTACAATTGTTGGGCAAAGTCATTTTTACAGATCGGATAAATAATTAACAGTGTTTGGCAAAGTCATTACAATTGTTGCGAAAAGTCATTTTTAGAGGTCGGATAAGTGATTAATAGTCGTGGGCAAAGTCATTATTAGTGGTTTGCAAAGTCATTAAAATTGTTTGGGATAGTCATTTTTAGAGGTCGGATAAGTCATTAACAGTGGTGGGAAAAGTCATTACCAAAGGTTGGCAAAGTCATTACAATTGTTTGGAAAAGTCATTTTTAATGGTCGGATAAGTGATTAACAGTGGTTCGCAAAGTAATTACAATTGTTGGGCAAAGTCATTTTTAGAGGTCGGATAAGTGATTAACAGTGGTGGGCAAAGTCATTACAAATGTTGGGAAAATTCATTTTTAGAGGTCGGATAAGTCATTACTAGTGGTTTGCAAAGTAATTACAATTGTTGGGCAACGTCATTTTTAGAGGTCGGATAAGTGATTAACAGTGGTGGGCAAAGTCATACCTAGTGGTTTGCAAAGTTATAACAATTGTTGGGCAAAGTCATTTTTAGGGGTCGGATAAGTTATAAACAGTGGTTCGAAAAGTAATTAAATTGTTTGGGAAAGTCATTTTTAGAGGTCATATGAGTGATTAACAGTGGTTTGCAAAGTCATTACAATTGTTGGGCAAAGTCATTCTTAGAGGTCGGATAAGTGATTAACAGTCGTGGGCAAAGTCATACCTAGTGGTTTGCAAAGTAATAACAATTGTTGGGCAAAGTCATTTTTAGGGGTCGGATAAGTTATAAACAGTGTTTCGAAAAGTAATTAAATTGTTTGGGAAAGTCATTTTTAGAGGTCGGATAAGTGATTAACAGTGGTGGGCAAAGTCATTACCAGTGGTTGGCAAAGTCATCACAATTGTTGGGCAAAGTCATTCTTAGAGGTCGGATAAGTTATTAACAGTCGTGGGCAAAGTCATACCTAGTGGTTTGCAAAGTAATAACAATTGTTGGGCAAAGTCATTTTTAGGGGTCGGATAAGTTATAAACAGTGGTTCGAAAAGTAATTAAATTGTTTGGGAAAGTCATTTTTAGAGGTCGGATAAGTGATTAACAGTGGTGGGCAAAGTAATTACAATTGTTGGGCAAAGTCATTTTTAGAGGTCGGATAAGTGATTAACAGTGGTGGGCAAAGTCATTACAAATGTTGGGAAAATTCATTTTTAGAGGTCGGATAAGTCATTACTAGTGGTTTGCAAAGTAATTACAATTGTTGGGCAACGTCATTTTTAGAGGTCGGATAAGTGATTAACAGTGGTGGGCAAAGTCATACCTAGTGGTTTGCAAAGTTATAACAATTGTTGGGCAAAGTCATTTTTAGGGGTCGGATAAGTTATAAACAGTGGTTCGAAAAGTAATTAAATTGTTTGGGAAAGTCATTTTTAGAGGTCATATGAGTGATTAACAGTGGTTTGCAAAGTCATTACAATTGTTGGGCAAAGTCATTCTTAGAGGTCGGATAAGTGATTAACAGTCGTGGGCAAAGTCATACCTAGTGGTTTGCAAAGTAATAACAATTGTTGGGCAAAGTCATTTTTAGGGGTCGGATAAGTTATAAACAGTGTTTCGAAAAGTAATTAAATTGTTTGGGAAAGTCATTTTTAGAGGTCGGATAAGTGATTAACAGTGGTGGGCAAAGTCATTACCAGTGGTTGGCAAAGTCATCACAATTGTTGGGCAAAGTCATTCTTAGAGGTCGGATAAGTTATTAACAGTCGTGGGCAAAGTCATACCTAGTGGTTTGCAAAGTAATAACAATTGTTGGGCAAAGTCATTTTTAGGGGTCGGATAAGTTATAAACAGTGGTTCGAAAAGTAATTAAATTGTTTGGGAAAGTCATTTTTAGAGGTCGGATAAGTGATTAACAGTGGTGGGCAAAGTCATTACCAGTGGTTGGCAAAGTCATCACAATTGTTGGGCAAAGTCATTTTTAGAGGTCGGATAAGTGATTAACAGTCGTGGGCAAAGTCATTACCAGTGGTTTGCAAAGTCATTAAAATTGTTTGGGATAGTCATTTTTAGAGGTCGGATAATTTATTAACAGTGGTGGGCAAAGTCATTACCAAAGATTGGCAAAGTCATTACAATTGTTGGGAAAAGTCATTTTTAGAGGTCGGATGTGTGATAAACAGTGGTTTGCAAAGTAATTCCAATTGTTGGGCAAAGTCATTTTTAGAGGTCGGATTAGTGATTTACAGTGGTGGGCAAAGTCATTACAATTGTTGAGCAAAGTCATCTTTATTGTCGGATACGTGATTTACAGTGGTTGGCAAAGTCATTACAATTGTTTGGAAAAGTCATTTTTAATGGTCGGATAAGTGATTAACAGTGGTTCGCAAAGTAATTACAATTGTTGGGCAAAGTCATTTTTAGAGGTCGGATAAGTGATTAACAGTGGTGGGCAAAGTCATTACAAATGTTGGGAAAATTCATTTTTAGAGGTCGGATAAGTCATTACTAGTGGTTTGCAAAGTAATTACAATTGTTGGGCAACGTCATTTTTAGAGGTCGGATAAGTGATTAACAGTGGTGGGCAAAGTCATACCTAGTGGTTTGCAAAGTTATAACAATTGTTGGGCAAAGTCATTTTTAGGGGTCGGATAAGTTATAAACAGTGGTTCGAAAAGTAATTAAATTGTTTGGGAAAGTCATTTTTAGAGGTCATATGAGTGATTAACAGTGGTTTGCAAAGTCATTACAATTGTTGGGCAAAGTCATTCTTAGAGGTCGGATAAGTTATTAACAGTCGTGGGCAAAGTCATACCTAGTGGTTTGCAAAGTAATAACAATTGTTGGGCAAAGTCATTTTTAGGGGTCGGATAAGTTATAAACAGTGGTTCGAAAAGTAATTAAATTGTTTGGGAAAGTCATTTTTAGAGGTCGGATAAGTGATTAACAGTGGTGGGCAAAGTCATTACCAGTGGTTGGCAAAGTCATCACAATTGTTGGGCAAAGTCATTTTTAGAGGTCGGATAAGTGATTAACAGTCGTGGGCAAAGTCATTACCAGTGGTTTGCAAAGTCATTAAAATTGTTTGGGATAGTCATTTTTAGAGGTCGGATAAGTTATTAACAGTGGTGGGCAAAGTCATTACCAAAGATTGGCAAAGTCATTACAATTGTTGGGAAAAGTCATTTTTAGAGGTCGGATGTGTGATAAACAGTGGTTTGCAAAGTAATTCCAATTGTTGGGCAAAGTCATTTTTAGAGGTCGGATTAGTGATTTACAGTGGTGGGCAAAGTCATTACAATTGTTGAGCAAAGTCATCTTTATTGTCGGATACGTGATTTACAGTGGTTGGCAAATTCATTACAATTGCTGGGCTAAGTCATTTTTTAGAGGTCAGAAGAGTGATTAACAGTGTTTAGCAAAGTCATTAAAATTGTTTGGGAAAGTCATTTTTAGAGGTCGGATTAGTGATTTACAGTGGTTAGCAAAGTCATTACAATTGTTGGGCAAAGTCATTTTTACAGATCGGATAAATAATTAACAGTGTTTGGCAAAGTCATTACAATTGTTGCGAAAAGTCATTTTTAGAGGTCGGATAAGTGATTAACAGTCGTGGGCAAATGCATTATTAGTGGTTTGCAAAGTCATTAAAATTGTTTGGGATAGTCATTTTTAGAGGTCGGATAAGTCATTAACAGGAGTGGGCAAAGTCATTACCAAAGGTTGGCAAAGTCATTACAATTGTTTGAAAAAGTCATTTTTAGAGGTCGGATAAGTGATTAACAGTGGTTCGCAAAGTAATTACAATTTTTGGGCAAAGTCATTTTTAGAGGTCGGATAAGTGATTAACAGTGGTGGGCAAAGTCATTACAAATGTTGGGAAAAGTCATTTTTAGAGGTCGGATAAGTCATTACTAGTGGTTTGCAAAGTAATTAAATTGTTTGGGCAACGTCATTTTTAGAGGTCGGATAAGTGATTAACAGTGGTGGGCAAAGTCATTACAATTGTTGGGCAACGTCATTTTTAGAGGTCGGATAAGTGATTAACAGTGGTGGGCAAAGTCATACCTAGTGGTTTGCAAAGTAATAACAATTGTTGGGCAAAGTCATTTTTAGGGGTCGGATAAGTTATAAACAGTGGTTCGAAAAGTAATTAAATTGTTTGGGAAAGTCATTTTTAGAGGTCATATGAGTGATTTACAGTGGTTTGCAAAGTCATTACAATTGTTAGGCAAAGTCATTCTTAGAGGTCGGATAAGTGATTAACAGTCGTGGGCAAAGTCATACCTAGTGGTTTGCAAAGTAATAACAATTGTTGGGCAAAGTCATTTTTAGGGGTCGGATAAGTTATAAACAGTGGTTCGAAAAGTAATTAAATTGTTTGGGAAAGTCATTTTTAGAGGTCGGATAAGTGATTAACAGTGGTGGGCAAAGTCATTACCAGTGGTTGGCAAAGTCATCACAATTGTTGGGCAAAGTCATTTTTAGAGGTCGGATAAGTGATTAACAGTCGTGGGCAAAGTCATTACCAGTGGTTTGCAAAGTCATTAAAATTGTTTGGGATAGTCATTTTTAGAGGTCGGATAAGTTATTAACAGTGGTGGGCAAAGTCATTACCAAAGATTGGCAAAGTCATTACAATTGTTGGGAAAAGTCATTTTTAGAGGTCGGATGTGTGATAAACAGTGGTTTGCAAAGTAATTCCAATTGTTGGGCAAAGTCATTTTTAGAGGTCGGATTAGTGATTTACAGTGGTGGGCAAAGTCATTACAATTGTTGAGCAAAGTCATCTTTATTGTCGGATACGTGATTTACAGTGGTTGGCAAATTCATTACAATTGTTGGGCTAAGTCATTTTTTAGAGGTCAGAAGAGTGATTAACAGTGGTTAGCAAAGTCATTAAAATTGTTTGGGAAAGTCATTTTTAGAGGTCGGATTAGGGATTTACAGTGGTTAGCAAAGTCATTACAATTGTTGGGCAAAGTCATTTTTACAGATCGGATAAATAATTAACAGTGTTTGGCAAAGTCATTACAATTGTTGCGAAAAGTCATTTTTAGAGGTCGGATAAGTGATTAACAGTCGTGGGCAAATGCATTATTAGTGGTTTGCAAAGTCATTAAAATTGTTTGGGATAGTCATTTTTAGAGGTCGGATAAGTCATTAATAGGAGTGGGCAAAGTCATTACCAAAGGTTGGCAAAGTCATTACAATTGTTTGAAAAAGTCATTTTTAGAGGTCGGATAAGTGATTAACAGTGGTTCGCAAAGTAATTACAATTTTTGGGCAAAGTCATTTTTAGAGGTCGGGTAAGTGATTAACAGTGGTGGGCAAAGTCATTACAAATGTTGGGAAAAGTCATTTTTAGAGGTCGGATAAGTCATTACTAGTGGTTTGCAAAGTAATTAAATTGTTTCGGCAACGTCATTTTTAGAGGTCGGATAAGTGATTAACAGTGGTGGGCAAAGTCATTACCAGTGGTTGGCAAAGTCATTTTTAGAGGTCGGATTAGTGATTTACAGTGGTTAGCAAAGTCATTACAATTGTTGGGCAAAGTCATTTTTACAGATCGGATAAATAATTAACAGTGTTTGGCAAAGTCATTACAATTGTTGCGAAAAGTCATTTTTAGAGGTCGGATAAGTGATTAACAGTCGTGGGCAAATGCATTATTATTGGTTCGCAAAGTCATTACAATTGTTTGAAAAAGTCATTTTTAGAGGTCGGATAAGTGATTAACAGTGGTTCGCAAAGAAATTACAATTTTTGGGCAAAGTCATTTTTAGAGGTCGGATAAGTGATTAACAGTGGTGGGCAAAGTCATTACAAATATTGGGAAAAGTCATTTTTAGAGGTCGGATAAGTCATTACTAGTGGTTTGCAAAGTAATTAAATTGTTTGGGCAACGTCATTTTTAGAGGTCGGATAAGTTATTAACAGTGGTGGGCAAAGTCATTACAATTGTTGAGCAAAGTCATCTTTATTGTCGGATACGTGATTTACAGTGGTTGGCAAATTCATTACAATTGTTGGGCTAAGTCATTTTTTAGAGGTCAGAAGAGTGATTAACAGTGGTTAGCAAAGTCATTAAAATTGTTTGGGAAAGTCATTTTTAGAGGTCGGATTAGTGATTTACAGTGGTTAGCAAAGTCATTACAATTGTTGGGCAAAGTCATTTTTACAGATCGGATAAATAATTAACAGTGTTTGGCAAAGTCATTACAATTGTTGCGAAAAGTCATTTTTAGAGGTCGGATAAGTGATTAACAGTCGTGGGCAAATGCATTATTAGTGGTTTGCAAAGTCATTAAAATTGTTTGGGATAGTCATTTTTAGAGGTCGGATAAGTCATTAACAGTAGTGGGCAAAGTCATTACCAAAGGTTGGCAAAGTCATTACAATTGTTTGAAAAAGTCATTTTTAGAGGTCGGATAAGTGATTAACAGTGGTTCGCAAAGAAATTACAATTTTTGGGCAAAGTCATTTTTAGAGGTCGGATAAGTGATTAACAGTGGTGGGCAAAGTCATTACAAATGTTGGGAAAAGTCATTTTTAGAGGTCGGATAAGTCATTACTAGTGGTTTGCAAAGTAATTAAATTGTTTGGGCAACGTCATTTTTAGAGGTCGGATAAGTGATTAACAGTGGTGGGCAAAGTCATTACCAGTGGTTGGCAAAGTCATTTTTAGAGGTCAGATGAGTGATTAACAGTGGTTTGCAAAGTCATTACAATTGTTGGGCAAAGTCATTCTTAGAGGTCGGATAAGTGATTAACAGTCGTGGGCAAAGTCATTACTAGTGGTTTGCAAAGTAATAACAATTGTTGGGCAAAGTCATTTTTAGAGGTCGGATAAGTGATTAACAGTGGTTCGCAAAGTAATTAAATTGTTTGGGAAAGTCATTTTTAGAGGTCGGATAAGTGATTAACAGTGGTGGGCAAAGTCATTACAAATGTTGGGCAAAGGCATATTTAGAGGTAGGATAAGTCATTACTAGTGGTTTGCAAAGTAATTTAATTGTTTGGGCAACGTCATTTTTAGAGGTCAGATAAGTGATTAACAGTGGTGGGCAAAGTCATTACCAGTGGTTGGCAAAGTCATTTTTAGAGGTCAGATGAGTGATTAACAGTGGTTTGCAAAGTCATTACAATTGTTGGGCAAAGTCATTCTTAGAGGTCGGATAAGTGATTAACAGTCGTGGGCAAAGTCATTACTAGTGGTTTGCAAAGTAATAACAATTGTTGGGCAAAGTCATTTTTAGAGGTCAGATGAGTGATTAACAGTGGTTTGCAAAGTCATTTCAATTGATGGGCAAAGTCATTCTAAGAGGTCGGATAAGTGATTAACAGTCGTGGGCAAAGTCATTACCAGTGTTTTGCAAAGTCATTAAAATTGTTTGGAAAAGTCATTTTTTGAGGTCGGATAAGTGATTAACAATGCTGGGCAAAGTCATTACCAATGGTTGGCAAAGTCATTACAATTGTTGGGCAAAGTCATTTTTAGAGGTCAGATGAGTGAATAACAGTGGTTTGCAAAGTCATTACAATTGTTGGGCAAAGTCATTCTTAAAGGTCGGATAAGTGATTAACATTGTTGGGCAAAGTCATTACCAGTGTTTTGCAAAGTCATTAAAATTGTTTGGAAAAGTCATTTTTAGAGGTCGGATAAGTGATTAACAGTGGTGGGCAATGTCATTACCAGTGGTTGGCAAAGTCATTACAATTGTTTGGGAAAGTCATTTTTTGAGGTCGGATAAGTGATTAACAGTGGTGGGCAAAGTCATTACCAGTGGCTGGCAAAGTCATTACAATTGTTGGGCAAAGTCATTTTTAGAGGTCAGATGAGTGATTAACAGTGGTTTGCAAAGTCATTACAATTGTTGGGCAAAGGCATTTTTAGAGGTCGGATAAGTGATTAACAGTCGTGGGCAAATGCATTATTAGTGGTTTGCAAAGTCATTAAAATTGTTTGGGATAGTCATTTTTAGAGGTCGGATAAGTGATTAACAGTGGTGGGCAAAGTCATTACCAGTGGTTGGCAAAGTCATTACAATTGTTGGGCAAAGTCATTTTTAGAGGTCAGATGAGTGATTAACAGTGGTTTGCAAAGTCATTACAATTGATGGGCAAAGTCATTCTAAGAGGTCGGATAAGTGATTAACAGTCGTGGGCAAAGTCATTACCAGTGTTTTGCGAAGTCATTAAAATTGTTTGGAAAAGTCATTTTTAGAGGTCGGATAAGTGATTAACAGTGGTGGGCAAAGTCATTACCAGTGTTTTGCAAAGTCATTAAAATTGTTTGGAAAAGTCATTTTTAGTGGTCGGATAAGTGATTAACAGTGGTGGGCAATGTCATTACCAGTGGTTGGCAAAGTCATTACAATTGTTTGGGAAAGTCATTTTTTGAGGTCGGATAAGTGATTAACAGTGGTGGGAAAAGTCATTACCAGTTGCTGGCAAAGTCATTACAATTGTTGGGCAAAGTCATTTTTAGAAGTCGGATATATATTTAACAGTGGTTGGCAAAGTCATTACAATTGTTGGGCAAAGTCAATTTTAGAGGTCAGATGAGTGATTAACAGTGGTTTGCAAAGTCATTACAATTGTTGGGCAAAGGCATTTTTAGAGGTCGGATAAGTGATTAACAGTCGTGGGCAAAGTCATTAACAGTGGTTCGCAAAGTAATTAAATTGTTTGGGAAAGTCATTTTTAGAGGTCGGATAAGTGATTAACAGTGGTGGGCAAAGTCATTACCAGTGGTTGGCAAAGTCATTACAATTGTTGGGCAAAGTCATTTTTAGAGGTCAGATGAGTGATTAACAGTGGTTTGCAAAGTCATTTCAATTGATGGACAAAGTCATTCTAAGAGGTCGGATAAGTGATTAACAGTCGTGGGCAAAGTCATTACCAGTCTTTTGCAAAGTCATTAAAATTGTTTGGAAAAGTCATTTTTTGAGTTCGGATAAGTGATTAACAGTGGTGGGCAAAGTCATTACCAGTGTTTTGCAAAGTCATTCAAATTGTTTGGAAAAGTCATTTTTAGAGGTCGGATAAGTGATTAACAGTGGTGGGCAATGTCATTACCAGTGGTTGGCAAAGTCATTACAATTGTTGGGCAAAGTCATTTTTAGAGGTCAGATGAGTGATTAACAGTGGTTTGCAAAGTCATTACTAGTGGCTGGCAAAGTCATTACAATTGTTGGGCAAAGTCATTTTTAGAAGTCGGATATATAATTAACAGTGGTTGGCAAAGTCATTACAATTGTTGGGCAAAGTCATTTTTAGAGGTCAGATGAGTGATTAACAGTGGTTTGCAAAGTTATTACAATTGTTGGGCAAAGGCATTTTTAGAGGTCGTATAAGTTATTAACAGTCGTGGGCAAAGTCATTACCAGTGGTTGGCAAAGTCATTACAATTGTTGGGCAAAGTCATTTTTAGAGGTCGGATAAGTGATTAACAGTGGTGGGCAAAGTCATTACCAGTGGTTGGCAAAGTCATTGCAGTTGTTGGGCAAAGTCATTCTAAGAGGTCGGATAAGTGATTAACAGTCGTGGGCAAAGTCATTACCAGTGTTTTGCGAAGTCGTTAAAATTGTTTGGAAAAGTCATTTTTAGAGGTCGGATAAGTGATTAACAGTGGTGGGCAATGTCATTACCAGTGGTTGGCAAAGTCATTACAATTGTTTGGGAAAGTCATTTTTTGTGGTCGGATAAGTGATTAACAGTGGTGGGCAAAGTCATTACAAATGTTGGGAAAAGTCATTTTTAGAGGTCGGATAAGTCATTACTAGTGGTTTGCAAAGTAATTAAATTGTTTGGGCAACGTCATTTTTAGAGGTCGGATAAGTGATTAACAGTGGTGGGCAAAGTCATTACTAGTGGTTTGCAAAGTAATAACAATTGTTGGGCGACGTCATTTTTAGAGGTCGGATAAGTGATTAACAGTGGTGGGCAATGTCATTACCAGTGGTTGGCAAAATCATTACAATTGTTTGGGAAAGTCATTTTTTGAGGTCGGATAAGTGATTAACAGTGGTGGGCAAAGTCATTACCAGTGGTTGGCAAAGTCATTGCAGTTGTTGGGCAAAGTCATTCTAAGAGGTCGGATAAGTGATTAACAGTCGTGGGCAAAGTCATTACCAGTGTTTTGCGAAGTCGTTAAAATTGTTTGGAAAAGTCATTTTTAGAGGTCGGATAAGTGATTAACAGTGGTGGGCAATGTCATTACCAGTGGTTGGCAAAGTCATTACAATTGTTTGGGAAAGTCATTTTTTGTGGTCGGATAAGTGATTAACAGTGGTGGGCAAAGTCATTACAAATGTTGGGAAAAGTCATTTTTAGAGGTCGGATAAGTCATTACTAGTGGTTTGCAAAGTAATTAAATTGTTTGGGCAACGTCATTTTTAGAGGTCGGATAAGTGATTAACAGTGGTGGGCAAAGTCATTACTAGTGGTTTGCAAAGTAATAACAATTGTTGGGCGACGTCATTTTTAGAGGTCGGATAAGTGATTAACAGTGGTGGGCAATGTCATTACCAGTGGTTGGCAAAATCATTACAATTGTTTGGGAAAGTCATTTTTTGAGGTCGGATAAGTGATTAACAGTTGTGGGCAAAGTCATTACCAGTGGCTGGCAAAGTCATTACAATTGTTGGGCAAAGTCATTTTTAGAAGTCGGATATATAATTAACAGTGGTTGGCAAAGTCATTACAATTGTTGGGAAAAGTCATTTTTAGAGGTCGGATAAGTCATTACTAGTGGTTTGCAAAGTAATTAAATTGTTTGGGCAACGTCATTTTTAGAGGTCGGATAAGTGATTAACAGTGGTGGGCAAAGTCATTACCAGTGTTTTGCAAAGTCATTCAAATTGTTTGGAAAAGTCATTTTTAGAGGTCGGATAAGTGATTAACAGTGGTGGGCAATGTCATTACCAGTGGTTGGCAAAGTCATTACAATTGTTGGGCAAAGTCATTTTTAGAGGTCAGATGAGTGATTAACAGTGGTTTGCAAAGTCATTACAATTGTTGGGCAAAGGCATTTTTAGAGGTCGGATAAGTGATTAACAGTCGTGGGCAAAGTGATTACCAGTGGTTGGCAAAGTCATTACAATTGTTGGGCAAAGTCATTTTTAGAGGTCAGATGAGTGATTAACAGTGGTGGGCAAAGTCATTACCAGTGGTTGGCAAAGTCATTACAATTGTTGGGCAAAGTCATTTTTAGAGGTCAGATGAGTGATTAACAGTGGTTTGCAAAGTCATTTCAATTGATGGGCAAAGTCATTCTAAGAGGTCGGATAAGTGATTAACAGTCGTGGGCAAAGTCATTACCAGTGTTTTGCGAAGTCGTTAAAATTGTTTGGAAAAGTCATTTTTAGAGGTCGGATAAGTGATTAACAGTGGTGGGCAATGTCATTACCAGTGGTTGGTAAAGTCATTACAATTGTTTGGGAAAGTCATTTTTTGTGGTCGGATAAGTGATTAACAGTGGTGGGCAAAGTCATTACAAATGTAGGGAAAAGTCATTTTTAGAGGTCGGATAAGTGATTAACAGTGGTGGGCAAAGTCATTACTAATGTTGAGAAAAGTCATTTTTAGAGGTCGGATAAGTCATTACTAGTGGTTTGCAAAGTAATTAAATTGTTTGGGCAACGTCATTTTTAGAGGTCGGATAAGTGATTAACAGTGGTGGGCAATGTCATTACCAGTGGTTGGCAAAGTCATTACAATTGTTTGGGAAAGTCATTTTTTTAGGTCGGATAAGTGATTAACAGTGGTGGGCAAAGTCATTACCAGTGGCTGGCAAAGTCATTACAATTGTTGGGCAAAGTCATTTTTAGAAGTCGGATATATAATTAACAGTGGTTGGCAAAGGCATTACAATTGTTGGGCAAAGTCATTTTTAGAGGTCAGATGAGTGATTAACAGTGGTTTGCAAAGTCATTACAATTGTTGGGCAAAGGCATTTTTTGAGGTCGGATAAGTGATTAACAGTGGTGGGCAAAGTCATTACCAGTGGTTGGCAAAGTCATTACAATTGTTGGGCAAAGTCATTTTTAGAGGTCAGATGAGTGATTAACAGTGGTGGGCAAAGTCATTACCAGTGGTTGGCAAAGTCATTACAATTGTTGGGCAAAGTCATTTTTAGAGGTCAGATGAGTGATTAACAGTGGTTTGCAAAGTCATTTCAATTGATGGGCAAAGTCATTCTAAGAGGTCGGATAAGTGATTAACAGTCGTGGGCAAAGTCATTACCAGTCTTTTGCAAAGTCATTAAAATTGTTTGGAAAAGTCATTTTTTGAGTTCGGATAAGTGATTAACAGTGGTGGGCAAAGTCATTACCAGTGTTTTGCAAAGTCATTCAAATTGTTTGGAAAAGTCATTTTTAGAGGTCGGATAAGTGATTAACAGTGGTGGGCAATGTCATTACCAGTGGTTGGCAAAGTCATTACAATTGTTGGGCAAAGTCATTTTTAGAGGTCAGATGAGTGATTAACAGTGGTTTGCAAAGTCATTACCAGTGGCTGGCAAAGTCATTACAATTGTTGGGCAAAGTCATTTTTATAAGTCGGATATATAATTAACAGTGGCTGGCAAAGTCATTACAATTGTTGGGCAAAGTCATTTTTAGAGGTCAGATGAGTGATTAACAGTGGTTTGCAAAGTCATTACAATTGTTGGGCAAAGGCATTTTTAGAGGTCGGATAAGTGATTAACAGTCGTGGGCAAAGTCATTAACAGTGGTTGGCAAAGTCATTACAATTGTTGGGCAAAGTCATTTTTAGAGGTCGGATAAGTGATTAACAGTGGTGGGCAAAGTCATTACCAGTGGTTGGCAAAGTCATTGCAATTGTTGGGCAAAGTCATTTTTAGAGGTCAGATGAGTGATTAACAGTGGTTTGCAAAGTCATTACAATTGATGGGCAAAGTCATACTAAGAGGTCGGATAAGTGATTAACAGTCGTGGGCAAAGTCATTACCAGTGTTTTGCGAAGTCGTTAAAATAGTTTGGAAAAGTCATTTTTAGAGGTCGGATAAGTGATTAACAGTGGTGGGCAATGTCATTACCAGTGGTTGGCAAAGTCATTACAATTTTTTGGGAAAGTCATTTTTTGAGGTCGGATAAGTGATTAACAGTGGTGGGCAAAGTCATTACCAGTGGCTGGCAAAGTCATTACAATTGTTGGGCAAAGTCAGTTTTAGAAGTCGGATATATAATTAACAGTGGTTGGCAAAGTCATTACAATTGTTGGGAAAAGTCATTTTTAGAGGTCGGATAAGTCATTACTAGTGGTTTGCAAAGTAATTAAATTGTTTGGGCAACGTCATTTTTAGAGGTCGGATAAGTGATTAACAGTGGTGGGCAAAGTCATTACCAGTGTTTTGCAAAGTCATTCAAATTGTTTGGAAAAGTCATTTTTAGAGGTCGGATAAGTGATTAACAGTGGTTTGCAAAGTCATTACCAGTGGCTGGCAAAGTCATTACAATTGTTGGGCAAAGTCATTTTTAGAAGTCGGATATATAATTAACAGTGGTTGGCAAAGTCATTACAATTGTTGGGCAAAGTCATTTTTAGAGGTCAGATAAGTGATTAACAGTGGTTTGCAAAGTCATTACAATTGTTGGGCAAAGGCATTTTTAGAGGTCGGATAAGTGATTAACAGTCGTGGGCAAAGTCATAACCAGTGGTTGGCAAAGTCATTACAATTGTTGGGCAAAGTCATTTTTAGAGGTCGGATAAGTGATTAACAGTGGTGGGCAAAGTCATTACCAGTGGTTGGCAAAGTCATTGCAATTGTTGGGCAAAGTCATTTTTAGAGGTCAGATGAGTGATTAACAGTGGTTTGCAAAGTCATTACAATTGATGGGCAAAGTCATTCTAAGAGGTCGGATAAGTGATTAACAGTCGTGGGCAAAGTCATTACCAGTGTTTTGCGAAGTCGTTAAAATTGTTTGGAAAAGTCATTTTTAGAGGTCGGATAAGTCATTACTAGTGGTTTGCAAAGTAATTAAATTGTTTGGGCAACGTCATTTTTAGAGGTCGGATAAGTGATTAACTGTGGTGGGCAATATCATTACCAGTGGTTGGCAAAGTCATTACAATTGTTGGGCAAAGTCATTTTTAGAGGTCAGATGAGTGATTAACAGTGGTTTGCAAAGTCATTACAATTGTTGGGCAAAGGCATTTTTAGAGGTCGGATAAGTGATTAACAGTCGTGGGCAAAGTCATTACCAGTGGTTGGCAAAGTCATTACAATTGTTGGGAAAAGTCATTTTTAGAGGTCGGATAAGTGATTAACAGTGGTGGGCAAAGTCTTTACCAATGGTTGGCAAAGTCATTGCAATTGTTGGGCAAAGTCATTTTTAGAGGTCAGATGAGTGATTAACAGTGGTTTGCAAAGTCATTACAATTGATGGGCAAAGTCATTCTAAGAGGTCGGATAAGTGATTAACAGTCGTGGGCAAAGTCATTACCAGTGTTTTGCGAAGTCGTTAAAATTGTTTGGAAAAGTCATTTTTAGAGGTCGGATAAGTGATTAACAGTGGTGGGCAATGTCATTACCAGTGGTTGGCAAAGTCATTACAATTGTTTGGGAAAGTCATTTTTTGTGGTCGGATAAGTGATTAACAGTGGTGGGCAAAGTCATTACAAATGTTGGGAAAAGTCATTTTTAGAGGTCGGATAAGTGATTAACAGTGGTGGGCAAAGTCATTACTAATGTTGGGAAAAGTCATTTTTAGAGGTCGGATAAGTCATTACTAGTGGTTTGCAAAGTAATTAAATTGTTTGGGCAACGTCATTTTTAGAGGTCGGATAAGTGATTAACAGTGGTGGGCAATGTCATTACCAGTGGTTGGCAAAGTCATTACAATTGTTTGGGAAAGTCATTTTTTGAGGTCGGATAAGTGATTAACAGTGGTTGGCAAAGGCATTACAATTGTTGGGCAAAGTCATTTTTAGAGGTCAGATGAGTGATTAACAGTGGTTTGCAAAGTCATTACAATTGTTGGGCAAAGGCATTTTTAGAGGTCGGATAAGTGATTAACAGTCGTGGGCAAAGTCATTAACAGTGGTTCGCAAAGTAATTAAATTGTTTGGGAAAGTCATTTTTAGAGGTCAGATGACTGATTAACAGTGGTTTGCAAAGTCATTACAATTGATGGGCAAAGTCATTCTAAGAGGTCGGATAAGTGATTAACAGTCGTGGGCAAAGTCATTACCAGTGTTTTGCGAAGTAGTTAAAATTGTTTGGAAAAGTCATTTTTAGAGGTCGGATAAGTGATTAACAGTGGTGGGCAATGTCATTACCAGTGGTTGGCAAAGTCATTACAATTGTTTGGGAAAGTCATTTTTTGTGGTCGGATAAGTGATTAACAGTGGTGGGCAAAGTCATTACAAATGTTGGGAAAAGTCATTTTTAGAGGTCGGATAAGTGATTAACAGTGGTGGGCAAAGTCATTACTAATGTTGGGAAAAGTCATTTTTAGAGGTCGGATAAGTCATTACTAGTGGTTTGCAAAGTAATTAAATTGTTTGGGCAACGTCATTTTTAGAGGTCGGATAAGTGATTAACAGTGGTGGGCAATGTCATTACCAGTGGTTGGCAAAGTCATTAAAATTGTTTGGGAAAGTCATTTTTTGAGGTCGGATAAGTGATTAACAGTGGTTGGCAAAGGCATTACAATTGTTGGGCGAAGTCATTTTTAGAGGTCAGATGAGTGATTAACAGTGGTTTGCAAAGTCATTACAATTGTTGGGCAAAGGCATTTTTAGAGGTCGGATAAGTGATTAACAGTCGTGGGCAAAGTCATTAACAGTGGTTCGCAAAGTAATTAAATTGTTTGGGAAAGTCATTTTTAGAGGTCGGATAAGTGATTAACAGTGGTGGGCAAAGTCATTACCAGTGGTTGGCAAAGTCATTACAATTGTTGGGCAAAGTCATTTTTAGAGGTCAGATGAGTGATTTACAGTGGTTTGCAAAGTCATTTCAATTGATGGGCAAAGTCATTCTAAGAGGTCGGATAAGTGATTAACAGTCGTGGGCAAAGTCATTACCAGTCTTTTGCAAAGTCATTAAAATTGTTTGGAAAAGTCATTTTTTGAGTTCGGATAAGTGATTAACAGTGGTGGGCAAAGTTATTACCAGTGTTTTGCAAAGTCATTCAAATTGTTTGGAAAAGTCATTTTTAGAGGTCGGATAAGTGATTAACAGTGGTGGGCAATGTCATTACCAGTGGTTGGCAAAGTCATTACAATTGTTGGGCAAAGTCATTTTTAGAGGTCAGATGAGTGATTAACAGTGGTTTGCAAAGTCATTACCAGTGGCTGGCAAAGTCATTACAATTGTTGGGCAAAGTCATTTTTAGAAGTCGGATATATAATTAACAGTGGTTGGCAAAGTCATTACAATTGTTGGGCAAAGTCATTTTTAGAGGTCAGATGAGTGATTAACAGTGGTTTGCAAAGTCATTACAATTGTTGGGCAAAGGCATTTTTAGAGGTCGGATAAGTGATTAACAGTCGTGGGCAAAATCATTACCAGTGGTTGGCAAAGTCATTACAATTGTTGGGCAAAGTCATTTTTAGAGGTCGGATAAGTGATTAACAGTGGTGGGCAAAGTCATTACCAGTGGTTGGCAAAGTCATTGCAATTGTTGGGCAAAGTCATTTTTAGAGGTCAGATGAGTGATTAACAGTGGTTTGCAAAGTCATTACAATTGATGGGCAAAGTCATTCTAAGAGGTCGGATAAGTGATTAACAGTCGTGGGCAAAGTCATTACCAGTGTTTTGCGAAGTCGTTAAAATTGTTTGGAAAAGTCATTTTTAGAGATCGGATAAGTGATTAACAGTGGTGGGCAATGTCATTACCAGTGGTTGGCAAAGTCATTACAATTGTTTGGGAAAGTCATTTTTTGTGGTCGGATAAGTGATTAACAGTGGTGGGCAAAGTAATTAAATTGTTTGGGCAACGTCATTTTTAGAAGTCGGATAAATAATTAACAGTGGTTGGCAAAGTCATTTCAATTTGGGACAAGTCATTTTTAGAGGTCGGATAGGTGATTAACAGTGGTTCGCAAAGTAATTAAATTGTTTGAAAAGTCATTTTTAGAGGTCGGATAAGTGATTAACAGTGGTGGGCAAAGTCATTACCAGTGTTTGGCAAAGTCATTACAATTGTTGGGCAAAGTCATTTTTAGAGGTCAGATGAGTGATTAACAGTGGTTTGCAAAGTCATTACAATTGTTGGGCAAAGTCATTTTTAGAGGTCGGATAAGTGATTAACAGTCGTGGGCAAAGTCATTACTGGTGGTTTGCAAAGTAATAACAATTGTTGGGCAAAGTCATTTTTAGAGGTCGGATAAGTGATTAACAGTGGTTCGCAAAGTAATTAAATTGTTTGGGAAAGTCATTTTTAGAGGTCGGATAAGTGATTAACAGTGGTAGGCAAAGTCATTTAAATTGTTGGGCGATGTTATTTTTAGAGGTCAAATGAGTGATTAACAGTGGTTTGCAAAGTCATTACAATTGTTGGGCAAAGGCATTTTTAGAGGTCGGATAAGTGATTAACAGTCGTGGGCAAAGTCATTACCAGTGGTTGGCAAAGTCATTACAATTGTTGGGCAAAGTCATTTTTAGAGGTCAGATGAGTGATTAACAGTGGTTTGCAAAGTCATTACAATTGATGGGCAAAGTCATTCTAAGAGGTCGGATAAGTGATTAACAGTCGTGGGCAAAGTCATTACCAGTGTTTTGCGAAGTCGTTAAAATTGTTTGGAAAAGTCATTTTTAGAGGTCGGATAAGTGATTAACAGTGGTGGGCAATGTCATTACCAGTGGTTGGCAAAGTCATTACAATTGTTTGGGAAAGTCATTTTTTGTGGTCGGGAAAAGTGATTAACAGTGGTGGGCAAAGTAATTAAATTGTTTGGGCAACGTCATTTTTAGAAGTCGGATAAATAATTAACAGTGGTTGGCAAAGTCATTTCAATTTGGGACAAGTCATTTTTAGAGGTCGGATAGGTGATTAACAGTGGTTCGCCAAGTAATTAAATTGTTTGAAAAGTCATTTTTAGAGGTCGGATAAGTGATTAACAGTGGTGGGCAAAGTCATTACCAGTGTTTGACAAAGTCATTACAATTGTTGGGCAAAGTCATTTTTAGAGGTCAGATGAGTGATTAACAGTGGTTTGCAAAGTCATTACAATTGTTGGGCAAAGTCAATTTTAGAGGTCGGATAAGTGATTAACAGTCGTGGGCAAAGTCATTACTGGTGGTTTGCAAATTAATAACAATTGTTGGGCAAAGTCATTTTTAGAGGTCGGATAAGTGATTAACAGTGGTTCGCAAAGTAATTAAATTGTTTGGGAAAGTCATTTTTAGAGGTCGGATAAGTGATTAACAGTGGTAGGCAAAGTCATTTAAATTGTTGGGCGATGTCATTTTTAGAGGTCAAATGAGTGATTAACAGTGGTTTGCAAAGTCATTACAATTGTTGGGCAAAGTCATTCTTAAAGGTCGGATAAGTGATTAACAGTCGTGGGCAAAGTCATTACTAGTGGTTTGCAAAGTAATAACAATTGTTGGGCAAAGTCATTTTTAGAGGTCAGATGAGTGATTAACTCTGGTTTGCAAAGTCATTACAATTGATGGGCAAAGTCATTCTAAGAGGTCGGAAAAGTGATTAACAGTCGTGGGCAAAGTCATTACCAGTGTTTTGCAAAGTCATTAAAATTGTTTGAAAAAGTCATTTTTAGAGGTCGGATAAGTGATTAATAGTGGTTCGCAAAGTAATTACAATTGTTGGGCAAAGTCATTTTCAGAGGTCGGATAAGTGATTAACAGTGGTGGGCAAAGTCATTACAAATGTTGGGAAAAGTCATTTTTAGAGGTCAGATGAGTGATTAACAGTGGTTTGCAAAGTCATTACAATTGTTGGGCAAAGTCATTCTTAGAGGTCGGATAAGTGATTAACAGTCGTGGGCAAAGTCATTACTAGTGGTTTGCAAAGTAATAACAATTGTTGGGCAAAGTCTTTTTTTGAAGTCGGATAAATAATTAACAGTGGTTGGCAAAGTCATTTCAATTTGGGACAAGTCATTTTTAGAGGTCGGATAGGTGATTAACAGTGGTTCGCAAAGTAATTAAATTGTTTGAAAAGTCATTTTTAGAGGTCGGATAAGTGATTAACAGTGGTGGGCAAAGTCATTACCAGTGTTTGGCAAAGTCATTACAAATGTTGGGAAAAGTCATTTTTAGAGGTCGGATAAGTCATTACTAGTGGTTTGCAAAGTAATTAAATTGTTTGGGCAACGTCATTTTTAGAGGTCGGATAAGTGATTAACAGTGGTGGGCAAAGTCATTACCATTAGTTGGCAAAGTCATTTTTAGAGGTCAGATGAGTGATTAACAGTGGTTTGCAAAGTCATTACAATTGTTGGGCAAAGTCATTCTTAGAGGTCGGATAAGTGATTAACAGTTGTGGGCAAAGTCATTACTAGTGGTTTGCAAAGTAATAACAATTGTTGGGCAAAGTCATTTTTAGAAGTCGGATAAATAATTAACAGTGGTTGGCAAAGTCATTTCAATTTGGGACAAGTCATTTTTAGAGGTCGGATAGGTGATTAACAGTGGTTCGCAAAGTAATTAAATTGTTTGAAAAGTCATTTTTAGAGGTCGGATAAGTGATTAACAGTGGTTTGCAAAGTCATTACAATTGTTGGGCAAAGTCATTTTTAGAGGTCAGATTAGTGATTAACAGTGGTTTGCAAAGTCATTACAATTGTTGGGCAAAGTCATTTTTAGAGGTCGGATAAGTGATTAACAGTCGTGGGCAAAGTCATTACTGGTGGTTTGCAAAGTTATAACAATTGTTGGGCAAAGTCATTTTTAGAGGTCGGATAAGTGATTAACAGTGGTTCGCAAAGTAATTAAATTGTTTGGGAAAGTCATTTTTAGAGGTCGGATAAGTGATTAACAGTGGTGGGCAAAGTCATTACAATTGTTGGGCAAGGTCATTTTTAGAGGTCAGATGAGTGATTAACATTGGTTTGCAAAGTCATTCTTAAAGGTCGGATAAGTGATTAACAGTCGTGGGCAAAGTCATTACAAGTGGTTTGCAAAGTAATAACTATTGTTCGGCAAAGTCATTTTTAGAGGTCGGATAAGTGATTAACAGTGGTGGGCAAAGTCATTACAAATGTTGGGAAAAGTCATTTTTAGAGGTCGGATAAGTCATTACTAGTGGTTTGCAAAGTAATTAAATTGTTTGGGCAACGTCATTTTTAGAGGTCGGATAAGTGATTAACAGTGGTGGGCAAAGTCATTACCATTGGTTGGCAAAGTCATTTTTAGAGGTCAGATGAGTGATTAACAGTGGTTTGCAAAGTCATTACAATTGTTGGGCAAAGTCATTCTTAGAGGTCGGATAAGTGATTAACAGTCGTGGGCAAAGTCATTACTAGTGGTTTGCAAAGTAATAACAATTGTTGGGCAAAGTCATTTTTAGAAGTCGGATAAATAATTAACAGTGGTTGGCAAAGTCATTTCAATTTGGGACAAGTCATTTTTAGAGGTCGGATAGGTGATTAACAGTGGTTCGCAAAGTAATTAAATTGTTTGAAAAGTCATTTTTAGAGGTCGGATAAGTGATTAACAGTGGTGGGCAAAGTCATTACCAGTGTTTGGCAAAGTCATTACAAATGTTGGGAAAAGTCATTTTTAGAGGTCGGATAAGTCATTACTAGTGGTTTGCAAAGTAATTAAATTGTTTGGGCAACGTCATTTTTAGAGGTCGGATAAGTGATTAACAGTGGTGGGCAAAGTCATTACCATTAGTTGGCAAAGTCATTTTTAGAGGTCAGATGAGTGATTAACAGTGGTTTGCAAAGTCATTACAATTGTTGGGCAAAGTCATTCTTAGAGGTCGGATAAGTGATTAACAGTCGTGGGCAAAGTCATTACTAGTGGTTTGCAAAGTAATAACAATTGTTGGGCAAAGTCATTTTTAGAAGTCGGATAAATAATTAACAGTGGTTGGCAAAGTCATTTCAATTTGGGACAAGTCATTTTTAGAGGTCGGATAGGTGATTAACAGTGGTTCGCAAAGTAATTAAATTGTTTGAAAAGTCATTTTTAGAGGTCGGATAAGTGATTAACAGTGGTGGGCAAAGTCATTACCAGTGTTTGGCAAAGTCAATACAATTGTTGGGCAAAGTCAATTTTAGAGGTCAGATTAGTGATTAACAGTGGTTTGCAAAGTCATTACAATTGTTGGGCAAAGTCATTTTTAGAGGTCGGATAAGTGATTAACAGTCGTGGGCAAAGTCATTACTGGTGGTTTGCAAAGTTATAACAATTGTTGGGCAAAGTCATTTTTAGAGGTCGGATAAGTGATTAACAGTGGTTCGCAAAGTAATTAAATTGTTTGGGAAAGTCATTTTTAGAGGTCGGATAAGTTATTAACAGTGGTGGGCAAAGTCATTACAATTGTTGGGCAAGGTCATTTTTAGAGGTCAGATGAGTGATTAACATTGGTTTGCAAAGTCATTCTTAAAGGTCGGATAAGTGATTAACAGTCGTGGGCAAAGTCATTACTAGTGGTTTGCAAAGTAATAACTATTGTTCGGCAAAGTCATTTTTAGAGGTCGGATAAGTGATTAACAGTGGTTCGCAAAGTAATTAAATTGTTTGGGAAAGTCATTTTTAGAGGTCGGATAAGTGATTAACAGTGGTGGGCAAAGTCATTACCAGTGGTTGGCAAAGTCATTACAATTGTTGGGCAAAGTCATTTTCTGAGGTCAGATGAGTGATTAACACTGGTTTGCAAAGTCATTACAATTGATGGGCAAAGTCATTCTAAGAGGTCGGAAAAGTGATTAACAGTCGTGGGCAAAGTCATTACCAGTGTTTTGCAAAGTCATTAAAATTGCTTGAAAAAGTCATTTTTAGAGGTCGGATAAGTGATTAACAGTGGTTCGCAAAGTAATTACAATTGTTGGGCAAAGTCATTTTTAGAGGTCGGATAAGTGATTAACAGTGGTGGGCAAAGTCATTACAAATGTTGGGAAAAGTCATTTTTAGAGGTCGGATAAGTCATTACAAGTGGTTTGCAAAGTAATTAAATTGTTTTGGCAACGTCATTTTTAGAGGTCGGATAAGTGATTAACAGTGGTGGGCAAAGTCATTACCAGTGGTTGGCAAAATATTTTTAGAGGTCAGATGAGTGATTAACAGTGGTTTGCAAAGTCATTACAATTGTTGGGCAAAGTCATTCTTAGAGGTCGGATAAGTGATTAACAGTCGTGGGCAAAGTCATTACCAGTGGTTTGCAAAGTAATAACAATTGTTGGGCAAAGTCATTTTTAGAGGTCGGATAAGTGATTAACAGTGGTTCGCAAAGTAATTAAATTGTTTGGGAAAGTCATTTTTAGAGGTCGGATAAGTGATTAACAGTGGTGGGCAAAGTCATTACCAGTGGTTGGCAAAGTCATTACAATTGTTGGGCAAAGTCATTTTTAGAGGTCAGATGAGTGATTAACACTGGTTTGCAAAGTCATTACAATTGATGGGCAAAGTCATTCTAAGAGGTCGGAAAAGTGATTAACAGTCGTGGGCAAAGTCATTACCAGTGTTTTGCAAAGTCATTAATATTGTTTGAAAAAGTCATTTTTAGAGGTCGGATAAGTGATTAACAGTGGTTCGCAAAGTAATTACAATTTTTGGGCAAAGTCATTTTTAGAGGTCGGATAAGTGATTAACAGTGGTGGGCAAAGTCATTACAAATGTTGGGAAAAGTCATTTTTAGAGGTCGGATAAGTCATTACTAGTGGTTTGCAAAGTAATTAAATTGTTTGGGCAACGTCATTTTTAGAGGTCGGATAAGTGATTAACAGTGGTGGGCAAAGTCATTACCAGTGGTTGGCAAAGTCATTTTTAGAGGTCAGATGAGTGATTAACAGTGGTTTGCAAAGTCATTACAATTGTTGGGCAAAGTTTTTCTTAGAGGTCGGATAAGTGATTAACAGTCGTGGGCAAAGTCATTACTAGTGGTTTGCAAAGTAATAACAATTGTTGGGCACAGTCATTTTTAGAGGTCGGATAAGTGATTAACAGTGGTTCGCAAAGTAATTAAATTGTTTGGAAAAGTCATTTTTTGAGGTCGGATAAGTGATTAACAATGGTGGGCAAAGTCATTACCAGTGGTTGGCAAAGTCATTACAATTGTTGGGCAAAGTCATTTTTAGAGGTCAGATGAGTGATTAACAGTGGTTTTCAAAGTCATTACAATTGTTGGGCAAAGTCATTCTTAAAGGTCGGATATGTGATTAACAGTCGTGGGCAAAGTCATTCCTAGTGGTTTGCAAAGTAATAACAATTGTTGGGAAAGTCATTTTTAGAGGTCGGATAAGTGATTAACAGTGGTGGGCAAAGTCATTACCAGTGGTTGGCAAAGTCATTACAATTGTTTGGGAAAGTCATTTTTTGAGGTCGGATAAGTGATTAACAGTGGTGGGCAAAGTCATTACCAGTGTTTTGCAAAGTCATTAAAATTGTTTGGAAAAGTCATTTTTAGAGGTCGGATAAGTGATTAACGGTGGTGGGCAATGTCATTACCAGTGGTTGGCAAAGTCATTACAATTGTTTGGGAAAGTCATTTTTTGAGGTCGGATAAGTGATTAACAGTGGTGGGAAAATTCATTACCAGTGGCTGGCAAAGTCATTACAATTGTTGGGCAAAGACATTTTTAGAGGTCAGATGAGTGATTAACAGTGGTTTGCAAAGTCATTAAAATTGTTGGGCAAAGGCATTTTTAGAGGTCGGATAAGTGATTAACAGTCGTGGGCAAATGCATTATTAGTGGTTTGCAAAGTCATTAAAATTGTTTGGGATAGTCATTTTTAGAGGTCGGATAAGTGATTAACAGTGGTGGGCAAAGTCATTACCAGTGGTTGGCAAAGTCATTACAATTGTTGGGCAAAGTCATTTTTAGAGGTCAGATGAGTGATTAACAGTGGTTTGCAAAGTCATTACAATTGATGGGCAAAGTCATTCTAAGAGGTCTGATAAGTGATTAACAGTCGTGGGCAAAGTCATTACCAGTGTTTTGCGATGTCATTAAAATTGTTTGGAAAAGTCATTTTTAGAGGTCGGATAAGTGATTAACAGTGGTGGGCAAAGTCATTACCAGTGTTTTGCAAAGTCATTAAAATTGTTTGGAAAAGTCATTTTTATTTGTCGGATAAGTGATTAACAGTGGTGGGCAATGTCATTACCAGTGGTTGGCAAAGTCATTACAATTGTTTGGGAAAGTCATTTTTTGAGGTCGGATAAGTGATTAACAGTGGTGGGCAAAGTCATTACCAGTGGCTGGCAAAGTCATTACAATTGTTGGGCAAAGTCATTTTTAGAAGTCGGATATATAATTAACAGTGGTTGGCAAAGTCATTACAATTGTTGGGCAAAGTCATTTTTAGAGGTCAGATGAGTGATTAACAGTGGTTTGCAAAGTCATTACAATTGTTGGGCAAAGGCATTTTTAGAGGTCGGATAAGTGATTAACAGTCGTGGGCAAAGTCATTAACAGTGGTTCGCAAAGTAATTAAATTGTTTGGGAAAGTCATTTTTAGAGGTCGGATAAGTGATTAACAGTGGTGGGCAAAGTCATTACCAGTGTTTGGCAAAGTCATTACAATTGTTGGGCAAAGTCATTTTTAGAGGTCAGATGAGTGATTAACAGTGGTTTGCAAAGTCATTTCAATTGATGGGCAAAGTCATTCTAAGAGGTCGGATAAGTGATTAACAGTCGTGGGCAAAGTCATTACCAGTGTTTTGCAAAGTCATTAAAATTGTTTGGAAAAGTCATTTTTTGAGGTCGGATAAGTGATTAACAGTGGTGGGCAAAGTCATTACCAGTGTTTTGCAAAGTCATTAAAATTGTTTGGAAAAGTCATTTTTAGAGGTCGGATAAGTGATTAACAGTGGTGGGCAAAGTCATTACCAGTGGCTGGCAAAGTCATTACAATTGTTGGGCAAAGTCATTTTTAGAAGTCGGATATATAATTAACAGTGGTTGGCAAAGTCATTACAATTGTTGGGCAAAGTCATTTTTAGAGGTCAGATGAGTGATTAACAGTGGTTTGCAAAGTCATTACAATTGTTGGGCAAAGGCATTTTTAGAGGTCGGATAAGTGATTAACAGTCGTGGGCAAAGTCATTACCAGTGGTTGGCAAAATCATTACAATTGTTGGGCAAAGTCATTTTTAGAGGTCGGATAAGTGATTAACAGTGGTGGGCAAAGTCATTACCAGTGGTTGGCAAAGTCATTGCAATTGTTGGGCAAAGTCATTTTTAGAGGTCAGATGAGTGATTAACAGTGGTTTGCAAAGTCATTACAATTGATGGGCAAAGTCATTCTAAGAGGTCGGATAAGTGATTAACAGTCGTGGGCAAAGTCATTACCAGTGTTTTGCGAAGTCATTAAAATTGTTTGGAAAAGTCATTTTTAGAGGTCGGATAAGTGATTAACAGTGGTGGGCAATGTCATTACCAGTGGTTGGCAAAGTCATTACAATTGTTTGGGAAAGTCATTTTTTGAGGTCGGATAAGTGATTAACAGTGGTGGGCAAAGTCATTACAAATGTTGGGAAAAGTCATTTTTAGAGGTCGGATAAGTCATTACTAGTGGTTTGCAAAGTAATTAAATTGTTTGGGCAACGTCATTTTTAGAGGTCGGATAAGTGATTAACAGTGGTGGGCAAAGTCATTACCATTGGTTGGCAAAGTCATTTTTAGAGGTCTGATGAGTGATTAACAGTGGTTTGCAAAGTCATTACAATTGTTGGGCAAAGTCATTTTTAGAGGTCAGATGAGTGATTAACAGTGGTTTGCAAAGTCATTACAAATGTTGGGAAAAGTCATTTTTAGAGGTCGGATAAGTCATTACTAGTGGTTTGCAAAGTAATTAAATTGTTTGGGCAACGTCATTTTTAGAGGTCGGATAAGTGATTAACAGTGGTGGGCAAAGTCATTACCATTGGTTGGCCAAGTCATTTTTAGAGGTCAGATGAGTGATTAACTGTGGTTGGCAAAGTCATTGCAATTGTTGGGCAAAGTCATTTTTAGAGGTCAGATGAGTGATTAACAGTGGTTTGCAAAGTCATTACAATTGATGGGCAAAGTCATTCTAAGAGGTCGGATAAGTGATTAACAGTCGTGGGCAAAGTCATTACCAGTGTTTTGCGAAGTCATTAAAATTGTTTGGAAAAGTCATTTTTAGTTGTCGGATAAGTGATTAACAGTGGTGGGCAATGTCATTACCAGAGGTTGGCAAAGTCATTACAATTGTTTGGGAAAGTCATTTTTTGAGGTCGGATAAGTGATTAACAGTGGTGGGCAAAGTCATTACAAATGTTGCGAAAAGTCATTTTTAGAGGTCGGATAAGTCATTACTAGTGGTTTGCAAAGTAATTAAATTGTTTGGGCAACGTCATTTTTAGAGGTCGGATAAGTGATTAACAGTGGTGGGCAAAGTCATTACCATTGGTTGGCAAAGTCATTTTTAGAGGTCAGATGAGTGATTAACAGTGGTTTGCAAAGTCATTACAATTGTTGGGCAAAGTCATTCTTAGAGGTCGGATAAGTGATTAACAGTCGTGGGCAAAGTCATTACTAGTGGTTTGCAAAGTAATAACAATTGTTGGGCAAAGTCATTTTTAGAAGTCGGATAAATAATTAACAGTGGTTGGCAAAGTCATTTCAATTTGGGACAAGTCATTTTTAGAGGTCGGATAGGTGATTAACAGTGGTTCGCAAAGTAATTAAATTGTTTGATAAGTCATTTTTAGATGTCGGATAAGTGATAAACAGTGGTATGCAAAGTCATTACCAGTGGTTTGCAAAGTCATTACAATTGTTGGGCAAAGTCATTTTTAGAGGTCAGATGAGTGATTAACAGTCGTGGGCAAAGTCATTACTGGTGGTTTGCAAAGTAATAACAATTGTTGGGCAAAGTCATTTTTAGAGGTCGGATAAGTGATTAACAGTGGTTCGCAAAGTAATTAAATTGTTTAAGAAAGTCATTTTTAGAGGTCGGATAAGTGATTAACAGTGGTAGGCAAAGTCATTAAAATTGTTGGGCGAAGTCATTTTTAGAGGTCAGATGAGTGATTAACAGTGGTTTGCAAAGTCATTACAATTGTTTGGCAAAGTCATTCTTAAAGGTCGGATAAGTGATTAACAGTCGTGGGCAAAGTCATTACTAGTGGTTTGCAAAGTAATATCAATTGTTCGGCAAAGTCATTTTTAGCAGTTGGATAAGTGATTAACAGTGGTTTGCAAAGTAATTAAATTGTTTGGGAAAGTCATTTTTAGAGGTCGGATAAGTGATTAACAGTGGTGGGCAAAGTCATTACCAGTGGTTGGCAAAGTCATTACAATTGTTGGGCAAAGTCATTTTTAGAGGTCAGATGAGTGATTAACACTGGTTTGCAAAGTCATTACAATTGATGGGCAAAGTCATTCTAAGAGGTCGGAAAAGTGATTAACAGTCGTGGGCAAAGTCATTACCAGTGTTTTGCAAAGTCATTAAAATTGTTTGAAAAAGTCATTTTTAGAGGTCGGATAAGTGATTAACAGTGGTTCGCAAAGTAATTAAATTGTTTGATAAGTCATTTTTAGATGTCGGATAAGTGATAAACAGTGGTATGCAAAGTCATTACCAGTGGTTTGCAAAGTCATTACAATTGTTGGGCAAGGTCATTTTTAGAGGTCAGATGAGTGATTAACAGTCGTGGGCAAAGTCATTACTGGTGGTTTGCAAAGTAATAACAATTGTTGGGCAAAGTCATTTTTAGAGGTCGGATAAGTGATTAACAGTGGTTCGCAAAGTAATTAAATTGTTTAAGAAAGTCATTTTTAGAGGTCGGATAAGTGATTAACAGTGGTAGGCAAAGTCATTAAAATTGTTGGGCGAAGTCATTTTTAGAGGTCAGATGAGTGATTAACAGTGGTTTGCAAAGTCATTACAATTGTTTGGCAAAGTCATTCTTAAAGGTCGGATAAGTGATTAACAGTCGTGGGCAAAGTCATTACTAGTGGTTTGCAAAGTAATAACAATTGTTCGGCAAAGTCATTTTTAGCAGTTGGATAAGTGATTAACAGTGGTTTGCAAAGTAATTAAATTGTTTGGGAAAGTCATTTTTAGAGGTCGGATAAGTGATTAACAGTGGTGGGCAAAGTCATTACCAGTGGTTGGCAAAGTCATTACAATTGTTGGGCAAAGTCATTTTTAGAGGTCAGATGAGTGATTAACACTGGTTTGCAAAGTCATTACAATTGATGGGCAAAGTCATTCTAAGAGGTCGGAAAAGTGATTAACAGTCGTGGGCAAAGTCATTACCAGTGTTTTGCAAAGTCATTAAAATTGTTTGAAAAAGTCATTTTTAGAGGTCGGATAAGTGATTAACAGTGGTTCGCAAAGTAATTACAATTGTTGGGCAAAGTCATTTTTAGAGGTCGGATAAGTGATTAACAGTGGTGGGCAAAGTCATTACAAATGTTGGGAAAAGTCATTTTTAGAGGTCGGATAAGTCATTACTAGTGGTTTGCAAAGTAATTAAATTGTTTGGGCAACGTCATTTTTAGAGGTCGGATAAGTGATTAACAGTGGTGGGCAAAGTCATTACCATTGGTTGGCAAAGTCATTTTTAGAGGTCAGATGAGTGATTAACAGTGGTTTGCAAAGTCATTACAATTGTTGGGCAAAGTCATTCTTAGAGGTCGGATAAGTGATTAACAGTCGTGGGCAAAGTCATTACTAGTGGTTTGCAAAGTAATAACAATTGTTGGGCAAAGTCATTTTTAGAAGTCGGATAAATAATTAACAGTGGTTGGCAAAGTCATTTCAATTTGGGACAAGTCATTTTTAGAGGTCGGATAGGTGATTAACAGTGGTTCGCAAAGTAATTAAATTGTTTGAAAAGTCATTTTTAGAGGTCAGATGAGTGATTAACAGTGGTTTGCTAAGTCATTACAATTGTTGGGCAAAGTCATTTTTAGAGGTCGGATAAGTGATTAACAGTCGTGGGCAAAGTCATTACTGGTGGTTTGCAAAGTAATAACAATTGTTGGGCAAAGTCATTCTAAGAGGTCGGATAAGTGATTAACAGTCGTGGGCAAAGTCATTACCAGTGTTTTGCGAAGTCATTAAAATTGTTTGGAAAAGTCATTTTTAGAGGTCGGATAAGTGATTAACAGTGGTGGGCAATGTCATTACCAGTGTTTGGCAAAGTCATTACAATTGTTGGGCAAAGTCATTTTTAGAGGTCAGATGAGTGATTAACAGTGGTTTGCAAAGTCATTACAATTGTTGGGCAAAGTCATTTTTGGAGGTCGGATAAGTGATTAACAGTCGTGGGCAAAGTCATTACTGGTGGTTTGCAAAGTAATAACAATTGTTGGGCAAATTCATTTTTAGAGGTCGGATAAGTGATTAACAGTGGTTCGCAAAGTAATTAAATTGTTTAAGAAAGTCATTTTTAGAGGTCGGATAAGTTATTAACAGTGGTAGGCAAAGTCATTAAAATTGTTGGGCGAAGTCATTTTTAGAGGTCAGATGAGTGATTAACAGTGGTTTGCAAAGTCATTACAATTGTTTGGCAAAGTCATTCTTAAAGGTCGGATAAGTGATTAACAGTCGTGGGCAAAGTCATTACTAGTGGTTTGCAAAGTAATAACAATTGTTCGGCAAAGTCATTTTTAGTGGTTGGATAAGTGATTAACAGTGGTTTGCAAAGTAATTAAATTGTTTGGGAAAGTCATTTTTAGAGGTCTGATAAGTGATTAACAGTGGTGGGCAAAGTCATTACCAGTGGTTGGCAAAGTCATTACAATTGTTGGGCAAAGTCATTTTTAGAGGTCAGATGAGTGATTAACACTGGTTTGCAAAGTCATTGCAATTGATGGGCAAAGTCATTCTAAGAGGTCGGAAAAGTGATTAACAGTCGTGGGCAAAGTCATTACCAGTGTTCTGCAAAGTCATTAAAATTGCTTGAAAAAGTCATTTTTAGAGGTCGGATAAGTGATTAACAGTGGTTCGCAAAGTAATTACAATTGTTGGGCAAAGTCATTTTTAGAGGTCGGATAAGTGATTAACAGTGGTGGGCAAAGTCATTACAAATGTTGGGAAAAGTCATTTTTAGAGGTCTGATAAGTCATTACTAGTGGTTTGCAAAGTAATTAAATTGTTTGGGCAACGTCATTTTTAGAGGTCGGATAAGTGATTAACAGAGGTGGGCAAAGTCATTACCATTGGTTGGCAAAGTCATTTTTAGAGGTCAGATGAGTGATTTACAGTGGTTTGCAAAGTCATTACAATTGTTGGGCAAAGTCATTCTTAGAGGTCGGATAAGTGATTAACAGTCGTGGGCAAAGTCATTACTAGTGGTTTGCAAAGTAATAACAATTGTTGGGCAAAGTCATTTTTAGAAGTCGGATAAATAATTAACAGTGGTTGGCAAAGTCATTTCAATTTGGGACAAGTCATTTTTAGAGGTCGGATAGGTGATTAACAGTGGTTCGCAAAGTAATTAAATTGTTTGAAAAGTCATTTTTAGAGGTCAGATGAGTGATTAACAGTGGTTTGCTAAGTCATTACAATTGTTGGGCAAAGTCATTTTTAGAGGTCGGATAAGTGATTAACAGTCGTGGGCAAAGTCATTACTGGTGGTTTGCAAAGTAATAACAATTGTTGGGCAAAGTCATTCTAAGAGGTCGGATAAGTGATTAACAGTCGTGGGCAAAGTCATTACCAGTGTTTTGCGAAGTCATTAAAATTGTTTGGAAAAGTCATTTTTAGAGGTCGGATAAGTGATTAACAGTGGTGGGCAATGTCATTACCAGTGGTTGGCAAAGTCATTACAATTGTTTGGGAAAGTCATTTTTGAGGTCGGATAAGTGATTAACAGTGGTGGGCAAAGTCATTACAAATGTTGGGAAAAGTCATTTTTAGAGGTCGGATAAGTCATTACTAGTGGTTTGCAAAGTAATTAAATTGTCTGGGCAACGTCATTTTTAGAGGTCGGATAAGTGATTAACAGTGGTGGGCAAAGTCATTACCATTGGTTTGCAAAGTCATTTTTAGAGGTCAGATGAGTGATTAACAGTGGTTTGCAAAGTCATTACAATTGTTGGGCAAAGTCATTTTTAGAGGTCAGATGAGTGATTAACAGTGGTTTGCAAAGTCATTACAAATGTTGGGAAAAGTCATTTTTAGAGGTCGGATAAGTCATTACTAGTGGTTTGCAAAGTAATTAAATTGTTTGGGCAACGTCATTTTTAGAGGTCGGATAAGTGATTAACAGTGGTGGGCAAAGTCATTACCATTGGTTGGCAAAGTCATTTTTAGAGGTCAGATGAGTGATTTACAGTGGTTTGCAAAGTCATTACAATTGTTGGGCAAAGTCATTCTTAGAGGTCGGATAAGTGATTAACAGTCGTGGGCAAAGTCATTACTAGTGGTTTGCAAAGTAATAACAATTGTTGGGCAAAGTCATTTTTAGAAGTCGGATAAATAATTAACAGTGGTTGGCAAAGTCATTTCAATTTGGGACAAGTCATTTTTAGAGGTCGGATAGGTGATTAACAGTGGTTCGCAAAGTAATTAAATTGTTTGAAAAGTCATTTTTAGAGGTCAGATGAGTGATTAACAGTGGTTTGCTAAGTCATTACAATTGTTGGGCAAAGTCATTTTTAGAGGTCGGATAAGTGATTAACAGTCGTGGGCAAAGTCATTACTGGTGGTTTGCAAAGTAATAACAATTGTTGGGCAAAGTCATTCTAAGAGGTCGGATAAGTGATTAACAGTCGTGGGCAAAGTCATTACCAGTGTTTTGCGAAGTCATTAAAATTGTTTGGAAAAGTCATTTTTAGAGGTCGGATAAGTGATTAACAGTGGTGGGCAATGTCATTACCAGTGGTTGGCAAAGTCATTACAATTGTTTGGGAAAGTCATTTTTTGAGGTCGGATAAGTGATTAACAGTGGTGGGCAAAGTCATTACAAATGTTGGGAAAAGTCATTTTTAGAGGTCGGATAAGTCATTACTAGTGGTTTGCAAAGTAATTAAATTGTTTGGGCAACGTCATTTTTAGAGGTCGGATAAGTGAATAACAGTGGTGGGCAAAGTCATTACCATTGGTTTGCAAAGTCATTTTTAGAGGTCAGATGAGTGATTAACAGTGGTTTGCAAAGTCATTACAATTGTTGGGCAAAGTCATTTTTAGAGGTCAGATGAGTGATTAACAGTGGTTTGCAAAGTCATTACAAATGTTGGGAAAAGTCATTTTTAGAGGTCGGATAAGTCATTACTAGTGGTTTGCAAAGTAATTAAATTGTTTGGGCAACGTCATTTTTAGAGGTCGGATAAGTGATTAACAGTGGTGGGCAAAGTCATTACCATTGGTTGGCCAAGTCATTTTTAGAGGTCAGATGAGTGATTAACAGTGGTTGGCAAAGTCATTGCAATTGTTGGGCAAGGTCATTTTTAGAGGTCAGATGAGTGATTAACAGTGGTTTGCAAAGTCATTACAATTGATGGGCAAAGTCATTCTAAGAGGTCGGATAAGTGATTAACAGTCGTGGGCAAAGTCATTACCAGTGTTTTGCGAAGTCATTAAAATTGTTTGGAAAAGTCATTTTTAGAGGTCGGATAAGTGATTAACAGTGGTGGGCAATGTCATTACCAGTGGTTGGCAAAGTCATACAATTGTTTGGGAAAGTCATTTTTTGAAGTCGGATAAGTGATTAACAGTGGTGGGCAAAGTCATTACAAATGTTGGGAAAAGTCATTTTTAGAGGTCGGATAAGTCATTACTAGTGGTTTGCAAAGTAATTAAATTGTTTGGGCAACGTCATTTTTAGAGGTCGGATAAGTGATTAACAGTGGTGGGCAAAGTCATTACCATTGGTTGGCAAAGTCATTTTTAGAGGTCAGATGAGTGATTAACAGTGGTTTGCAAAGTCATTACAATTGTTGGGCAAAGTCATTCTTAGAGGTCGGATAAGTGATTAACAGTCGTGGGCAAAGTCATTACTAGTGGTTTGCAAAGTAATAACAATTGTTGGGCAAAGTCATTTTTAGAAGTCGGATAAATAATTAACAGTGGTTGGCAAAGTCATTTCAATTTGGGACAAGTCATTTTTAGAGGTCGGATAGGTGATTAACAGTGGTTCGCAAAGTAATTAAATTGTTTGATAAGTCATTTTTAGATGTCGGATAAGTGATTAACAGTGGTATGCAAAGTCATTACCAGTGTTTGGCAAAGTCATTACAATTGTTGGGCAAAGTCATTTTTAGAGGTCAGATGAGTGATTAACAGTGGTTTGCAAAGTCATTACAATTGTTGGGCAAAGTCATTTTTAGAGGTCGGATAAGTGATTAACAGTCGTGGGCAAAGTCATTACTGGTGGTTTGCAAAGTAATAACAATTGTTGGGCAAAGTCATTTTTAGAGGTCGGATAAGTGATTAACAGTGGTTCGCAAAGTAATTAAATTGTTTAAGAAAGTCATTTTTAGAGGTCGGATAAGTGATTAACAGTGGTAGGCAAAGTCATTAAAATTGTTGGGCTAAGTCATTTTTAGAGGTCAGATGAGTGATTAACAGTGGTTTGCAAAGTCATTACAATTGTTTGGCAAAGTCATTCTTAAAGGTCGGATAAGTGATTAACAGTGGTGGGCAAAGTCATTACAAATGTTGGGAAAAGTCATTTTTAGAGGTCGGATAAGTCATTACTAGTGGTTTGCAAAGTAATTAAATTGTTTGGGCAACGTCATTTTTAGAGGTCGGATAAGTGATTAACAGTGGTGGGCAAAGTCATTACCATTGGTTGGCAAAGTCATTTTTAGAGGTCAGATGAGTGATTAACAGTGGTTTGCAAAGTCATTACAATTGTTGGGCAAAGTCATTTTTAGAGGTCAGATGAGTGATTAACAGTGGTTTGCAAAGTCATTACAAATGTTGGGAAAAGTCATTTTTAGAGGTCGGATAAGTCATTACTAGTGGTTTGCAAAGTAATTAAATTGTTTGGGCAACGTCATTTTTAGAGGTCGGATAAGTGATTAACAGTGGTGGGCAAAGTCATTACCATTGGTTGGCCAAGTCATTTTTAGAGGTCAGATGAGTGATTAACAGTGGTTGGCAAAGTCATTGCAATTGTTGGGCAAAGTCATTTTTAGAGGTCAGATGAGTGATTAACAGTGGTTTGCAAAGTCATTACAATTGATGGGCAAAGTCATTCTAAGAGGTCGGATAAGTGATTAACAGTCGTGGGCAAAGTCATTACCAGTGTTTTGCGAAGTCATTAAAATTGTTTGGAAAAGTCATTTTTAGAGGTCGGATAAGTGATTAACAGTGGTGGGCAATGTCATTACCAGTGGTTGGCAAAGTCATTACAATTGTTTGGGAAAGTCATTCTTAGAGGTCGGATAAGTGATTAACAGTCGTGGGCAAAGTCATTACTAGTGGTTTGCAAAGTAATAACAATTGTTGGGCAAAGTCATTTTTAGAAGTCGGATAAATAATTAACAGTGGTTGGCAAAGTCATTTCAATTTGGGACAAGTCATTTTTAGAGGTCGGATAGGTGATTAACAGTGGTTCGCAAAGTAATTAAATTGTTTGATAAGTCATTTTTAGATGTCGGATAAGTGATTAACAGTGGTATGCAAAGTCATTACCAGTGTTTGGCAAAGTCATTACAATTGTTGGGCAAAGTCATTTTTAGAGGTCAGATGAGTGATTAACAGTGGTTTGCAAAGTCATTACAATTGTTGGGCAAAGTCATTTTTAGAGGTCGGATAAGTGATTAACAGTCGTGGGCAAAATCATTACTGGTGGTTTGCAAAGTAATAACAATTGTTGGGCAAAGTCATTTTTAGAGGTCGGATAAGTGATTAACAGTGGTTCGCAAAGTAATTAAATTGTTTAAGAAAGTCATTTTTAGAGGTCGGATAAGTGATTAACAGTGGTAGGCAAAGTCATTAAAATTGTTGGGCTAAGTCATTTTTAGAGGTCAGATGAGTGATTAACAGTGGTTTGCAAAGTCATTACAATTGTTTGGCAAAGTCATTCTTAAAGGTCGGATAAGTGATTAACAGTGGTGGGCAAAGTCATTACAAATGTTGGGAAAAGTCATTTTTAGAGGTCGGATAAGTCATTACTAGTGGTTTGCAAAGTAATTAAATTGTTTGGGCAACGTCATTTTTAGAGGTCGGATAAGTGATTAACAGTGGTTCGCAAAGTAATTAAATTGTTTAAGAAAGTCATTTTTAGAGGTCGGATAAGTGATTAACAGTGGTAGGCAAAGTCATTAAAATTGTTGGGCTAAGTCATTTTTAGAGGTCAGATGAGTGATTAACAGTGGTTTGCAAAGTCATTACAATTGTTTGGCAAAGTCATTCTTAAAGGTCGGATAAGTGATTAACAGTGGTGGGCAAAGTCATTACAAATGTTGGGAAAAGTCATTTTTAGAGGTCGGATAAGTCATTACTAGTGGTTTGCAAAGTAATTAAATTGTTTGGGCAACGTCATTTTTAGAGGTCGGATAAGTGATTAACAGTGGTGGGCAAAGTCATTACCATTGGTTGGCAAAGTCATTTTTAGAGGTCAGATGAGTGATTAACAGTGGTTTGCAAAGTCATTACAATTGTTGGGCAAAGTCATTTTTAGAGGTCAGATGAGTGATTAACAGTGGTTTGCAAAGTCATTACAAATGTTGGGAAAAGTCATTTTTAGAGGTCGGATAAGTCATTACTAGTGGTTTGCAAAGTAATTAAATTGTTTGGGCAACGTCATTTTTAGAGGTCGGATAAGTGATTAACAGTGGTGGGCAAAGTCATTACCATTGGTTGGCCAAGTCATTTTTAGAGGTCAGATGAGTGATTAACAGTGGTTGGCAAAGTCATTGCAATTGTTGGGCAAGGTCATTTTTAGAGGTCAGATGAGTGATTAACAGTGGTTTGCAAAGTCATTACAATTGATGGGCAAAGTCATTCTAAGAGGTCGGATAAGTGATTAACAGTGGTGGGCAAAGTCATTACAAATGTTGGGAAAAGTCATTTTTAGAGGTCGGATAAGTCATTACTAGTGGTTTGCAAAGTAATTAAATTGTTTGGGCAACGTCATTTTTAGAGGTCGGATAAGTGATTAACAGTGGTGGGCAAAGTCATTACCATTGGTTGGCAAAGTCATTTTTAGAGGTCAGATGAGTGATTAACAGTGGTTTGCAAAGTCATTACAATTGTTGGGCAAAGTCATTCTTAGAGGTCGGATAAGTGATTAACAGTCGTGGGCAAAGTCATTACTAGTTGTTTGCAAAGTAATAACAATTGTTGGGCAAAGTCATTTTTAGAAGTCGGATAAATAATTAACAGTGGTTGGCAAAGTCATTTCAATTTGGGACAAGTCATTTTTAGAGGTCGGATAGGTGATTAACAGTGGTTCGCAAAGTAATTAAATTGTTTGATAAGTCATTTTTAGATGTCGGATAAGTGATTAACAGTGGTATGCAAAGTCATTACCAGTGTTTGGCAAAGTCATTACAATTGTTGGGCAAAGTCATTTTTAGAGGTCAGATGAGTGATTAACAGTGGTTTGCAAAGTCATTACAATTGTTGGGCAAAGTCATTTTTAGAGGTCGGATAAGTGATTAACAGTCGTGGGCAAAATCATTACTGGTGGTTTGCAAAGTAATAACAATTGTTGGGCAAAGTCATTTTTAGAGGTCGGATAAGTGATTAACAGTGGTTCGCAAAGTAATTAAATTGTTTAAGAAAGTCATTTTTAGAGGTCGGATAAGTGATTAACAGTGGTAGGCAAAGTCATTAAAATTGTTGGGCTAAGTCATTTTTAGAGGTCAGATGAGTGATTAACAGTGGTTTGCAAAGTCATTACAATTGTTTGGCAAAGTCATTCTTAAAGGTCGGATAAGTGATTAACAGTCGTGGGCAAAGTCATTACTAGTGGTTTGCAAAGTAATAACAATTGTTCGGCAAAGTCATTTTTAGTGGTTGGATAAGTGATTAACAGTGGTTTGCAAAGTAATTAAATTGTTTGGGAAAGTCATTTTTAGAGGTCGGATAAGTGATTAACAGTGTTGGGCAAAGTCATTACCAGTGGTTGGCAAAGTCATTACAATTGTTGGGCAAAGTCATTATTAGAGGTCAGATGAGTGATTAACACTGGTTTGCAAAGTCATTACAATTGATGGGCAAAGTCATTCTAAGAGGTCGGAAAAGTGATTAACAGTCGTGGGCAAAGTCATTACCAGTGTTTTGCAAAGTCATTAAAATTGTTTGAAAAAGTCATTTTTAGATGTCGGATAAGTGATTAACAGTGGTTCGCAAAGTAATTACAATTGTTGGGCAAAGTCATTTTTAGAGGTCGGATAAGTGATTAACAGTGGTGGGCAAAGTCATTACAAATGTTGGGAAAAGTCATTTTTAGAGGTCGGATAAGTCATTACTAGTGGTTTGCAAAGTAATTAAATTGTTTGGGCAACGTCATTTTTAGAGGTCGGATAAGTGATTAACAGTGGTGGGCAAAGTCATTACCATTGGTTGGCAAAGTCATTTTTAGAGGTCAGATGAGTGATTAACAGTGGTTTGCAAAGTCATTACAATTGTTGGGCAAAGTCATTCTTAGAGGTCGGATAAGTGATTAACAGTCGTGGGCAAAGTCATTACTAGTGGTTTGCAAAGTAATAACAATTGTTGGGCAAAGTCATTTTTAGAAGTCGGATAAATAATTAACAGTGGTTGGCAAAGTCATTTCAATTTGGGGCAAGTCATTTTTAGAGGTCGGATAGGTGATTAACAGTGGTTCGCAAAGTAATTAAATTGTTTGAAAAGTCATTTTGAGAGGTCAGATGAGTGATTAACAGTGGTTTGCTAAGTCATTACAATTGTTGGGCAAAGTCATTTTTAGAGGTCGGATAAGTGATTAACAGTCGTGGGCAAAGTCATTACTGGTGGTTTGCAAAGTAATAACAATTGTTGGGCAAAGTCATTTTTAGAGGTCGGATAAGTGATTAACAGTGGTTCGCAAAGTAATTAAATTGTTTGGGAAAGTCATTTTTAGAGGTCGGATAAGTGATTAACAGTGGTGGGCAAAGTCATCACAATTGTTGGGCAAGGTCATTTTTAGAGGTCAGATGAGTGATTAACAGTGGTTTGAAGTGTCATTACAATTGTTGGGCAAAGTCATTCTTAAAGGTCGGATAAGTGATTAACAGTCGTGGGCAAAGTCATTACTAGTGGTTTGCAAAGTAATAACAATTGTTCGGCAAAGTCATTTTTAGAGGTCGGATAAGTGATTAACAGTGGTTCGCAAAGTAATTAAATTGTTTGGGAAAGTCATTTTTAGAGGTCGGATAAGTGATTAACAGTGGTGGGCAAAGTCATTACCAGTGGTTGGCAAAGTCATTACAATTGTTGGGCAAAGTCATTTTTAGAGGTCAGATGAGTGATTAACACTGGTTTGCAAAGTCATTACAATTGATGGGCAAAGTCATTCTAAGAGGTCGGAAAAGTGATTAACAGTCGTGGGCAAAGTCATTACCAGTGTTTTGCAAAGTCATTAAAATTGTTTGAAAAAGTCATTTTTAGAGGTCGGATAAGTGATTAACAGTGGTTCGCAAAGTAATTACAATTGTTGGGCAAAGTCATTTTTAGAGGTCGGATAAGTGATTAACAGTGGTGGGCAAAGTCATTACTAATGTTGGGAATAGTCATTTTTAGAGGTCAGATGAGTGATTAACAGTGGTTTGCAAAGTCATTACAATTGTTGGGCAAAGTCATTCTTAGAGGTCGGATAAGTGATTAACAGTCGTGGGCAAAGTCATTACTAGTGGTTTGCAAAGTAATAACAATTGTTGGGCAAAGTCATTTTTAGAAGTCGGATAAATAATTAACAGTGGTTGGCAAAGTCATTTCAATTTGGGACAAGTCATTTTTAGAGGTCGGATAGGTGATTAACAGTGGTTCGCAAAGTAATTAAATTGTTTGAAAAGTCATTTTTAGAGGTCAGATGAGTGATTAACAGTGGTTTGCTAAGTCATTACAATTGTTGGGCAAAGTCATTTTTAGAGGTCGGATAAGTGATTAACAGTCGTGGGCAAAGTCATTACTGGTGGTTTGCAAAGTAATAACAATTGTTGGGCAAAGTCATTTTTAGAGGTCGGATAAGTGATTAACAGTGGTTCGCAAAGTAATTAAATTGTTTGGGAAAGTCATTTTTAGAGGTCGGATAAGTGATTAACAGTGGTGGGCAAAGTCATTACAATTGTTGGGCAAGGTCATTTTTAGAGGTCAGATGAGTGATTAACACTGGTTTGCAAAGTCATTACAATTGATGGGCAAAGTCATTCTAAGAGGTCGGAAAAGTGATTAACAGTCGTGGGCAAAGTCATTACCAGTGTTTTGCAAAGTCATTAAAATTGTTTGAAAAAGTCATTTTTAGAGGTCGGATAAGTGATTAACAGTGGTTCGCAAAGTAATTACAATTGTTGGGCAAAGTCATTTTTAGAGGTCGGATAAGTGATTAACAGTGGTGGGCAAAGTCATTACTAATGTTGGGAAAAGTCATTTTTAGAGGTCAGATTAGTGATTAACAGTGGTTTGCAAAGTCATTACAATTGTTGGGCAAAGTCATTCTTAGAGGTCGGATAAGTGATTAACAGTCGTGGGCAAAGTCATTACTAGTGGTTTGCAAAGTAATAACAATTGTTGGGCAAAGTCATTTTTAGAGGTCGGATAAGTGATTAACAGTGGTTCGCAAAGTAATTAAATTGTTTGGGAAAGTCATTTTTAGAGGTCGGATAAGTGATTAACAGTCGTGGGCAAAGTCATTACTAGTGGTTTGCAAAGTAATAACAATTGTTGGGCAAAGTCATTTTTAGAGGTCGGATAAGTGATTAACAGTGGTGGGCAAAGTCATTACCAGTGGTTGGCAAAGTCATTACAATTGTTGGGCAAAATCATTTTTAGAGGTCAGATGAGTGATTAACAGTGGTTTGCAAAGTCATTTCAATTGATGGGCAAAGTCATTCTAAGAGGTCGGATAAGTGATTAACAGTCGTGGGCAAAGTCATTACCAGTGTTTTGCAAAGTCATTAAAATTGTTTTAATAGTCATTTTTTGAGGTCGGATAAGTGATTAACAGTAGTGGGCAAAGTCATTACCAGTGTTTTGCAAAGTCATTAAAATTGTTTGGAATAGTCATTTTTAGAGGTCGGATAAGTGATTAACAGTGGTTCGCAAAGTAATTAAATTGTTTGGGAAAGTCATTTTTAGAGGTCGGATAAGTAATTAATAATGGTGGGCAAAGTCATTACAATTGTTGGGCAAAGTCATTTTTAGAGGTCAGATGAGTGATTAACAGTGGTTTGCAAAGTCATTACAATTGTTGGACAAAGTCATTTTTAGAGGTCGGATAAGTGATCAACAGTCGTGGGCAAAGTCATTACCAGTGGTTTGCAAAGTCATTACAATTGTTGGGCAAAGTCATTTTTAGAGGTCAGATAAGTGATTAACAGTGGTTCGCAAAGTAATTAAATTGTTTGGGAAAGTCGTTTTTAGAGGTCGGATAAGTGATTAACAGTGGTGGGCAAAGTCATTACCAGTGGTTGGCAAAGTCATTACAATTGTTGGGCAAAGTCATTTTATGAGGTCAGATGAGTGATTAACAGTGGTTTGCAAAGTCATTACAATTGTTGGGCAAAGTCATTCTTAGAGGTCGGATAAGTGATTAACAGTCGTGGGCAAAGTCATTACTAGTGGTTTGCAAAGTAATAACAATTGTTGGGAAAAGTCATTTTTAGAGGTCGGATAAGTGATTAACAGTGGTTCGCAAAGTAATTAAATTGTTTGGGAAAGTCATTTTTAGAGGTCGGATAAGTCATTAACAGTGGTGGGCAAAGTCATTACCAGTGGTTGGCAAAGTCATTACAATTGTTGGGCAAAATCATTTTTAGAGGTCAGATGAGTGATTAACAGTGGTTTGCAAAGTCATTTCAATTGATGGGCAAAGTCATTCTAAGAGGTCGGATAAGTGATTAACAGTCGTGGGCAAAGTCATTACCAGTGTTTTGCAAAGTCATTAAAATTGTTTTAATAGTCATTTTTTGAGGTCGGATAAGTGATTAACAGTGGTGGGCAAAGTCATTACAATTGTTGGGCAAAGTCATTTTTAGAGGTCAGATGAGTGATTAACAGTGGTTTGCAAAGTCATTACAATTGTTTGGGAAAGTCATTTTTTGAGGTCGGATAAGTGATTAACAGTGGTGGACAAAGTCATTACCAGTGGTTGGCAAAGTCATTACAATTGTTGGGCAAAGTCATTTTTAGAGGTCGGATAAGTGATTAACAGTCGTGGGCAAAGTCATTACCAGTGGTTTGCAAAGTCATTAAAATTGTTTGGGAAAGTCATTTTTAGAGGTCGGATAAGTCATTAACAGTGGTGGGCAAAGTCTTTACCAAAGGTTGGCAAAGTCATTACAATTGTTGGGCAAAGTCATTTTTAGAAGTCGGATAAATAATTAACAGTGGTTGGCAAAGTCATTTCAATTTGGGACAAGTCATTTTTAGAGGTCGGATAGGTGATTAACAGTGGTTCGCAAAGTAATTAAATTGTTTGAAAAGTCATTTTTAGAGGTCGGATAAGTGATTTACAGTGGTGGGCAAAGTCATTACCAGTGGTTGGCAAAGTCATTACAATTGTTGGGCAAAGTCATTCTTAGAGGTCGGATAAGTGATTAACAGTCATGGGCAAAGTCATTACTTGTGGTTTGCAAAGTAATAACAATTGTTGGGAAAAGTCATTTTTAGAGGTCGGATAAGTGATTAACAGTGGTGGGCAAAGTCATTAACAGTGGTTTGCAAAGTCATTACGATTGTTGGGTAAAGTCATTCTTAGAGGTCGGATAAGTGATTAACAGTCATGGGCAAAGTCATTACTTGTGGTTCGCAAAGTAATTAAATTGTTTGGGAAAGTCATTTTTAGAGGTCGGATAAGTCATTAACAGTGGTGGGCAAAGTCATTACCAGTGGTTGGCAAAGTCATTACAATTGTTGGGCAAAATCATTTTTAGAGGTCAGATGAGTGATTAACAGTGGTTTGCAAAGTCATTTCAATTGATGGGCAAAGTCATTCTAAGAGGTCGGAAAAGTGATTAACAGTCGTGGGCAAAGTCATTACCAGTGTTTTGCAAAGTCATTAAAATTGTTTGGAAAAGTCATTTTTAGAGGTCGGATAAGTGATTAACAGTGGTGGGCAATGTCATTACCAGTGGTTGGCAAAGTCATTACAATTGTTTGGGAAAGTCATTTTTTGAGGTCGGATAAGTGATTAACAGTGGTGGGCAAAGTCATTACCAGTGGTTGGCAAAGTCATTACAATTGTTGGGCAAAGTCATTTTCAGAAGTCGGAAAAATAATTAACAGTGGTTGGCAAAGTCATTACAATTGTTGGGCAAAGTCATTTTTAGAGGTCAGATGAGTGATTAACAGTGGTTTGCAAAGTAATTTAATTGTTTGGGCAACGTCATTTTTAGAGGTCGGATAAGTGATTAACAGTGGTGGGCAAAGTCATTACCAGTGGTTGGCAAAGTCATTACAATTGTTTGGGAAAGTCATTTTTTGAGGTCGGATAAGTGATTAACAGTGGTGGGCAAAGTCATTACCAGTGGTTGGCAAAGTCATTACAATTGTTGGACAAAGTCATTTTTAGAAGTCGGAAAAATAATTAACAGTGGTTGGCAAAGTCATTACAATTGTTGGGCAAAGTCATTTTTAGAGGTCAGATGAGTGATTAACAGTGGTTTGCAAAGTAATTAAATTGTTTGGGCAACGTCATTTTTAGAGGTCGGATAAGTGATTAACAGTGGTGGGCAAAGTCATTACCAGTGGTTGGCAAAGTCATTTTTAGAGGTCAGATGAGTGATTAACAGTGGTTTGCAAAGTCATTACAATTGTTTGGCAAAGTCATTCTTAGAGGTCGGATAAGTGATTAACAGTCGTGGGCAAAGTCATTACTAGTGGTTTGCAAAGTAATAACAATTGTTGGGCAAAGTCATTTTTAGAGGTCGGATAAGTGATTAACAGTGGTGGGCAAAGTCATTACCAGTGGTTGGCAAAGTCATTACAATTGTTGGGCAAAATCATTTTTAGAGGTCAGATGAGTGATTAACAGTGGTTTGCAAAGTCATTTCAATTGATGGGCAAAGTCATTCTAAGAGGTCGGATAAGTGATTAACAGTCGTGGGCAAAGTCATTACCAGTGTTTTACAAAGTCATTAAAATTGTTTTAATAGTCATTTTTTGAGGTCGGATAAGTGATTAACAGTGGTGGGCAAAGTCATTACCAGTGTTTTGCAAAGTCATTAAAATTGTTTGGAAAAGTCATTTTTAGAGGTCGGATAAGTGATTAACAGTGGTTCGCAAAGTAATTAAATTGTTTGGGAAAGTCATTTTTAGAGGTCGGATAAGTGATTAACAATGGTGGGCAAAGTCATTACCAGTGGTTGGCAAAGTCATTACAATTGTTGGGCAAAGTCATTTTTAGAGGTCAGATGAGTGATTAACAGTGGTTTGCAAAGTCATTACAATTGTTGGGCAAAGTCATTTTTAGAGGTCGGATAAGTGATTAACAGTCGTGGGCAAAGTCATTACCAGTGGTTTGCAAAGTCATTACAATTGTTGGGCAAAGTCATTTTTAGAGGTCAGATAAGTGATTAACAGTGGTTCGCAAAGTAATTAAATTGTTTGGGAAAGTCGTTTTTAGAGGTCGGATAAGTGATTAACAGTGGTGGGCAAAGTCATTACCAGTGGTTGGCAAAGTCATTACAATTGTTGGGCAAAGTCATTTTTAGAGGTCAGATGAGTGATTAACAGTGGTTTGCAAAGTCATTACAATTGTTGGGCAAAGTCATTTTTAGAGGTCGGATAAGTGATTTACAGTCGTGGGCAAAGTCATTACTAGTGGTTTGCAAAGTAATAACAATTGTTGGGCAAAGTCATTTTTAGTGGTCGGATAAGTGATTAACAGTGGTTCGCAAAGTAATTAAATTGTTTGGGAAAGTCGTTTTTAGAGGTCGGATAAGTGATTAACAGTGGTGGGCAAAGTCATTACCAGTGGTTGGCAAAGTCATTACAATTGTTGGGCAAAGTCATTTTTAGAGGTCAGATGAGTGATTAACAGTGGTTTGCAAAGTCATTTCAATAGATGGGCAAAGTCATTCTAAGAGGTCGGATAAGTGATTAACAGTCGTGGGCAAAGTCATTACCAGTGTTTTGCAAAGTCATTAAAATTGTTTGGAAAAGTCATTTTTTGAGATCGGATAAGTGATTAACAGTGGTGGGCAAAGTCATTACCAGTGTTTTGCAAAGTCATTAAAATTGTTTCGAAAAGTCATTTTTAGAGGTCGGATAAGTGATTAACAGTGGTGGGCAATTTCATTACCAGTGGTTGGCAAAGTCATTACAATTGTTTGGGAAAGTCATTTTTTGAGGTCGGATAAGTGATTAACAGTGGTGGGCAAAGTCATTACCAGTGGCTGGCAAAGTCATTACAATTGTTGGGCAAAGTCATTTTTAGAGGTCAGATGAGTGATTAACAGTGGTTTGCAAAGTCATTACAATTGTTGGGCAAAGTCATTTTTAGAGGTCGGATAAGTGATTAACAGTGGCTTGCAAAGTCATTACAATTGTTGGGCAAAGGCATTTTTAGAGGTCGGATAAGTGATTAACAGTCGTGGGCAAAGTCATTACCAGTGTTTTGCAAAGTCATTAAAATTGTTTGGAAAAGTCATTTTTTGAGGTCGGATAAGTGATTAACAGTGGTGGGCAAAGTCATTACCAGTGTTTTGCAAAGTCATTAAAATTGTTTCGAAAAGTCATTTTTAGAGGTCGGATAAGTGATTAACATTGGTGGGCAATTTCATTACCAGTGGTTGGCAAAGTCATTACAATTGTTTGGGAAAGTCGTTTTTAGAGGTCGGATAAGTGATTAACAATGGTGGGCAAAGTCATTACCAGTGGTTGGCAAAGTCATTACAATTGTTGGGCAAAGTCATTTTTAGAGGTCAGATGAGTGATTAACAGTGGTTTGCAAAGTCATTACAATTGTTGGGCAAAGTCATTTTTAGAGGTCGGATAAGTGATTAACAGTCGTGGGCAAAGTCATTACCAGTGGTTTGCAAAGTCATTACAATTGTTGGGCAAAGTCATTTTTAGAGGTCAGATGAGTGATTAACAGTGGTTTGCAAAGTCATTACAATTGTTGGGCAAAGTCATTCTTAGAGGTCGGATAAGTGATTAACAGTCGTGGGCAAAGTCATTACTAGTGGTTTGCAAAGTAATAACAATTGTTGGGCAAAGTCATTTTTAGAGGTCGGATAAGTGATTAACAGTGGTGGGCAAAGTCATTACCAGTGGTTGGCAAAGTCATTACAATTGTTGGGCAAAATCATTTTTAGAGGTCAGATGAGTGATTAACAGTGGTTTGCAAAGTCATTTCAATTGATGGGCAAAGTCATTCTAAGAGGTCGGATTAGTGATTAACAGTCGTGGGCAAAGTCATTACCAGTGTTTTACAAAGTCATTAAAATTGTTTGGAAAAGTCATTTTTAGAGGTCGGATAAGTGATTAACAGTGGTTCGCAAAGTAATTAAATTGTTTGGGAAAGTCATTTTTAGAGGTCGGATAAGTGATTAACAATGGTGGGCAAAGTCATTACCAGTGGTTGGCAAAGTCATTACAATTGTTGGGCAAAGTCATTTTTAGAGGTCAGATGAGTGATTAACAGTGGTTTGCAAAGTCATTACAATTGTTGGGCAAAGTCATTTTTAGAGGTCGGATAAGTGATTAACAGTCGTGGGCAAAGTCATTACCAGTGGTTTGCAAAGTCATTACAATTGTTGGGCAAAGTCATTTTTAGAGGTCAGATAAGTGATTAACAGTGGTTCGCAAAGTAATTAAATTGTTTAGGAAAGTCGTTTTTAGAGGTCGGATAAGTGATTAACAGTGGTGGGCAAAGTCATTACCAGTGGTTGGCAAAGTCATTACAATTGTTGGGCAAAGTCATTTTTAGAGGTCAGATGAGTGATTAACAGTGGTTGCAAAGTCATTACAATTGTTGGGCAAAGTCATTCTTAAAGGTCGGATAAGTGATTAACAGTCGTGGGCAAAGTCATTACTAGTGGTTTGCAAAGTAATAACAATTGTTGGGCAAAGTCATTTTTAGAGGTCGGATAAGTGATTAACAGTGGTTCGCAAAGTAATTAAATTGTTTGGGAAAGTCGTTTTTAGAGGTCGGATAAGTCATTACCAGTGGTTGGCAAAGTCATTACAATTGTTGGGCAAAGTCATTTTTAGAGGTCAGATGAGTGATTAACAGTGGTTTGCAAAGTCATTTCAATAGATGGGCAAAGTCATTCTAAGAGGTCGGATAAGTGATTAACAGTCGTGGGCAAAGTCATTACCAGTGTTTTGCAAAGTCATTAAAATTGTTTGGAAAAGTCATTTTTTGAGATCGGATAAGTGATTAACAGTGGTGGGCAAAGTCATTACCAGTGTTTTGCAAAGTCATTAAAATTGTTTCGAAAAGTCATTTTTAGAGGTCGGATAAGTGATTAACAGTGGTGGGCAAAGTCATTACCAGTGGTTGGCAAAGTCATTACAATTGTTGGGCAAAGTCATTTTTAGAGGTCGGATAAGTGATTAACAGTGGTGGGCAAAGTCATTACCAGTGGCTGGCAAAGTCATTACAATTGTTGGGCAAAGTCATTTTTAGAGGTCAGATGAGTGATTAACAGTGGTTTGCAAAGTCATTACAATTGTTGGGCAAAGTCATTTTTAGAGGTCGGATAAGTGATTAACAGTGGCTTGCAAAGTCATTACAGTTGTTGGGCAAAGGCATTTTTAGAGGTCGGATAAGTGATTAACAGTCGTGGGCAAAGTCATTACCAGTGTTTTGCAAAGTCATTAAAATTGTTTGGAAAAGTCATTTTTTGAGGTCGGATAAGTGATTAACAGTGGTGGGCAAAGTCATTACCAGTGTTTTGCAAAGTCATTAAAATTGTTTCGAAAAGTCATTTTTAGAGGTCGGATAAGTGATTAACAGTGGTGGGCAATTTCATTACCAGTGGTTGGCAAAGTCATTCAATTGTTTGGGAAAGTCATTTTTTGAGGTCGGATAAGTGATTAACAGTGGTGGGCAAAGTCATTACCAGTGGCTGGCAAAGTCATTACAATTGTTGGGCAAAGTCATTTTTAGAGGTCAGATGAGTGATTAACAGTGGTTTGCAAAGTCATTACAATTGTTGGGCAAAGTCATTTTTAGAGGTCGGATAAGTGATTAACAGTGGCTTGCAAAGTCATTACAATTGTTGGGCAAAAGCATTTTTAGAGGTCGGATAAGTGATTAACAGTCGTGGGCAAAGTCATTACCAGTGGTTGGCAAAGTCATTACAATTGTTGGGCAAAGTCATTTTTAGAGGTCAGATGAGTGATTAACAGTGGTTTGCAAAGTCATTACAATTGTTGGGCAAAGTCATTTTTAGAGGTCGGATAAGTGATTAACAGTCGTGGGCAAAGTCATTACTAGTGGTTTGCAAAGTAATAACAATTGTTGGGCAAAGTCATTTTTAGAGGTCGGATAAGTGATTAACAGTGGTTCGCAAAGTAATTAAATTGTTTGGGAAAGTCGTTTTTAGAGGTGGATAAGTGATTAACAGTGGTGGGCAAAGTCATTACCAGTGGTTGGCAAAGTCATTACAATTGTTGGGCAAAGTCATTTTTAGAGGTCAGATGAGTGATTAACAGTGGTTTGCAAAGTCATTTCAATAGACGGGCAAAGTCATTCTAAGAGGTCGGATAAATGATTAACAGTCGTGGGCAAAGTCATTACCAGTGTTTTGCAAAGTCATTAAAATTGTTTGGAAAAGTCATTTTTTGAGATCGGATAAGTGATTAACAGTGGTGGGCAAAGTCATTACCAGTGTTTTGCAAAGTCATTAAAATTGTTTCGAAAAGTCATTCTTAAAGGTCGGATAAGTGATTAACAGTGGTGGGCAATTTCATTACCAGTGGTTGGCAAAGTCATTACAATTGTTTGGGAAAGTCATTTTTTGAGGTCGGATAAGTGATTAACAGTGGTGGGCAAAGTCATTACCAGTGGCTGGCAAAGTCATTACAATTGTTGGGCAAAGTCATTTTTAGAGGTCAGATGAGTGATTAACAGTGGTTTGCAAAGTCATTACAATTGTTGGGCAAAGTCATTTTTAGAGGTCGGATAAGTGATTAACAGTGGCTTGCAAAGTCATTACAATTGTTGGGCAAAGGCATTTTTAGAGGTCGGATAAGTGATTAACAGTCGTGGGCAAAGTCATTACCAGTGTTTTGCAAAGTCATTAAAATTGTTTGGAAAAGTCATTTTTTGAGGTCGGATAAGTGATTAACAGTGGTGGGCAAAGTCATTACCAGTGTTTTGCAAAGTCATTAAAATTGTTTCGAAAAGTCATTTTTAGAGGTCGGATAAGTGATTAACAGTGGTGGGCAATTTCATTACCAGTGGTTGGCAAAGTCATTACAATTGTTTGGGAAAGTCGTTTTTAGAGGTCGGATAAGTGATTAACAATGGTGGGCAAAGTCATTACCAGTGGTTGGCAAAGTCATTACAATTGTTGGGCAAAGTCATTTTTAGAGGTCAGATGAGTGATTAACAGTGGTTTGCAAAGTCATTACAATTGTTGGGCAAAGTCATTTTTAGAGGTCGGATAAGTGATTAACAGTCGTGGGCAAAGTCATTACCAGTGGTTTGCAAAGTCATTACAATTGTTGGGCAAAGTCATTTTTAGAGGTCAGATGAGTGATTAACAGTGGTTTGCAAAGTCATTACAATTGTTGGGCAAAGTCATTCTTAGAGGTCGGATAAGTGATTTACAGTCGTGGGCAAAGTCATTACTAGTGGTTTGCAAAGTAATAACAATTGTTGGGCAAAGTCATTTTTAGAGGTCGGATAAGTGATTAACAGTGGTGGGCAAAGTCATTACCAGTGGTTGGCAAAGTCATTACAATTGTTGGGCAAAATCATTTTTAGAGGTCAGATGAGTGATTAACAGTGGTTTGCAAAGTCATTTCAATTGATGGGCAAAGTCATTCTAAGAGGTCGGATAAGTGATTAACAGTCGTGGGCAAAGTCATTACCAGTGTTTTACAAAGTCATTAAAATTGTTTTAATAGTCATTTTTTGAGGTCGGATAAGTGATTAACAGTGGTGGGCAAAGTCATTACCAGTGTTTTGCAAAGTCATTAAAATTGTTTGGAAAAGTCATTTTTAGAGGTCGGATAAGTGATTAACAGTGGTTCGCAAAGTAATTAAATTGTTTGGGAAAGTCATTTTTAGAGGTCGGATAAGTGATTAACAATGGTGGGCAAAGTCATTACCAGTGGTTGGCAAAGTCATTACAATTGTTGGGCAAAGTCATTTTTAGAGGTCAGATGAGTGATTAACAGTGGTTTGCAAAGTCATTACAATTGTTGGGCAAAGTCATTTTTAGAGGTCGGATAAGTGATTAACAGTCGTGGGCAAAGTCATTACCAGTGGTTTGCAAAGTCATTACAATTGTTGGGCAAAGTCATTTTTAGAGGTCAGATAAGTGATTAACAGTGGTTCGCAAAGTAATTAAATTGTTTAGGAAAGTCGTTTTTAGAGGTCGGATAAGTGATTAACAGTGGTGGGCAAAGTCATTACCAGTGGTTGGCAAAGTCATTACAATTGTTGGGCAAAGTCATTTTTAGAGGTCAGATGAGTGATTAACAGTGGTTGCAAAGTCATTACAATTGTTGGGCAAAGTCATTCTTAAAGGTCGGATAAGTGATTAACAGTCGTGGGCAAAGTCATTACTAGTGGTTTGCAAAGTAATAACAATTGTTGGGCAAAGTCATTTTTAGAGGTCGGATAAGTGATTAACAGTGGTTCGCAAAGTAATTAAATTGTTTGGGAAAGTCGTTTTTAGAGGTCGGATAAGTGATTAACAGTGGTGGGCAAAGTCATTACCAGTGTTTTGCAAAGTCATTAAAATTGTTTCGAAAAGTCATTTTTAGAGGTCGGATAAGTGATTAACAGTGGTGGGCAAAGTCATTACCAGTGGTTGGCAAAGTCATTATAATTGTTGGGCAAAGTCATTTTTAGAGGTCGGATAAGTGATTAACAGTGGTGGGCAAAGTCATTACCAGTGGTTGGCAAAGTCATTACAATTGTTGGGCAAAGTCATTTTTAGAGGTCAGATGAGTGATTAACAGTGGTTTGCAAAGTCATTACAATTGATAAGCAAAGTCATTTTTAGAGGTCGGATAAGTGATTAACAGTGGCTTGCAAAGTCATTACAATTGTTGGGCAAAGGCATTTTTAGAGGTCGGATAAGTGATTAACAGTCGTGGGCAAAGTCATTACCAGTGGTTGGCAAAGTCATTACAATTGTTGGGCAAAGTCATTTTTAGAGGTCAGATGAGTGATTAACAGTGGTTTGCAAAGTCATTTCAATAGATGGGCAAAGTCATTCTAAGAGGTCGGATAAGTGATTAACAGTCGTGGGCAAAGTCATTACCAGTGTTTTGCAAAGTCATTAAAATTGTTTGGAAAAGTCATTTTTTGAGATCGGATAAGTGATTAACAGTGGTGGGCAAAGTCATTACCAGTGTTTTGCAAAGTCATTAAAATTGTTTCGAAAAGTCATTTTTAGAGGTCGGATAAGTGATTAACAGTGGTTCGCAAAGTAATTAAATTGTTTGGGAAAGTCGTTTTTAGAGGTCGGATAAGTGATTAACAGTGGTGGGCAAAGTCATTACCAGTGGTTTGCAAAGTCATTACAATTGTTGGGCAAAGTCATTTTTAGAGGTCGGATAAGTGATTAACAGTGGCTTGCAAAGTCATTACAATTGTTGGGCAAAGGCATTTTTAGAGGTCGGATAAGTGATTAACAGTCGTCGGCAAAGTCATTACCAGTGTTTTGCAAAGTCATTAAAATTGTTTGGAAAAGTCATTTTTTGAGGTCGGATAAGTGATTAACAGTGGTGGGCAAAGTCATTACCAGTGTTTTGCAAAGTCATTAAAATTGTTTCGAAAAGTCATTTTTAGAGGTCGGATAAGTGATTAACAGTGGTGGGCAATTTCATTACCAGTGTTTGGCAAAGTCATTCAATTGTTTGGGAAAGTCATTTTTTGAGGTCGGATAAGTGATTAACAGTGGTGGGCAAAGTCATTACCAGTGGCTGGCAAAGTCATTACAATTGTTGGGCAAAGTCATTTTTAGAGGTCAGATGAGTGATAAACAGTGGTTTGCAAAGTCATTACAATTGTTGGGCAAAGTCATTTTTAGAGGTCGGATAAGTGATTAACAGTGGCTTGCAAAGTCATTACAATTGTTGGGCAAAGGCATTTTTAGAGGTCGGATAAGTGATTAACAGTCGTGGGCAAAGTCATTACCAGTGGTTGGCAAAGTCATTACAATTGTTGGGCAAAGTCATTTTTAGAGGTCGGATAAGTGATTAACAGTGGTGGGCAAAGTCATTACCAGTGGTTGGCAAAGTCATTACAATTGTTGGGCAAAGTCATTTTTAGAGGTCAGATGAGTGATTAACAGTGGTTTGCAAAGTCATTACAATTGATAAGCAAAGTCATTCTAAGAGGTCGGATAAGTGATTTACAGTCGTGGGCAAAGTCATTACCAGTGTTTTGCGAAGTCATTAAAATTGTTTGGAAACGTCATTTTTAGAGGTCGGATAAGTGATTAACAGTGGTGGGCAATGTCATTACCAGTGGTTGGCAAAGTCATTACAATTGTTTGGGAATGTCATTTTTAGAAGTCGGAAAAATAATTAACAGTGGTTGGCAAAGTCATTACAATTGTCGGGCAAAGTCATTTTTAGAGGTCAGATGAGTGATTAACAGTGGTTTGCAAAGTCATTACAATTGTCGAGCAAAGTCATTTTTAGAGGTCGGATAAGTGATTAACAGTCGTTGGCAAAGTCATTACCAGTGGTTGGCAAAGTCATTACAATTGTTGGGCAAAGTCATTTTTAGATGTCGGATAAGTGATTAACAGTCGTGGGCAAAGTCATTACCAGTGGTTTGCAAAGTCATTAAAATTGTTTGGGAAAGTCATTTTTAGAGGTCGGATAAGTCATTAACAGTGGTGGGCAAAGTCATTACCAAAGGTTGGCAAAGTCATTACAATTGTTGGGCAAAGTCATTTTTAGAAGTCGGATAAATAATTAACAGTGGTTGGCAAAGTCATTTCAATTTGGGACAAGTCATTTTTAGAGGTCGGATAGGTGATTAACAGTGGTTCGCAAAGTAATTAAATTGTTTGAAAAGTCATTTTTAGAGGTCGGATAAGTGATTTACAGTGGTGGGCAAAGTCATTACCAGTGTTTGGCAAAGTCATTACAATTGTTGGGCAAAGTCATTTTATAGAGGTCAGATGAGTGATTAACAGTCGTTTGCAAAGTCATTACAATTGTTGGGCAAAGTCATTTTTAGAGGTCGGATAAGTGATTAACAGTCGTGGGCAAAGTCATTACTAGTGGTTTGCAAAGTAATAACAATTGTTGGGCAAAGTCATTTTTAGAGGTCGGATAAGTGATTAACAGTGGTTCGCAAAGTAATTAAATTGTTTGGGAAAGTCATTTTTAGAGGTCGGATAAGTGATTAACAGTGGTGGGCAAAGTCATTACCAGTGGTTGGCAATGTCATTACAATTGTTGGGCAAAGTCATTTTTAGAGGTCAGATGAGTGATTAACAGTGGTTTGCAAAGTCATTACAATTGTTGGGCAAAGTCATATTTAGAGGTCGGATAAGTGATTAACAGTCGTGGGCAAAGTCATTACTAGTGGTTTGCAATGTAATAACAATTGTTCGGCAAAGTCATTTTTAGAGGTCGGATAAGTGATTAACAGTGGTTCGCAAAGTAATTAAATTGTTTGGGAAAGTCATTTTTAGAGGTCGGATAAGTGATTAACAGTGGTGGGCAAAGTCATTACCAGTGGTTGGCAAAGTCATTACAATTGTTGGGCAAAGTCAATTTTAGAGGTCAGATGAGTGATTAACACTGGTTTGCAAAGTGGTTACAATTGATGGGCAAAGTCATTCTAAGAGGTCGGAAAAGTGATTAACAGTCGTGGGCAAAGTCATTACCAGTGTTTTGCAAAGTCATTAAAATTGTTTGGAAAAGTCATTTTTAGAGGTCGGATAAGTGATTAACAGTGGTGGGCAATGTCATTACCAGTGGTTGGCAAAGTCATTACAATTGTTTGGGAAAGTCATTTTTTGAGGTCGGATAAGTGATTAACAGTGGTGGGCAAAGTCATTACCAGTGGTTGGCAAAGTCATTACAATTGTTGGGCAAAGTCATTTTTAGAAGTCGGAAAAATAATTTACAGTGGTTGGCAAAGTCATTACAATTGTTGGGCAAAGTCATTTTTAGAGGTCAAATGAGTGATTAACAGTGGTTTGCAAAGTCATTACAATTGTTGGGCAAAGTCATTTTTAGAGGTCGGATAAGTGATTAACAGTCGTGGGCAAAGTCATTACCAGTGGTTGGCAAAGTCATTACAATTGTTGGGCAAAGTCATTTTTAGAGGTCAGATGAGTGATTAACAGTGGTTGCAAAGTCATTACAATTGTTGGGCAAAGTCATTCTTAAAGGTCGGATAAGTGATTAACAGTCGTGGGCAAAGTCATTACTAGTGGTTTGCAAAGTAATAACAATTGTTGGGCAAAGTCATTTTTAGAGGTCGGATAAGTGATTAACAGTGGTTCGCAAAGTAATTAAATTGTTTGGGAAAGTCGTTTTTAGAGGTCGGATAAGTGATTAACAGTGGTGGGCAAAGTCATCACCAGTGGTTGGCAAAGTCATTACAATTGTTGGGCAAAGTCATTTTTAGAGGTCAAATGAGTGATTAACAGTGGTTTGCAAAGTCATTTCAATAGATGGGCAAAGTCATTCTAAGAGGTCGGATAAGTGATTAACAGTCGTGGGCAAAGTCATTACCAGTGTTTTGCAAAGTCATTAAAATTGTTTGGAAAAGTCATTTTTTGAGATCGGATAAGTGATTAACAGTGGTGGGCAAAGTCATTACCAGTGTTTTGCAAAGTCATTAAAATTGTTTCGAAAAGTCATTTTTAGAGGTCGGATAAGTGATTAACAGTGGTGGGCAATTTCATTACCAGTGGTTGGCAAAGTCATTTCAATTGTTTGGGAAAGTCATTTTTTGAGGTCGGATAAGTGATTAACAGTGGTGGGCAAAGTCATTACCAGTGGCTGGCAAAGTCATTACAATTGTTGGGCAAAGTCATTTTTAGAGGTCAGATGAGTGATTAACAGTGGTTTGCAAAGTCATTACAATTGTTGGGCAAAGTCATTTTTAGAGGTCAGATGAGTGATTAACAGTGGTTTGCAAAGTCATTACAATTGTCGAGCAAAGTCATTTTTAGAGGTCGGATAAGTGATTAACAGTCGTTGGCAAAGTCATTTTTAGAGGTCAGATGAGTGATTAACAGTGGTTTGCAGAGTCATTACAATTGTTGGGCAAAGTCATTTTTAGAGGTCAGATGAGTGATTAACAGTGGTTTGCAAAGTCATTACAATTGTCGAGCAAAGTCATTTTTAGAGGTCGGATAAGTGATCAACAGTCGTTGGCAAAGTCATTACCAGTGGTTGGCAAAGTCATTTCAATAGATGGGCAAAGTCATTCTAAGAGGTCGGATAAGTGATTAACAGTCGTGGGCAAAGTCATTACCAGTGTTTTGCAAAGTCATTAAAATTGTTTGGGAAAGTCATTTTTAGAGGTCGGATAAGTCATTAACAGTGGTGGGCAAAGTCATTACCAAAGGTTGGCAAAGTCATTACAATTGTTGGGCAAAGTCATTTTTAGAAGTCGGATAAATAATTAACAGTGGTTGGCAAAGTCATTTCAATTTGGGACAAGTCATTTTTAGAGGTCGGATAGGTGATTAACAGTGGTTCGCAAAGTAATTAAATTGTTTGATAAGTCAATTTTAGAGGTCGGATAAGTGATTTACAGTGGTGGGCAAAGTCATTACCAGTGTTTGGCAAAGTCATTACAATTGTTGGGCAAAGTCATTTTTAGAGGTCAGATGAGTGATTAACAATCGTTTGCAAAGTCATTACAATTGTTGGGCAAAGTCATTTTTAGAGGTCGGATAAGTGATTAACAGTCGTAGGCAAAGTCATTACTAGTGGTTTGCAAAGTAATAACAATTGTTGGGCAAAGTCATTTTTAGAGGTCGGATAAGTGATTAACAGTGGTTCGCAAAGTAATTAAATTGTTTGGGAAAGTCATTTTTAGAGGTCGGATAAGTGATTAACAGTGGTGGGCAAAGTCATTACCACTGGTTGGCAATGTCATTACAATTGTTGGGCAAAGTCATTTTTAGAGGTCAGATGAGTGATTAACACTGGTTTGCAAAGTCGTTACAATTGATGGGCAAAGTCATTCTAAGAGGTCGGAAAAGTGATTAACAGTCGTGGGCAAAGTCATTACCAGTGTTTTGCAAAGTCATTAAAATTGTTTGGAAAAGTCATTTTTAGAGGTCGGATAAGTGATTAACAGTGGTGGGCAATGTCATTACCAGTGGTTGGCAAAGTCATTACAATTGTTTGGGAAAGTCATTTTTTGAGGTCGGATAAGTGATTAACAGTGATGGGCAAAGTCATTACCAGTGGTTGGCAAAGTCATTACAATTGTTGGGCAAAGTCATTTTTAGAAGTCGGAAAAATAATTAACAGTGGTTGGCAAAGTCATTACAATTGTTGGGCAAAGTCATTTTTAGAGGTCAAATGAGTGATTAACAGTGGTTTGCAAAGTCATTACAATTGTTGGGCAAAGTCATTTTTAGAGGTCGGATAAGTGATTAACAGTCGTGGGCAAAGTCATTACCAGTGGTTGGCAAAGTCATTAAAATTGTTGGGCAAAGTCATTTTTAGAGGTCAGATGAGTGATTAACAGTGGTTGCAAAGTCATTACAATTGTTGGGCAAAGTCATTCTTAAAGGTCGGATAAGTGATTAACAGTCGTGGGCAAAGTCATTACTAGTGGTTTGCAAAGTAATAACAATTGTTGGGCAAAGTCATTTTTAGAGGTCGGATAAGTGATTAACAGTGGTTCGCAAAGTAATTAAATTGTTTGGGAAAGTCGTTTTTAGAGGTCGGATAAGTGATTAACAGTGGTGGGCAAAGTCATTACCAGTGGTTGGCAAAGTCATTACAATTGTTGGGCAAAGTCATTTTTAGAGGTCAGATGAGTGATTAACAGTGGTTTGCAAAGTCATTTCAATAGATGGGCAAAGTCATTCTAAGAGGTCGGATAAGTGATTAACAGTCGTGGGCAAAGTCATTAAAATTGTTTGGAAAAGTCATTTTTTGAGATCGGATAAGTGATTAACAGTGGTGGGCAAAGTCATTACCAGTGTTTTGCAAAGTCATTAAAATTGTTTCGAAAAGTCATTTTTAGAGGTCGGATAAGTGATTAACAGTGGTGGGCAATTTCATTACCAGTGGTTGGCAAAGTCATTACAATTGTTTGGGAAAGTCATTTTTTGAGGTCGGATAAGTGATTAACAGTGGTGGGCAAAGTCATTACCAGTGGCTGGCAAAGTCATTACAATTGTTGGGCAAAGTCATTTTTAGAGGTCAGATGAGTGATTAACAGTGGTTTGCAAAGTCATTACAATTGTTGGGCAAAGTCATTTTTAGAGGTCAGATGAGTGATTTACAGTGGCTTGCAAAGTCATTACAATTGTTGGGCAAAGTCATTTTTAGAGGTCGGATAAGTGATTAACAGTCGTGGGCAAAGTCATTACCAGTGTTTTGCAAAGTCATTAAAATTGTTTGGAAAAGTCATTTTTAGAGGTCGGATAAGTGATTAACAGTCGTGGGCAAAGTCATTACCAGTGGTTTGCAAAGTCATTAAAATTGTTTCGAAAAGTCATTTTTAGAGGTCGGATAAGTGATTAACAGTGGTGGGCAATTTCATTACCAGTGGTTGGCAAAGTCATTACAATTGTTTGGGAAAGTCATTTTTTGAGGTCGGAAAAGTGATTAACAGTGGTGGGCAAAGTCATTACCAGTGGCTGGCAAAGTCATTTCAATTGTTGGGCAAAGTCATTTTTAGAAGTCAGATGAGTGATTAACAGTGGTTTGCAAAGTCATTACAATTGTTGGGCAAAGTCATTTTTAGAGGTCGGATAAGTGATTAACAGTGGCTTGCAAAGTCATTACAATTGTTGGGCAAAGGCATTTTTAGAGGTCGGATAAGTGATTAACAGTCGTGGGCAAAGTCATTACCAGTGGTTGGCAAAGTCATTACAATTGTTGGGCAAAGTCATTTTTAGAGGTCGGATAAGTGATTAACAGTGGTGGGCAAAGTCATTACCAGTGGTTGGCAAAGTCATTACAATTGTTGGGCAAAGTCATTTTTAGAGGTCAGATGAGTGATTAACAGTGGTTTGCAAAGTCATTACAATTGATAAGCAAAGTCATTCTAAGAGGTCGGATAAGTGATTAACAGTCGTGGGCAAAGTCATTACCAGTGTTTTGCGAAGTCATTAAAATTGTTTGGAAACGTCATTTTTAGAGGTCGGATAAGTGATTAACAGTGGTGGGCAATGTCATTACCAGTGGTTGGCAAAGTCATTACAATTGTTTGGGAATGTCATTTTAAGAAGTCGGAAAAATAATTAACAGTGGTTGGCAAAGTCATTACAATTGTTGGGCAAAGTCATTTTTAGAGGTCAGATGAGTGATTAACAGTGGTTTGCAAAGTCATTACAATTGTCGAGCAAAGTCATTTTTAGAGGTCGGATAAGTGATTAACATTCGTTGGCAAAGTCATTACCAGTGGTTGGCAAAGTCATTACAATTGTTGGGCAAAGTCATTTTTAGATGTCGAATAAGTGATTAACAGTCGTGGGCAAAGTCATTACCAGTGGTTTGCAAAGTCATTAAAATTGTTTGGGAAAGTCATTTTTAGAGGTCGGATAAGTCATTAACAGTGGTGGGCAAAGTCATTACCAAAGGTTGGCAAAGTCATTACAATTGTTGGGCAAAGTCATTTTTAGAAGTCGGATAAATAATTAACAGTGGTTGGCAAAGTCATTTCAATTTGGGACAAGTCATTTTTAGAGGTCGGATAGGTGATTAACAGTGGTTCGCAAAGAAATTAAATTGTTTGAAAAGTCATTTTTAGAGGTCGGATAAGTGATTTACAGTGGTGGGCAAAGTCATTACCAGTGTTTGGCAAAGTCATTACAATTGTTGGGCAAAGTCATCTTTAGAGGTCAGATGAGTGATTAACAGTCGTTTGCAAAGTCATTACAATTGTTGGGCAAAGTCATTTTTAGAGGTCGGATAAGTGATTAACAGTCGTGGGCAAAGTCATTACTAGTGGTTTGCAAAGTAATAACAATTGTTGGGCAAAGTCATTTTTAGAGGTCGGATAAGTGATTAACAGTGGTTCGCAAAGTAATTAAATTGTTTGGGAAAGTCATTTTTAGAGGTCGGATAAGTGATTAACAGTGGTGGGCAAAGTCATTACCAGTGGTTGGCAATGTCATTACAATTGTTGGGCAAAGTCATTTTTAGAGGTCAGATGAGTGATTAACAGTGGTTTGCAAAGTCATTACAATTGTTGGGCAAAGTCATATTAAGAGGTCGGATAAGTGATTAACAGTCGTGGGCAAAGTCATTACTAGTGGTTTGCAATGTAATAACAATTGTTCGGCAAAGTCATTTTTAGAGGTCGGATAAGTGATTAACAGTGGTTCGCAAAGTAATTAAATTGTTTGGGAAAGTCATTTTTAGAGGTCGGATAAGTGATTAACAGTGGTGGGCAAAGTCATTACCAGTGGTTGGCAAAGTCATTACAATTGTTGGGCAAAGTCAATTTTAGAGGTCAGATGAGTGATTAACACTGGTTTGCAAAGTCGTTACAATTGATGGGCAAAGTCATTCTAAGAGGTCGGAAAAGTGATTAACAGTCGTGGGCAAAGTCATTACCAGTGTTTTGCAAAGTCATTAAAATTGTTTGGAAAAGTCATTTTTAGAGGTCGGATAAGTGATTAACAGTGGTGGGCAATGTCATTACCAGTGGTTGGCAAAGTCATTACAATTGTTTGGGAAAGTCATTTTTTGAGGTCGGATAAGTGATTAACAGTGGTGGGCAAAGTCATTACCAGTGGTTGGCAAAGTGATTACAATTGTTGGGCAAAGTCATTTTTAGAGGTCAAATGAGTGATTAACAGTGGTTTGCAAAGTCATTACAATTGTTGGGCAAAGTCATTTTTAGAGGTCGGATAAGTGATTAACAGTCGTGGGCAAAGTCATTACCAGTGGTTGGCAAAGTCATTACAATTGTTGGGCAAAGTCATTTTTAGAAGTCGGAAAAATAATTAACAGTGGTTGGCAAAGTCATTACAATTGTTGGGCAAAGTCATTTTTAGAGGTCAAATGAGTGATTAACAGTGGTTTGCAAAGTCATTACAATTGTTGGGCAAAGTCATTTTTAGAGGTCGGATAAGTGATTAACAGTCGTGGGCAAAGTCATTTCCAGTGGTTGGCAAAGTCATTACAATTGTTGGGCAAAGTCATTTTTAGAAGTCGGAAAAATAATTAACAGTGGTTGGCAAAGTCATTACCAGTGTTTTGCAAAGTCATTACAATTGTTGGGCAAAGTCATTTTTAGAGGTCAGATGAGTGATTTACAGTGGTTTGCAAAGTCATTACAATTGTCGGGCAAAGTCATTTTTAGAGGTCGGATAAGTGATTAACAGTCGTTGGCAAAGTCATTACCAGTGGTTGGCAAAGTCATTACAATTGTTGGGCAAAGTCATTTTTAGAGGTCGGATAAGTGATTAACAGTCGTGGGCAAAGTCATTACCAGTGGTTTGCAAAGTCATTAAAATTGTTTGGGAAAGTCATTTTTAGAGGTCGGATAAGTCATTAACAGTGGTGGGCAAAGTCATTACCAAAGGTTTGCAAAGTCATTACAATTGTTGGGCAAAGTCATTTTTAGAGGTCGGATAAGTGATTAACAGTCGTGGGCAAAGTCATTACCAGTGGTTGGCAAAGTCATTACAATTGTTGGGCAAAGTCATTTTTAGAGGTCGGATAAGTGATTAACAGTCGTGGGCAAAGTCATTACCATTGGTAAACAAAGTCATTACAATTGTTGGGCAAAGTCATTTTTAGAGGTCAGATGAGTGATTAACAGTGGTTTGCAAAGTCATTACAATTGATGGGCAAAGTCATTCTAAGAGGTCGGATAAGTGATTAACAGTCGTTGGCAAAGTCATTACCAGTGGTTGGCAAAGTCATTACAATTGTTGGGCAAAGTCATTTTTAGAGGTCGGATAAGTGATTAACAGTCGTGGGCAAAGTCATTACCAGTGTTTTGCAAAGTCATTAAAATTGTTTGGAAAAGTCATTTTTAGAGGTCGGATAAGTGATTAACAGTGGTGGGCAATGTCATTACCAGTGGTTGGCAAAGTCATTACAATTGTTTGGGAAAGTCATTTTTTGAGGTCGGATAAGTGATTAACAGTGGTGGGCAAAGTCATTACCAGTGGTTGGCAAAGTCATTACAATTGTTGGGCAAAGTCATTTTTAGAAGTCGGAAAAATAATTAACAGTGGTTGGCAAAGTCATTACAATTGTTGGGCAAAGTCATTTTTAGAGGTCAGATGAGTGATTAACAGTGGTTTGCAAAGTCATTACAATTGTTGGGCAAAGTCATTTTTAGAGGTCGGATAAGTGATTAACAGTCGTGGGCAAAGTCATTACCATTGGTTTGCAAAGTCATTAAAATTGTTTGGGAAAGTCATTTTTTGAGGTCGGATAAGTCATTAACAGTGGTGGGCAAAGTCATTACCAAAGGTTTGCAAAGTCATTACAATTGTTGGGCAAAGTCATTTTTAGAGGTCGGATAAGTGATTAACAGTCGTGGGCAAAGTCATTACCAGTGGTTGGCAAAGTCATTACAATTGTTGGGCAAAGTCATTTTTAGAGGCGGATAAGTGATTAACAGTCGTGGGCAAAGTCATTACCAGTGGTTTGCAAAGTCATTACAATTGTTGGGCAAAGTCATTTTTAGAGGTCAGATGAGTGATTAACAGTGGTTTGCAAAGTCATTACAATTGTCGGGCAAAGTCATTTTTAGAGGTCGGATAAGTGATTAACAGTCGTTGGCAAAGTCATTACCAGTGGTTGGCAAAGTCATTACAATTGTTGGGCAAAGTCATTTTTAGAAGTCGGATAAATAATTAACAGTGGTTGGAAAAGTCATTTCAATTTGGGACAAGTCATTTTTAGAGGTCGGATAGGTGATTAACAGTGGTTCGCTAAGTAATTTAATTGTTTGAAAGGTCATTTTTAGAGGTCGGATAAGTGATTAACAGTGGTGGGAAAAGTCATTACCAGTGTTTGGCAAAGTCATTACAATTGTTGGGCAAAGTCATTTTTAGAGGTCAGATAAGTGATTAACAGTGGTGGGCAATGTCATTACCAGTGGTTGGCAAAGTCATTACAATTGTTTGGGAAAGTCATTTTTTGAGGTCGGATAAGTGATTAACAGTGGTGGGCAAAGTCATTACCAGTGGTTGGCAAAGTCATTACAATTGTTGGGCAAAGTCATTTTTAGAAGTCGGAAAAATAATTAACAGTGGTTGGCAAAGTCATTACAATTGTTGGGCAAAGTCATTTTTAGAGGTCAAATGAGTGATTAACAGTGGTTGGCAAAGTCATTACAATTGTTGGGCAAAGTCATTTTTAGAGGTCGGATAAGTGATTAACAGTCGTGGGCAAAGTCATTACCAGTGGTTTGCAAAGTCATTACAATTGATGGGCAAAGTCATTCTAAGAGGTCGGATAAGTGATTAACAGTCGTTGGCAAAGTCATTACCAGTGGTTGGCAAAGTCATTACAATTGTTGGGCAAAGTCATTTTTAGAGGTCGGATAAGTGATTAACAGTCGTGGGCAAAGTCATTACCAGTGTTTTGCAAAGTCATTAAAATTGTTTGGAAAAGTCATTTTTAGAGGTCGGATAAGTGATTAACAGTGGTGGGCAATGTCATTACCAGTGGTTGGCAAAGTCATTACAATTGTTTGGGAAAGTCATTTTTTGAGGTCGGATAAGTGATTAACAGTGGTGGGCAAAGTCATTACCAGTGGTTGGCAAAGTCATTACAATTGTTGGGCAAAGTCATTTTTAGAAGTCGGAAAAATAATTAACAGTGGTTGGCAAAGTCATTACAATTGTTGGGCAAAGTCATTTTTAGAGGTCAGATGAGTGATTAACAGTGGTTTGCAAAGTCATTACAATTGTTGGGCAAAGTCATTTTTAGAGGTCGGATAAGTGATTAACAGTCGTGGGCAAAGTCATTACCATTGGTTTGCAAAGTCATTAAAATTGTTTGGGAAAGTCATTTTTTGAGGTCGGATAAGTCATTAACAGTGGTGGGCAAAGTCATTACCAAAGGTTTGCAAAGTCATTACAATTGTTGGGCAAAGTCATTTTTAGAGGTCGGATAAGTGATTAACAGTCGTGGGCAAAGTCATTACCAGTGGTTGGCAAAGTCATTACAATTGTTGGGCAAAGTCATTTTTAGAGGCGGATAAGTGATTAACAGTCGTGGGCAAAGTCATTACCAGTGGTTTGCAAAGTCATTACAATTGTTGGGCAAAGTCATTTTTAGAGGTCAGATGAGTGATTAACAGTGGTTTGCAAAGTCATTACAATTGTCGGGCAAAGTCATTTTTAGAGGTCGGATAAGTGATTAACAGTCGTTGGCAAAGTCATTACCAGTGGTTGGCAAAGTCATTACAATTGTTGGGCAAAGTCATTTTTAGAAGTCGGATAAATAATTAACAGTGGTTGGAAAAGTCATTTCAATTTGGGACAAGTCATTTTTAGAGGTCGGATAGGTGATTAACAGTGGTTCGCTAAGTAATTTAATTGTTTGAAAGGTCATTTTTAGAGGTCGGATAAGTGATTAACAGTGGTGGGAAAAGTCATTACCAGTGTTTGGCAAAGTCATTACAATTGTTGGGCAAAGTCATTTTTAGAGGTCAGATAAGTGATTAACAGTGGTGGGCAATGTCATTACCAGTGGTTGGCAAAGTCATTACAATTGTTTGGGAAAGTCATTTTTTGAGGTCGGATAAGTGATTAACAGTGGTGGGCAAAGTCATTACCAGTGGTTGGCAAAGTCATTACAATTGTTGGGCAAAGTCATTTTTAGAAGTCGGAAAAATAATTAACAGTGGTTGGCAAAGTCATTACAATTGTTGGGCAAAGTCATTTTTAGAGGTCAAATGAGTGATTAACAGTGGTTGGCAAAGTCATTACAATTGTTGGGCAAAGTCATTTTTAGAGGTCGGATAAGTGATAAACAGTCGTGGGCAAAGTCATTACCAGTGGTTTGCAAAGTCATTACAATTGTTGGGCAAAGTCATTTTTAGAGGTCAGATGAGTGATTAACAGTGGTTTGCAAAGTCATTACAATTGTCGGGCAAAGTCATTTTTAGAGGTCGGATAAGTGATTAACAGTCGTTGGCAAAGTCATTACCAGTGGTTGGCAAAGTCATTACAATTGTTGGGCAAAGTCATTTTTAGAAGTCGGATAAATAATTAACAGTGGTTGGAAAAGTCATTTCAATTTGGGACAAGTCATTTTTAGAGGTCGGATAGGTGATTAACAGTGGTTCGCTAAGTAATTTAATTGTTTGAAAGGTCATTTTTAGAGGTCGGATAAGTGATTAACAGTGGTGGGAAAAGTCATTACCAGTGTTTGGCAAAGTCATTACAATTGTTGGGCAAAGTCATTTTTAGAGGTCAGATAAGTGATTAACAGTGGTGGGCAATGTCATTACCAGTGGTTGGCAAAGTCATTACAATTGTTTGGGAAAGTCATTTTTTGAGGTCGGATAAGTGATTAACAGTGGTGGGCAAAGTCATTACCAGTGGTTGGCAAAGTCATTACAATTGTTGGGCAAAGTCATTTTTAGAAGTCGGAAAAATAATTAACAGTGGTTGGCAAAGTCATTACAATTGTTGGGCAAAGTCATTTTTAGAGGTCAAATGAGTGATTAACAGTGGTTGGCAAAGTCATTACAATTGTTGGGCAAAGTCATTTTTAGAGGTCGGATAAGTGATTAACAGTCGTGGGCAAAGTCATTACCAGTGGTTTGCAAAGTCATTACAATTGTTGGGCAAAGTCATTTTTAGAGGTCGGATAAGTGATTAACAGTCGTGGGCAAAGTCATTACCAGTGTTTTGCAAAGTCATTAAAATTGTTTGGAAAAGTCATTTTTAGAGGTCGGATAAGTGATTAACAGTGGTGGGCAATGTCATTACCAGTGGTTGGCAAAGTCATTACAATTGTTTGGGAAAGTCATTTTTTGAGGTCGGATAAGTGATTAACAGTGGTGGGCAAAGTCATTACCAGTGGTTGGCAAAGTCATTACAATTGTTGGGCAAAGTCATTTTTAGAAGTCGGAAAAATAATTAACAGTGGTTGGCAAAGTCATTACAATTGTTGGGCAAAGTCATTTTTAGAGGTCAGATGAGTGATTAACAGTGGTTTGCAAAGTCATTACAATTGTTGGGCAAAGTCATTTTTAGAGGTCGGATAAGTGATTAACAGTCGTGGGCAAAGTCATTACCATTGGTTTGCAAAGTCATTAAAATTGTTTGGGAAAGTCATTTTTTGAGGTCGGATAAGTCATTAACAGTGGTGGGCAAAGTCATTACCAAAGGTTTGCAAAGTCATTACAATTGTTGGGCAAAGTCATTTTTAGAGGTCGGATAAGTGATTAACAGTCGTGGGCAAAGTCATTACCAGTGGTTGGCAAAGTCATTACAATTGTTGGGCAAAGTCATTTTTAGAGGCGGATAAGTGATTAACAGTCGTGGGCAAAGTCATTACCAGTGGTTTGCAAAGTCATTACAATTGTTGGGCAAAGTCATTTTTAGAGGTCAGATGAGTGATTAACAGTGGTTTGCAAAGTCATTACAATTGTCGGGCAAAGTCATTTTTAGAGGTCGGATAAGTGATTAACAGTCGTTGGCAAAGTCATTACCAGTGGTTGGCAAAGTCATTACAATTGTTGGGCAAAGTCATTTTTAGAAGTCGGATAAATAATTAACAGTGGTTGGAAAAGTCATTTCAATTTGGGACAAGTCATTTTTAGAGGTCGGATAGGTGATTAACAGTGGTTCGCTAAGTAATTTAATTGTTTGAAAGGTCATTTTTAGAGGTCGGATAAGTGATTAACAGTGGTGGGAAAAGTCATTACCAGTGTTTGGCAAAGTCATTACAATTGTTGGGCAAAGTCATTTTTAGAGGTCAGATAAGTGATTAACAGTGGTGGGCAATGTCATTACCAGTGGTTGGCAAAGTCATTACAATTGTTGGGCAAAGTCATTTTTAGAGGTCGGATAAGTGATTAACAGTGGTGGGCAAAGTCATTACCAGTGGTTGGCAAAGTCATTACAATTGTTGGGCAAAGTCATTTTTAGAGGTCAAATAAGTGATTAACAGTGGTTGGCAAAGTCATTACAATTGTTGGGCAAAGTCATTTTTAGAGGTCGGATAAGTGATTAACAGTCGTGGGCAAAGTCATTACCAGTAGTTTGCAAAGTCATTACAATTGTTGGGCAAAGTCATTTTTAGAGGTCAGATGAGTGATTAACAGTGGTTTGCAAAGTCATTACAATTGTCGGGCAAAGTCATTTTTAGAGGTCGGATAAGTGATTAACAGTCGTTGGCAAAGTCATTACCAGTGGTTGGCAAAGTCATTACAATTGTTGGGCAAAGTCATTTTTAGAAGTCGGATAAATAATTAACAGTGGTTGGAAAAGTCATTTCAATTTGGGACAAGTCATTTTTAGAGGTCGGATAGGTGATTAACAGTGGTTCGCTAAGTAATTTAATTGTTTGAAAGGTCATTTTTAGAGGTCGGATAAGTGATTAACAGTGGTGGGCAAAGTCATTACCAGTGGTTGGCAAAGTCATTACAATTGTTGGGCAAAGTCATTTTTAGAAGTCGGAAAAATAATTAACAGTGGTTGGCAAAGTCATTACAATTGTTGGGCAAAGTCATTTTTAGAGGTCAAATGAGTGATTAACAGTGGTTGGCAAAGTCATTACAATTGTTGGGCAAAGTCATTTTTAGAGGTCGGATAAGTGATTAACAGTCGTGGGCAAAGTCATTACCAGTGGTTTGCAAAGTCATTACAATTGTTGGGCAAAGTCATTTTTAGAGGTCAGATGAGTGATTAACAGTGGTTTGCAAAGTCATTACAATTGTCGGGCAAAGTCATTTTTAGAGGTCGGATAAGTGATTAACAGTCGTTGGCAAAGTCATTACCAGTGGTTGGCAAAGTCATTACAATTGTTGGGCAAAGTCATTTTTAGAAGTCGGATAAATAATTAACAGTGGTTGGAAAAGTCATTTCAATTTGGAACAAGTCATTTTTAGAGTTCGGATAGGTGATTAACAGTGGTTCGCTAAGTAATTTAATTGTTTGAAAGGTCATTTTTAGAGGTCGGATAAGTGATTAACAGTGGTGGGAAAAGTCATTACCAGTGTTTGGCAAAGTCATTACAATTGTTGGGCAAAGTCATTTTTAGAGGTCAGATAAGTGATTACCAGTGGTTGGCAAAGTCATTACAATTGTTTGGGAAAGTCATTTTTTGAGGTCGGATAAGTGATTAACAGTGGTGGGCAAAGTCATTACCAGTGGTTGGCAAAGTCATTACAATTGTTGGGCAAAGTCATTTTTAGAAGTCGGAAAAATAATTAACAGTGGTTGGCAAAGTCATTACAATTGTTGGGCAAAGTCATTTTTAGAGGTCAAATGAGTGATTAACAGTGGTTGGCAAAGTCATTACAATTGTTGGGCAAAGTCATTTTTAGAGGTCGGATAAGTGATTAACAGTCGTGGGCAAAGTCATTACCAGTGGTTTGCAAAGTCATTACAATTGTTGGGCAAAGTCATTTTTAGAGGTCAGATGAGTGATTAACAGTGGTTTGCAAAGTCATTACAATTGTCGGGCAAAGTCATTTTTAGAGGTCGGATAAGTGATTAACAGTCGTGGGCAAAGTCATTACCAGTGGTTTGCAAAGTCATTAAAATTGTTTGGGAAAGTCATTTTTAGAGGTCGGATAAGTCATTAACAGTGGTGGGCAAAGTCATTACCAAAGGTTCGCAAAGTCATTACAATTGTTGGGCAAAGTCATTTTTAGAGGTCGGATAAGTGATTAACAGTCGTGGGCAAAGTCATTACCAGTGGTTGGCAAAGTCATTACAATTGTTGGGCAAAGTCATTTTTAGAGGTCGGATTAGTGATTAACAGTCGTGGGCAAAGTCATTACCAGTGGTTTGCAAAGTCATTAAAATTGTTTGGGAAAGTCATTTTTAGAGGTCGGATAAGTCATTAACAGTGGTGGGCAAAGTCATTACCAAAGGTTTGCAAAGTCATTACAATTGTTGGGCAAAGTCATTTTTAGAGGTCGGATAAGTGATTAACAGTCGTGGGCAAAGTCATTACCAGTGGTTGGCAAAGTCATTACAATTGTTGGGCAAAGTCATTTTTAGAGGTCGGATAAGTGATTAACAGTCGTGGGCAAAGTCATTACCAGTGGTTTGCAAAGTCATTACAATTGTTGGGCAAAGTCATTTTTAGAGGTCAGATGAGTGATTAACAGTGGTTTGCAAAGTCATTACAATTGTCGGGCAAAGTCATTTTTAGAGGTCGGACAAGTGATTAACAGTCTTTGGCAAAGTCATTACCAGTGGTTGGCAAAGTCATTACAATTGTTGGGCAAAGTCATTTTTAGAGGTCGGATAAGTGATTAACAGTCGTGGGCAAAGTCATTACCAGTGTTTTGCAAAGTCATTAAAATTGTTTGGAAAAGTCATTTTTAGAGGTCGGATAAGTGATTTACAGTGGTGGGCAATGTCATTACCAGTGGTTGGCAAAGTCATTACAATTGTTTGGGAAAGTCATTTTTTGAGGTCGGATAAGTGATTAACAGTGGTGGGCAAAGTCATTACCAGTGGTTGGCAAAGTCATTACAATTGTTGGGCAAAGTCATTTTTAGAAGTCGGAAAAATAATTAACAGTGGTTGGCAAAGTCATTACAATTGTTGGGCAAAGTCATTTTTAGAGGTCAGATGAGTGATTAACAGTGGTTTGCAAAGTCATTACAATTGTTGGGCAAAGTCATTTTTAGAGGTCGGATAAGTGATTAACAGTCGTGAGCAAAGTCATTACCAGTGGTTGGCAAAGTCATTACAATTGTTGGGCAAAGTCATTTTTAGAGGTCGGATAAGTGATTAACAGTCGTGGGCAAAGTCATTACCAGTGGTTTGCAAAGTCATTACAATTGTTGGGCAAAGTCATTTTTAGAGGTCAGATGAGTGATTAACAGTGGTTTGCAAAGTCATTACAATTGTCGGGCAAAGTCATTTTTAGAGGTCGGATAAGTGATTAACAGTCGTTGGCAAAGTCATTACCAGTGGTTGGCAAAGTCATTACAATTGTTGGGCAAAGTCATTTTTAGAGGTCGGATAAGTGATTAACAGTCGTGGGCAAAGTCATTACCAGTGGTTTGCAAAGTCATTAAAATTGTTTGGGAAAGTCATTTTTAGAGGTCGGATAAGTCATTAACAGTGGTGGGCAAAGTCATTACCAAAGGTTTGCAAAGTCATTACAATTGTTAGGCAAAGTCATTTTTAGAGGTCGGATAAGTGATTAACAGTCGTGGGCAAAGTCATTACCAGTGGTTGGCAAAGTCATTACAATTGTTGGGCAAAGTAATTTTTAGAGGTCGGATAAGTGATTAACAGTCGTGGGCAAAGTCATTACCAGTGGTTTGCAAAGTCATTACAATTGTTGGGCAAAGTCATCTTAGAGGTCGGATAAGTGATTAACATTGGTTTGCAAAGTCATTACAATTGTCGGGCAAAGTCATTTTTAGAGGTCGGATAAGTGATTAACAGTCGTTGGCAAAGTCATTACCAGTGGTTGGCAAAGTCATTACAATTGTTGGGCAAAGTCATTTTTAGAGGTCGGATAAGTGATTAACAGTCGTGGGCAAAGTCATTACCAGTGGTTTGCAAAATCATTAAAATTGTTTGGGAAAGTCATATTTAGAGGTCGGATAAGTCATTAACAGTCGTGGGCAAAGTCATTACCAGTGGTTTGCAAAGTCATTACAATTGTTGGGCAAAGTCATTTTTAGAGGTCAGATGAGTGATTAACAGTGGTTTGCAAAGTCATTACAATTGTTGGGCAAAGTCATTTTTAGAGGTCGGATAAGTGATTAACAGTCGTGAGCAAAGTCATTACCAGTGGTTGGCAAAGTCATTACAATTGTTGGGCAAAGTCATTTTTAGAGGTCGGATAAGTGATTAACAGTCGTGGGCAAAGTCATTACCAGTGGTTTGCAAAGTCATTACAATTGTTGGGCAAAGTCATTTTTAGAGGTCAGATGAGAGATTAACAGTGGTTTGCAAAGTCATTACAATTGTCGGGCAAAGTCATTTTTAGAGGTCGGATAAGTGATTAACAGTCGTTGGCAAAGTCATTACCAGTGGTTGGCAAAGTCATTACAATTGTTGGGCAAAGTCATTTTTAGAGGTCGGATAAGTGATTAACAGTCGTGGGCAAAGTCATTACCAGTGGTTTGCAAAGTCATTAAAATTGTTTGGGAAAGTCATTTTTAGAGGTCGGATAAGTCATTAACAGTGGTGGGCAAAGTCATTACCAAAGGTTTGCAAAGTCATTACAATTGTTGGGCAAAGTCATTTTTAGAGGTCGGATAAGTGATTAACAGTCGTGGGCAAAGTCATTACCAGTGGTTGGCAAAGTCATTACAATTGTTGGGCAAAGTCATTTTTAGAGGTCGGATAAGTGATTAACAGTCGTGGGCAAAGTCATTACCAGTGGTTTGCAAAGTCATTACAATTGTTGGGCAAAGTCATCTTAGAGGTCAGATGAGTGATTAACATTGGTTTGCAAAGTCATTACAATTGTCGGGCAAAGTCATTTTTAGAGGTCGGATAAGTGATTAACAGTCGTTGGCAAAGTCATTACCAGTGGTTGGCAAAGTCATTACAATTGTTGGGCAAAGTCATTTTTAGAGGTCGGATAAGTGATTAACAGTCGTGGGCAAAGTCATTACCAGTGGTTTGCAAAGTCATTAAAATTGTTTGGGAAAGTCATATTTAGAGGTCGGATAAGTCATTAACAGTGGTGGGCAAAGTCATTTTTAGAAGTCGGATAAATAATTAACAGTGGTTGGCAAAGTCATTTCAATTTGGGACAAGTCATTTTTAGAGGTCGGATAGGTGATTAACAGTGGTTCGCAAAGTAATTAAATTGTTTGAAAGGTCATTTTTAGAGGTCGGATAAGTGATTAACAGTGGTGGGCGAAGTCATTACCAGTGTTTGGCAAAGTCATTACAATTGTTGGGCAAAGTCATTTTTAGAGGTCAGATGAGTGATTAACAGTGGTTTGCAAAGTCATTACAATTGTTGGGCAAAGTCAGTTTTAGAGGTCGGATAAGTGATTAACAGTCGTGGGCAAAGTCATTACTAGTGGTTTGCAAAGTAATAACAATTGTTGGGCAAAGTCATTTTTAGAGGTCGGATAAGTGATTAACAGTGGTTCGCAAAGTAATTAAATTGTTTGGGAAAGTCATTTTTAGAGGTCGGATAAGTGATTAACAGTGGTGGGCAAAGTCATTACCAGTGGTTGGCAAAGTCATTACAATTGTTGGGCAAAGTCATTTTTAGAAGTCGGAAAAATAATTAACAGTGGTTGGCAAAGTCATTACAATTGTTGGGCAAAGTCATTTTTAGAGGTCAAATGAGTGATTAACAGTGGTTTGCAAAGTCATTACAATTGTTGGGCAAAGTCATTTTTAGAGGTCAGATGAGTGATTAACAGTGGTTTGGAAAGTCATTACAATTGTTGGGCAAAGTCATTTTTAGAGGTCGGATAAGTGATTAACAGTCGTGAGCAAAGTCATTACCAGTGGTTGGCAAAGTCATTACAATTGTTGGGCAAAGTCATTTTTAGAGGTCGGATAAGTGATTAACAGTCGTGGGCAAAGTCATTACCAGTGGTTTGCAAAGTCATTACAATTGTTGGGCAAAGTCATTTTTAGAGGTCAGATGAGTGATTAACAGTGGTTTGCAAAGTCATTACAATTGTCGGGCAAAGTCATTTTTAGAGGTCGGATAAGTGATTAACAGTCGTTGGCAAAGTCATTACCAGTGGTTGGCAAAGTCATTACAATTGTTGGGCAAAGTCATTTTTAGAGGTCGGATAAGTGATTAACAGTCGTGGGCAAAGTCATTACCAGTGGTTTGCAAAGTCATTAAAATTGTTTGGGAAAGTCATTTTTAGAGGTCGGATAAGTCATTAACAGTGGTGGGCAAAGTCATTACCAAAGGTTTGCAAAGTCATTACAATTGTTGGGCAAAGTCATTTTTAGAGGTCGGATAAGTGATTAACAGTCGTGGGCAAAGTCATTACCAGTGGTTGGCAAAGTCATTACAATTGTTGGGCAAAGTCATTTTTAGAGGTCGGATAAGTGATTAACAGTCGTGGGCAAAGTCATTACCAGTGGTTTGCAAAGTCATTACAATTGTTGGGCAAAGTCATCTTAGAGGTCAGATGAGTGATTAACATTGGTTTGCAAAGTCATTACAATTGTCGGGCAAAGTCATTTTTAGAGGTCGGATAAGTGATTAACAGTCGTTGGCAAAGTCATTACCAGTGGTTGGCAAAGTCATTACAATTGTTGGGCAAAGTCATTTTTAGAGGTCGGATAAGTGATTAACAGTCGTGGGCAAAGTCATTACCAGTGGTTTGCAAAGTCATTAAAATTGTTTGGGAAAGTCATATTTAGAGGTCGGATAAGTCATTAACAGTGGTGGGCAAAGTCATTTTTAGAAGTCGGATAAATAATTAACAGTGGTTGGCAAAGTCATTTCAATTTGGGACAAGTCATTTTTAGAGGTCGGATAGGTGATTAACAGTGGTTCGCAAAGTAATTAAATTGTTTGAAAGGTCATTTTTAGAGGTCGGATAAGTGATTTACAGTGGTGGGCGAAGTCATTACCAGTGTTTGGCAAAGTCATTACAATTGTTGGGCAAAGTCATTTTTAGAGGTCAGATGAGTGATTAACAGTGGTTTGCAAAGTCATTACAATTGTTGGGCAAAGTCAGTTTTAGAGGTCGGATAAGTGATTAACAGTCGTGGGCAAAGTCATTACTAGTGGTTTGCAAAGTAATAACAATTGTTGGGCAAAGTCATTTTTAGAGGTCGGATAAGTGATTAACAGTGGTTCGCAAAGTAATTAAATTGTTTGGGAAAGTCATTTTTAGAGGTCGGATAAGTGATTAACAGTGGTGGGCAAAGTCATTACCAGTGGTTGGCAAAGTCATTACAATTGTTGGGCAAAGTCATTTTTAGAAGTCGGAAAAATAATTAACAGTGGTTGGCAAAGTCATTACAATTGTTGGGCAAAGTCATTTTTAGAGGTCAAATGAGTGATTAACAGTGGTTTGCAAAGTCATTACAATTGTTGGGCAAAGTCATTTTTAGAGGTCGGATAAGTGATTAACAGTCGTGGGCAAAGTCATTACCAGTGGTTGGCAAAGTCATTACAATTGTTGGGCAAAGTCATTTTTAGAAGTCGGAAAAATAATTAACAGTGGTTGGCAAAGTCATTACCAGTGGTTTGCAAAGTCATTACAATTGTTGGGCAAAGTCATTTTTAGAGGTCAGATGAGTGATTTACAGTGGTTTGCAAAGTCATTACAATTGTCGGGCAAAGTCATTTTTAGAGGTCGGATAAGTGATTAACAGTCGTTGGCAAAGTCATTACCAGTGGTTGGCAAAGTCATTACAATTGTTGGGCAAAGTCATTTTTAGAGGTCGGATAAGTGATTAACAGTCGTGGGCAAAGTCATTACCAGTGGTTTGCAAAGTCATTAAAATTGTTTGGGAAAGTCATTTTTAGAGGTCGGATAAGTCATTAACAGTGGTGGGCAAAGTCATTACCAAAGGTTTGCAAAGTCATTACAATTGTTGGGCAAAGTCATTTTTAGAGGTCGGATAAGTGATTAACAGTCGTGGGCAAAGTCATTACCAGTGGTTGGCAAAGTCATTACAATTGTTGGGCAAAGTCATTTTTAGAGGTCGGATAAGTGATTAACAGTCGTGGGCAAAGTGATTACCAGTGGTTTGCAAAGTCATTAAAATTGTTTGGGAAAGTCATTTTTAGAGGTCGGATAAGTCATTAACAGTGGTGGGCAAAGTCATTACCAAAGGTTTGCAAAGTCATTACAATTGTTGGGCAAAGTCATTTTTAGAGGTCGGATAAGTGATTAACAGTCGTGGGCAAAGTCATTACCAGTGGTTGGCAAAGTCATTACAATTGTTGGGCAAAGTCATTTTTAGAGGTCGGATAAGTGATTAACAGTCGTGGGCAAAGTCATTACCAGTGGTTTGCAAAGTCATTACAATTGTTGGGCAAAGTCATCTTAGAGGTCAGATGAGTGATTAACAGTGGTTTGCAAAGTCATTATAATTGTCGGGCAAAGTCATTCTTAAAGGTCGGATAAGTGATTAACAGTCGTTGGCAAAGTCATTACCAGTGGTTGGCAAAGTCATTACAATTGTTGGGCAAAGTCATTTTTAGAGGTCGGATAAGTGATTAACAGTCGTGGGCAAAGTCATTACCAGTGGTTTGCAAAGTCATTAAAATTGTTTGGGAAAGTCATATTTAGAGGTCGGATAAGTCATTAACAGTGGTGGGCAAAGTCATTACCAAAGGTTGGCAAAGTCATTACAATTGTTGGGCAAAGTCATTTTTAGAAGTCGGATAAATAATTAACAGTGGTTGGCAAAGTCATTTCAATTTGGGACAAGTCATTTTTAGAGGTCGGATAGGTGATTAACAGTGGTTCGCAAAGTAATTAAATTGTTTGAAAGGTCATTTTTAGAGGTCGGATAAGTGATTAACAGTGGTGGGCGAAGTCATTACCAGTGTTTGGCAAAGTCATTACAATTGTTGGGCAAAGTCATTTTTAGAGGTCAGATGAGTGATTAACAGTGGTTTGCAAAGTCATTACAATTGTTGGGCAAAGTCAGTTTTAGAGGTCGGATAAGTGATTAACAGTCGTGGGCAAAGTCATTACTAGTGGTTTGCAAAGTAATAACAATTGTTGGGCAAAGTCATTTTTAGAGGTCGGATAAGTGATTAACAGTGGTTCGCAAAGTAATTAAATTGTTTGGGAAAGTCATTTTTAGAGGTCGGATAAGTGATTAACAGTGGTGGGCAAAGTCATTACCAGTAGTTGGCAAAGTCATTACAATTGTTGGGCAAAGTCATTTTTAGAGGTCAGATGAGTGATTAACACTGGTTTGCAAAGTCATTACAATTGATGGGCAAAGTCATTCTAAGAGGTCGGATAAGTGATTAACAGTCGTGGGCAAAGTCATTACCAGTGGTTGGCAAAGTCATTACAATTGTTGGGCAAAGTCATTTTTAGAGGTCGGATAAGTGATTAACAGTCGTGGGCAAAGTCATTACTAGTGGTTTGCAAAGTAATAACAATTGTTGGGCAAAGTCATTTTTAGAAGTCGGATAAGTGATTAACAGTGGTTCGCAAAGTAATTAAATTGTTTGGGAAAGTCATTTTTAGAGGTCGGATAAGTGATTAACAGTGGTGGGCAAAGTCATTACCAGTAGTTGGCAAAGTCATTACAATTGTTGGGCAAAGTCATTTTTAGAGGTCAGATGAGTGATTAACACTGGTTTGCAAAGTCATTACAATTGATGGGCAAAGTCATTCTAAGAGGTCGGATAAGTGATTAACAGTCGTTGGCAAAGTCATTACCAGTGGTTGGCAAAGTCATTACAATTGTTGGGCAAAGTCATTTTTAGAGGTCGGATAAGTGTTTAACAGTCGTGGGCAAAGTCATTACCAGTGGTTTGCAAAGTCATTAAAATTGTTTGGGAAAGTCATATTTAGAGGTCGGATAAGTCATTAACAGTGGTGGGCAAAGTCATTACCAAAGGTTGGCAAAGTCATTACAATTGTTGGGCAAAGTCATTTTTAGAAGTCGGATAAATAATTAACAGTGGTTGGCAAAGTCATTTCAATTTGGGACAAGTCATTTTTAGAGGTCGGATAGGTGATTAACAGTGGTTCGCAAAGTAATTAAATTGTTTGAAAGGTCATTTTTAGAGGTCGGATAAGTGATTAACAGTGGTGGGCGAAGTCATTACCAGTGTTTGGCAAAGTCATTACAATTGTTGGGCAAAGTCATTTTTAGAGGTCAGATGAGTGATTAACAGTGGTTTGCAAAGTCATTACAATTGTTGGGCAAAGTCAGTTTTAGAGGTCGGATAAGTGATTAACAGTCGTGGGCAAAGTCATTACTAGTGGTTTGCAAAGTAATAACAATTGTTGGGCAAAGTCATTTTTAGAGGTCGGATAAGTGATTAACAGTGGTTCGCAAAGTAATTAAATTGTTTGGGAAAGTCATTTTTAGAGGTCGGATAAGTGATTAACAGTGGTGGGCAAAGTCATTACCAGTAGTTGGCAAAGTCATTACAATTGTTGGGCAAAGTCATTTTTAGAGGTCAGATGAGTGATTAACAGTGGTTTGCAAAGTCATTACAATTGTTGGGCAAAGTCATTTTTAGAAGTCGGATAAGTGATTAACAGTCGTGGGCAAAGTCATTACCAGTGGTTGGCAAAGTCATTACAATTGTTGGGCAAAGTCATTTTTAGAGGTCGGATAAGTGATTAACAGTCGTGGGCAAAGTCATTACCAGTGGTTGGCAAAGTCATTACAATTGTTGGGCAAAGTCATTTTTAGAAGTCGGATAAATAATTAACAGTGGTTGGCAAAGTCATTTCAATTTGGGACAAGTCATTTTTAGAGGTCAGATGAGTGATTAACAGTGGTTTGCAAAGTCATTACAATTGTCGGGCAAAGTCATTTTTAGAGGTCGGATAAGTGATTAACAGTCGTTGGCAAAGTCATTACCAAAGGTTGGCAAAGTCATTACAATTGTTGGGCAAAGTCATTTTTAGAAGTCGGATAAATAATTAACAGTGGTTGGCAAAGTCATTTCAATTTGGGACAAGTCATTTTTAGAGGTCGGATAGGTGATTAACAGTGGTTCGCAAAGTAATTAAATTGTTTGAAAAGTCATTTTCAGAGGTCGGATAAGTGATTAACAGTGGTGGGCAAAGTCATTACCAGTGTTTGGCAAAGTCATTAAAATTGTTGGGCAAAGTCATTTTTAGAGGTCAGATGAGTGATTAACAGTGGTTTGCAAAGTCATTACAATTGTTGGGCAAAGTCATTTTTAGAGGTCGGATAAGTGATTAACAGTCGTGGGCAAAGTCATTACTAGTGGTTTGCAAAGTAATAACAATTGTTGGGCAAAGTCATTTTTAGAGGTCGGATAAGTGATTAACAGTGGTTCGCAAAGTAATTAAATTGTTTGGGAAAGTCATTTTTAGAGGTCGGATAAGTGATTAACAGTGGTGGGCAAAGTAATTACCAGTGGTTGGCAAAGTCATTACTATTGTTGGGCAAAGTCATTTTTAGAGGTCAGATGAGTGATTAACAGTGGTTTGCAAAGTCATTACAATTGTTGGGCAAAGTCATTCTTAAAGGTCGGATAAGTGATTTACAGTCGTGGGCAAAGTCATTACTAGTGGTTTGCAAAGTAATTACAATTGTTGGGCAAAGTCATTTTTAGAGGTCGGATAAGTGATTAACAGTGGTTCGCAAAGTAATTAAATTGTTTGGGAAAGTCATTTTTAGAGGTCGGATAAGTGATTAACAGTGGTGGGCAAAGTCATTACCAGTGGTTGGCAAAGTCATTACAATTGTTGGGCAAAGTCATTTTTAGAGGTCAGATGAGTGATTAACACTGGTTTGCAAAGTCATTACAATTGATGGGCAAAGTCATTTTTAGAGGTCGGATAAGTGATTTACAGTGGTGGGCAAAGTCATTACCAGTGGTTGGGCAAAGTCATTTTTAGAGGTCGGATAAGTGATTAACAGTCGTCGGCAAAGTCATTACTAGTGGTTGGCAAAGTCATTACAATTGTTGGGCAAAGTCATTTTTAGAGGTCGGATAAGTGATTAACAGTGGTTCGCAAAGTAATTAAATTGTTTGGGAAAGTCATTTTTAGAGGTCGGATAAGTGATTAACAGTGGTGGGCAAAGTAATTACCAGTGGTTGGCAAAGTCATTAATATTGTTGGGCAAAGTCATTTTTAGAGGTCAGATGAGTGATTAACAGTGGTTTGCAAAGTCATTACAATTGTTGGGCAAAGTCATTCTTAAAGGTCGGATAAGTGATTTACAGTCGTGGGCAAAGTCATTACTAGTGGTTTGCAAAGTAATTACAATTGTTGGGCAAAGTCATTTTTAGAGGTCGGATAAGTGATAAACAGTGGTGGGCAAAGTCATTACCAGTGGTTGGCAAAGTCATTACAATTTTTGGGCAAAGTCATTTTTAGAGGTCAGATGAGTGATTAACACTGGTTTGCAAAGTCATTACAATTGATGGGCAAAGTCATTTTTAGAGGTCGGATAAGTGATTTACAGTGGTGGGCAAAGTCATTACCAGTGGTTGGCAAAGTCATTAAAATTGTTTGGAAAAGTCATTTTTAGAGGTCGGATAAGTGATTAACAGTGGTGGGCAATGTCATTACCAGTGGTTGGCAAAGTCATTACAATTGTTTGGGAAAGTCATTTTTTGAGGTCGGATAAGTGATTAACAGTGGTGGGCAAAGTCATTACCAGTGGTTGGCAAAGTCATTACAATTGTTGGGCAAAGTCATTTTTAGAAGTCGGATAAATAATTAACAGTGGTGAGCAAAGTCATTTTAATTGTTGGGCAAATTCATTTTTAGAGGTCAGATGAGTGATTAACAGTGGTTTGCAAAGTCATTACAATTGTTGGGCAAAGTCATTTTTAGAGGTCGGATAAGTGATTAACAGTCGTGGGCAAAGTCATTACCAGTGGTTGGCAAAGTCATTACAATTGTTGGGCAAAGTCATTTTTATAGGTCGGATAAGTAATTTACAGTCGTGGGCAAAGTCATTACCAGTGGTTTGCAAAGTCATTACAATTGTTGGGCAAAGTCATTTTTAGAGGTCGGATAAGTGATTAACAGTGGTTCGCAAAGTAATTAAATTGTTTGGGAAAGTCATTTTTAGAGGTCGGATAAGTGATTAACAGTGGTGGGCAAAGTAATTACCAGTGGTTGGCAAAGTCATTACAATTGTTGGGCAAAGTCATTTTTAGAGGTCAGATGAGTGATTAACATTGGTTTGCAAAGTCATTACAATTGTTGGGCAAAGTCATTCTTAAAGGTCGGATAAGTGATTCACAGTCGTGGGCAAAGTCATTACTAGTGGTTTGCAAAGTAATAACAATTGTTGGGCAAAGTCATTTTTAGAGGTCGGATAAGTGATTAACAGTGGTTCGCAAAGTAATTAAATTGTTTGGGAAAGTCATTTTTAGAGGTCGGATAAGTGATTAACAGTGGTGGGCAAAGTCATTACCAGTGGTTGGCAAAGTCATTACAATTGTTGGGCAAAGTCATTTTTAGAGGTCAGATGAGTGATTAACACTGGTTTGCAAAGTCATTACAATTGATGGGCAAAGTCATTTTTAGAGGTCGGATAAGTGATTTACAGTGGTGGGCAAAGTCATTACCAGTGGTTGGGCAAAGTCATTTTTAGAGGTCGGATAAGTGATTAACAGTCGTCGGCAAAGTCATTACTAGTGGTTGGCAAAGTCATTACAATTGTTGGGCAAAGTCATTTTTAGAGGTCGGATAAGTGATTAACAGTGGTTCGCAAAGTAATTAAATTGTTTGGGAAAGTCATTTTTAGAGGTCGGATAAGTGATTAACAGTGGTGGGCAAAGTAATTACCAGTGGTTGGCAAAGTCATTAATATTGTTGGGCAAAGTCATTTTTAGAGGTCAGATGAGTGATTAACAGTGGTTTGCAAAGTCATTACAATTGTTGGGCAAAGTCATTCTTAAAGGTCGGATAAGTGATTTACAGTCGTGGGCAAAGTCATTACTAGTGGTTTGCAAAGTAATTACAATTGTTGGGCAAAGTCATTTTTAGAGGTCGGATAAGTGATAAACAGTGGTGGGCAAAGTCATTACCAGTGGTTGGCAAAGTCATTACAATTTTTGGGCAAAGTCATTTTTAGAGGTCAGATGAGTGATTAACACTGGTTTGCAAAGTCATTACAATTGATGGGCAAAGTCATTTTTAGAGGTCGGATAAGTGATTTACAGTGGTGGGCAAAGTCATTACCAGTGGTTGGCAAAGTCATTAAAATTGTTTGGAAAAGTCATTTTTAGAGGTCGGATAAGTGATTAACAGTGGTGGGCAATGTCATTACCAGTGGTTGGCAAAGTCATTACAATTGTTTGGGAAAGTCATTTTTTGAGGTCGGATAAGTGATTAACAGTGGTGGGCAAAGTCATTACCAGTGGTTGGCAAAGTCATTACAATTGTTGGGCAAAGTCATTTTTAGAAGTCGGATAAATAATTAACAGTGGTGAGCAAAGTCATTTTAATTGTTGGGCAAATTCATTTTTAGAGGTCAGATGAGTGATTAACAGTGGTTTGCAAAGTCATTACAATTGTTGGGCAAAGTCATTTTTAGAGGTCGGATAAGTGATTAACAGTCGTGGGCAAAGTCATTACCAGTGGTTGGCAAAGTCATTACAATTGTTGGGCAAAGTCATTTTTATAGGTCGGATAAGTAATTTACAGTCGTGGGCAAAGTCATTACCAGTGGTTTGCAAAGTCATTAAAATTGTTTGGGAAAGTCATTTTTAGAGGTCGGATAAGTCATTAACAGTGGTGGGCAAAGTCATTACCAAAGGTTGGCAAAGTCATTACAATTGTTGGGCAAAGTCATATTTAGAAGTCGGATAAATAATTAACAGTGGTTTGCAAAGTCATTTCAATTTGGGACAAGTCATTTTTAGAGGTCGGATAGGTGATTAACAGTGGTTCGCAAAGTAATTAAATTGTTTGAAAAGTCATTTTTAGAGGTCAGATAAGTGATTAACAGTGGTGGCTAAAGTCATTACCAGTGGTTGGCAAAGTCATTACAATTGTTGGGCAAAGTCATTTTTAGAGGTCAGATGAGTGATTAACAGTGGTTTGCAAAGTCATTACAATTGTTGGGCAAAGTCATTTTTAGAGGTCGGATAAGTGATTAACAGTCGTGGGCAAAGTCATTACTAGTGGTTTGCAAAGTAATAACAATTGTTGGGCAAAGTCATTTTTAGAGGTCGGATAAGTGATTAACAGTGATGGGCAAAGTCATTACCAGTGGTTGGCAAAGTCATTACAATTGTTGGGCAAAGTCATTTTTAGAGGTCAGATGAGTGATTAACAGTGTTTTGCAAAGTCATTACAATTGTTGGGCAAAGTCATTCTTAGAGGTCGGATAAGTGATTAACAGTCGTGGGCAAAGTCATTACTAGTGGTTTGCAAAGTAATAACAATTGTTGGGCAAAGTCATTTTTAGAGGTCGGATAAGTGATTAACAGTGATGGGCAAAGTCATTACCAGTGGTTGGCAAAGTCATTACAATTGTTGGGCAAAGTCATTTTTAGAGGTCAGATGAGTGATTAACAGTGTTTTGCAAAGTCATTACAATTGTTGGGCAAAGTCATTCTTAGAGGTCGGATAAGTGATTAACAGTGGTGGGCAAAGTCATTACCAGTGGTTTGCAAAGTCATTACAATTGTTGGGCAAAGTCATTTTTAGAAGTCGGATAAATAATTAACAGTGGTTGGCAAAGTCATTACAATTGTTGGGCAATGTCATTTTTAGAGGTCGGATAAGTGATTAACAGTCGTGGGCAAAGTCATTACAATTGTTGGGCAAAGTCATTTTTAGAGGTCGGATAAGTGATTAACAGTCGTGGGCAAAGTCATTACCAGTGGTTTGCAAAGTCATTTTAATTGTTTGGGAAAGTCATTTTTAGAGGTCGGATAAGTCATTAACAGTGGTGGGCAAAGTCATTACCAAAGGTTGGCAAAGTCATTACAATTGTTGGGCAAAGTCATTTTTAGAAGTCGGATAAATAATTAACAGTGGTTGGCAAAGTCATTTCAATTTGGGACAAGTCATTTTTAGAGGTCGGATAGGTGATTAACAGTGGTTCGCAAAGTAATTAAATTGTTTGAAAAGTCATTTTTAGAGGTCGGATAAGTGATTAACAGTGGTGGGCAAAGTCATTACCAGTGTTTGGCAAAGTCATTACAATTGTTGGGCAAAGTCATTTTTAGAGGTCAAATGAGTGATTAACAGTGGTTTGCAAAGTCATTACAATTGTTGGGCAAAGTCATTTTTAGAGGTCGGATAAGTGATTAACAGTCGTGGGATAGTCATTACTAGTGGTTTGCAAAGTCATTACAATTGTTGGGCAAAGTCATTTTTAGAGGTCGGATAAGTGATTAACAGTGGTTCGCAAAGTAATTAAATTGTTTGGGAAAGTCATTTTAGGAGGTCGGATAAGTGATTAACAGTGGTGGGCAAAGTAATTACCAGTGGTTGGCAAAGTCATTAAAATTGTTTGGGAAAGTCATTTTTAGAGGTCGGATAAGTCATTAACAGTGGTGGGCAAAGTCATTACCAAAGGTTGGCAAAGTCATTACAATTGTTGGGCAAAGTCATATTAAGAAGTCGGATAAATAAATAACAGTGGTTGGCAAAGTCATTTCAATTTGGGACAAGTCATTTTTAGAGGTCGGATAGGTGATTAACAGTGGTTCGCAAAGTAATTAAATTGTTTGAAAAGTCATTTTTAGAGGTCGGATAAGTGATTAACAGTGGTGGGCAAAGTCATTACCAGTGGTTGGCAAAGTCATTACAATTGTTGGGCAAAGTCATTTTTAGAGGTCAGATGAGTGATTAACAGTGATGGGCAAAGTCATTACCAGTGGTTGGCAAAGTCATTACAATTGTTGGGCAAAGTCATTTTTAGAGGTCAGATGAGTGATTAACAGTGTTTTGCAAAGTCATTACAATTGTTGGGCAAAGTCATTCTTAGAGGTCGGATAAGTGATTAACAGTCGTGGGCAAAGTCATTCCCAATGTTTTGCAAAGTCATTACAATTGTTTGGGAAAGTCATTTTTTGAGGTCGGATAAGTGATTAACAGTGGTGGGCAAAGTCATTACCAGTGGTTTGCAAAGTCATTACAATTGTTGGGCAAAGTCATTTTTAGAAGTCGGATAAATAATTAACAGTGGTTGGCAAAGTCATTACAATTGTTGGGCAATGTCATTTTTAGAGGTCAGATGAGTGATTAACAGTGTTTTGCAAAGTCATTACAATTGTTGGGCAAAGTCATTCTTAGAGGTCGGATAAGTGATTAACAGTCGTGGGCAAAGTCATTCCCAATGTTTTGCAAAGTCATTACAATTGTTTGGGAAAGTCATTTTTTGAGGTCGGATAAGTGATTAACAGTGGTGGGCAAAGTCATTACCAGTGGTTTGCAAAGTCATTACAATTGTTGGGCAAAGTCATTTTTAGAAGTCGGATAAATAATTAACAGTGGTTGGCAAAGTCATTACAATTGTTGGGCAATGTCATTTTTAGAGGTCGGATAAGTGATTAACAGTCGTGGGCAAAGTCATTACAATTGTTGGGCAAAGTCATTTTTAGAGGTCGGATAAGTGATTAACAGTCGTGGGCAAAGTCATTACCAGTGGTTTGCAAAGTCATTAAAATTGTTTGGGAAAGTCATTTTTAGAGGTCGGATAAGTCATTAACAGTGGTGGGCAAAGTCATTACCAAAGGTTGGCAAAGTCATTACAATTGTTGGGCAAAGTCATTTTTAGAAGTCGGATAAATAATTAACAGTGGTTGGCAAAGTCATTTCAATTTGGGACAAGTCATTTTTAGAGGTCGGATAGGTGATTAACAGTGGTTCGCAAAGTAATTAAATTGTTTGAAAAGTCATTTTTAGAGGTCGGATAAGTGATTAACAGTGGTGGGCAAAGTCATTACCAGTGTTTGGCAAAGTCATTACAATTGTTGGGCAAAGTCATTTTTAGAGGTCAAATGAGTGATTAACAGTGGTTTGCAAAGTCATTACAATTGTTGGGCAAAGTCATTTTTAGAGGTCGGATAAGTGATTAACAGTCGTGGGATAGTCATTACTAGTGGTTTGCAAAGTCATTACAATTGTTGGGCAAAGTCATTTTTAGAGGTCGGATAAGTGATTAACAGTGGTTCGCAAAGTAATTAAATTGTTTGGGAAAGTCATTTTAGGAGGTCGGATAAGTGATTAACAGTGGTGGGCAAAGTAATTACCAGTGGTTGGCAAAGTCATTAAAATTGTTTGGGAAAGTCATTTTTAGAGGTCGGATAAGTCATTAACAGTGGTGGGCAAAGTCATTACCAAAGGTTGGCAAAGTCATTACAATTGTTGGGCAAAGTCATATTAAGAAGTCGGATAAATAAATAACAGTGGTTGGCAAAGTCATTTCAATTTGGGACAAGTCATTTTTAGAGGTCGGATAGGTGATTAACAGTGGTTCGCAAAGTAATTAAATTGTTTGAAAAGTCATTTTTAGAGGTCGGATAAGTGATTAACAGTGGTGGGCAAAGTCATTACCAGTGGTTGGCAAAGTCATTACAATTGTTGGGCAAAGTCATTTTTAGAGGTCAGATGAGTGATTAACAGTGATGGGCAAAGTCATTACCAGTGGTTGGCAAAGTCATTACAATTGTTGGGCAAAGTCATTTTTAGAGGTCAGATGAGTGATTAACAGTGTTTTGCAAAGTCATTACAATTGTTGGGCAAAGTCATTCTTAGAGGTCGGATAAGTGATTAACAGTCGTGGGCAAAGTCATTCCCAATGTTTTGCAAAGTCATTACAATTGTTTGGGAAAGTCATTTTTAGAGGTCGGATAAGTCATTAACAGTGGTGGGCAAAGTCATTACCAAAGGTTGGCAAAGTCATTACAATTGTTGGGCAAAGTCATATTAAGAAGTCGGATAAATAAATAACAGTGGTTGGCAAAGTCATTTCAATTTGGGACAAGTCATTTTTAGAGGTCGGATAGGTGATTAACAGTGGTTCGCAAAGTAATTAAATTGTTTGAAAAGTCATTTTTAGAGGTCGGATAAGTGATTAACAGTGGTGGGCAAAGTCATTACCAGTGGTTGGCAAAGTCATTACAATTGTTGGGCAAAGTCATTTTTAGAGGTCAGATGAGTGATTAACAGTGATGGGCAAAGTCATTACCAGTGGTTGGCAAAGTCATTACAATTGTTGGGCAAAGTCATTTTTAGAGGTCAGATGAGTGATTAACAGTGTTTTGCAAAGTCATTACAATTGTTGGGCAAAGTCATTCTTAGAGGTCGGATAAGTGATTAACAGTCGTGGGCAAAGTCATTCCCAATGTTTTGCAAAGTCATTACAATTGTTTGGGAAAGTCATTTTTTGAGGTCGGATAAGTGATTAACAGTGGTGGGCAAAGTCATTACCAGTGGTTTGCAAAGTCATTACAATTGTTGGGCAAAGTCATTTTTAGAAGTCGGATAAATAATTAACAGTGGTTGGCAAAGTCATTACAATTGTTGGGCAATGTCATTTTTAGAGGTCGGATAAGTGATTAACAGTCGTGGGCAAAGTCATTACAATTGTTGGGCAAAGTCATTTTTAGAGGTCGGATAAGTGATTAACAGTCGTGGGCAAAGTCATTACCAGTGGTTTGCAAAGTCATTAAAATTGTTTGGGAAATCATTTTTAGATGTCGGATAAGTCATTAACAGTGGTGGGCAAAGTCATTACCAAAGGTTGGCAAAGTCATTACAATTGTTGGGCAAAGTCATTTTTAAAGGTCGGATAAATAATTAACAGTGGTTGGCAAAGTCATTTCAATTTGGGCAAAGTCATTTTTAGAGGTCGGATAAGTGATTAACAGTGGTTGGCAAAGTAATTAAATTGTTTGGGAAAGTCATTTCTAGAGGTCGGATGAGTGATTAACAGTGGTGGGCAAAGTCATTACCAGTGGTTGGCAAAGTCATTACAATTGTTGGGCAAAGTCATTTTTAGAGGTCAGATGAGTGATTAACACTGGTTTGCAAAGTCATTACAATTGATGGGCAAAGTCATTCTAAGAGCTCGGAAAAGTGATTAACAGTCGTGGGCAAAGTCATTACCAGTGTTTTGCAAAGTCATTAAAATTGTTTGGAAAAGTCATTTTTAGAGGTCGGATAAGTGATTAACAGTGGTGGGCAATGTCATTACCAGTGGTTGGCAAAGTCATTACAATTGTTGGGCAAAGTCATTTTTAGAGGTCAGATGAATGATTAACAGTGGTTTGCAAAGTCATTACAATTGTTGGGCAAAGTCATTTTTAGAGGTCGGATAAGTGATTAACAGTCGTGGGCAAAGTCATTACCAGTGGTTGGCAAAGTCATTACAATTGTTGGGCAAAGTCATTTTTAGAGGTCGGATAAGTGATTAACAGTCGTGGGCAAAGTCATTACCAGTGGTTTGCAAAGTCATTAAAATTGTTTGGGAAAGTCATTTTTAGAGGTCGGATAAGTCATTAACAGTGGTGGACAAAGTCATTACCAAAGGTTGGCAAAGTCATTACAATTGTTGAGCAAAGTCATTTTTAGAAGTCGGATAAATAATTAACAGTGGTTGGCAAAGTCATTTCAATTTGGGACAAGTCATTTTTAGAGGTCGGATAGGTGATTAACAGTGGTTCGCAAAGTAATTAAATTGTTTGAAAAGTCATTTTTAGATGTCGGATAAGTGATTAACAGTGGTGGGCAAAGTCATTACCAGTGTTTGGCAAAGTCATTACAATTGTTGGGCAAAGTCATTTTTAGAGGTCAGATGAGTGATTAACAGTGGTTTGCAAAGTCATTACAATTGTTGGGCAAAGTCATTTTTAGAGGTCGGATAAGTGATTAACAGTCGTGGGATAGTCATTACTAGTGGTTTGCAAAGTCATTACAATTGTTGGGCAAAGTCATTTTTAGAGGTCGGATAAGTGATTAACAGTGGTGGGCAAAGTCATTACCAGTGGTTGGCAAAGTCATTACAATTGTTGGGCAAAGTCATTTTTAGAAGTCGGATAAATAATTACCAGTGGTTGGCAAAGTCATTACAATTGTTGGGCAAAGTCATTTTTAGAGGTCAGATGAGTGATTAACAGTGTTTTGCAAAGTCATTACAATTGTTGGGCAAAGTCATTTTTAGAGGTCGGATAAGTGATTAACGGTCGTGGGCAAGGTCATTACCAGTGGTTGGCAAAGTCATTACAATTGTTGGGCAAAGTCATTTTTATAGGTCGGATAAGTAATTTACAGTCGTGGGCAAAGTCATTACCAGTGGTTTGCAAAGTCATTAAAATTGTTTGGAAAGTCATTTTTAGAGGTCGGATAAGTCATTAACAGTGGTGGGCAAGGTCATTACCAAAGGTTGGCAAAGTCCTTACAATTGTTGGGCAAAGTCATTTTTAGAAGTCGGATAAATAATTAACAGTGGTTGGCAAAATCATTTCAATTTGGGACAAGTCATTTTTAGAGGTCGGATAGGTGATTAACAGTGGTTCGCAAAGTAATTAAATTGTTTGAAAAGTCATTTTTAGAGGTCGGATAAGTGATTAACAGTGGTTTGCAAAGTCATTACAATTGTTAAGCAAAGTCATTTTTAGAGGTCGGATAAGTGATTAACAGTCGTGGGCAAAGTCATTACTAGTGGTTTGCAAAGTAATAACAATTGTTGGGCAAAGTCATTTTTAGAGGTCGGATAAGTGATTAACAGTGATGGGCAAAGTCATTACCAGTGGTTGGCAAAGTCATTACAATTGTTGGGCAAAGTCATTTTTAGAGGTCAGATGAGTGATTAACAGTGTTTTGCAAAGTCATTACAATTGTTGGGCAAAGTCATTCTTAGAGGTCGGATAAGTGATTAACAGTGGTGGGCAAAGTCATTACCAGTGGTTGGCAAAGTCATTACAATTGTTTGGGAAAGTGATTTTTAGAGGTCGGATAAGTGATCAACAGTGGTGGGCGATGTCATTACCAGTGGTTGGCAAAGTCATTACAATTGTTTGGGAAAGTCATTTTTTGAGGTCGGATAAGTGATTAACAGTGGTGGGCAAAGTCATTACCAGTGGTTGGCAAAGTCATTACAATTGTTGGGCAAAGTCATTTATAGAAGTCGGATAAATAATTAACAGTGGTTGGCAAAGTCATTACAATTGTTGGGCAATGTCATTTTTAGGGGTCGGATAAGTGATTAACAGTGGTGGGCAAAGTCATTACTAGTGTTTTGCAAAGTAATAACAATTGTTCGGCAAAGTCATTCTTAGAGGTCGGATAAGTGATTAATAGTCGTGGGCATAGTCATTACAAGTGGTTTGCAAAGTAATAACAATTGTTTGGGAAAGTCATTTTTAGGGGTCGGATAAGTGATTAACAGTGGTGGGCAAAGTCATTACTAGTGGTTTGCAAAGTAATAACAATTGTTCGGCAAAGTCATTCTTAGAGGTCGGATAAGTGATTAATAGTCGTGGGCATAGTCATTACAAGTGGTTTGCAAAGTAATAACAATTGTTCGGCAAAGTCATTCTTAGAGGTCGGATAAGTGATTAATAGTCGTGGGCATAGTCATTACAAGTGGTTTGCAAAGTAATAACAATTGTTTGGGAAAGTCATTTTTAGAGGTCAGATAAGTGATTAATAGTGGTGGGAAAAGTCATTACCAGTGGTTGGCAAAGTCATTACAATTGTTGGGCAAAGTCATTTTTAGGGGTCGGATAAGTGATTAACAGTCGTGGGCAAAGTCATTATTAGTGGTTTGCAAAATCATTAAAATTGTTTGGGATAGTCATTTTTAGAGGTCGGATAAGTCATTAACAGTGGTGGGCAAAGTCATTACCAAAGGTTGGCAAAGTCATTACAATTGTTGGGAAAAGTCATTTTTAGAGGTCGGATAAGTGATTAACAGTGGTTAGCAAAGTAATTACATTGTTGGGCAAAGTCATTTTTAGAGGTCGGATAAGTGATTAACAGTGGTGGGCAAAGTCATTACAAATGTTGGGAAAAGTCATTTTTAGAGGTCGGATAAGTGATTAACAGTGGTTCGCAAAGTAATTAAATTGTTTGGGAAAGTCATTTTAAGAGGTCGGATAAGTGATTAACAGTGGTGGGCAAAGTCATTACTAGTGGTTTGCAAAGTAATAACAATTGTTCGGCAAAGTCATTCTTAGAGGTCGGATAAGTGATTAATAGTCGTGGGCAAAGTCATTACTAGTGGTTTGCAAAGAAATAACAATTGCTTGGGAAAGTCATTTTTAGAGGTCGGATAAGTGATTAACAGTGGTTCGCAAAGTAATTAAATTGTTTGGGAAAGTCATTTTTAGAGGTCGGATAAGTGATTAACAGTGGTGGGCAAAGTCATTACCAGTGGTTGGCAAAGTCATTACAATTGTTGGGAAAGGTCATTTTTAGAGGTCGGATAAGTGATTAACAGTGGTGGGAAAGGTCATTACTAGTGGTTTGCAAAGTAATAACAATTGTTCGGCAAAGTCATTCTTAGAGGTCGGATAAGTGATTAATAGTCGTGGGCATAGTCATTACAAGTGGTTTGCAAAGTAATAACAATTGTTTGGGAAAGTCATTTTTAGAGGTCGGATAAGTGATTAACAGTGGTTCGCAAAGTAATTAAATTGTTTGGGAAAGTCATTTTTAGAGGTCAGATAAGTGATTAACAGTGGTGGGAAAAGTCATTACCAGTGGTTGGCAAAGTCATTACAATTGTTGGGCAAAGTCATTTTTAGAGGTCGGATAAGTGATTAACAGTCGTGGGCAAAGTCATTACTAGTGGTTTGCAAAGTAATAACAATTGTTGGGCAAGGTCATTTTTAGAGGTCGGATAAGTGATTAACAGTGGTGGGCAAAGTCATTACCAAAAGTTGGCAAAGTCATTACAATTGTTGGGAAAAGTCATTTTTAGAGGTCGGATAAGTGATTAACAGTGGTGGGCAAAGTCATTACCAGTGGTTGGCAAAGTCATTACAAATATTGGGCAAAGTCATTTTTAGAGGTCGGATAAGTGATTAACAGTCGTGGGCAAAGTCATTATTAGTGGTTTGCAAAGTCATTAAAATTGTTTGGGATAGTCATTTTCAGAGGTCGGATAAGTGATTAACAGTGGTTAGCAAAGTAATTACATTGTTGGGCAAAGTCATTTTTAGAGGTCGGATAAGTGATTAACAGTGGTGGGCAAAGTCATTACAAATGTTGGGAAAAGTCATTTTTAGAGGTCGGATAAGTGATTAACAGTGGTTCGCAAAGTAATTAAATTGTTTGGGAAAGTAAGTTTTAGAGGTCGGATAAGTGATTAACAGTGGTGGGCAAAGTCATTACTAGTGGTTTGCAAAGTAATAACAATTGTTCGGCAAAGTCATTCTTAGAGGTCGGATAAGTGATTAATAGTCGTGGGCATAGTCATTACAAGTGGTTTGCAAAGTAATAACAATTGTTTGGGAAAGTCATTTTTAGAGGTCGGATAAGTGATTAACAGTGGTTCGCAAAGTAATTAAATTGTTTGGGAAAGTCATTTTTAGAGGTCAGATAAGTGATTAACAGTGGTGGGAAAAGTCATTACCAGTGGTTGTTAAAGTCATTACAATTGTTGGGCAAAGTCATTTTTAGAGGTCGGATAAGTGATTAACAGTCGTGGGCAAAGTCATTACTAGTGGTTTGCAAAGTAATAACAATTGTTGGGCAAGGTCATTTTTAGAGGTCGGATAAGTGATTAACAGTGGTGGGCAAAGTCATTACCAAAGGTTGGCAAAGTCATTACAATTGTTGGGAAAAGTCATTTTTAGAGGTCGGATAAGTGATTAACAGTGGTTAGCAAAGTAATTACATTGTTGGGCAAAGTCTTTTTTAGAGGTCGGATAAGTGATTAACAGTGGTGGGCAAAGTCATTACAAATGTTGGGAAAAGTCATTTTTAGAGGTCGGATAAGTGATTAACAGTGGTTCGCAAAGTAATTAAATAGTTTGGGAAAGTCATTTTTAGAGGTCGGATAAGTGATTAACAGTGGTGGGCAAAGTCATTACTAGTGGTTTGCAAAGTTATAACAATTGTTCGGCAAAGTCATTCTTAGAGGTCGGATAAGTGATTAATAGTCGTGGGCAAAGTCATTACTAGTGGTTTGCAAAGTAATAACAATTGCTTGGGAAAGTCATTTTTAGAGGTCGGATAAGTGATTAACAGTGGTTCGCAAAGTAATTAAATTGTTTGGGAAAGTCATTTTTAGAGGTCGGATAAGTGATTAACAGTGGTGGGCAAAGTCATTACCAGTGGTTGGCAAAGTCATTACAATTGTTGGGCATAGTCATTTTTAGAGGTCGGATAAGTGATTAACAGTGGTGGGCAAAGTCATTACCAGTGGTTGGCAAAGTCATTACAATTGTTGGGCAAAGTCATTTTTAGAGGTCGGATAAGTGATTAACAGTCGTGGGCAAAGTCATTATTAGTGGTTTGCAAAGTCATTAAAATTGTTTGGGATAGTCATTTTCAGAGGTCGGATAAGTCATTAACAGTGGTGGGCAAAGTCATTACCAAAGGTTGGCAAAGTCATTACAATTGTTGGGAAAAGTCATTTTTAGAGGTCGAATGAGTGATTAACAGTGGTTTGCAAAGTAATTACAATTGTTGGGCAAAGTCATTTTTAGAGGTCGGATAAGTTATTAACAGTGGTGGGCAAAGTCATTACAAATGTTGGGCAAAGTCATTTTTAGAGGTCGGATAAGTGATTAACAGTGGTTCGCAAAGTAATTAAATTGTTTGGGAAAGTCATTTTTAGAGGTCGGATAAGTGATTAACAGTGTTGGGCAAAGTCATTACAAATGTTGGGCAAAGTCATTTTTAGAGGTCGGATAAGTGATTAACAGTGGTTCGCAAAGTAATTAAATCGTTTGGGAAAGTCATTTTTAGAGGTCGGATAAGTGATTAACAGTGTTGGGCAAAGTCATTACAATTGTTGGGCAAAGTCATTTTCAGAGGTCAGATGAGTGATTAACAGTGGTTTGCAAAGTCATTACAATTGTTGGGCAAAGTCATTCTTAGAGGTCGGATAAGTGATTAACAGTCGTGGGCAAAGTCATTACTAGTGGTTTGCAAGGTAATAACAATTGTTTGGCAAAGTCATTTTTAGAGGTCGGATAAGTGATTAACAGTGGTTCGCAAAGTAATTAAATTGTTTGGGAAAGTCATTTTTAGAGGTCGGATAAGTGATTTACAGCGGTGGGCAAAGTCATTACCAGTGGTTGGCAAAGTCTTTACCAGTGGTTGGCAAAGTCATTACAATTGTTGGGCAAAGTCATTCTTAGTGGTCGGATAAGTAGTTAACAGTCGTGGGCAAAGTCATTACCAGTGTTTTGCAAATGCATTACAATTGTTTGGGAAAGTCATTTTTAAGGGTCGGATAAGTGATTAACAGTGGTGGGCAAAGTCATTACTAGTGGTTTTCAAAGCAATAACAATTGTTGGGCAAAGTCATTCTTAGAGGTCGGATAAGTGATTAATAGTCGTGGGCAAAGTAATTACTAGTGGTTTGCAAAGTAATGACAATTGTTGGGCAAAGTCATTTTTAGAGGTCGGATGAGTGATTAACAGTGGTTCGCAAAGTAATTAAATTGTTTGGGAAAGTCATTACAATTGTTGGGCAAAGTCATTTTTAGAGGTCAGATGAGTGATTAACAGTGGTTTGCAAAGTCATTACAATTAATGGGCAAAGTCATTCTTAGGGGTCGGATAAGTGATTAACAGTGGTGGGCAAAGTCATTACTAGTGGTTTGCAAAGTAATAACAATTGTTTGGCAAAGTCATTTTTAGAGGTCGGATAAGCGATTAACAGTGGTTCGCAAAGTAATTAAATTGTTTGGGAAAGTCATTTTTAGAGGTCGGATAAGTGATTAACAGTGGTGGGCAATGTCATTACCAGTGGTTGGCAAAGTCATTACAATTGTTTGGGAAAGTCATTTTTTGAAGTCGGATAAATAATTATCAGTGGTTGGCAAAGTCATTACAATTGTTGGGCAAAGTCATTTTTAGAGGTCAGATGAGTGATTAACAGTGGATTGCAAAGTCATTACAATTGTTTGGCAAAGTCATTTTTAGAGGTCGGATAAGAGATTAACAGTCGTGGGCAAAGTCATTACCAGTGGTTGGCATAGTCATTACAATTGTTGGGCAAAGTCATTTTTAGAGGTCGGATGAGTGATTAACAGTGGATTGCAAAGTCATTAAATTGTTTGAAAAGTCATTTTTAGAGGTCGGATAAGTGATTAACAGTGGTGGGCAAAGTCATTACCAGTGGTTGGCAAAGTCATTACAATTGTTGGGCAAAGTCATTTTTAGAGGTCAGATGAGTGATTAACAGTGGTTTGCAAAGTCATTACAATTGTTGGGCAAAGTCATTTTTAGAGGTCGGATAAGTGATTAACAGTCGTGGGCAAAGTCATTACTAGTGGTTTGCAAAGTAATAACAATTGTTGGGCAAGGTCATTTTTAGAGGTCGGATAAGTGATTAACAGTGATGGGCAAAGTCATTACCAGGGGTTGGCAAAGTCATTACAATTGTTGGGCAAAGTCATTTTTAGAGGTCAGATGAGTGATTAACAGTGTTTTGCAAAGTCATTACAATTGTTGGGCAAAGTCATTCTTAGAGGTCGGATAAGTGATTAACAGTCGTGGGCAAAGTCATTACCAGTGTTTTGCAAAGTCACTAAAATTGTTTGGGAAAGTCATTTTTAGAAGTCGGATAAATAATTAACAGTGGTTGGCAAAGTCATTATAATTGTTGGGCAATGTCATTTTTAGAGGTCGGATAAGTGATTTACAGTCGTGGGCAAAGTCATTACCAGTGGTTGGCAAAGTCATTACAATTGTTGGGCAAAGTCATTTTTAGAGGTCGGATAAGTGATTAATAGTGGTGGGCAAAGTCATTACCAGTGGTTAGCAAAGTCATTAAAATTGTTTGGGAAAGTCATTTTTATAGGTCGGATTAGTGATTTACAGTGGTTAGCAATGTCATTACCAGTGGTTGGCAAAGTCATTACAATTGTTTGGGAAAGTCATTTTTTGAGGTCGGATAAGTGATTAACAGTGGTGGGCAAAGTCATTACCAGTGGTTGGCAAAGTCATTACAATTGTTGGGCAAAGTCATTTTTAGAAGTCGGATAAATAATTAACAGTGGTTGGCATAGTCATTACAATTGTTGGGCAATGTCATTTTTAGAGGTCGGATAAGTGATTAACAGTGGTGGGCAAAGTCATTATAAGTGGTTTGCAAAGTCATTAAAATTGTTTGGGATAGTCATTTTTAGAGGTCGGATATGTCATTAACAGTGGTGGGCAAAGTCATTACCAAAGGTTGGCAAAGTCATTACAATTGTTGGGAAAAGTCATTTTTAGAGGTCGAATAAGTGATTAACAGTGGTTCGCAAAGTAATTACAATTGTTGGGCAAAGTCATTTTTAGATGTCGGATAAGTGATTAACAGTGGTGGGCAAAGTCATTACAAATGTTGGGCAAAGTCATTTTTAGAGGTCGGATAAGTGATTAACAGTGGTGGTCAAAGTCATTACCAGTGGTTGGCAAAGTCATTACAATTGTTGGGCAAAGTCATTTTTAGAGGTCAGATGAGTGATTAACAGTGGTTTGCAAAGTCATTACAATTGTTGGGCAAAGTCATTCTTAGAGGTTGGATAAGTGATTAACAGTCGTGGGCAAAGTCATTACTAGTGGTTTGCAAAGTAATAACAATTGTTTGGCAAAGTCATTTTTAGAGGTCGGATAAGTGATTAACAGTGGTTCGCAAAGTAATTAAATTGTTTGGGAAAGTCATTTTTATAGGTCGGATTAGTGATTTACAGTGGTTAGCAATGTCATTACCAGTGGTTGGCAAAGTCATTACAATTGTTTGGGAAAGTCATTTTTTGAGGTCGGATAAGTGATTAACAGTGGTGGGCAAAGTCATTACCAGTGGTTGGCAAAGTCATTACAATTGTTGGGCAAAGTCATTTTTAGAAGTCGGATAAATAATTAACAGTGGTTGGCAAAGTCATTACAATTGTTGGGCAATGTCATTTTTAGAGGTCGGATAAGTGATTAACAGTGGTGGGCAAAGTCATTATAAGTGGTTTGCAAAGTCATTAAAATTGTTTGGGATAGTCATTTTTAGAGGTCGGATATGTCATTAACAGTGGTGGGCAAAGTCATTACCAAAGGTTGTCAAAGTCATTACAATTGTTGGGAAAAGTCATTTTTAGAGGTCGAATAAGTGATTAACAGTGGTTCGCAAAGTAATTACAATTGTTGGGCAAAGTCATTTTTAGATGTCGGATAAGTGATTAATAGTGGTGGGCAAAGTCATTACAAATGTTGGGCAAAGTCATTTTTAGAGGTCGGATAAGTGATTAACAGTGGTGGTCAAAGTCATTACCAGTGGTTGGCAAAGTCATTACAATTGTTGGGCAAAGTCATTTTTAGAGGTCAGATGAGTGATTAACAGTGGTTTGCAAAGTCATTACAATTGTTTGGGAAAGTCATTTTTAGAGGTCGGATAAGTGATTTACAGTCGTGGGCAAAGTTATTACCAGTGGTTGGCAAAGTCATTACAATTGTTGGGCAAAGTCATTTTTAGAGGTCGGATAAGTGATTAACAGTCGTGGGCAAAGTCATTACCAGTGGTTTGCAAAGTCATTAAAATTGTTTGGGAAAGTCATTTTTAGAGGTCGGATAAGTGATTAACAGTGGTTCGCAGAGTAATGAAATTGTTTGGGAAAGTCATTTTTAGAGGTCGGATAAGTGATTTACAGTGGTTGGCAAAGTCATTACAATTGTTGGGCATAGTCATTTTTAGAGGTCGGATAAGTGATTAACAGTGGTGGGCAAAGTCATTACAATTGTTGGGCAAAGTCATTTTTAGAGGTCGGATAAGTGATTAACAGTCGTTGGCAAAGTCATTACCAGTGTTTTGCAAAGTCATTAAAATTGTTTGGAAAAGTCATTTTTAGAGGTCGGTTAGTGATTAACAGTGGTGGGCAATGTCATTACCAGTTATTGGCAAAGTCATTACAATTGTTTGGGAAAGTCATTTTTTGAGGTCGGATAAGTGATTAACAGTGGTGGGCAAAGTCATTACCAGTGGTTGGCAAAGTCATTACAATTGTTGGGCAAAGTCATTTTTAGAAGTCGGATAAATAATTAACAGTGGTTGGCAAAGTCATTACAATTGTTGGGCAATGTCATTTTTAGAGGTCGGATAAGTGATTTACAGTCGTGGGCAAAGTCATTACCAGTGGTTGGCAAAGTCATTACAATTGTTGGGCAAAGTCATTTTTAGAGGTTGGATAAGTGATTAACAGTCGTGGGCAAAGTCATTACCAGTGGTTTGCAAAGTCATTAAAATTGTTTGGGAAAGTCATTTTTATAGGTCGGATTAGTGATTTACAGTGGTTAGCAAAGTGATTGCAATTGTTGGGCAGAGTCATTTTTAGAGGTCAGATAAGTGATTAACAGTGGTGGGAAAAGTCATTACCAGTGGTTGGCAAAGTCATTACAATTGTTGGGCAAAGTCATTTTTATAGGTCGGATAAGTGATTAACAGTCGTGGGCAAAGTCATTATTAGTGGTTTGCAAAGTCATTAAAATTGTTTGGGATAGTCATTTTTAGAGGTCGGATATGTCATTAACAGTGGTGGGCAAAGTCATTACCAAAGGTTGGCAAAGTCATTACAATTGTTGGGCAAAGTCATTTTTAGAGGTCAGATGAGTGATTAACAGTGTTTTGCAAAGTCATTACAATTGTTGGGCAAAGTCATTCTTAGAGGTCGGATAAGTGATTAACAGTGGTGGGCAAAGTCATTACAAATGTTGGGCAAAGTCATTTTTAGAGGTCGGATAACTGATTAACAGTGGTTCGCAAAGTAATTTAATTGTTTGGGAAAGTCATTTTTAGAGGTCGGATAAGTGATTAACAGAGGTGGGCAAAGTCATTACCAGTGGTTGGCAAAGTCATTACAATTGTTGGGCAAAGTCATTTTTAGAGGTCAGATGAGTGATTAACAGTGATTTGCAAAGTCATTACAATTGTTGGGCAAAGTCATTCTTAGAGGTCGGATAAGTGATTAACAGTCGTGGGCAAAGTCATTACTAGTGGTTTGCAAAGTAATAACAATAATTTGGCAAAGTCATTTTTAGAGGTCGGATAAGTGATTAACAGTGGTTCGCAAAGTAATTAAATTGTTTGGGAAAGTCATTTTTAGAGGTCGGATAAGTGATTAACAGTGGTGGGCAAAGTCATTACTAGTGGTTTGCAAAGTAATAACAATTGTTCGGCAAAGTCATTCTTAGAGGTCGGATAAGTGATTAATAGCCGTGGGCAAAGTCATTACTAGTGGTTTGCAAAGTAATAACAGTTGTTTGGGAAAGTCATTTTTAGAGGTCGGATAAGTGATTAACAGTGGTTCGCAAAGTAATTAAATTGTTTGGGAAAGTCATTTTTAGAGGTCGGATGAGTGATTTACAGTGGTGGGCAAAGTCATTACCAGTGGTTGGCAAAGTCATTACAATTGTTGGGCATAGTCATTTTTAGAGGTCGGATAAGTGATTAACAGTGGTGGGCAAAGTCATTACAATTGTTGGGCAAAGTCATTTTTAGAGGTCGGATAAGTGATTAACAGTCGTTGGCAAAGTCATTACCAGTGTTTTGCAAAGTCATTAAAATTGTTTGGAAAAGTCATTTTTAGAGGTCGGTTAGTGATTAACGGTGGTGGGCAATGTCATTACCAGTTGTTGGCAAAGTCATTACAATTGTTTGGGAAAATCATTTTTTGAGGTCGGATAAGTGATTAACAGTGGTGGGCAAAGTCATTACCAGTGGTTGGCAAAGTCATTACAATTGTTGGGCTAAGTCATTTTTAGAAGTCGGATAAATAATTAACAGTGGTTGGCAAAGTCATTACAATTGTTGGGCAATGTCATTTTTAGAGGTCGGATAAGTGATTTACAGTCGTGGGCAAAGTCATTACCAGTGGTTGGCAAAGTCATTACAATTGTTGGGCAAAGTCATTTTTAGAGGTTGGATAAGTGATTAACAGTCGTGGGCAAAGTCATTACCAGTGGTTTGCAAAGTCATTAAAATTGTTTGGGAAAGTCATTTTTATAGGTCGGATTAGTGATTTACAGTGGTTAGCAAAGTGATTGCAATTGTTGGGCAGAGTCATTTTTAGAGGTCAGATAAGTGATTAACAGTGGTGGGAAAAGTTATTACCAGTGGTTGGCAAAGTCATTACAATTGTTGGGCAAAGTCATTCTTAGAGGTCGGATAAGTGATTAACAGTGGTGGGCAATGTCATTACCAGTGGTTGGCAAAGTCATTACAATTGTTTGGGAAAGTCATTTTTTGAAGTCGGATAAATAATTATCAGTGGTTGGCAAAGTCATTACAATTGTTGGGCAAAGTCATTTTTAGAGGTCAGATGAGTGATTAACAGTGGATTGCAAAGTCATTACAATTGTTTGGCAAAGTCATTTTTAGAGGTCGGATAAGAGATTAACAGTCGTGGGCAAAGTCATTACCAGTGGTTGGCATAGTCATTACAATTGTTGGGCAAAGTCATTTTTAGAGGTCGGATGAGTGATTAACAGTGGATTGCAAAGTCATTAAATTGTTTGAAAAGTCATTTTTAGAGGTCGGATAAGTGATTAACAGTGGTGGGCAAAGTCATTACCAGTGGTTGGCAAAGTCATTACAATTGTTGGGCAAAGTCATTTTTAGAGGTCAGATGAGTGATTAACAGTGGTTTGCAAAGTCATTACAATTGTTGGGCAAAGTCATTTTTAGAGGTCGGATAAGTGATTAACAGTCGTGGGCAAAGTCATTACTAGTGGTTTGCAAAGTAATAACAATTGTTGGGCAAGGTCATTTTTAGAGGTCGGATAAGTGATTAACAGTGATGGGCAAAGTCATTACCAGGGGTTGGCAAAGTCATTACAATTGTTGGGCAAAGTCATTTTTAGAGGTCAGATGAGTGATTAACAGTGTTTTGCAAAGTCATTACAATTGTTGGGCAAAGTCATTCTTAGAGGTCGGATAAGTGATTAACAGTCGTGGGCAAAGTCATTACCAGTGTTTTGCAAAGTCACTAAAATTGTTTGGGAAAGTCATTTTTAGAAGTCGGATAAATAATTAACAGTGGTTGGCAAAGTCATTACAATTGTTGGGCAATGTCATTTTTAGAGGTCGGATAAGTGATTTACAGTCGTGGGCAAAGTCATTACCAGTGGTTGGCAAAGTCATTACAATTGTTGGGCAAAGTCATTTTTAGAGGTCGGATAAGTGATTAACAGTGGTGGGCAAAGTCATTACCAGTGGTTAGCAAAGTCATTAAAATTGTTTGGGAAAGTCATTTTTATAGGTCGGATTAGTGATTTACAGTGGTTAGCAATGTCATTACCAGTGGTTGGCAAAGTCATTACAATTGTTTGGGAAAGTCATTTTTTGAGGTCGGATAAGTGATTAACAGTGGTGGGCAAAGTCATTACCAGTGGTTGGCAAAGTCATTACAATTGTTGGGCAAAGTCATTTTTAGAAGTCGGATAAATAATTAACAGTGGTTGGCAAAGTCATTACAATTGTTGGGCAATGTCATTTTTAGAGGTCGGATAAGTGATTAACAGTGGTGGGCAAAGTCATTATAAGTGGTTTGCAAAGTCATTAAAATTGTTTGGGATAGTCATTTTTAGAGGTCGGATATGTCATTAACAGTGGTGGGCAAAGTCATTACCAAAGGTTGGCAAAGTCATTACAATTGTTGGGAAAAGTCATTTTTAGAGGTCGAATAAGTGATTAACAGTGGTTCGCAAAGTAATTACAATTGTTGGGCAAAGTCATTTTTAGATGTCGGATAAGTGATTAACAGTGGTGGGCAAAGTCATTACAAATGTTGGGCAAAGTCATTTTTAGAGGTCGGATAAGTGATTAACAGTGGTGGTCAAAGTCATTACCAGTGGTTGGCAAAGTCATTACAATTGTTGGGCAAAGTCATTTTTAGAGGTCAGATGAGTGATTAACAGTGGTTTGCAAAGTCATTACAATTGTTGGGCAAAGTCATTCTTAGAGGTTGGATAAGTGATTAACAGTCGTGGGCAAAGTCATTACTAGTGGTTTGCAAAGTAATAACAATTGTTTGGCAAAGTCATTTTTAGAGGTCGGATAAGTGATTAACAGTGGTTCGCAAAGTAATTAAATTGTTTGGGAAAGTCATTTTTATAGGTCGGATTAGTGATTTACAGTGGTTAGCAATGTCATTACCAGTGGTTGGCAAAGTCATTACAATTGTTTGGGAAAGTCATTTTTGAGGTCGGATAAGTGATTAACAGTGGTGGGCAAAGTCATTACCAGTGGTTGGCAAAGTCATTACAATTGTTGGGCAAAGTCATTTTTAGAAGTCGGATAAATAATTAACAGTGGTTGGCAAAGTCATTACAATTGTTGGGCAATGTCATTTTTAGAGGTCGGATAAGTGATTAACAGTGGTGGGCAAAGTCATTATAAGTGGTTTGCAAAGTCATTAAAATTGTTTGGGATAGTCATTTTTAGAGGTCGGATATGTCATTAACAGTGGTGGGCAAAATCATTACCAAAGGTTGTCAAAGTCATTACAATTGTTGGGAAAAGTCATTTTTAGAGGTCGAATAAGTGATTAACAGTGGTTCGCAAAGTAATTACAATTGTTGGGCAAAGTCATTTTTAGATGTCGGATAAGTGATTAATAGTGGTGGGCAAAGTCATTACAAATGTTGGGCAAAGTCATTTTTAGAGGTCGGATAAGTGATTAACAGTGGTGGTCAAAGTCATTACCAGTGGTTGGCAAAGTCATTACAATTGTTGGGCAAAGTCATTTTTAGAGGTCAGATGAGTGATTAACAGTGGTTTGCAAAGTCATTACAATTGTTTGGGAAAGTCATTTTTAGAGGTCGGATAAGTGATTTACAGTCGTGGGCAAAGTTATTACCAGTGGTTGGCAAAGTCATTACAATTGTTGGGCAAAGTCATTTTTAGAGGTCGGATAAGTGATTAACAGTCGTGGGCAAAGTCATTACCAGTGGTTTGCAAAGTCATTAAAATTGTTTGGGAAAGTCATTTTTAGAGGTCGGATAAGTGATTAACAGTGGTTCGCAGAGTAATGAAATTGTTTGGGAAAGTCATTTTTAGAGGTCGGATAAGTGATTTACAGTGGTGGGCAAAGTCATTACCAGTGGTTGGCAAAGTCATTACAATTGTTGGGCATAGTCATTTTTAGAGGTCGGATAAGTGATTAACAGTGGTGGGCAAAGTCATTACAATTGTTGGGCAAAGTCATTTTTAGAGGTCGGATAAGTGATTAACAGTCGTTGGCAAAGTCATTACCAGTGTTTTGCAAAGTCATTAAAATTGTTTGGAAAAGTCATTTTTAGAGGTCGGTTAGTGATTAACAGTGGTGGGCAATGTCATTACCAGTTGTTGGCAAAGTCATTACAATTGTTTGGGAAAGTCATTTTTTGAGGTCGGATAAGTGATTAACAGTGGTGGGCAAAGTCATTACCAGTGGTTGGCAAAGTCATTACAATTGTTGGGCAAAGTCATTTTTAGAAGTCGGATAAATAATTAACAGTGGTTGGCAAAGTCATTACAATTGTTGGGCAATGTCATTTTTAGAGGTCGGATAAGTGATTTACAGTCGTGGGCAAAGTCATTACCAGTGGTTGGCAAAGTCATTACAATTGTTGGGCAAAGTCATTTTTAGAGGTTGGATAAGTGATTAACAGTCGTGGGCAAAGTCATTACCAGTGGTTTGCAAAGTCATTAAAATTGTTTGGGAAAGTCATTTTTATAGGTCGGATTAGTGATTTACAGTGGTTAGCAAAGTGATTGCAATTGTTGGGCAGAGTCATTTTTAGAGGTCAGATAAGTGATTAACAGTGGTGGGAAAAGTCATTACCAGTGGTTGGCAAAGTCATTACAATTGTTGGGCAAAGTCATTTTTATAGGTCGGATAAGTGATTAACAGTCGTGGGCAAAGTCATTATTAGTGGTTTGCAAAGTCATTAAAATTGTTTGGGATAGTCATTTTTAGAGGTCGGATATGTCATTAACAGTGGTGGGCAAAGTCATTACCAAAGGTTGGCAAAGTCATTACAATTGTTGGGCAAAGTCATTTTTAGAGGTCAGATGAGTGATTAACAGTGTTTTGCAAAGTCATTACAATTGTTGGGCAAAGTCATTCTTAGAGGTCGGATAAGTGATTAACAGTGGTGGGCAAAGTCATTACAAATGTTGGGCAAAGTCATTTTTAGAGGTCGGATAACTGATTAACAGTGGTTCGCAAAGTAATTTAATTGTTTGGGAAAGTCATTTTTAGAGGTCGGATAAGTGATTAACAGAGGTGGGCAAAGTCATTACCAGTGGTTGGCAAAGTCATTACAATTGTTGGGCAAAGTCATTTTTAGAGGTCAGATGAGTGATTAACAGTGATTTGCAAAGTCATTACAATTGTTGGGCAAAGTCATTCTTAGAGGTCGGATAAGTGATTAACAGTCGTGGGCAAAGTCATTACTAGTGGTTTGCAAAGTAATAACAATAATTTGGCAAAGTCATTTTTAGAGGTCGGATAAGTGATTAACAGTGGTTCGCAAAGTAATTAAATTGTTTGGGAAAGTCATTTTTAGAGGTCGGATAAGTGATTAACAGTGGTGGGCAAAGTCATTACTAGTGGTTTGCAAAGTAATAACAATTGTTCGGCAAAGTCATTCTTAGAGGTCGGATAAGTGATTAATAGTCGTGGGCAAAGTCATTACTAGTGGTTTGCAAAGTAATAACAATTGTTTGGGAAAGTCATTTTTAGAGGTCGGATAAGTGATTAACAGTGGTTCGCAAAGTAATTAAATTGTTTGGGAAAGTCATTTTTAGAGGTCGGATGAGTGATTTACAGTGGTGGGCAAAGTCATTACCAGTGGTTGGCAAAGTCATTACAATTGTTGGGCATAGTCATTTTTAGAGGTCGGATAAGTGATTAACAGTGGTGGGCAAAGTCATTACAATTGTTGGGCAAAGTCATTTTTAGAGGTCGGATAAGTGATTAACAGTCGTTGGCAAAGTCATTACCAGTGTTTTGCAAAGTCATTAAAATTGTTTGGAAAAGTCATTTTTAGAGGTCGGTTAGTGATTAACGGTGGTGGGCAATGTCATTACCAGTTGTTGGCAAAGTCATTACAATTGTTTGGGAAAGTCATTTTTTGAGGTCGGATAAGTGATTAACAGTGGTGGGCAAAGTCATTACCAGTGGTTGGCAAAGTCATTACAATTGTTGGGCTAAGTCATTTTTAGAAGTCGGATAAATAATTAACAGTGGTTGGCAAAGTCATTACAATTGTTGGGCAATGTCATTTTTAGAGGTCGGATAAGTGATTTACAGTCGTGGGCAAAGTCATTACCAGTGGTTGGCAAAGTCATTACAATTGTTGGGCAAAGTCATTTTTAGAGGTTGGATAAGTGATTAACAGTCGTGGGCAAAGTCATTACCAGTGGTTTGCAAAGTCATTAAAATTGTTTGGGAAAGTCATTTTTATAGGTCGGATTAGTGATTTACAGTGGTTAGCAAAGTGATTGCAATTGTTGGGCAGAGTCATTTTTAGAGGTCAGATAAGTGATTAACAGTGGTGGGAAAAGTCATTACCAGTGGTTGGCAAAGTCATTACAATTGTTGGGCAAAGTCATTTTTATAGGTCGGATAAGTGATTAACAGTCGTGGGCAAAGTCATTATTAGTGGTTTGCAAAGTCATTAAAATTGTTTGGGATAGTCATTTTTAGAGGTCGGATATGTCATTAACAGTGGTGGGCAAAGTCATTACCAAAGGTTGGCAAAGTCATTACAATTGTTGGGCAAAGTCATTTTTAGAGGTCAGATGAGTGATTAACAGTGTTTTGCAAAGTCATTACAATTGTTGGGCAAAGTCATTCTTAGAGGTCGGATAAGTGATTAACAGTGGTGGGCAAAGTCATTACAAATGTTGGGCAAAGTCATTTTTAGAGGTCGGATAACTGATTAACAGTGGTTCGCAAAGTAATTTAATTGTTTGGGAAAGTCATTTTTAGAGGTCGGATAAGTGATTAACAGAGGTGGGCAAAGTCATTACCAGTGGTTGGCAAAGTCATTACAATTGTTGGGCAAAGTCATTTTTAGAGGTCAGATGAGTGATTAACAGTGATTTGCAAAGTCATTACAATTGTTGGGCAAAGTCATTCTTAGAGGTCGGATAAGTGATTAACAGTCGTGGGCAAAGTCATTACTAGTGGTTTGCAAAGTAATAACAATAATTTGGCAAAGTCATTTTTAGAGGTCGGATAAGTGATTAACAGTGGTTCGCAAAGTAATTAAATTGTTTGGGAAAGTCATTTTTAGAGGTCGGATAAGTGATTAACAGTGGTGGGCAAAGTCATTACTAGTGGTTTGCAAAGTAATAACAATTGTTCGGCAAAGTCATTCTTAGAGGTCGGATAAGTGATTAATAGTCGTGGGCAAAGTCATTACTAGTGGTTTGCAAAGTAATAACAATTGTTTGGGAAAGTCATTTTTAGAGGTCGGATAAGTGATTAACAGTGGTTCGCAAAGTAATTAAATTGTTTGGGAAAGTCATTTTTAGAGGTCGGATGAGTGATTTACAGTGGTGGGCAAAGTCATTACCAGTGGTTGGCAAAGTCATTACAATTGTTGGGCATAGTCATTTTTAGAGGTCGGATAAGTGATTAACAGTGGTGGGCAAAGTCATTACAATTGTTGGGCAAAGTCATTTTTAGAGGTCGGATAAGTGATTAACAGTCGTTGGCAAAGTCATTACCAGTGTTTTGCAAAGTCATTAAAATTGTTTGGAAAAGTCATTTTTAGAGGTCGGTTAGTGATTAACGGTGGTGGGCAATGTCATTACCAGTTGTTGGCAAAGTCATTACAATTGTTTGGGAAAGTCATTTTTTGAGGTCGGATAAGTGATTAACAGTGGTGGGCAAAGTCATTACCAGTGGTTGGCAAAGTCATTACAATTGTTGGGCTAAGTCATTTTTAGAAGTCGGATAAATAATTAACAGTGGTTGGCAAAGTCATTACAATTGTTGGGCAATGTCATTTTTAGAGGTCGGATAAGTGATTTACAGTCGTGGGCAAAGTCATTACCAGTGGTTGGCAAAGTCATTACAATTGTTGGGCAAAGTCATTTTTAGAGGTTGGATAAGTGATTAACAGTCGTGGGCAAAGTCATTACCAGTGGTTTGCAAAGTCATTAAAATTGTTTGGGAAAGTCATTTTTATAGGTCGGATTAGTGATTTACAGTGGTTAGCAAAGTGATTGCAATTGTTGGGCAGAGTCATTTTTAGAGGTCAGATAAGTGATTAACAGTGGTGGGAAAAGTCATTACCAGTGGTTGGCAAAGTCATTACAATTGTTGGGCAAAGTCATTTTTATAGGTCGGATAAGTGATTAACAGTCGTGGGCAAAGTCATTATTAGTGGTTTGCAAAGTCATTAAAATTGTTTGGGATAGTCATTTTTAGAGGTCGGATATGTCATTAACAGTGGTGGGCAGAGTCATTACCAAAGGTTGGCAAAGTCATTACAATTGTTGGGCAAAGTCATTTTTAGAGGTCAGATGAGTGATTAACAGTGTTTTGCAAAGTCATTACAATTGTTGGGCAAAGTCATTCTTAGAGGTCGGATAAGTGATTAACAGTGGTGGGCAAAGTCATTACAAATGTTGGGCAAAGTCATTTTTAGAGGTCGGATAACTGATTAACAGTGGTTCGCAAAGTAATTAAATTGTTTGGGAAAGTCATTTTTAGAGGTCGGATAAGTGATTAACAGAGGTGGGCAAAGTCATTACCAGTGGTTGGCAAAGTCATTACAATTGTTGGGCAAAGTCATTTTTAGAGGTCAGATGAGTGATTAACAGTGATTTGCAAAGTCATTACAATTGTTGGGCAAAGTCATTCTTAGAGGTCGGATAAGTGATTAACAGTCGTGGGCAAAGTCATTACTAGTGGTTTGCAAAGTAATAACAATAGTTTGGCAAAGTCATTTTTAGAGGTCGGATAAGTGATTAACAGTGGTTCGCAAAGTAATTAAATTGTTTGGGAAAGTCATTTTTAGAGGTCGGATAAGTGATTAACAGTGGTGGGCAAAGTCATTACTAGTGGTTTGCAAAGTAATAACAATTGTTCGGCAAAGTCATTCTTAGAGGTCGGATAAGTGATTAATAGTCGTGGGCAAAGTCATTACTAGTGGTTTGCAAAGTAATAACAATTGTTTGGGAAAGTCATTTTTAGAGGTCGGATAAGTGATTAACAGTGGTTCGCAAAGTAATTAAATTGTTTGGGAAAGTCATTTTTAGAGGTCGGATAAGTGATTAACAGTGGTGGGCAAAGTCATTACCAGTGGTTGGCAAAGTCATTACAATTGTTGGGCATAGTCATTTTTAGAGGTCGGATAAGTGATTAACAGTGGTTCGCAAAGTAATTAAATTGTTTGGGAAAGTCATTTTTAGAGGTCGGATAAGTGATTAACAGTGGTGGGCAAAGTCATTACTAGTGGTTTGCAAAGTAATAACAATTGTTCGGCAAAGTCATTCTTAGAGGTCGGATAAGTGATTAATAGTCGTGGGCAAAGTCATTACTAGTGGTTTGCAAAGTAATAACAATTGTTTGGGAAAGTCATTTTTAGAGGTCGGATAAGTGATTAACAGTGGTTCGCAAAGTAATTAAATTGTTTGGGAAAGTCATTTTTAGAGGTCGGATGAGTGATTTACAGTGGTGGGCAAAGTCATTACCAGTGGTTGGCAAAGTCATTACAATTGTTGGGCATAGTCATTTTTAGAGGTCGGATAAGTGATTAACAGTGGTGGGCAAAGTCATTACAATTGTTGGGCAAAGTCATTTTTAGAGGTCGGATAAGTGATTAACAGTCGTTGGCAAAGTCATTACCAGTGTTTTGCAAAGTCATTAAAATTGTTTGGAAAAGTCATTTTTAGAGGTCGGTTAGTGATTAACGGTGGTGGGCAAAGTCATTACCAGTGGTTGGCAAAGTCATTACAATTGTTGGGCTAAGTCATTTTTAGAAGTCGGATAAATAATTAACAGTGGTTGGCAAAGTCATTACAATTGTTGGGCAATGTCATTTTTAGAGGTCGGATAAGTGATTTACAGTCGTGGGCAAAGTCATTACCAGTGGTTGGCAAAGTCATTACAATTGTTGGGCAAAGTCATTTTTAGAGGTTGGATAAGTGATTAACAGTCGTGGGCAAAGTCATTACCAGTGGTTTGCAAAGTCATTAAAATTGTTTGGGAAAGTCATTTTTATAGGTCGGATTAGTGATTTACAGTGGTTAGCAAAGTGATTGCAATTGTTGGGCAGAGTCATTTTTAGAGGTCAGATAAGTGATTAACAGTGGTGGGAAAAGTCATTACCAGTGGTTGGCAAAGTCATTACAATTGTTGGGCAAAGTCATTTTTATAGGTCGGATAAGTGATTAACAGTCGTGGGCAAAGTCATTATTAGTGGTTTGCAAAGGCATTACAATTGTTGGGCAAAGTCATTTTTAGAGGTCGGATATGTCATTAACAGTGGTGGGCAGAGTCATTACCAAAGGTTGGCAAAGTCATTACAATTGTTGGGCAAAGTCATTTTTAGAGGTCAGATGAGTGATTAACAGTGTTTTGCAAAGTCATTACAATTGTTGGGCAAAGTCATTCTTAGAGGTCGGATAAGTGATTAACAGTGGTGGGCAAAGTCATTACAAATGTTGGGCAAAGTCATTTTTAGAGGTCGGATAACTGATTAACAGTGGTTCGCAAAGTAATTAAATTGTTTGGGAAAGTCATTTTTAGAGGTCGGATAAGTGATTAACAGAGGTGGGCAAAGTCATTACCAGTGGTTGGCAAAGTCATTACAATTGTTGGGCAAAGTCATTTTTAGAGGTCAGATGAGTGATTAACAGTGATTTGCAAAGTCATTACAATTGTTGGGCAAAGTCATTCTTAGAGGTCGGATAAGTGATTAACAGTCGTGGGCAAAGTCATTACTAGTGGTTTGCAAAGTAATAACAATAGTTTGGCAAAGTCATTTTTAGAGGTCGGATAAGTGATTAACAGTGGTTCGCAAAGTAATTAAATTGTTTGGGAAAGTCATTTTTAGAGGTCGGATAAGTGATTAACAGTGGTGGGCAAAGTCATTACTAGTGGTTTGCAAAGTAATAACAATTGTTCGGCAAAGTCATTCTTAGAGGTCGGATAAGTGATTAATAGTCGTGGGCAAAGTCATTACTAGTGGTTTGCAAAGTAATAACAATTGTTTGGGAAAGTCATTTTTAGAGGTCGGATAAGTGATTAACAGTGGTTCGCAAAGTAATTAAATTGTTTGGGAAAGTCATTTTTAGAGGTCGGATAAGTGATTAACAGTGGTGGGCAAAGTCATTACCAGTGGTTGGCAAAGTCATTACAATTGTTGGGCATAGTCATTTTTAGAGGTCGGATAAGTGATTAACAGTGGTGGGCAAAGTCATTACAATTGTTGGGCAAAGTCATTTTTAGAGGTCGGATAAGTGATTAACAGTCGTGGGCAAAGTCATTATTAGTGGTTTGCAAAGTCATTAAAATTGTTTGGGATAGTCATTTTCAGAGGTCGGATAAGTCATTAACAGTTGTGGGCAAAGTCATTACCAAAGGTTGGCAAAGTCATTACAATTGTTGGGATAGTCATTTTTAGAGGTCGAATGAGTGATTAACAGTGGTTCGCAAAGTAATTACAATTGTTGGGCAAAGTCATTTTTAGAGGTCGGATAAGTGATTAACAGTGGTGGGCAAAGTCATTACAAATGTTGGGAAAAGTCATTTTTAGAGGTCGGATAAGTGATTAACAGTGTTGGGCAAAGTCATTACCAGTGGTTGGCAAAGTCATTACAATTGTTGGGCAAAGTCATTTTTTGAGGTCAGATGAGTGATTAACAGTGGTTTGCGAAGTCATTACAATTGTTGGGCAAATTCATTCTTAGAGGTCGGATAAGTGATTAACAGTCGTGGGCAAAGTCATTCCTAGTGGTTTGCAAAGTAATAACAATTGTTTGGCAAAGTCATTTTTAGAGGTCGGATAAGTGATTAACAGTCGTGGGCAAAGTCATTATTAGTGGTTTGCAAAGTCATTAAAATTGTTTGGGATAGTCATTTTCAGAGGTCGGATAAGTCATTAACAGTGGTGGGCAAAGTCATTACCAAAGGTTGGCAAAGTCATTACAATTGTTGGGAAAAGTCATTTTTAGAGGTCGAATGAGTGATTAACAGTGGTTCGCAAAGTAATTACAATTGTTGGGCAAAGTCATTTTTAGAGGTCGGATAAGTGATTAACAGTGGTGGGCAAAGTCATTACCAGTGGTTGGCAAAGTCATTACAATTGTTGGGCAAAGTCATTTTTTGAGGTCAGATGAGTGATTAACAGTGGTTTGCAAAGTCATTACAATTGTTGGGCAAATTCATTCTTAGAGGTCGGATAAGTGATTAACAGTCGTGGGCAAAGTCATTCCTAGTGGTTTGCAAAGTAATAACAATTGTTTGGCAAAGTCATTATTAGTGGTTTGCAAAGTCATTAAAATTGTTTGGGATAGTCATTTTCAGAAGTCGGAAAAGTCATTAACAGTGGTGGGCAAAGTCATTACCAAAGGTTGGCAAAGTCATTACAATTGTTGGGCAAAGTCATTACCAGTGGTTGGCAAAGTCATTACAATTGTTGGGCAAAGTCATTTTTAGAGGTCAGATGAGTGATTAACAGTCGTGGGCAAAGTCATTCCTAGTGGTTTGCAAAGTAATAACAATTGTTTGGCAAAGTCATTTTTAGAGGTCGGATAAGCGATTAACAGTGGTTCGCAAAGTAATTAAATTATATGGGAAAGTCATTTTTAGAGGTCGTATAAGTGATTAACAGTGGTGGGCAAAGTCATTACTAGTGGTTTGCAAAGTAATAACAATTGTTTGGCAAAGTCATTTTTAGAGGTCGGATAAGTGATTTACAGTGGTTCGCAAAGTAATTAAATTGTTTGGGAAAGTCATTTTTAGAGGTCGGATAAGTGATTAACAGTGGTGGGCAAAGTCATTACTAGTGGTTTGCAAAGTAATAACAATTGTTCGGCAAAGTCATTCTTAGAGGTCGGATAAGTGATTAATAGTCGTGGGCAAAGTCATTACTAGTGGTTTGCAAAGTAATAACAATTGTTTGGGAAAGTCATTTTTAGAGGTCGGATAAGTGATTAACAGTGGTTCGCAAAGTAATTAAATTGTTTGGGAAAGTCATTTTTAGAGGTCGGATAAGTGATTAACAGTGGTGGGCAAAGTCATTACCAGTGGTTGGCAAAGTCATTACAATTGTCGGGCATAGTCATTTTTAGAGGTCGGATAAGTGATTAACAGTGGTGGGCAAAGTCATTACAAATGTTGGGCAAAGTCATTTTTAGAGGTCGGATAACTGATTAACAGTGGTTCGCAAAGTAATTAAATTGTTTGGGAAAGTCATTTTTAGAGGTCGGATAAGTGATTAACAGAGGTGGGCAAAGTCATTACCAGTGGTTGGCAAAGTCATTACAATTGTTGGGCAAAGTCATTACCAGTGGTTTGCAAAGTCATTACAATTGTTGGGCAAATTCATTCTTAGAGGTCGGATAAGTGATTAACAGTCGTGGGCAAAGTCATTCCTAGTGGTTTGCAAAGTAATAACAATTGTTTGGCAAAGTCATTTTTAGAGGTCGGATAAGCGATTAACAGTGGTTCGCAAAGTAATTAAATTATTTGGGAAAGTCATTTTTAGAGGTCGTATAAGTGATTAACAGTGGTGGGCAAAGTCATTACTAGTGGTTTGCAAAGTAATAACAATTGTTTGGCAAAGTCATTTTTAGAGGTCGGATAAGTGATTTACAGTGGTTCGCAAAGTAATTAAATTGTTTGGGAAAGTCATTTTTAGAGGTCGGATAAGTGATTAACAGTGGTGGGCAAAGTCATTACTAGTGGTTTGCAAAGTAATAACAATTGTTCGGCAAAGCCATTCTTAGAGGTCGGATAAGTGATTAATAGTCGTGGGCAAAGTCATTACTAGTGGTTTGCAAAGTAATAACAATTGTTTGGGAAAGTCATTTTTAGAGGTCGGATAAGTGATTAACAGTGGTTCGCAAAGTAATTAAATTGTTTGGGAAAGTCATTTTTAGAGGTCGGATAAGTGATTAACAGTGGTGGGCAAAGTCATTACCAGTGGTTGGCAAAGTCATTACAATTGTTGGGCATAGTCATTTTTAGAGGTCGGATAAGTGATTAACAGTGGTGGGCAAAGTCATTACAAATGTTGGGCAAAGTCATTTTTAGAGGTCGGATAACTGATTAACAGTGGTTCGCAAAGTAATTAAATTGTTTGGGAAAGTCATTTTTAGAGGTCGGATAAGTGATTAACAGAGGTGGGCAAAGTCATTACCAGTGGTTGGCAAAGTCATTACAATTGTTGGGCAAAGTCATTTTTAGAGGTCAGATGAGTGATTAACAGTGATTTGCAAAGTCATTACAATTGTTGGGCAAAGTCATTCTTAGAGGTCGGATAAGTGATTAACAGTCGTGGGCAAAGTCATTACTAGTGGTTTGCAAAGTAATAACAATAGTTTGGCAAAGTCATTCTTAGAGGTCGGATAAGTGATTAATAGTCGTGGGCAAAGTCATTACTAGTGGTTTGCAAAGTAATAACAATTGTTTGGGAAAGTCATTTTTAGAGGTCGGATAAGTGATTAACAGTGGTTCGCAAAGTAATTAAATTGTTTGGGAAAGTCATTTTTAGAGGTCGGATAAGTGATTAACAGTGGTGGGCAAAGTCATTACCAGTGGTTGGCAAAGTCATTACAATTGTTGGGCATAGTCATTTTTAGAGGTCGGATAAGTGATTAACAATGGTGGGCAAAGTCATTACAATTGTTGGGCAAAGTCATTTTTAAAGGTCGGATAAGTGATTAACAGTCGTGGGCAAAGTCATTATTAGTGGTTTGCAAAGTCATTAAAATTGTTTGGGATAGTCATTTTCAGAGGTCGGATAAGTCATTAACAGTGGTGGGCAAAGTCATTACCAAAGGTTGGCAAAGTCATTACAATTGTTGGGAAAAGTCATTTTTAGAGGTCGAATGAGTGATTAACAGTGGTTCGCAAAGTAATTACAATTGTTGGGCAAAGTCATTTTTAGAGGTCGGATAAGTGATTAACAGTGGTGGGCAAAGTCATTACAAATGTTGGGAAAAGTCATTTTTAGAGGTCGGATAAGTGATTAACAGTGTTGGGCAAAGTCATTACCAGTGGTTGGCAAAGTCATTACAATTGTTGGGCAAAGTCATTTTTTGAGGTCAGATGAGTGATTAACAGTGGTTTGCAAAGTCATTACAATTGTTGGGCAAATTCATTCTTAGAGGTCGGATAAGTGATTAACAGTCGTGGGCAAAGTCATTCCTAGTGGTTTGCAAAGTAATAACAATTGTTTGGCAAAGTCATTTTTAGAGGTCGGATAAGTGATTAACAGTCGTGGGCAAAGTCATTATTAGTGGTTTGCAAAGTCATTAAAATTGTTTGGGATAGTCATTTTCAGAGGTCGGATAAGTCATTAACAGTGGTGGGCAAAGTCATTACCAAAGGTTGGCAAAGTCATTACAATTGTTGGGAAAAGTCATTTTTAGAGGTCGAATGAGTGATTAACAGTGGTTCGCAAAGTAATTACAATTGTTGGGCAAAGTCATTTTTAGAGGTCGGATAAGTGATTAACAGTGGTGGGCAAAGTCATTACCAGTGGTTGGCAAAGTCATTACAATTGTTGGGCAAAGTCATTTTTTGAGGTCAGATGAGTGATTAACAGTGGTTTGCAAAGTCATTACAATTGTTGGGCAAATTCATTCTTAGAGGTCGGATAAGTGATTAACAGTCGTGGGCAAAGTCATTCCTAGTGGTTTGCAAAGTAATAACAATTGTTTGGCAAAGTCATTATTAGTGGTTTGCAAAGTCATTAAAATTGTTTGGGATAGTCATTTTCAGAAGTCGGATAAGTCATTATTAGTGGTGGGCAAAGTCATTACCAAAGGTTGGCAAAGTCATTACAATTGTTGGGCAAAGTCATTACCAGTGGTTGGCAAAGTCATTACAATTGTTGGGCAAAGTCATTTTTAGAGGTCAGATGAGTGATTAACAGTGGTTTGCAAAGTCATTACAATTGTTGGGCAAATTCATTCTTAGAGGTCGGATAAGTGATTAACAGTCGTGGGCAAAGTCATTCCTAGTGGTTTGCAAAGTAATAACAATTGTTTGGCAAAGTCATTTTTAGAGGTCGGATAAGCGATTAACAGTGGTTCGCAAAGTAATTAAATTATTTGGGAAAGTCATTTTTAGAGGTCGTATAAGTGATTAACAGTGGTGGGCAAAGTCATTACTAGTGGTTTGCAAAGTAATAACAATTGTTTGGCAAAGTCATTTTTAGAGGTCGGATAAGTGATTTACAGTGGTTCGCAAAGTAATTAAATTGTTTGGGAAAGTCATTTTTAGAGGTCGGATAAGTGATTAACAGTGGTGGGCAAAGTCATTACTAGTGGTTTGCAAAGTAATAACAATTGTTCGGCAAAGTCATTCTTAGAGGTCGGATAAGTGATTAATAGTCGTGGGCAAAGTCATTACAAGTGGTTTGCAAAGTAATAACAATTGTTTGGGAAAGTCATTTTTAGAGGTCGGATAAGTGATTAACAGTGGTTCGCAAAGTAATTAAATTGTTTGGGAAAGTCATTTTTAGAGGTCGGATAAGTGATTAACAGTGGTGGGCAAAGTCATTACCAGTGGTTGGCAAAGTCATTACAATTGTTGGGCATAGTCATTTTTAGAGGTCGGATAAGTGATAAACAGTGGTGGGCAAGATTATTACAATTGTTGGGCAAAGTCATTTTTAGAGGTCGGATAAGTGATTAACAGTCGTGGGCAAAGTCATTATTAGTGGTTTGCAAAGTCATTAAAATTGTTTGGGATAGTCATTTTCAGAGGTCGGATAAGTCATTAACAGTGGTGGGCAAAGTCATTACCAAAGGTTGGCTAAGTCATTAAAAATGTTGGGAAAAGTCATTTTTAGAGGTCGAATGAGTGATTAACAGTGGTTCTCAAAGTAATTACAATTGTTGGGCAAAGTCATTTTTAGAGGTCGGATAAGTGATTAACAGTGGTTTGCAAAGTCATTACAATTGTTGGGCAAATTCATTTTTAGAGGTCAGATGAGTGATTAACAGTGGTTTGCAAAGTCATTACAATTGTTGGGCAAATTCATTCTTAGAGGTCGGATAAGTGATTAACAGTCGTGGGCAAAGTCATTCCTAGTGGTTTGCAAAGTAATAACAATTGTTGGGCAAATTCATTCTTAGAGGTCGGATAAGTGATTAACAGTCGTGGGCAAAGTCATTCCTAGTGGTTTGCAAAGTAATAACAATTGTTGGGCAAATTCATTCTTAGAGGTCGGATAAGTGATTAACAGTCGTGGGCAAAGTCATTCCTAGTGGTTTGCAAAGTAATAACAATTGTTGGGCAAAGTCATTTTTAGAGGTCGGATAAGTGATTAACAGTGGTGGGAAAAGTCATTACAAATGTTGGGCAAAGTCATTACAATTGTTGGGCAAAGTCATTTTTAGAGGTCAGATGAGTGATTAACAGTGGTTTGCAAAGTCATTACAATTGTTGGGCAAATTCATTCTTAGAGGTCGGATAAGTGATTAACAGTCGTGGGCAAAGTCATTCCTAGTGGTTTGCAAAGTAATAACAATTGTTTGGCAAAGTCATTTTTAGAGGTCGGATAAGTGATTTACAGTGGTTCGCAAAGTAATTAAATTGTTTGGGAAAGTCATTTTTAGAGGTCGGATAAGTGATTAACAGTGGTGGGCAAAGTCATTACTAGTGGTTTGCAAAGTAATAACAATTGTTCGGCAAAATCATTCTTAGAGGTCGGATAAGTGATTAATAGTCGTGGGCAAAGTCATTACTAGTGGTTTGCAAAGTAATAACAATTGTTTGGGAAAGTCATTTTTAGAGGTCGGATAAGTGATTAACAGTGGTTCGCAAAGTAATTAAATTGTTTGGGAAAGTCATTTTTAGAGGTCGGATAAGTGATTAACAGTGGTGGGCAAAGTCATTACCAGTGGTTGGCAAAGTCATTACAATTGTTGGGCAAAGTCATTTTTAGAGGTCAGATGAGTGATTAACAGTGGTTTGCAAAGTCATTACAATTGTTGGGCAAATTCATTCTTAGAGGTCGGATAAGTGATTAACAGTCGTGGGCAAAGTCATTCCTAGTGGTTTGCAAAGTAATAACAATTGTTGGGCAAATTCATTCTTAGAGGTCGGATAAGTGATTAACAGTCGTGGGCAAAGTCATTCCTAGTGGTTTGCAAAGTAATAACAATTGTTGGGCAAAGTCATTTTTAGAGGTCGGATAAGTGATTAACAGTGGTGGGCAAAGTCATTCCAAATGTTGGGCAAAGTCATTACAATTGTTGGGCAAAGTCATTTTTAGAGGTCAGATGAGTGATTAACAGTGGTTTGCAAAGTCATTACAATTGTTGGGCAAATTCATTCTTAGAGGTCGGATAAGTGATTAACAGTCGTGGGCAAAGTCATTCCTAGTGGTTTGCAAAGTAATAACAATTGTTTGGCAAAGTCATTTTTAGAGGTCGGATAAGTGATTTACAGTGGTTCGCAAAGTAATTAAATTGTTTGGGAAAGTCATTTTTAGAGGTCGGATAAGTGATTAACAGTGGTGGGCAAAGTCATTACTAGTGGTTTGCAAAGTAATAACAATTGTTCGGCAAAGTCATTCTTAGAGGTCGGATAAGTGATTAATAGTCGTGGGCAAAGTCATTACTAGTGGTTTGCAAAGTAATAACAATTGTTTGGGAAAGTCATTTTTAAGCTCGGATAAGTGATTAACAGTGGTTCGCAAAGTAATTAAATTGTTTGGGAAAGTCATTTTTAGAGGTCAGATAAGTGATTAACAGTGGTGGGCAAAGTCATTACCAGTGGTTGGCAAAGTCATTACAATTGTTGGGCATAGTCATTTTTAGAGGTCGGATAAGTGATAAACAGTGGTGGGCAAGATTATTACAATTGTTGGGCAAAGTCATTTTTAGAGGTCGGATAAGTGATTAACAGTCGTGGGCAAAGTCATTCCTAGTGGTTTGCAAAGAAATAACAATTGTTGGGCAAAGTCATTTTTAGAGGTCGGATAAGTGATTAACAGTGGTGGGCAAAGTCATTACAAATGTTGGGCAAAGTCATTACAATTGTTGGGCAAAGTCATTTTTAGAGGTCAGATGAGTGATTAACAGTGGTTTGCAAAGTCATTACAATTGTTGGGCAAATTCATTCTTAGAGGTCGGATAAGTGATTAACAGTCGTGGGCAAAGTCATTCCTAGTGGCTTGCAAAGTAATAACAATTGTTTGGGAAAGTCATTTTTAGAGGTCGGATAAGTGATTAACAGTCGTGGGCAAAGTCATTATTAGTGGTTTGCAAAGTCATTAAAATTGTTTGGGATAGTCATTTTCAGAGGTCGGATAAGTCATTAACAGTGGTGGGCAAAGTCATTACCAAAGGTTGGCAAAGTCATTACAATTGTTGGGAAAAGTCATTTTTAGAGGTCGAATGAGTGATTAACAGTGGTTCGCAAAGTAATTACAATTGTTGGGCAAAGTCATTTTTAGAGGTCGGATAAGTGATTAACAGTGGTGGGCAAAGTCATTACAAATGTTGGGCAAAGTCATTTTTAGAGGTCGGATAAGTGATTAACAGTGTTGGGCAAAGTCATTACCAGTGGTTGGCAAAGTCATTACAATTGTTGGGCAAAGTCATTTTTAGAGGTCAGATGAGTGATTAACAGTGGTTTGCAAAGTCATTACATTTGTTGGGCAAATTCATTCTTAGAGGTCGGATAAGTGATTAACAGTCGTGGGCAAAGTCATTCCTAGTGGTTTGCAAAGTAATAACAATTGTTTGGCAAAGTCATTTTTAGAGGTCGGATAAGCGATTAACAGTGGTTCGCAAAGTAATTAAATTGTTTGGGAAAGTCATTTTTAGAGGTCGGATAAGTGATTAACAGTGGTGGGCAAAGTCATTACTAGTGGTTTGCAAAGTAATAACAATTGTTTGGCAAAGTAATTTTTAGAGGTCGGATAAGTGATTTACAGTGGTTCGCAAAGTAATTAAATTGTTTGGGAAAGTCATTTTTAGAGGTCGGATAAGTGATTAACAGTGGTGGGCAAAGTCATTACTAGTGGTTTGCAAAGTAATAACAATTGTTCGGCAAAGTCATTCTTAGAGGTCGGATAAGTGATTAATAGTCGTGGGCAAAGTCATTCCTAGTGGCTTGCAAAGTAATAACAATTGTTTGGGAAAGTCATTTTTAGAGGTCGAATGAGTGATTAACAGTGGTTCGCAAAGTAATTACAATTGTTTGGGAAAGTCATTTTTAGAGGTCGGATAAGTGATTAACAGTGGTGGGCAAAGTCATTACTAGTGGTTTGCAAAGTAATAACAATTGTTTGGCAAAGTAATTTTTAGAGGTCGGATAAGTGATTTACAGTGGTTAGCAAAGTAATTAAATTGTTTGGGAAAGTCATTTTTAGAGGTCGGATAAGTGATTAACAGTGGTGGGCAAAGTCATTACTAGTGGTTTGCAAAGTTATAACAATTGTTCGGCAAAGTCATTCTTAGAGGTCGGATAAGTGATTAATAGTCGTGGGCAAAGTCATTACTAGTGGTTTGCAAAGTAATAACAATTGTTTGGGAAAGTCATTTTTAGAGGTCGGATAAGTGATTAACAGTGGTTCGCAAAGTAATTAAATTGTTTGGGAAAGTCAATTTTAGAGGTCGGATAAGTGATTAACAGTGGTGGGCAAAGTCATTACCAGTGGTTGGCAAAGTCATTACAATTGTTGGGCATAGTCATTTTTAGAGGTCGGATAAGTGATAAACAGTGGTGGGAAAGATTATTACTATTGTTGGGCAAAGTCATTTTTAGAGGTCGGATAAGTGATTAACAGTCGTGGGCAAAGTCATTATTAGTGGTTTGCAAAGTCATTAAAATTGTTTGGGATAGTCATTTTCAGAGGTCGGATAAGTCATTAACAGTGGTTGGCAAAGTCATTACCAAAGGTTGGCTAAGTCATTACAAATGTTTGGCAAAGTCATTTTTAGAGGTCGGATAAGTGATTAACAGTGGTTCGCAAAGTAATTAAATTGTTTGGGAAAGTCATTTTTAGAGGTCGGATAAGTGATTAACAGTGTTGGGCAAAGTCATTACCAGTGGTTGGCAAAGTCATTACAATTGTTGGGCAAAGTCATTTTTAGAGGTCAGATGAGTGATTAACAGTGGTTTGCAAAGTAATTACAATTGTTGGGCAAATTCATTCTTAGAGGTCGGATAAGTGATTAACAGTCGTGGGCAAAGTCATTCCTAGTGGTTTGCAAAGTAATAACAATTGTTTGGCAAAGTCATTTTTAGAGGTCGGATAAGTGATTAACAGTGGTTCGCAAAGTAATTAAATTGTTTGGGAAAGTCATTTTTGGAGGTCGGATAAGTGATTAACAGTGGTGCGCAAAGTCATTACCAGTGGTTGGCAAAGTCATTACAATTGTTGGGCAAAGTCATTTTTAGAGGTCAGATGAGTGATTAACAGTGATTTGCAAAGTCATTACAATTGTTGGGCAAAGTCATTCTTAGAGGTCGGATAAGTGATTAACAGTCGTGGGCAAAGTCATTACCAGTGTTTTGCAAAGTCATTACAATTGTTTGGGAAAGTCATTTTTAGAGGTCGAATAAGTGATTAACAGTGGTGGGCGAAGTCATTACTAGTGGTTTTCAAAGTAATAACAATTGTTGGGCAAAGTCATTCTTAGAGGTCGGATAAGTGATTAATAGTCGTGGGCAAAGTCATTACTAGTGGTTTGCAAAGTAATAACAATTGTTGGGTAAAGTCATTTTTAGAGGTCGGATAAGTGATTAACAGTGGTTCGCAAAGTAATTAAATTTTTTGGGAAAGTCATTTTTAGAGGTCGGATAAGTGATTAACAGTGGTGGGCAAAGTCATTACCAGTGGTTTGCAAAGTCATTACAATTGTTGGGCAAAGTCATTCTTAGAGGTCGGATAAGTGATTAACAGTCGTGGGCAAAGTCATTACTAGTGGTTTGCAAAGTAATAACAATTGTTTGGCAAAGTCATTTTTAGAGGTCGGATAAGTGATTAACAGTGGTGGGCAAAGTCATTACCAGTGGTTGGCAAAGTCATTACAATTGTTGGGCAAAGTCATTTTTAGAGGTCAGATGAGTGATTAACAGTGGTTGGCAAAGTCATTACAATTGTTGGGCAAAGTAATTCTTAGAGGTCGGATAAGTGATAAACAGTCGTGGGCAAAGTCATTACCAGTGTTTTGCAAAATCATTACAATTGTTTGGGAAAGTCATTTTTAGAGGTCGGATAAGTGATTCACAGTGGTGGGCAAAGTCATTACTAGTGGTTTTCAAAGTAATAACAATTGTGTGGCAAAGTCATTCTTAGAGGTCGGATAAGTGATTAATAGTCGTGTGCAAAGTCATTACTAGTGGTTTGCAAAGTAATAACAATTGTTGGGCAAAGTCATTTTTAGAGGTCGGATAAGTGATTAACAGTGGTTCGCAAAGTAATTAAATTGTTTAGGAAAGTCATTTTTAGAGGTCGGATAAGTGATTAACAGTGGTGGGCAAAGTCATTACCAGTGGTTGGCAAAGTCATTACAATTGTTGGGCAAAGTCATTTTTAGAGGTCAGATGAGTGATTAACAGTGGTTTGCAAATTCATTACAATTGTTGGGCAAAGTCATTCTTAGGGGTCAGATAAGTGATTAACAGTCGTGGGCAAAGTCATTACTAGTGGTTTGCAAAGTAATAACAATTGTTTGGCAAAGTGATTTTTAGAGGTCGGATAAGCGATTAACAGTGGTTCGCAAAGTAATTAAATTGTTTGGGAAAGTCATTTTTAGAGGTCGGATAAGTGATTAACAGTGGTGGGCAAAGTTATTACCAGTGGTTGGCAAAGTCATTACAATTGTTGGGCAAAGTCATTCTTAGAGGTCGGATAAATGATTAACAGTCGTGGGCAAAGTCATTACCAGTGTTTTGCAAAGTCATTAAAATTGTTTGGAAAGGTCATTTTTAGAGGTCGGATAAGTGATTAACAGTGGTAGGCAAAGTCATTACAATTGTTCGGCAAAGTCATTTTTAGAAGTCGGATAAATAATTAACAGTGGTTGGCAAATTCATTACAATTGTTGGGCAAAGTCATTTTTAGAGGTCAGATGAGTGATTAACAGTGGATTGCAAAGTCATTACAATTGTTTGGCAAAGTCATATTTAGAGGTCGGATAAGTGATTAACAGTCGTGGGCAAAGTCATTACCAATGGTTGGCATAGTCATTACAATTGTTGGGCAAAGTCATTTTTAGAGGTCGGATAAGTGATTAACAGTCGTGGGCAAAGTCATTACCAGTGGTTTGCAAAGTCATTAAAATTGTTGGGCATAGTCATTTTTAGAGGTCGGACAAGTGATAAACAGTGGTGGGAAAGATTATTACAATTGTTGGGCAAAGTCATTTTTAGAGGTCGGATAAGTGATTAACAGTCGTGGGCAAAGTCATTATTAGTGGTTTGCAAAGTCATTAAAATTGTTTGGGATAGTCATTTTCAGAGGTCGGATAAGTCATTAACAGTGGTTGGCAAAGTCATTACCAAAGGTTGGCTAAGTCATTACAAATGTTTGGCAAAGTCATTTTTAGAGGTCGGATAAGTGATTAACAGTGGTTCGCAAAGTAATTAAATTGTTTGGGAAAGTCATTTTTAGAGGTCGGATAAGTGATTAACAGTGTTGGGCAAAGTCATTACCAGTGGTTGGCAAAGTCATTACAATTGTTGGGCAAAGTCATTTTTAGAGGTCAGATGAGTGATTAACAGTGGTTTGCAAAGTAATTACAATTGTTGGGCAAATTCATTCTTAGAGGTCTGATAAGTGATTAACAGTCGTGGGCAAAGTCATTCCTAGTGGTTTGCAAAGTAATAACAATTGTTTGGCAAAGTCATTTTTAGAGGTCGGATAAGTGATTAACAGTGGTTCGCAAAGTAATTAAATTGTTTGGGAAAGTCATTTTTGGAGGTCGGATAAGTGATTAACAGTGGTGCGCAAAGTCATTACCAGTGGTTGGCAAAGTCATTACAATTGTTGGGCAAAGTCATTTTTAGAGGTCAGATGAGTGATTAACAGTGATTTGCAAAGTCATTACAATTGTTGGGCAAAGTCATTCTTAGAGGTCGAATAAGTGATTAACAGTGGTGGGCGAAGTCATTACTAGTGGTTTTCAAAGTAATAACAATTGTTGGGCAAAGTCATTCTTAGAGGTCGGATAAGTGATTAATAGTCGTGGGCAAAGTCATTACTAGTGGTTTGCAAAGTAACAACAATTGTTGGGTAAAGTCATTTTTAGAGGTCGGATAAGTGATTAACAGTGGTTCGCAAAGTAATTAAATTGTTTGGGAAAGTCATTTTTAGAGGTCGGATAAGTGATTAACAGTGGTGGGCAAAGTCATTACCAGTGGTTTGCAAAGTCATTACAATTGTTGGGCAAAGTCATTCTTAGAGGTCGGATAAGTGATTAATAGTCGTGGGCAAAGTCATTACTAGTGGTTTGCAAAGTAACAACAATTGTTGGGTAAAGTCATTTTTAGAGGTCGGATAAGTGATTAACAGTGGTTCGCAAAGTAATTAAATTGTTTGGGAAAGTCATTTTTAGAGGTCGGATAAGTGATTAACAGTGGTGGGCAAAGTCATTACCAGTGGTTTGCAAAGTCATTACAATTGTTGGGCAAAGTCATTCTTAGAGGTCGGATAAGTGATTAATAGTCGTGGGCAAAGTCATTACTAGTGGTTTGCAAAGTAACAACAATTGTTGGGTAAAGTCATTTTTAGAGGTCGGATAAGTGATTAACAGTGGTGGGCTAAGTCATTACCAGTGGTTGGCAAAGTCATTACAATTGTTGGGCAAAGTCATTTTTAGAGGTCAGATGAGTGATTAACAGTGGTTGGCAAAGTCATTACAATTGTTGGGCAAAGTAATTCTTAGAGGTCGGATAAGTGATTAACAGTCGTGGGCAAAGTCATTACCAGTGTTTTGCAAAATCATTACAATTGTTTGGGAAAGTCATTTTTAGAGGTCGGATAAGTGATTCACAGTGGTGGGCAAAGTCATTACTAGTGGTTTTCAAAGTAATAACAATTGTGTGGCAAAGTCATTCTTAGAGGTCGGATAAGTGATTAATAGTCGTGTGCAAAGTCATTACTAGTGGTTTGCAAAGTAATAACAATTGTTGGGCAAAGTCATTTTTAGAGGTCGGAATAGTGATTAACAGTGGTGGGCTAAGTCATTACCAGTGGTTGGCAAAGTCATTACAATTGTTGGGCAAAGTCATTTTTAGAGGTCAGATGAGTGATTAACAGTGGTTTGCAAAGTCATTACAATTGTTGGGCAAAGTCATTCTTAGGGGTCAGATAAGTGATTAACAGTCGTGGGCAAAGTCATTACTAGTGGTTTGCAAAGTAATAACAATTGTTTGGCAAAGTGATTTTTAGAGGTCGGATAAGCGATTAACAGTGGTTCGCAAAGTAATTAAATTGTTTGGGAAAGTCATTTTTAGAGGTCGGATAAGTGATTAACAGTGGTGGGCAAAGTTATTACCAGTGGTTGGCAAAGTCATTACAATTGTTGGGCAAAGTCATTCTTAGAGGTCGGATAAATGATTAACAGTCGTAGGCAAAGTCATTACCAGTGTTTTGCAAAGTCATTAAAATTGTTTGGAAAGGTCATTTTTAGAGGTCGGATAAGTGATTAACAGTGGTAGGCAAAGTCATTACAATTGTTCGGCAAAGTCATTTTAAGAAGTCGGATAAATAATTAACAGTGGTTGGCAAAGTCATTACAATTGTTGGGCAAAGTCATTTTTAGAGGTCAGATGAGTGATTAACAGTGGATTGCAAAGTCATTACAATTGTTTGGCAAAGTCATATTTAGAGGTCGGATAAGTGATTAACAGTGGTAGGCAAAGTCATTACAATTGTTCGGCAAAGTCATTTTAAGAAGTCGGATAAATAATTAACAGTGGTTGGCAAAGTCATTACAATTGTTGGGCAAAGTCATTTTTAGAGGTCAGATGAGTGATTAACAGTGGATTGCAAAGTCATTACAATTGTTTGGCAAAGTCATATTTAGAGGTCGGATAAGTGATCAACAGTCGTGGGCAAAGTCATTACCAATGGGTGGCATAGTCATTACAATTGTTGGGCAAAGTCATTTTTAGAGGTCGGATAAGTGATTAACAGTCGTGGGCAAAGTCATTACCAGTGGTTTGCAAAGTCATTAAAATTGTTTGGGAAAGTCATTTTTAGAGGTCGGAAAAGTCATTAACAGTGGTGGGCAAAGTCATTTACAAAGGTTTGCAAAGTCATTAAAATTTTTTGGGAAAGTCATTATTAGAGGTCGGAAAAGTCATTAACAGTGGTGGGCAAAGTCATTTCCAAAGGTTGGCAAAGTCATTACAATTGTTGGGCAAAGTCATTTTTAGAGGTCGGATAGGTGATTAACAGTGGTTCGCAAAGTAATTAAATTGTTTGAAGAGTCATTTTTAGAGGTCGGATAAGTGATTAACAGTGGTGGGCAAAGTCATTACCAGTGGTTGGCAAAGTCATTACAATTGTTGGGCAAAGTCATTTTTAGAGGTCAGATGAGTGATTAACAGTGGTTTGCAAAGTCATTACAATTGTTGGGCAAAGTCATTCTTAGAGGTCGGATAAGTGATTAACAGTCGTGGGCAAAATCATTACTAGTGGTTTGCAAAGTAATAACAATTGTTGGACAAAGTCATTTTTAGAGGTCGGATAAGTGATTAATAGTGGTTCGCAAAGTAATTAAATTGTTTGGGAAAGTCATTTTTAGAGGTCGGATAAGTGATCAACAGTGGTGGGCAAAGTCATTACCTGTGGTTGGCAAAGTCATTACAATTGTTGGGCAAAGTCATTCTTAGAGGTCGGATAAGTGATTAACAGTCGTAAGCTAAGTCATTACCATTGTTGGGCAAAGTCATTGAAATTGTTTGGAAAAGTCATTTTAAGAGGTCGGATAAGTGATTAACAGTGGTGGGCAAAGTCATTACCAGTGGTTGGCAAAGTCATTACAATTGTTGGGCAAAGTCATTTTTAGAAGTCGGATAAATAATTAACAGTGGTTGGCAAAGTCATTACAATTGTTGGGCAAAGTCATTTTTAGAGGTCAGATGAGTGATTAACAGTGGTTTGCAAAGTCATTACAATTGTTGGGCAAAGTCATTTTTAGAGGTCGGATAAGTGATTAACAGTCGTGGGCAAAGTCATTACCAGTGGTTGGCAAAGTCATTACAATTGTTGGGCAAAGTCATTTTTAGAGGTCAGATGAGTGATTAACAGTGGTTTGCAAAGTCATTACAATTGTTGGGCAAAGTCATTCTTAGAGGTCGGATAAGTGATTAACAGTCGTGGGCAAAGTCATTACTAGTGGTTTGCAAAGTAATAACAATTGTTGGGCAAAGTCATTATTAGAAGTCGGATAAATAATTAACAGTGGTTGGCAAAGTCATTACAATTGTTGGGCAAAGTCATTTTTAGTATTCGGATAAGTGATTAACAGTGGTTCGCAAAGTAATTAAATTGTTTGGGAAAGTCATTTTTAGAGGTCGGATAAGTGATTAACAGTGGTGGGCAAAGTCATTACCAGTGGTTGGCAAAGTCATTTTAATTGTTTGGGAATGTCATTTTAGAGGTCGGATAAGAGATTAACAGTGGTGGGCTAGGTCATTACCAGTGGTTTGCAAAGTCATTCCAATTGTCGGGCAAAGTCATTTTTAAACGTCCGATATGTGATTAACAGTGGTTTGCAAAGTCATTACCAGTGGTTGGCAAAGTCATTACAATTGTTGGGCAAAGTCATTTTTAGAAGTCGGATAAATAATTAACAGATGTTGGCAAAGTCATTACAATTGTTGGGCAAAGTCATTTTTAGAGGTCAGATGAGTGATTAACAGTGGTTTGCAAAGTCATTACAATTGTTGGGCAAAGTCATTCTTAGAGGTCGGATAAGTGATTAACAGTCGTGGGCAAAGTCATTACTAGTGGTTTGCAAAGTAATAACAATTGTTGGGCAAAGTCATTTTTAGAGGTCGGATAAGTGATTAACAGTGGTGGGCAAAGTCATTACCAGTGGTTTGCAAAGTCATTACAATTGTTGGGCAAAGTCATTCTAAGAGGTCGGATAAGTTATTAATAGTCGTGGGCAAAGTCATTACTAGTGGTTTGCAAAGTAATAACAATTGTTGGGTAAAGTCATTTTTAGAGGTCGGATAAGTGATTAACAGTGGTTCGCAAAGTAATTAAATTGTTTGGGAAAGTCATTTTTAGAGGTCGGATAAGTGATTAACAGTGGTGGGCAAAGTCATTACCAGTGGTTTGCAAAGTCATTACAATTGTTGGGCAAAGTCATTCTTAGAGGTCGGATAAGTGATTAACAGTGGTGGGCAAAGTCATTACCAGTGGTTGGCAAAGTCATTACAATTGTTGGGCAAAGTCATTTTTAGAGGTCAGATGAGTGATTAACAGTGGTTGGCAAAGTCATTACAATTGTTGGGCAAAGTAATTCTTAGAGGTCGGATAAGTGATTAACAGTCGTGGGCAAAGTCATTACCAGTGTTTTGCAAAATCATTACAATTGTTTGGGAAAGTCATTTTTAGAGGTCGGATAAGTGATTCACAGTGGTGGGCAAAGTCATTACTAGTGGTTTGCAAAGTAATAACAATTGTTGGGCAAAGTCATTTTTAGAGGTCGGATAAGTGATTAACAGTGGTTCGCAAAGTAATTAAATTGTTTAGGAAAGTCATTTTTAGAGGTCGGATAATTGATTAACAGTGGTGGGCTAAGTCATTACCAGTGGTTGGCAAAGTCATTACAATTGTTGGGCAAAGTCATTTTTAGAGGTCAGATGAGTGATTAACAGTGGTTTGCAAAGTCATTACAATTGTTGGGCAAAGTCATTCTTAGGGGTCAGATAAGTGATTAACAGTCGTGGGCAAAGTCATTACTAGTGGTTTGCAAAGTAATAACAATTGTTTGGCAAAGTGATTTTTAGAGGTCGGATAAGCGATTAACAGTGGTTCGCAAAGTAATTAAATTGTTTGGGAAAGTCATTTTTAGAGGTCGGATAAGTGATTAACAGTGGTGGGCAAAGTTATTACCAGTGGTTGGCAAAGTCATTACAATTGTTGGGCAAAGTCATTCTTAGAGGTCGGATAAATGATTAACAGTCGTGGGCAAAGTCATTACCAGTGTTTTGCAAAGTCATTAAAATTGTTTGGAAAGGTCATTTTTAGAGGTCGGATAAGTGATTAACAGTGGTAGGCAAAGTCATTACAATTGTTCGGCAAATTCATTTTTAGAAGTCGGATAAATAATTAACAGTGGTTGGCAAAGTCATTACAATTGTTGGGCAAAGTCATTTTTAGAGGTCAGATGAGTGATTAACAGTGGATTGCAAAGTCATTACAATTGTTTGGCAAAGTCATTTTTAGAGGTCGGATAAGTGATTAACAGTGGTTCGCAAAGTAATTAAATTGTTTAGGAAAGTCATTTTTAGAGGTCGGATAAGTGATTAACAGTGGTGGGCTAAGTCATTACCAGTGGTTGGCAAAGTCATTACAATTGTTGGGCAAAGTCATTTTTAGAGGTCAGATGAGTGATTAACAGTGGTTTGCAAAGTCATTACAATTGTTGGGCAAAGTCATTCTTAGGGGTCAGATAAGTGATTAACAGTCGTGGGCAAAGTCATTACTAGTGGTTTGCAAAGTAATAACAATTGTTTGGCAAAGTGATTTTTAGAGGTCGGATAAGCGATTAACAGTGGTTCGCAAAGTAATTAAATTGTTTGGGAAAGTCATTTTTAGAGGTCGGATAAGTGATTAACAGTGGTGGGCAAAGTTATTACCAGTGGTTGGCAAAGTCATTACAATTGTTGGGCAAAGTCATTCTTAGAGGTCGGATAAATGATTAATAGTCGTGGGCAAAGTCATTACCAGTGTTTTGCAAAGTCATTAAAATTGTTTGGAAAGGTCATTTTTAGAGGTCGGATAAGTGATTAACAGTGGTAGGCAAAGTCATTACAATTGTTCGGCAAATTCATTTTTAGAAGTCGGATAAATAATTAACAGTGGTTGGCAAAGTCATTACAATTGTTGGGCAAAGTCATTTTTAGAGGTCAGATGAGTGATTAACAGTGGATTGCAAAGTCATTACAATTGTTTGGCAAAGTCATATTTAGAGGTCGGATAAGTGATTAACAGTCGTGGGCAAAGTCATTACCAATGGGTGGCATAGTCATTACAATTGTTGGGCAAAGTCATTTTTAGAGGTCGGATAAGTGTTTAACAGTCGTGGGCAAAGTCATTACCAGTGGTTTGCAAAGTCATTAAAATTGTTTGGGAAAGTCATTTTTAGAGGTCGGAAAAGTCATTGACAGTGGTGGGCAAAGTCATTTCCAAAGGTTTGCAAAGTCATTAAAATTGTTTGGGAAAGTCATTATTAGAGGTCGGAAAAGTCATTAACAGTGGTGGGCAAAGTCATTTCCAAAGGTTGGCAAAGTCATTACAATTGTTGGGCAAAGTCATTTTTAGAGGTCGGATAGGTGATTAACAGTAGTTCGCAAAGTAATTAAATTGTTTGAAAAGTCATTTTTAGAGGTCGGATAAGTGATTAACAGTGGTGGGCAAAGTCATTACCAGTGGTTGGCAAAGTCATTACAATTGTTGGGCAAAGTCATTCTTAGAGGTCGGATAAGTGATTAACAGTCGTGGGCAAAATCATTACTAGTGGTTTGCAAAGTAATAACAATTGTTGGACAAAGTCATTTTTAGAGGTCGGATAAGTGATTAACAGTGGTTCGCAAAGTAATTAAATTGTTTGGGAAAGTCATTTTTAGAGGTCGGATAAGTGATCAACAGTGGTGGGCAAAGTCATTACCTGTGGTTGGCAAAGTCATTACAATTGTTGGGCAAAGTCATTCTTAGAGGTCGGATAAGTGATTAACAGTCGTAAGCTAAGTCATTACCATTGTTGGGCAAAGTCATTGAAATTGTTTGGAAAAGTCATTTTAAGAGGTCGGATAAGTGATTAACAGTGGTGGGCAAAGTCATTACCAGTGGTTGGCAAAGTCATTACAATTGTTGGGCAAAGTCATTTTTAGAAGTCGGATAAATAATTAACAGTGGTTGGCAAAGTCATTTCAATTGTTGGGCAAAGTCATTTTTAGAGGTCAGATGAGTGATTAACAGTGGTTTGCAAAGTCATTTCAATTGTTGGGCAAAGTCATTTTTAGAGGTCGGATAAGTGATTAACAGTCGTGGGCAAAGTCATTACCAGTGGTTGGCAAAGTCATTACAATTGTTGGGCAAAGTCATTTTTAGAGGTCAGATGAGTGATTAACAGTGGTTTGCAAAGTCATTACAATTGTTGGGCAAAGTCATTCTTAGAGGTCGGATAAGTGATTAACAGTCGTGGGCAAAGTCATTACTAGTGGTTTGCAAAGTAATAACAATTGTTGGGCAAAGTCATTATTAGAAGTCGGATAAATAATTAGTGGTTGGCAAAGTCATTACAATTGTTGGGCAAAGTCATTTTTAGAATTCGGATAAGTGATTAACATTGGTTCGCAAAGTAATTAAATTGTTTGGGAAAGTCATTTTTAGAGGGCGGATAAGTGATTAACAGTGGTGGGCAAAGTCATTACCAGTGGTTGGCAAAGTCATTTTAATTGTTTGGGAATGTCATTTTTAGAGGTCGGATAAGAGATTAACAGTGGTGGGCTAGGTCATTACCAGTGGTTTGCAAAGTCATTCCAATTGTCGGGCAAAGTCATTTTTAAACGTCCGATATGTGATTAACAGTGGTTTGCAAAGTCATTACCAGTGGTTGGCAAAGTCATTACAATTGTTGGGCAAAGTCATTTTTAGAAGTCGGATAAATAATTAACAGATGTTGGCAAAGTCATTACAATTGTTGGGCAAAGTCATTTTTAGAGGTCAGATGAGTGATTAACAGTGGTTTGCAAAGTAATAACAATTGTTGGGCAAAGTCATTTTTAGAGGTCGGATAAGAGATTAACAGTGGTGGGCTAGGTCATTACCAGTGGTTTGCAAAGTCATTACAATTGTTGGGCAAAGTCATTCTAAGAGGTCGGATAAGTTATTAATAGTCGTGGGCAAAGTCATTACTAGTGGTTTGCAAAGTAATAACAATTGTTGGGTAAAGTCATTTTTAGAGGTCGGATAAGTGATTAACAGTGGTTCGCAAAGTTATTAAATTGTTTGGGAAAGTCATTTTTAGAGGTCGGATAAGTGATTAACAGTGGTGGGCAAAGTCATTACCAGTGGTTTGCAAAGTCATTACAATTATTGTGCAAAGTCATTCTTAGAGGTCGGATAAGTGATTAACAGTCGTGGGCAAAGTCATTACTAGTGGTTTGCAAAGTAATAACAATTGTTTGGCAAAGTCATTTTTAGAGGTCGGATAAGTGATTAACAGGGGTTCGCAAAGTAATTAAATTGTTTGGGAAATTCATTTTTAGAGGTCGGATAAGTGATTAACAGTGGTGGGCAAAGTCATTACCAGTGGTTGGCAAAGTCATTACAATTGTTGGGCAAAGTCATTTTTAGAGGTCAGATGAGTGATTAACAGTGGTTGGCAAAGTCATTACAATTGTTGGGCAAAGTAATTCTTAGAGGTCGGATAAGTGATTAACAGTCGTGGGCAAAGTCATTACCAGTGTTTTGCAAAATCATTACAATTGTTTGGGAAAGTCATTTTTAGAGGTCGGATAAGTGATTCACAGTGGTGGGCAAAGTCATTACTAGTGGTTTTCAAAGTAATAACAATTGTGTGGCAAAGTCATTCTTAGAAGTCGGATTAGTGATTAATAGTCGTGTGCAAAGTCATTACTAGTGGTTTGCAAAGTAATAACAATTGTTGGGCAAAGTCATTTTTAGAGGTCGGATAAGTGATTAACAGTGGTGGGCTAAGTCATTACCAGTGGTTGGCAAAGTCATTACAATTGTTGGGCAAAGTAATTTTTAGAGGTCAGATGAGTGATTAACAGTGGTTTGCAAAGTCATTACAATTGTTGGGCAAAGTCATTCTTAGGGGTCAGATAAGTGATTAACAGTCGTGGGCAAAGTCATTACTAGTGGTTTGCAAAGTAATAACAATTGTTTGGCAAAGTGATTTTTAGAGGTCGGATAAGCGATTAACAGTGGTTCGCAAAGTAATTAAATTGTTTGGGAAAGTCATTTTTAGAGGTCGGATAAGTGATTAACAGTGGTGGGCAAAGTTATTACCAGTGGTTGGCAAAGTCATTACAATTGTTGGGCAAAGTCATTCTTAGAGGTCGGATAAATGATTAACAGTCGTGGGCAAAGTCATTACCAGTGTTTTGCAAAGTCATTAAAATTGTTTGGAAAGGTCATTTTTAGAGGTCGGATAAGTGATTAACAGTGGTAGGCAAAGTCATTACAATTGTTCGGCAAATTCATTTTTAGAAGTCGGATAAATAATTAACAGTGGTTGGCAAAGTCATTACAATTGTTGGGCAAAGTCATTTTTAGAGGTCAGATGAGTGATTAACAGTGGATTGCAAAGTCATTACAATTGTTTGGCAAAGTCATATTTAGAGGTCGGATAAGTGATTAACAGTCGTGGGCAAAGTCATTACCAATGGGTGGCATAGTCATTACAATTGTTGGGCAAAGTCATTTTTAGAGGTCGGATAAGTGTTTAACAGTCGTGGGCAAAGTCATTACCAGTGGTTTGCAAAGTCATTAAAATTGTTTGGGAAAGTCATTTTTAGAGGTCGGAAAAGTCATTAACAGTGGTGGGCAAAGTCATTTCCAAAGGTTTGCAAAGTCATTAAAATTGTTTGGGAAAGTCATTATTAGAGGTCGGAAAAGTCATTAACAGTGGTGGGCAAAGTCATTTCCAAAGGTTGGCAAAGTCATTACAATTGTTGGGCAAAGTCATTTTTAGAGGTCGGATAGGTGATTAACAGTAGTTCGCAAAGTAATTAAATTGTTTGAAAAGTCATTTTTAGAGGTCGGATAAGTGATTAACAGTGGTGGGCAAAGTCATTACCAGTGGTTGGCAAAGTCATTACAATTGTTGGGCAAAGTCATTTTTAGAGGTCAGATGAGTGATTAACAGTGGTTTGCAAAGTCATTACAATTGTTGGGCAAAGTCATTCTTAGAGGTCGGATAAGTGATTAACAGTCGTGGGCAAAATCATTACTAGTGGTTTGCAAAGTAATAACAATTGTTGGACAAAGTCATTTTTAGAGGTCGGATAAGTGATTAACAGTGGTTCGCAAAGTAATTAAATTGTTTGGGAAAGTCATTTTTAGAGGTCGGATAAGTGATCAACAGTGGTGGGCAAAGTCATTACCTGTGGTTGGCAAAGTCATTACAATTGTTGGGCAAAGTCATTCTTAGAGGTCGGATAAGTGATTAACAGTCGTAAGCTAAGTCATTACCATTGTTGGGCAAAGTCATTGAAATTGTTTGGAAAAGTCATTTTAAGAGGTCGGATAAGTGATTAACAGTGGTGGGCAAAGTCATTACCAGTGGTTGGCAAAGTCATTACAATTGTTGGGCAAAGTCATTTTTAGAAGTCTGATAAATAATTAACAGTGGTTGGCAAAGTCATTACAATTGTTGGGCAAAGTCATTTTTAGAGGTCAGATGAGTGATTAACAGTGGTTTGCAAAGCCATTACAATTGTTGGGCAAAGTCATTTTTAGAGGTCGGATAAGTGATTAACAGTCGTGGGCAAAGTCATTACCAGTGGTTGGCAAAGTCATTACAATTGTTGGGCAAAGTCATTTTTAGAGGTCAGATGAGTGATTAACAGTGGTTTGCAAAGTCATTACAATTGTTGGGCAAAGTCATTCTTAGAGGTCGGATAAGTGATTAACAGTCGTGGGCAAAGTCATTACTAGTGGTTTGCAAAGTAATAACAATTGTTGGGCAAAGTCATTATTAGAAGTCGGATAAATAATTAACAGTGGTTGGCAAAGTCATTACAATTGTTGGGCAAAGTCATTTTTAGAATTCGGATAAGTGATTAACAGTGGTTCGCAAAGTAATTAAATTGTTTGGGAAAGTCATTTTTAGAGGTCGGATAAGTGATTAACAGTGGTGGGCAAAGTCATTACCAGTGGTTGGCAAAGTCATTTTAATTGTTTGGGAATGTCATTTTTAGAGGTCGGATAAGAGATTAACAGTGGTGGGCTAGGTCATTACCAGTGGTTTGCAAAGTCATTCCAATTGTCGGGCAAAGTCATTTTTAAACGTCCGATATGTGATTAACAGTGGTTTGCAAAGTCATTACCAGTGGTTGGCAAAGTCATTACAATTGTTGGGCAAAGTCATTTTTAGAAGTCGGATAAATAATTAACAGATGTTGGCAAAGTCATTACAATTGTTGGGCAAAGTCATTTTTAGAGGTCAGATGAGTGATTAACAGTGGTTTGCAAAGTCATTACAATTGTTGGGCAAAGTCATTCTTAGAGGTCGGATAAGTGATTAACAGTCGTGGGCAAAGTCATTACTAGTGGTTTGCAAAGTAATAACAATTGTTGGGCAAAGTCATTTTTAGAGGTCGGATAAGTGATTAACAGTGGTGGGCAAAGTCATTACCAGTGGTTGGCAAAGTCATTACAATTGTTGGGCAAAGTCATTCTCAGAGGTCGGATAAGTTATTAACAGTCGTAAGAAAAGTCATTACCATTGTTTTGGAAAGTCATTTTTTGAGGTCGGATAAGTGATTTACAGTGGTGGGCAAAGTCATTACCAGTGGTTGGCAAAGTCATTACAATTGTTGGGCAAAGTCATTTTTAGAAGTCGGATAAATAATTAACAGTGGTTGGCAAAGTCATTACAGTTGTTGGGCAAAGTCATTTTTAGAGGTCAGATGAGTGATTAACAGTGGTTTGCAAAGTCATTACAATTGATGGGCAAAGTCATTTTTAGAGGTCGGATAAGTGATTAACAGTCGTGGGCAAAGTCATTACCATTGGCTGGCTAAGTCATTACAATTGTTGGGCAAAGTCATTTTTAGAGGTCGGATAAGTGATTAACAGTCGTGGGCAAAGTCATTACCAGTGGTTTGCAAAGTCATTAAAATTGTTTGGGAAAGTCATTTTTAGAGGTCGGATAAGTCTTTAACAGTGGTGGGCAAAGTCATTACCAAAGGTTGGCAAAGTCATTACAATTGTTGGGCAAAAAAATTTTTAGAGGTCGGATAAATAATTAACAGTGGTTGGCAAAGTCATTTCAATTTCGGACAAAGTCATTTTTAGAGGTCGAATAGGTGATTAACAGTGGTGGGCAGAGTCATTAAAATTGTTGGGAAAAGTCATTTTTAGAGGTCGGATAAGTTATTAACAGTGGTTCGCAAAGTAATTAAATTGTTTGGGAAAGTCATTTTAAGAGGTCGGATAAGTGATTAACAGTGGTGGGTAAAGTCATTATAATTATTTGGGAAAGTCATTTTTAGAGGTCGGATAAGTGATTAACAGTCGTGGGCAAAGTAATTACAATTTTGGACAAAGTCATTTTTAGAGGTCGGATAAATAAATAACAGTGGTTGATGAAGTCATTACAATTTTGGACAAAGTCATGTTAAGAGGTCGGATAAGTCATTACCAGTGGTTTGCAAAGTCATTTTAATTGTTTGGGAATGTCATTTTTAGAGGTCGGATAAGAGATTAACAGTGGTGGGCTAAGTCATTACCAGTGAATTGCAAAGTCATTCCAATTGTTGGGCAAAGTCATTTTTAAATGTCCGATATGTGATTAACAGTGGTTTGCAAAGTCATTACAATTGTTGGGCAAAGTCATTCTTAGAGGTCGGATAAGTGATTAACAGTCGTGGGCAAAGTCATTACTAGTGGTTTGCAAAGTAATAACAATTGTTTGGCAAAGTCATTTTTAGAGGTCGGATAAGTGATTAACAGTGGTTCGCAAAGTAATTAAATTGTTTGGGAAAGTCATTTTTAGAGGTCGGATAAGTGATTAACATTGGTGGGCAAAGTCATTACGAGTGGATGGCAAAGTCATTACAATTGTTGGGCAAAGTCATTTTTAGAGGTCAGATGAGTGATTAACAGTGGTTTGCAAAGTCATTACAATTGTTTGGGAAAGTCATTTTTAAAGGTCGGATAAGTGATTAACAGTGGTGGGCAAAGTCATTACTAGTGGTTTTCAAAGAAACAACAATTGTGGGCAAAGTCATTCTTAGAGGTCGGATAAGTGATTAACAGTGGTTTGCAAAGTCATTACAATTGTTGGGCAAAGTCATTCTTAGGGGTCGGATAAATGATTAACAGTGGTGGGCAAAGTCATTACTAGTGGTTTTCAAAGTAATAACAATTGTGGGCAAAGTCATTCTTAGAGGTCGGATAAGTGATTAACAGTGGTTTGCAAAGTCATTACAATTGTTGGGCAAAGTCATTCTTAGGGGTCGGATAAGTGATTAACAGTCGTGGGCAAAGTCATTACTTGTAGTTTGCAAAGTAAAAACAATTGTTTGGGAAAGTCATTTTTAGAGGTCGGATAAGTGATTTACAGTGGTGGGCAAAGTCATTACTAGTGGTTTTCAAAGTAATAACAATTGTGGGCAAAGTCATTCTTAGAGGTCGGATAAGTGATTAACAGTGGTTTGCAAAGTCATTACAATTGTTGAGCAAAGTCATTCTTAGGGGTCGGATAAGTGATTAACAGTCGTGGGCAAAGTCATTACTTGTGGTTTGCAAAGTAATAACAATTGTTTGGCAAAGTCATTTTTAGAGGTCGGATAAGTGATTAACAGTGGTGGGCAAAGTCATTACCAGTGGTTGGCAATGTCATTACAATTGTTGGGCAAAGTCATTTTTAGAGGTCAGATGAGTGATTAACAGTGGTTTGCAAAGTCATTTCAATTGTTGGGCAAGGTCATTCTTAGAGGTCGGATAAGTGATTAACAGTCGTGGGCAAAGTCATTACCAGTGTTTTGCAAAGTCATTACAATTGTTGGGCAAAGTCATTTTTAGAGGTCAGATGAGTGATTAACAGTGGTTTGCAAAGTCTTTACAATTGTTTGGCAAAGTCATTTTTAGGAAAGGATAAGTGATTAACAGTCGTGGGCAAAGTCATTACCAGTGGTTGGCATAGTCATTACAATTGTTGGGCAAAGTCATTTTTAGAGGTCGGATAAGTGATTAACAGTCGTGGGAAAAGTCATTACCAGTGGTTTGCAAAGTCATTAAAATTGTTTGGGAAAGTCATTTTTAGAGGTCGGATAAGTCATTAACAGTGGTTGGCAAAGTCATTTCCAAAGGTTGGTAAAGTCATTACAATTGTTGGGTAAAGTCATTTTTAGAAGTCGGATAAATAATTAACAGTGGTTCGCAAAGTCATTTCAATTTCGGAAAAAAGTCATTTTTAGAGGTCGGATAGGTGATTAACAGTGGTTCGCAAAGTAATTAAATTGTTTGAAAAGTCATTTTTAGAGGTCGGATAAGTGATACACAGTGGTGGGCAAAGTCATTACCAGTGGTTGGCATAGTCATTACAATTGTTGGGCAAAGTCATTTTTAGAGGTCAGATGAGTGATTAACAGTAGTTTGCAAAGTCATTACAATTGTTGGGCAAAGTCATTCTTAGAGGTCGGATAAGTGATTAACAGTCGTGGGCAAAGTCATTACTAGTGGTTTGCAAAGTAATAACAATTGTTGGGCAAAGTCATTTTTAGAGGTCGGATAAGAGATTAACAGTGGTTCGCAAAGTAATTAAATAGTTTGGGAAAAGCATTTTTAAGGGTCGGATAAGTGATTAACAGTGGTGGGCAAAGTAATTACCAGTGATTGGCAAAGTCATTACAATTGTTGGGCAAAGTCATTCTTAGAGGTCGGATAAGTGATTAACAGTCGTAAGCAAAGTCATTACCAGTGTTTTGCAAAGTCATTAAAATTGTTTGGAAAGTCATTTATTGAGGTCGGTTAAGTGATTAACAGTGGTGGGCAAAGTCATTACCAGTGGTTTGCAAAGTCATTACAATTGTTGGGCAAAGTCATTTTTAGAGGTCGGATAAGTGATTAACAGTCGTGGGCAAAGTCATTACCAGTGGTTTGCAAAGTCATTAAAATTGTTTGGCAAAGTCATTTTTAGAGGTCGGATAGGTGATTAACAGTGGTGGGCAAAGTCATTTAAATTGTTGGGAAAAGTCATTTTTAGAGGTCGGATAAGTGATTAACAGTTATGGGCAAAGTCATTACAAGTGGTTTGCAAAGTAATAACAATTGTTGGGCAAAAACATTTTTAGAGGTCGGATAAGTTATTAACAGTGGTTCGCAAAGTAATTAAATTGTTTGGGAATGTCATTTTTAGAGGTCGGATAAGTGATTAACAGTCGTGGGCAAAGTAATTACAATTTTGGACAAAGTCATTTTTAGAGGTCGGATTAATAAATAACAGTGGTTGATGAAGTCATTACAATTTTGGACAAAGTCATGTTTAGAGGTCGGATAAGAGATTAACAGTGGTGGGCTAAGTCATTACCAGTGGTTTGCAAAGTCATTCCAATTGTTGGGCAAAGTCATTTTTAAATGTCCGATATGTGATTAACAGTGGTTTGCAAAGTCATTACAATTGTTGGGCAAAGTCATTCTTAGAGGTCGGATAAGTGATTAACAGTCGTGGGCAAAGTCATTAGTAGTGGTTTGCAAAGTAATAACAATTGTTTGGCAAAGTCATTTTTAGAGGTCGGATAAGTGATTAACAGTGGTTCGCAAAGTAATCAAATTGTTTGGGAAAGTCATTTTTAGAGGTCGGATAAGTGATTAACATTGGTGGGCAAAGTCATTACCATTGGTTGGCAAAGTCATTACAATAGTTGGGCAAAGTCATTTTTAGAGGTCAGATGAGTGATTAACAGTGGTTTGCAAAGTCATTACAATTGTTGGGCAAAGTCATTTTTAGAGGTCGGATAAGTGATTAACATATGTGGGCAAAGTCATTACCAGTGGTTGGCAAAGTCATTACAATTGTTGGGCAATGTCATTTTTAGAGGTCGGATAAGTGATTAACAGTGGTGGGCAATGTCATTACCAGTGGTTGGCAAAGTCATTACAATTGTTTGGGAAAGTCATTTTTAGAAGTCGGATAAATAATTAACAGTGGTTGGCAAAGTCATTTCAATTTCGGACAAAGTCATTTTTAGAGGTCGGATAGGTGATTAACAGTGGTGGGCAAAGTCATTTAAATTGTTGGGAAAAGTCATTTTTAGAGGTCGGATAAGTGATTAACAGTGGTTTGCAAAGTAATTACAATTGTTGGGCAAAGTCATTTTAAGAGGTCGGATAGGTGATTAACAGTGATGGGCAAAGTCATTACAAGTGGTTTGCAAAGTAATAACAATTGTTGGGCAAAAACATTTTTAGAGGTCGGATAAGTTATTAACAGTGGTTCGCAAAGTAATTAAATTGTTTGGGAAAGTCATTTTTAGAGGTCGGATAAGTGATTAACAGTCGTGGGCAAGGTAATTACAATTTTGGACAAAGTCATTTTTAGAGGTCGGATAAATAAATAACAGTGGTTGATGAAGTCATTACAATTTTGCACAAAGTCATGTTTAGAGGTCGGATAAGTCATTACCAGTGGTTTGCAAAGTCATTTTAATTGTTTGGGAATGTCATTTTTAGAGGTCGGATAAGAGATTAACAGTGGTGGGCTAAGTCATTACCAGTGGTTTGCAAAGTCATTCCAATTGTTGAGCAAAGTCATTTTTAAATGTCCGATATGTGATTAACAGTGGTTCGCAAAGTAATTAAATTGTTTGGGAAAGTCATTTTTAGAGGTCGGATAAGTGATTAACATTGGTGGGCAAAGTCAATACCAGTGGTTGGCAAAGTCATTACTATTGTTGGGCAAAGTCATTTTTAGAGGTCAGATGAGTGATTAACAGTGGTTTGCAAAGTCATTACAATTGTTGGGCAAAGTCATTTTTAGAGGTCGGATAAGTGATTAACAGTCGTGGGCAAAGTCATTACCAGTGGTTGGCAAAGTCATTACAATTGTTGGGCAATGTCATTTTTAGAGGTCGGATAAGTGATTAACAGTGGTGGGCAATGTCATTACCAGTGGTTGGCAAAGTCTTTACAATTGTTTGGGAAAGTCATTTTTAGAGGTCGGATAAGTGATAAACAGTGGTGGGCAAAGTCATTACTAGTGGTTTTCAAAGAAATAACAATTGTGGGCAAAGTCATTCTTAGAGGTCGGATAAGTGATTAACAGTGGTTTGCAAAGTCATTACAATTGTTGGGCAAAGTCATTCTTAGGGGTCGGATAAGTGATTAACAGTCGTGGGCAAAGTCATTACAATTGTTGGGCAAAGTCATTCTTAGAGGTGGGATAAGTGATTAAGAGTCGTGGGCAAAGTCATTACTAGTGGTTTGCAAAGTAATAACAATTGTTTGGCAAAGTCATTTTTAGAGGTCGGATAAGTGATTAACAGTGGTTCGCAAAGTAATTAAATTGTTTGGGAAAGTCATTTTTAGAGGTCGGATAAGTGATTAACATTGGTGGGCAAAGTCAATACCAGTGGTTGGCAAAGTCATTACTATTGTTGGGCAAAGTCATTTTTAGAGGTCAGATGAGTGATTAACAGTGGTTTGCAAAGTCATTACAATTGTTGGGCAAAGTCATTTTTAGAGGTCGGATAAGTGATTAACAGTCGTGGGCAAAGTCATTACCAGTGGTTGGCAAAGTCATTACAATTGTTGGGAAATGTCATTTTTAGAGGTCGGATAAGTGATTAACAGTGGTGGGCAATGTCATTACCAGTGGTTGGCAAAGTCATTACAATTGTTTGGGAAAGTCATTTTTAGAGGTCGGATAAGTGATTAACAGTGGTGGGCAAAGTCATTACTAGTGGTTTTCAAAGAAATAACAATTGTGGGCAAAGTCATTCTTAGAGGTCGGATAAGTGATTAACAGTGGTTTGCAAAGTCATTACAATTGTTGGGCAAAGTCATTCTTAGGGGTCGGATAAGTGATTAACAGTCGTGGGCAAAGTCATTACAATTGTTGGGCAAAGTCATTCTTAGAGTTGGGATAAGTGATTAAGAGTCGTGGGCAAAGTCATTACTAGTGGTTTGCAAAGTAATAACAATTGTTTGGCAAAGTCATTTTTAGGGGTCGGATAAGTTATTAACAGTGGTTCGCAAAGTAATTAAATTGTTTGGGAAAGTCATTTTTAGAGGTCGGATAAGTGATTAACAGTCGTGGGCAAAGTAATTACAATTTTGGACAAAGTCATTTTTAGAGGTCGGATAAATAAATAACAGTGGTTGATGAAGTCATTACAATTTTTGACAAAGTCATGTTTAGAGGTCGGATAAGTCATTACCAGTGGTTTGCAAAGTCATTCCAATTGTTGGGCAAAGTCATTTTTAAATGTCCGATATGTGATTAACAGTGGTTTGCAAAGTCATTACAATTGTTGGGCAAAGTCATTCTTAGAGGTCGGATAAGTGATTAACAGTCGTGGGCAAAGTCATTACTAGTGGTTTGCAAAGTAATAACAATTGTTTGGCAAAGTCATTTTTAGAGGTCGGATAAGTGATTTACAGTGGTTCGCAAAGTAATTAAATTGTTTGGGAAAGTCATTTTTAGAGGTCGGATAAGTGATTAACATTGGTGGGCAAAGTCATTACCAGTGGTTGGCAAAGTCATTACAATTGTTGGGCAAAGTCATTTTTAGGGGTCGGATAAGTTATTAACAGTGGTTCGCAAAGTAATTAAATTGTTTGGGAAAGTCATTTTTAGAGGTCGGATAAGTGATTAACAGTCGTGGGCAAAGTAATTACAATTTTGGACAAAGTCATTTTTAGAGGTCGGATAAATAAATAACAGTGGTTGATGAAGTCATTACAATTTTTGACAAAGTCATGTTTAGAGGTCGGATAAGTCATTACCAGTGGTTTGCAAAGTCATTCCAATTGTTGGGCAAAGTCATTTTTAAATGTCCGATATGTGATTAACAGTGGTTTGCAAAGTCATTACAATTGTTGGGCAAAGTCATTCTTAGAGGTCGGATAAGTGATTAACAGTCGTGGGCAAAGTCATTACTAGTGGTTTGCAAAGTAATAACAATTGTTTGGCAAAGTCATTTTTAGAGGTCGGATAAGTGATTAACAGTGGTTCGCAAAGTAATTAAATTGTTTGGGAAAGTCATTTTTAGAGGTCGGATAAGTGATTAACATTGGTGGGCAAAGTCATTACCAGTGGTTGGCAAAGTCATTACAATTGTTGGGCAAAGTCATTTTTAGAGGTCAGATGAGTGATAAACAGTGGTTTGCAAAGTCATTACAATTGTTGGGCAAAGTCATTTTTAGAGGTCGGATAAGTGATTAACAGTCGTGGGCAAAGTCATTACCAGTGGTTGGCAAAGTCATTACAATTGTTGGGCAATGTCATTTTTAGAGGTCGGATAAGTGATTAACAGTGGTGGGCAATGTCATTACCAGTGGTTGGCAAAGTCATTACAATTGTTTGGGAAAGTCATTTTTAGAGGTCGGATAAGTGATTAACAGTGGTGGGCAAAGTCATTACTAGTGGTTTTCAAAGAAATAACAATTGTGGGCAAAGTCATTCTTAGAGGTCGAATAAGTGATTAACAGTGGTTTGCAAAGTCATTACAATTGTTGGGCAAAGTCATTCTTAGGGGTCGGATAAGTGATTAACAGTCGTGGGCAAAGTCATTACAATTGTTGGGCAAAGTCATTCTTAGAGGTCGGATAAGTGATTAAGAGTCGTGGGCAAAGTCATTACTAGTGGTTTGCAAAGTAATAACAATTGTTTGGCAAAGTCATTTTTAGAGGTCGGATAAGTGATTAACAGTGGTTCGCAAAGTAATTAAATTGTTTGGGAAAGTCATTTTTAGAGGTCGGATAAGTGATTAACATTGGTGGGCAAAGTCATTACCAGTGGTTGGCAAAGTCATTACAATTGTTGGGCAAAGTCATTTTTAGAGGTCGGATAAGTTATTAACAGTGGTTCGCAAAGTAATTAAATTGTTTGGGAAAGTCATTTTTAGAGGTCGGATAAGTGATTAACAGTCGTGGGCAAAGTAATTACCAGTGGTTGGCAAAGTCATTTCAATTGTTGGGCAAAGTCATTTTTAGAGGTCGGATAAGTGATTAACAGTGGTGGGCAATGTCATTACCAGTGGTTGGCAAAGTCATTACAATTGTTTGGGAAAGTCATTTTTAGAGGTCGGATAAGTGATTAACAGTGGTTCGGTAAGTAATTAAATTGTTTGGGTAAGTCATTTTTAGAGGTCGGATACGTGATTAACAGTGGTGGGCAAAGTCTTTACTTGTGGTTTGCAAAGTAATAACAATTGTTTGGCAAAGTCGTTTTTAGAGGTCGGATAAGTGATTAACAGTGGTTCGGTAAGTAATTAAATTGTTTGGGTAAGTCATTTTTAGAGGTCGGATACGTGATTAACAGTGGTGGGCAAAGTCATTACCAGTGGTTGGCAAAGTCGTTACAATTGTTGGGCAAAGTCATTTTTAGAGGTCAGATGAGTGATAAACAGTGGTTTGCAAAGTCATTACAATTGTTGGGCAAAGTCATTCTTAGAGGTCGGATAAGTGATTAACAGTCGTGGGCAAAGTCATTACCAGTGTTTTGCAAAGTCATTAAAATTGTTTGGGAAAGTCATTTTTAGAGGTCGGATAAGTGATTAACAGTGGTGGGCAATGTTATTACCAGTGGTTGGCAAAGTCATTACAATTGTTTGGGAAAGTCATTTTTAGAGGTCGGATAAGTGATTAACAGTGGTGGGCAAAGTCATTACCAGTGGTTGGCAAAGTCATTACAATTGTTTGGGAAAGTCATTTTTAGAGGTCGGATAAGTGATTAACAGTGGTGGGCAAAGTCATTACCAGTGGTTGGCAAAGTCATTACAATTGTTCGGCAAAGTCATTCTTAGGGGTCGGATAAGTGATTAACAGTCGTGGGCAAAGTCATTACTAGTGGTTTGCAAAGTAATAACAATTGTTTGGCAAAGTCATTTTTAGAGGTCGGATAAGTGATTAACAGTGGTTCGCAAAGTAATTAAATTGTTTGGGAAAGTCATTTTTAGAGGTCGGATAAGTGATTAACATTGGTGGGCAAAGTCATTACCAGTGGTTGGCAAAGTCATTACAATTGTTGGGCAAAGTCATTTTTAGAGGTCGGATAAGTTATTAACAGTGGTTCGCAAAGTAATTAAATTGTTTGGGAAAGTCATTTTTAGAGGTCGGATAAGTGATTAACAGTCGTGGGCAAAGTAATTACCAGTGGTTGGCAAAGTCATTTCAATTGTTGGGCAAAGTCATTTTTAGAGGTCGGATAAGTGATTAACAGTGGTGGGCAATGTCATTACCAGTGGTTGGCAAAGTCATTACAATTGTTTGGGAAAGTCATTTTTAGAGGTCGGATAAGTGATTAACAGTGGTGGGCAAAGTCATTACTAGTGGTTTTCAAAGTAATAACAATTGTGGGCAAAGTCATTCTTAGAGGTCGGATAAGTGATTAACAGTGGTTTGCAAAGTCATTACAATTGTTGGGCAAAGTCATTCTTAGGGGTCGAATAAGTGATTAACAGTCGTGGGCAAAGTCTTTACTTGTGGTTTGCAAAGTAATAACAATTGTTTGGCAAAGTCGTTTTTAGAGGTCGGATAAGTGATTAACAGTGGTTCGGTAAGTAATTAAATTGTTTGGGTAAGTCATTTTTAGAGGTCGGATACGTGATTAACAGTGGTGGGCAAAGTCATTACCAGTGGTTGGCAAAGTCGTTACAATTGTTGGGCAAAGTCATTTTTAGAGGTCAGATGAGTGATAAACAGTGGTTTGCAAAGTCATTACAATTGTTGGGCAAAGTCATTCTTAGAGGTCGGATAAGTGATTAACAGTCGTGGGCAAAGTCATTACCAGTGTTTTGCAAAGTCATTAAAATTGTTTGGGAAAGTCATTTTTAGAGGTCGGATAAGTGATTAACAGTGGTGGGCAATGTTATTACCAGTGGTTGGCAAAGTCATTACAATTGTTTGGGAAAGTCATTTTTAGAGGTCGGATAAGTGATTAACAGTGGTGGGCAAAGTCATTACCAGTGGTTGGCAAAGTCATTACAATTGTTCGGCAAAGTCATTCTTAGGGGTCGGATAAGTGATTAACAGTCGTGGGCAAAGTCATTACTTGTGGTTTGCAAATTAATAACAATTGTTTGGCAAAGTCGTTTTTAGAGGTCGGATAAGTGATTAACAGTTGTTCGGTAAGTAATTAAATTGTTTGGGAAAGTCATTTTTAGAGGTCGGATAAGTCATTAATAGTGGTGGGCAAAGTCCTTTCCAAAGGTTGGTAAAGTCATTACAATTGTTGGGCAAAGTCATTTTTAGAAGTCGGATAAATAATTAACAGTGGTTGGCAAAGTCATTTCAATTTCGGAAAAAAGTCATTTTTAGAGGTCGGATAGGTGATTAACAGTGGTTCGCAAAGTAATTAAATTGTTTGAAAAGTCATTTTTAGAGGTCGGATGAGTGATTAACAGTGGTGGGCCAAGTCATTACCAGTGGTTGGCAAAGTCATTACAATTGTTGGGCAAAGTCATTTTTAGAGGTCAGATGAGTGATTAACAGTGGTTTGCAAAGTCATTACAATTGTTGGGCAAAGTCATTCTTAGAGGTCGGATAAGTGATTAACAGTCGTGGGCAAAGTCATTACTAGTGGTTTGCAAAGTAATAACAATTGCTGGGCAAAGTCATTTTTAGAGGTCGGATAAGTGATTAACAGTGGTTCGCAAAGTAATCAAATTGTTTGGGAAAGTCATTTTTAGAGGTCGGATAAGTGATTAACAGTGGTGGGCAAAGTAATTACCAGTGATTGGCAAAGTCATTACAATTGTTGGGCAAAGTCATTCTTAGAGGTCGGATAAGTGATTAACAGTCGTAAGCAAAGTCATTACCAGTGTTTTGCAAAGTCATTAAAATTGTTTGGAAATGTCATTTTTAGAGGTCGGATAAGTGACTAACAGTGGTTGGCAATGTCATTACCAGTGGTTGGCAAAGTCATTACAATTGTTTTGGAAAGTCATTTATTGAGGTCGGATAAGTGATTAACAGTGGTTGGCAAAGTCATTACAATTGTTGGGCAAAGTCATTTTTAGAGGTCAGATGAGTGATTACCAGTGGTTGGCATAGTAATTAAATTGTTTGGGAAAGTCATTTTTAGAGGTCGGATAAGTGATAAAGAGTCGTGGGAAAAGTCATTACCAGTGGTTTGCAAAGTCATTAAAATTGTTTGGCAAAGTCATTTTTAGTGGTCGGATAAGTCTTTAACAGTGGTGGGCAAAGTCATTACCAAAGGTTGGCAAAGTCATTACAATTGTTGGGCAAAGTCATTTTTAGAAGTCGGATAAATAATTAACAGTGGTTGGCAAAGTCATTTCAATTTCGGACAAAGTCATTTTTAGAGGTCGGATAGTTGATTAACAGTGGTGGGCAAAGTCATTACCAGTGGTTGGCAAAGTCATTACAATTGTTGGGCAAAGTCATTTTTAGGGGTCGGATAAGTTATTAACAGTGGTTCGCAAAGTAATTAAATTGTTTGGGAAAGTCATTTTTAGAGGTCGGATAAGTGATTAACAGTCGTGGGCAAAGTAATTACAATTTTGGACAAAGTCATTTTTAGAGGTCGGATAAATAAATAACAGTGGTTGATGAAGTCATTACAATTTTTGACAAAGTCATGTTTAGAGGTCGGATAAGTCATTACCAGTGGTTTGCAAAGTCATTCCAATTGTTGGGCAAAGTCATTTTTAAATGTCCGATATGTGATTAACAGTGGTTTGCAAAGTCATTACAATTGTTGGGCAAAGTCATTTTTAAATGTCCGATATGTGATTAACAGTGGTTCGCAAAGTAATCAAATTGTTTGGGAAAGTGATTTTTAGAGGTCGGATAAGTGATTAACAGTGGTGGGCAAAGTAATTACCAGTGATTGGCAAAGTCATTACAATTGTTGGGCAAAGTCATTCTTAGAGGTCGGATAAGTGATTAACAGTCGTAAGCAAAGTCATTACCAGTGTTTTGCAAAGTCATTAAAATTGTTTGGAAATGTCATTTTTAGAGGTCGGATAAGTGACTAACAGTGGTTGGCAATGTCATTACCAGTGGTTGGCAAAGTCATTACAATTGTTTTGGAAAGTCATTTATTGAGGTCGGATAAGTGATTAACAGTGGTTGGCAAAGTCATTACAATTGTTGGGCAAAGTCATTTTTAGAGGTCAGATGAGTGATTACCAGTGGTTGGCATAGTAATTAAATTGTTTGGGAAAGTCATTTTTAGAGGTCGGATAAGTGATAAAGAGTCGTGGGAAAAGTCATTACCAGTGGTTTGCAAAGTCATTAAAATTGTTTGGCAAAGTCATTTTTAGAGGTCGGATAAGTCTTTAACAGTGGTGGGCAAAGTCATTACCAAAGGTTGGCAAAGTCATTACAATTGTTGGGCAAAGTCATTTTTAGAAGTCGGATAAATAATTAACAGTGGTTGGCAAAGTCATTTCAATTTCGGACAAAGTCATTTTTAGAGGTCGGATAGTTGATTAACAGTGGTGGGCAAAGTCATTAAAATTGTTGGGAAAAGTCATTTATAGAGGTCGGATAAGTGATTAACAGTGGTTTGCAAAGTAATTACAATTGTTGGGCAAAGTCATTTTTAGAGGTCGGATAAGTGATTAACAGTGGTGGGTAAAGTCATTATAATTATTAAGGAAAGTCATTTTTGGAGGTCGGATAAGTGATTAACAGTCGTGGGCAAAGTCATTACAATTTTGGACAAAATCATTTTTAGAGGTCGGATAAATAAATAACAGTGGTTGATGAAGTCATTACAATTTTGGACAAAGTCATGTTTAGAGGTCGGATAAGTCATTACCAGTGGTTTGCAAAGTCATTTTAATTGTTTGGGAATGTCATTTTTAGAGGTCGGATAAGTGACTAACAGTGGTTGGCAATGTCATTACCAGTGGTTGGCAAAGTCATTACAATTGTTTTGGAAAGTCATTTATTGAGGTCGGATAAGTGATTAACAGTGGTTGGCAAAGTCATTACAATTGTTGGGCAAAGTCATTTTTAGAGGTCAGATGAGTGATTACCAGTGGTTGGCATAGTCATTACAATTGTTGGGCAAAGTCATTTTTAGAGGTCGGATAAGTGATAAAGAGTCGTGGGAAAAGTCATTACCAGTGGTTTGCAAAGTCATTAAAATTGTTTGGCAAAGTCATTTTTAGAGGTCGGATAAGTCTTTAACAGTGGTGGGCAAAGTCATTACCAAAGGTTGGCAAAGTCATTACAATTGTTGGGCAAAGTCATTTTTAGAAGTCGGATAAATAATTAACAGTGGTTGGCAAAGTCATTTCAATTTCGGACAAAGTCATTTTTAGAGGTCGGATAGTTGATTAACAGTGGTGGGCAAAGTCATTAAAATTGTTGGGAAAAGTCATTTATAGAGGTCGGATAAGTGATTAACAGTGGTTTGCAAAGCAATTACAATTGTTGGGCAAAGTCATTTTTAGAGGTCGGATAAGTGATTAACAGTGGTGGGTAAAGTCATTATAATTATTAAGGAAAGTCATTTTTGGAGGTCGGATAAGTGATTAACAGTCGTGGGCAAAGTCATTACAATTTTGGACAAAATCATTTTTAGAGGTCGGATAAATAAATAACAGTGGTTGATGAAGTCATTACAATTTTGGACAAAGTCATGTTTAGAGGTCGGATAAGTCATTACCAGTGGTTTGCAAAGTCATTTTAATTGTTTGGGAATGTCATTTTTAGAGGTCGGATAAGAGATTAACAGTGGTGGGCTAAGTCATTACCAGTGGTTTGCAAAGTCATTCCAATTGTTGGGCAAAGTCATTTTTAAATGTCCGATATGTGATTAACAGTCGTGGGCAAAGTCATTACTAGTGGTTTGCAAAGTAATAACAATTGTTAAGCAAAGTCATTTTTAGAGGTCGGATAAGTGATTAACAGTGGTTCGCAAAGTAATTAAATTGTTTGGGAAAGTCATTTTTAGAGGTCGGATAAGTGATTAACATTGGTGGGCAAAGTCATTACCAGTGGTTGGCAAAGTCATTACAATTGTTGGGCAAAGTCATTTTTAGAGGTCAGATGAGTGATTAACAGTGGTTTGCAAAGTCATTACAATTGTTGGGCAAAGTCATTTTTAGAGGTCGGATAAGTGATTAACAGTCGTGGGCAAAGTCATTACCAGTGGTTGGCAAAGTCATTACAATTGTTGGGCAATGTCATTTTTAGAGGTCGGATAAGTGATTAACAGTGGTGGGCAATGTCATTACCAGTGGTTGGCAAAGTCATTACAATTGTTTGGGAAAGTCATTTTTAGAGGTCGGATAAGTGATTAACAGTGGTGGGCAAAGTCATTACTAGTGGTTTTCAAAGAAATAACAATTGTGGGCAAAGTCATTCTTAGAGGTCGGATTAGTGATTAACAGTGGTTTGCAAAGTCATTACAATTGTTGGGCAAAGTCATTCTTAGGGGTCGGATAAGTGATTAACAGTCGTGGGCAAAGTCATTACAATTGTTGGGCAAAGTCATTCTTAGAGGTCGGATAAGTGATTAAGAGTCGTGGGCAAAGTCATTACTAGTGGTTTGCAAAGTAATAACAATTGTTTGGCAAAGTCATTTTTAGAGGTCGGATAAGTGATTAACAGTCGTGGGCAAAGTAATTACCAGTGGTTGGCAAAGTCATTTCAATTGTTGGGCAAAGTCATTTTTAGAGGTCGGATAAGTGATTAACAGTGGTGGGCAATGTCATTACCAGTGGTTGGCAAAGTCATTACAATTGTTTGGCAAAGTCATTTTTAGAGGTCGGATAAGTGATTAACAGTCGTGGGCAAAGTAATTACCAGTGGTTGGCAAAGTCATTTCAATTGTTGGGCAAAGTCATTTTTAGAGGTCGGATAAGTGATTAACAGTGGTGGGCAATGTCATTACCAGTGGTTGGCAAAGTCATTACAATTGTTTGGGAAAGTCATTTTTAGAGGTCGGATAAGTGATTAACAGTGGTGGGCAAAGTCATTACTAGTGGTTTTCAAAGTAATAACAATTGTGGGCAAAGTCATTCTTAGAGGTCGGATAAGTGATTAACAGTGGTTGGCAAAGTCATTACAATTGTTGGGCAAAGTCATTTTTAGAGGTCAGATGAGTGATTACCAGTGGTTGGCATAGTAATTAAATTGTTTGGGAAAGTCATTTTTAGAGGTCGGATAAGTGATAAAGAGTCGTGGGAAAAGTCATTACCAGTGGTTTGCAAAGTCATTAAAATTGTTTGGCAAAGTCATTTTTAGAGGTCGGATAAGTCTTTAACAGTGGTGGGCAAAGTCATTACCAAAGGTTGGCAAAGTCATTACAATTGTTGGGCAAAGTCATTTTTAGAAGTCGGATAAATAATTAACAGTGGTTGGCAAAGTCATTTCAATTTCGGACAAAGTCATTTTTAGAGGTCGGATAGTTGATTAACAGTGGTGGGCAAAGTCATTAAAATTGTTGGGAAAAGTCATTTATAGAGGTCGGATAAGTGATTAACAGTGGTTTGCAAAGTAATTACAATTGTTGGGCAAAGTCATTTTTAGAGGTCGGATAAGTGATTAACAGTGGTGGGTAAAGTCATTATAATTATTAAGGAAAGTCATTTTTGGAGGTCGGATAAGTGATTAACAGTCGTGGGCAAAGTCATTACAATTTTGGACAAAATCATTTTTAGAGGTCGGATAAATAAATAACAGTGGTTGATGAAGTCATTACAATTTTGGACAAAGTCATGTTTAGAGGTCGGATAAGTCATTACCAGTGGTTTGCAAAGTCATTTTAATTGTTTGGGAATGTCATTTTTAGAGGTCGGATAAGTGACTAACAGTGGTTGGCAATGTCATTACCAGTGGTTGGCAAAGTCATTACAATTGTTTTGGAAAGTCATTTATTGAGGTCGGATAAGTGATTAACAGTGGTTGGCAAAGTCATTACAATTGTTGGGCAAAGTCATTTTTAGAGGTCAGATGAGTGATTACCAGTGGTTGGCATAGTCATTACAATTGTTGGGCAAAGTCATTTTTAGAGGTCGGATAAGTGATAAAGAGTCGTGGGAAAAGTCATTACCAGTGGTTTGCAAAGTCATTAAAATTGTTTGGCAAAGTCATTTTTAGAGGTCGGATAAGTCTTTAACAGTGGTGGGCAAAGTCATTACCAAAGGTTGGCAAAGTCATTACAATTGTTGGGCAAAGTCATTTTTAGAAGTCGGATAAATAATTAACAGTGGTTGGCAAAGTCATTTCAATTTCGGACAAAGTCATTTTTAGAGGTCGGATAGTTGATTAACAGTGGTGGGCAAAGTCATTAAAATTGTTGGGAAAAGTCATTTATAGAGGTCGGATAAGTGATTAACAGTGGTTTGCAAAGCAATTACAATTGTTGGGCAAAGTCATTTTTAGAGGTCGGATAAGTGATTAACAGTGGTGGGTAAAGTCATTATAATTATTAAGGAAAGTCATTTTTGGAGGTCGGATAAGTGATTAACAGTCGTTGGCAAAGTCATTACAATTTTGGACAAAATCATTTTTAGAGGTCGGATAAATAAATAACAGTGGTTGATGAAGTCATTACAATTTTGGACAAAGTCATGTTTAGAGGTCGGATAAGTCATTACCAGTGGTTTGCAAAGTCATTTTAATTGTTTGGGAATGTCATTTTTAGAGGTCGGATAAGAGATTAACAGTGGTGGGCTAAGTCATTACCAGTGGTTTGCAAAGTCATTCCAATTGTTGGGCAAAGTCATTTTTAAATGTCCGATATGTGATTAACAGTCGTGGGCAAAGTCATTACTAGTGGTTTGCAAAGTAATAACAATTGTTAAGCAAAGTCATTTTTAGAGGTCGGATAAGTGATTAACAGTGGTTCGCAAAGTAATTAAATTGTTTGGGAAAGTCATTTTTAGAGGTCGGATAAGTGATTAACATTGGTGGGCAAAGTCATTACCAGTGGTTGGCAAAGTCATTACAATTGTTGGGCAAAGTCATTTTTAGAGGTCAGATGAGTGATTAACAGTGGTTTGCAAAGTCATTACAATTGTTGGGCAAAGTCATTTTTAGAGGTCGGATAAGTGATTAACAGTCGTGGGCAAAGTCATTACCAGTGGTTGGCAAAGTCATTACAATTGTTGGGCAATGTCATTTTTAGAGGTCGGATAAGTGATTAACAGTGGTGGGCAATGTCATTACCAGTGGTTGGCAAAGTCATTACAATTGTTTGGGAAAGGCATTTTTAGAGGTCGGATAAGTGATTAACAGTGGTGGGCAAAGTCATTACTAGTGGTTTTCAAAGAAATAACAATTGTGGGCAAAGTCATTCTTAGAGGTCGGATTAGTGATTAACAGTGGTTTGCAAAGTCATTACAATTGTTGGGCAAAGTCATTCTTAGGGGTCGGATAAGTGATTAACAGTCGTGGGCAAAGTCATTACAATTGTTGGGCAAAGTCATTCTTAGAGGTCGGATAAGTGATTAAGAGTCGTGGGCAAAGTCATTACTAGTGGTTTGCAAAGTAATAACAATTGTTTGGCAAAGTCATTTTTAGAGGTCGGATAAGTGATTAACAGTCGTGGGCAAAGTAATTACCAGTGGTTGGCAAAGTCATTTCAATTGTTGGGCAAAGTCATTTTTAGAGGTCGGATAAGTGATTAACAGTGGTGGGCAATGTCATTACCAGTGGTTGGCAAAGTCATTACAATTGTTTGGCAAAGTCATTTTTAGAGGTCGGATAAGTGATTAACAGTCGTGGGCAAAGTAATTACCAGTGGTTGGCAAAGTCATTTCAATTGTTGGGCAAAGTCATTTTTAGAGGTCGGATAAGTGATTAACAGTGGTGGGCAATGTCATTACCAGTGGTTGGCAAAGTCATTACAATTGTTTGGGAAAGTCATTTTTAGAGGTCGGATAAGTGATTAACAGTGGTGGGCAAAGTCATTACTAGTGGTTTTCAAAGTAATAACAATTGTGGGCAAAGTCATTCTTAGAGGTCGGATAAGTGATTAACAGTGGTTTGCAAAGTCATTACAATTGTTGGGCAAAGTCATTCTTAGGGGTCGAATAAGTGATTAACAGTCGTGGGCAAAGTCATTACTTGTGGTTTTCAAAGTAATAACAATTGTGGGCAAAGTCATTCTTAGAGGTCGGTTAAGTGATTAACAGTGGTTTGCAAAGTAATAACAATTGTTTGGCAAAGTCGTTTTTAGAGGTCGGATAAGTGATTAACAGTGGTTCGGTAAGTAATTAAATTGTTTGGGTAAGTCATTTTTAGAGGTCGGATACGTGATTAACAGTGGTGGGCAAAGTCATTACCAGTGGTTGGCAAAGTCGTTACAATTGTTGGGCAAAGTCATTTTTAGAGGTCAGATGAGTGATAAACAGTGGTTTGCAAAGTCATTACAATTGTTGGGCAAAGTCATTCTTAGAGGTCGGATAAGTGATTAACAGTCGTGGGCAAAGTCATTACCAGTGTTTTGCAAAGTCATTAAAATTGTTTGGGAAAGTCATTTTTAGAGGTCGGATAAGTGATTAACAGTGGTGGGCAATGTCATTACCAGTGGTTGGCAAAGTCATTACAATTGTTTGGGAAAGTCATTTTTAGAGGTCGGATAAGTGATTAACAGTGGTGGGCAAAGTCATTACCAGTGGTTGGCAAAGTCATTACAATTGTTCGGCAAAGTCATTCTTAGGGGTCGGATAAGTGATTAACAGTCGTGGGCAAAGTCATTACTTGTGGTTTGCAAAGTAATAACAATTGTTTGGCAAAGTCGTTTTTAGAGGTCGGATAAGTGATTAACAGTGGTTCGGTAAGTAATTAAATTGTTTGGGAAAGTCATTTTTAGAGGTCGGATAAGTCATTAATAGTGGTGGGCAAAGTCATTTCCAAAGGTTGGAAAAGTCATTACAATTGTTGGGCAAAGTCATTTTTAGAAGTCGGATAAATAATTAACAGTGGTTGGCAAAGTCATTTCAATTTCGGAAAAAAGTCATTTTTAGAGGTCGGATAGGTGATTAACAGTGGTTTGCAAAGTCATTAAAATTGTTTGGCAAAGTCATTTTTAGAGGTCGGATGAGTGATTAACAGTGGTGGGCCAAGTCATTACCAGTGGTTGGCAAAGTCATTACAATTGTTGGGCAAAGTCATTTTTAGAGGTCAGATGAGTGATTAACAGTGGTTTGCAAAGTCATTACAATTGTTGGGCAAAGTCATTCTTAGAGGTCGGATAAGTGATTAACAGTCGTGGGCAAAGTCATTACTAGTGGTTTGCAAAGTAATAACAATTGCTGGGCAAAGTCATTTTTAGAGGTCGGATAAGTGATTAACAGTGGTTCGCAAAGTAATCAAATTGTTTGGGAAAGTCATTTTTAGAGGTCGGATAAGTGATTAACAGTGGTGGGCAAAGTAATTACCAGTGATTGGCAAAGTCATTACAATTGTTGGGCAAAGTCATTCTTAGAGGTCGGATAAGTGATTAACAGTCGTAAGCAAAGTCATACCAGTGTTTTGCAAAGTCATTAAAATTGTTTGGAAATGTAATTTTAAGAGGTCGGATAAGTGACTAACAGTGGTTGGCAATGTCATTACCAGTGGTTGGCAAAGTCATTACAATTGTTTTGGAAAGTCATTTATTGAGGTCGGATAAGTGATTAACAGTGGTTGGCAAAGTCATTACAATTGTTGGGCAAAGTCATTTTTAGAGGTCGGATAAGTGATAAAGAGTCGTGGGAAAAGTCATTAACAGTGGTTTGCAAAGTCATTAAAATTGTTTGGCAAAGTCATTTTTAGAGGTCGGATAAGTCTTTAACAGTGGTGGGCAAAGTCATTACCAAAGGTTGGCAAAGTCATTACAATTGTTGGGCAAAGTCATTTTTAGAAGTCGGATAAATAATTAACAGTGGTTGGCAAAGTCATTTCAATTTCGGACAAAGTCATTTTTAGAGGTCGGATAGTTGATTAACAGTGGTGGGCAAAGTCATTAAAATTGTTGGGAAAAGTCATTTATAGAGGTCGGATAAGTGATTAACAGTGGTTTGCAAAGTAATTACAATTGTTGGGCAAAGTCATTTTAAGAGGTCGGATAAGTGATTAACAGTGGTGGGCAAAATCATTACAAGTTGTTTTGCAAAGTAATAACAATTGTTGGGCAAAGTCATTTTTAGAGGTCGGATAAGTTATTAACAGTGGTTTGCAAAGTAATTAAATTGTTTGGGAAAGTCATTTTTAGAGGTCGGATAAGTGATTAACAGTGGTGGGTAAAGTCATTATAATTATTAAGGAAAGTCATTTTTGGAGGTCGGATAAGTGATTAACAGTCGTGGGCAAAGTCATTACAATTTTGGACAAAGTCATTTTTAGAGGTCGGATAAATAAAAAACAGTGGTTGGCAAAGTCATTACAATTGTTTGGGAAAGTCATTTTTAAAGGTCGGATAGGTGATTAACAGTGGTGGGCAAAGTCATTACTAGTGGTTTTCAAAGTAATAACAATTGTGGGCAAAGTCATTCTTAGAGGTCGGATAAGTGATTAACAGTGGTTTGCAAAGTCATTACAATTGTTGGGCAAAGTCATTCTTAGGGGTCGAATAAGTGATTAACAGTCGTGGGCAAAGTCATTACTTGTGGTTTGCAAAGTAATAACAATTGTTAGGCAAAGTCGTTTTTAGAGGTCGGATAAGTGATTAACAGTGGTTCGGTAAGTAATTAAATTGTTTGGGTAAGTCATTTTTAGAGGTCGGATACGTGATTAACAGTGGTGGGCAAAGTCATTACCAGTGGTTGGCAAAGTCGTTACAATTGTTGGGCAAAGTCATTTTTAGAGGTCAGATGAGTGATAAACAGTGGTTTGCAAAGTCATTACAATTGTTGGGCAAAGTCATTTTTAGAGGTCGGATAAGTGATTAACAGTGGTGGGCAAAGTCATTACCAGTGGTTGGCAAAGTGATTACAATTGTTCGGCAAAGTCATTCTTAGGGGTCGGATAAGTGATTGACAGTCGTGGGCAAAGTCATTACTTGTGGTTTGCAAAGTAATAACAATTGTTTGGCAAAGTCGTTTTTAGAGGTCGGATAAGTGATTAACAGTGGTTCGGTAAGTAATTAAATTGTTTGGGAAAGTCATTTTTAGAGGTCGGATAAGTCATTAATAGTGGTGGGCAAAGTCATTTCCAAAGGTTGGTAAAGTCATTACAATTGTTGGGCAAAGTCATTTTTAGAAGTCGGATAATTAATTAACAGTGGTTGGCAAAGTCATTTCAATTTCGGAAAAAAGTCATTTTTAGAGGTCGGATAGGTGATTAACAGTGGTTCGCAAAGTAATTAAATTGTTTGAAAAGTCATTTTTAGAGGTCGGATGAGTGATTAACAGTGGTGGGCCAAGTCATTACCAGTGGTTGGCAAAGTCATTACAATTGTTGGGCAAAGTCATTTTTAGAGGTCAGATGAGTGATTAACAGTGGTTTGCAAAGTCATTACAATTGTTGGGCAAAGTCATTCTTAGAGGTCGGATAAGTGATTAACAGTCGTGGGCAAAGTCATTACTAGTGGTTTGCAAAGTAATAACAATTGCTGGGCAAAGTCATTTTTAGAGGTCGGATAAGTGATTAACAGTGGTTCGCAAAGTAATCAAATTGTTTGGGAAAGTCATTTTTAGAGGTCGGATAAGTGATTAACAGTGGTGGGCAAAGTAATTACCAGTGATTGGCAAAGTCATTACAATTGTTGGGCAAAGTCATTCTTAGAGGTCGGATAAGTGATTAACAGTCGTAAGCAAAGTCATTACCAGTGTTTTGCAAAGTCATTAAAATTGTTTGGAAATGTCATTTTAAGAGGTCGGATAAGTGACTAACAGTGGTTGGCAATGTAATTACCAGTGGTTGGCAAAGTCATTACAATTGTTTTGGAAAGTCATTTATTGAGGTCGGATAAGTGATTAACAGTGGTTGGCAAAGTCATTACAATTGTTGGGCAAAGTCATTTTTAGAGGTCAGATGAGTGATTACCAGTGGTTGGCATAGTCATTACAATTGTTGGGCAAAGTCATTTTTAGAGGTCGGATTAGTGATAAAGAGTCGTGGGAAAAGTCATTACCAGTGGTTTGCAAAGTCATTAAAATTGTTTGGCAAAGTCATTTTTAGAGGTCGGATAAGTCTTTAACAGTGATGGGCAAAGTCATTACCAAAGGTTGGCAAAGTCATTTTTAGAAGTCGGATAAATAATTAACAGTGGTTGGCAAAGTCATTTCAATTTCGGACAAAGTCATTTTTAGAGGTCGGATAGTTGATTAACAGTGGTGGGCAAAGTCATTAAAATTGTTGGGAAAAGTCATTTATAGAGGTCGGATAAGTGATTAACAGTGGTTTGCAAAGTAATTACAATTGTTGGGCAAAGTCATTTTAAGAGGTCGGATAAGTGATTAACAGTGGTGGGCAAAATCATTACAAGTGGTTTGCAAAGTAATAACAATTGTTGGGCAAAGTCATTTTTAGAGGTCGGATAAGTTATTAACAGTGGTTCGCAAAGTAATTAAATTGTTTGGGAAAGTCATTTTTAGAGGTCGGATAAGTGATTAACAGTGGTGGGTAAAGTCATTATAATTATTAAGGAAAGTCATTTTTGGAGGTCGGATAAGTGATTAACAGTCGTGGGCAAAGTCATTACAATTTTGAACAAAGTCATTTTTAGAGGTCGGATAAATAAATAACAGTGGTTGATGAAGTCATTACAATTTTGGACAAAGTCATTTTTAGAGGTCGGATAAGTTATTAACAGTGGTTCGCAAAGTAATTAAATTGTTTGGGAAAGTCATTTTTAGAGGTCGGATAAGTGATTAACAGTGGTGGGCAAAGTCATTACCAGTGGTTTGCAAAGTCATTCCAATTGTTGGGCAAAGTCATTCTTAGAGGTCGGATTAGTGATTAAAAGTCGTGGGCAAAGTCAATCCTAGTGGTTTGCAAAGTAATAACAATTGGTGGGCAAAGTCATTTTTAAATGTCGGATATGTGATTAACAGTGTTTGGCAAAGTCATTACAATTGCTGGGCAAAGTCATTTTTAGAGGTCGGATAAATAAATAACAGTGGTTGATGAAGTCATTTCAATTTTGCACAAAGTCATGTTTAGAGGTCGGATAAGTCATTACCAGTGGTTGGCAAAGTCATTACAATTGTTGGGCAAAGTCATTCTTAGTGGTCGGATAAGTGATTAACAGTCGTGGGCAAAGTCATTACCAGTGTTTTGCAAAGTCATTAAAATTGTTTGGAAAAGTCATTTTTAGAGGTCGGATAAGTGATTAACAGTGGTTTGCAAAGTAATTACCAGTGATTGGCAAAGTCATTAAAATTGTTTGGAAAAGTCATTTTAAGAGGTCGGATAAGTGATTAACAGTGGTTGGCAATGTCATTACCAGTGGTTGGCAAAGTCATTACAATTGTTTTGGAAAGTCATTTATTGAGGTCGGATAAGTGATTAACAGTCGTCGGCAAAGTCATTACCAGTGGTTGGCATAGTCATTACAATTGTTGGGAAAAGTCATTTTTAGAGGTCGGATAAGTGATTAACAGTCGTGGGCAAAGTCATTACCAGTGGTTTGCAAAGTCATTAAAATTGTTTGGCAAAATCATTTTTGGAGGTCGGATAAGTCTTTAACAGTGGTGGGCAAAGTCATTACCAAAGGTTGGCAAAGTCATTACAATTGTTGGGCAAAGTCATTTTTAGAAGTCGGATAAATAATTAACAGTGGTTGGCAAAGTCATTTCAATTTCGGACAAAGTCATTTTTAGAGGTCGGATAGGTGATTAACAGTGGTGGGCAAAGTCATTAAAATTGTTGGGAAAAGTCATTTTTAGAGGTCGGATAAGTGATTAACAGTGGTTTGCAAAGTAATTACAATTGTTTGGCAAAGTCATTTTAAGAGGTCGGATAAGTGATTAACAGTGGTTCGCAAAGTAATTAAATTGTTTGGGAAAGTCATTTTTAGAGGTCGGATAAGTGATTAACAGTGGTGGGTAAAGTCATTATAATTATTTAGGAAAGTCATTTTTGGAGGTCGGATAAGTGATTAACAGTCGTGGGCAAAGTCATTACAATTTTGGACAAAGTCATTTTTAGAGGTCGGATAAATAAATAACAGTGGTTGATGAAGTCATTACAATTTTGGACAAAGTCATTTTTAGAGGTCGGAAAAGTTATTAACAGTGGTTCGCAAAGTAATTTAATTGTTTGGTAAAGTCATTTTTAGAGGTCGGATAAGTGATTAACAGTGGTGAGCAAAGTCATTACCAGTGGTTTGCAAAGTCATTCCAATTGTTCGGCAAAGTCATTCTTAGAGGTCGGATAAGTGATTAAAAGTCGTGGGCAAAGTCATTACTAGTGGTTTGCAAAGTAATAACAATTGTTGGGCAAAGTCATTTTTAAATGTCGGATATGTGATTAACAGTGTTTGGCAAAGTAATTACAATTGTTGGGCAAAGTCATTCTTAGAGGTCGGATAAGTGATTAACAGTCGTAAGCAAAGTCATTTCCAGTGTTTTGCGAAGTCAATAAAATTGTTTGGAAAAGTCATTTTAAGAGGTCGGATAAGTGATTAACAGTGGTTGGCAATGTCATTACCAGTGGTTGGCAAAGTCATTACAATTGTTTTGGAAAGTCATTTATTGAGGTCGGATAAGTGATTAACAGTGGTGGGCAAAGTCATTACCAGTGGTTGGCAAAGTCATTACAATTGTTGGGCAAAGTCATTTTTAGAGGTCAGATGAGTGATTAACAGTGGTTTGCAAAGTCATTACAATTGTTGGGCAAAGTCATTTTTAGAGGTCGGATAAGTGATTAACAGTCGTGGGCAAAGTCATTACCAGTGGTTGGCATAGTCATTACAATTGTTGGGCAAAGTCATTTTTAGAGGTCGGATAAGTGATTAACAGTCGTGGGCAAAGTCATTACCAGTGGTTTGCAAAGTCATTAAAATTGTTTGGCAAAGTCATTTTTAGAGGTCGGATAAGTCTTTAACAGTGGTGGGCAAAGTCATTACCAAAGGTTAGCAAAGTCATTACAATTGTTGGGCAAAGTCATTTTTAGAAGTCGGATAAATAATTAACAGTGGTTGGCAAAGTCATTTCAATTTCGGACAAAGTCATTTTTAGAGGTCGGATAGGTGATTAACAGTGGTGGGCAAAGTCATTAAAATTGTTGGGAAAAGTCATTTTTAGAGGTCGGATAAGTGATTAACAGTGGTTTGCAAAGAAATTACAATTGTTGGGCAAAGTCATTTTAAGAGGTCGGATAAGTGATTAACAGTGGTGGGCAAAGTCATTACAAGTGGTTTGCAAAGTAATAACAATTGTTGGGCAAAGTCAATTTTAGAGGTCGGATAAGTTATTAACAGTGGTTCGCAAAGTAATTAAATTGTTTGGGAAAGTCATTTTTAGAGGTCGGATAAGTGATTAACAGTGGTGGGTAAAGTCATTATAATTATTTAGGAAAGTCATTTTTGGAGGTCGGATAAGTGATTAACAGTCGTGGGCAAATTCATTACAATTTTGGACAAAGTCATTTTTAGAGGTCGGATAAATAAATAACAGTGGTTGATGAAGTCATTACAATTTTGGACAAAGTCATTTTAAGAGGTCGGATAAGTGATTAACAGTGGTGGGCAAAGTCATTACAAGTGGTTTGCAAAGTAATAACAATTGTTGGGCAAAGTCAATTTTAGAGGTCGGATAAGTTATTAACAGTGGTTCGCAAAGTAATTAAATTGTTTGGGAAAGTCATTTTTAGAGGTCGGATAAGTGATTAACAGTGGTGGGCAAAGTCATTACCAGTGGTTTGCAAAGTCATTCCAATTGTTGGGCAAAGTCATTCTTAGAGGTCGGATTAGTGATTAAAAGTCGTGGGCAAAGTCATTACTAGTGGTTTGCAAAGTAATAACAATTGTTGGGCAAAGTCATTTTTAAATGTCGGATATGTGATTAACAGTGGTTTGCAAAGTCATTAAAATTGTTTGGGAAAGTCATTTAAGAGGTCGGATAAGTGATTGACAGTGGTGGGCAAAGTCATTACAAGTGGTTCGCTAAGTAATAACAATTGTTGGGCAAAGTCATTTTTAGAGGTCGGATAAGTGATTAACAGTCGTGGGCAAAGTCATTACCAGTGGTTGGCATAGTCATTACAATTGTTGGGCAAAGTCATTTTTAGAGGTCGGATAAGTGATTAACAGTCGTGGGCAAAGTCATTACCAGTGGTTGGCAAAGTCATTTCAATTGTTGTGCAAAGTCATTTTTAGAGGTCAGATGAGTGATTAACAGTGGTTTGCAAAGTCATTACAATTGTTGGGCAAAGTCATTCTTAGGGGTCGGATAAGTGATTAACAGTCGTGGGCAAAGTCATTACTTGTGGTTTGTAAAGTAATAACAATTGTTGGGCAAAGTCATTTTTAGGGGTCGGATAAGTGATTAACAGTGGTTCGCAAAGTAATTAAATTGTTTGGGAAAGTCATTTTTAGAGGTCGGATAAGTGATTAACAGTGGTGGGCAAAGTAATTACCAGTGATTGGCAAGGTCATTACAATTGTTGGGCAAAGTCATTCTTAGAGGTCGGATAAGTGATTAACAGTCGTAAGCAAAGTCATTACCAGTGTTTTGCAAAGTCATTAAAATTGTTTGGAAAAGTCATTTTAAGAGGTCGGATAAGTGATTAACAGTGGTTGGCAATGTCATTACCTGTGGTTGGCAAAGTCATTACAATTGTTTTGGAAAGTCATTTATTGAGGTCGGATAAGTGATTAACAGTGGTGGGCAAAGTCATTACCAGTGGTTGGGCAAAGTCATTTTTAGAGGTCAGATGAGTGATTAACAGTGGTTTGCAAATGCATTACAATTGTTGGGCAAAGTCATTTTTAGAGGTCGGATAAGTGATTAACAGTCGTGGGCAAAGTCATTACCAGTGGTTGGCATAGTCATTACAATTGTTGGGAAAAGTCATTTTTAGAGGTCGGATAAGTGATTAACAGTCGTGGGCAAAGTCATTACCAGTGGTTTGCAAAGTCATTAAAATTGTTTGGCAAAATCATTTTTAGAGGTCGGATAAGTCTTTAACAGTGGTGGGCAAAGTCATTACCAAAGGTTGGCAAAGTCATTACAATTGTTGGGCAAAGTCATTTTTAGAAGTCGGATAAATAATTAACAGTGGTTGGCAAAGTCATTTCAATTTCGGACAAAGTCATTTTTAGAGGTCGGATAGGTGATTAACAGTGGTGGGCAAAGTCATTAAAATTGTTGGGAAAAGTCATTTATAGAGGTCAGATAAGTGATTAACAGTGGTTTGCAAAGTAATTACAATTGTTGGGCAAAGTCATTTTAAAAGGTCGGATAAGTGATTAACAGTGGTGGGCAAAGTCATTACAATTTTGGACAAAGTCACATTTAGAGGTCGGATAAATAAATAACAGTGGTTGATGAAGTCATTACAATTTTGGACAAAGTCATTTTTAGAGGTCGGATAAGTTATTAACAGTGGTTCGCAAAGTAATTAAATTGTTTGGGAAAGTCATTTTTAGAGGTCGGATAAGTGATTAACAGTGGTGGGCAAAGTCATTACCAGTGGTTTGCAAAGTCATTCCAATTGTTGGGCAAAGTCATTCTAAGAGGTCGGATAAGTGATTAAAAGTCGTGGGCAAAGTCATTACTAGTGGTTTGCAAAGTAATAACAATTGTTGGGCAAAGTCATTTTTAGAGGTCGGAAAGTTATTAACAGTGGTTCGCAAAGTAATTAAATTGTTTGGGAAAGTCATTTTTAGAGGTCGGATAAGTGATTAACAGTTGTGGGCAAAGTCATTATAATTATTTGGGAAAGTCATTTTTAGAGGTCGGATAAGTGATTAACAATCGTGGGCAAAGTCATTAAAATTTTGGACAAAGTCATTTTTAGAGGTCGGATAAATAAATAACAGTGGTTGATGAAGTCATTACAATTTTGGACAAAGTCATGTTTAGAGGTCGGATTAGTCATTACCAGTGGTTTGCAAAGCCATTATAATTGTTTGGGAATGTCATTTTTAGAGGTCGGATAAGAGATTAACAGTCGTGGGTATAGTCATTACCAGTGATTGGCAAAGTCATTACAATTGTTGGGCCAAGTCATTTTAAATGTCGGATATGTGATTAACAGTGTTTGGCAAAGTCATTACAATTGCCGGGCAAAGTCATTTTTAGAGATCGGATAGAGATTAACAGTCGTGGGCAAAGTCATTAGCAGTGGTTTGCAAAGTCATTAAAATTGTTTGGGAAAGTCATTTTTAGAGGTCGGATAAGTGATTAACAGTGGTGGGCAAAGTCATTACAAGTGGTTGGCAAAGTCATTAAAATTGTTGGGCAAAATCATTTTTAGAGGTTGGATAAGTGAATAACAGTCGTGGGCAAAGTGATTAGCAGTGGTTTGCAAAGTCATTAAAATTGTTTGGGAAAGTCATTTTTAGAGGTCGGATGAGTGATTAACAGGAGTGGGCAAAGTCATTACCAAAGGTTGGCAAAGTCATTACAATTGTTGGGCAAAGTCATTTTTAGAGGTCGGATAAATAATTAACAGTGGTTGGCAAAGTCATTACAATTTTGGACAAAGTCATTTTTAGAGGTCCGATGAGTGATTAACAGTGGTTTGCAAAGTAATAACAATTGTTGGGCAAAGTCATTTTTAGAGGTCGGATTAGTGATTTACAGTGGTGGGCCAAGTCATTACAATTGTTGAGCAAAGTCATCTTTATTGTCGGATAAGTGATTTACAGTGGTTGGCAAATTCATTACAATTGTTGGGCAGAGTCATTTTTAGAAGTCGGAAAAGTGATTAACAGTGGTGGGTATAGTCATTACCAGTGATTGGCAAAGTCATTACATTTGTTGGGCCAAGTCATTTTTAAATGTCGGATATGTGATTAACAGTGTTTGGCCAAGTCATTATCATTATTTGGGAATGTCATTTTTAGAGGTCGGATAAGTGATTAACAGTGTTTGGCAAAGTCATTACAATTGTTGGACAATGTCATTTTTAGAGGTCGGAAAAGTGATTAACAGTGGTGGGCAAAGTCATTACCAGTGGTTGGCAAAGTCATTACAATTGTTGGGCAAAGTCATTTTTAGAGGTCGGAAAAGTGATTAACAGTGGTTCGCAAAGTTATTAAATTGTTTAGGATAGTCATTTTTAGAGGTCGGATAAGTGATTAACTGTGGTGGGCAAAGTCATTACCAGTGGTTGGCACAATCATTTTTAGAGGTCAGATGAGTGATTAACAGTGGTTTGCAAAGTCATAACAATTGTTGGGCAAAGTCATTCTTAGAGGTCAGATGAGTGATTAACAGTGGTTTGCAAAGTCATTAAAATTGTTTGGGAAAGTCATTTTTAGAGGTCGGATTAGTGATTTACAGTGGTTAGCAAAGTCATTACAATTGTTGGACAAAGTCATGTTTAGAGGTCGGATTAGTCATTACCAGTGGTTTGCAAAGTCATTATAATTGTTTGGGAATGTCATTTTTAGAGGTCGGATAAGAGATTAACAGTCGTGGGTATAGTCATTACCAGTGATTGGCAAAGTCATTACAATTGTTGGGCCAAGTCATTTTTAAATGTCGGATATGTGATTAACAGTGTTTGGCAAAGTCATTACAATTGCCGGGCAAAGTCATTTTTAGAGATCGGATAGAGATTAACAGTCGTGGGCAAAGTCATTAGCAGTGGTTTGCAAAGTCATTAAAATTGTTGGGCAAAGTCATTTTTAGAGGTCGGAAAAGTGATTAACAGTCGTGGCCAAAGTCATTATTAGTGGTTTGCAAAGTCATTAAAATTGTTTGGGATAGTCATTTTTAGAGGTCGGATAAGTCATTAACAGTGGTGGGCAAAGTCATTACCAAAGGTTGGCAAAGTCATTACAATTGTTGGGAAAAGTCATTTTTAGAGGTCGGATAAGTGATTAACAGTGGTTCGCAAAGTAATTACAATTGTTGGGCAAAGTCATTTTTAGAGGTCGGATAAGAGATTAACAGTGGTGGGCAAAGTCATTACTAGTGGTTTGCAAAGTAATAACAATTGTTGGGCGACGTCATTTTTAGAGGTCGGATAAGTGATTAACAGTGGTTCGCAAAGTTATTAAATTGTTTAGGATAGTCATTTTTAGAGGTCGGATAAGTGATTAACTGTGGTGGGCAAAGTCATTACCAGTGGTTGGCACAATCATTTTTAGAGGTCAGATGAGTGATTAACAGTGGTTTGCAAAGTCATAACAATTGTTGGGCAAAGTCATTCTTAGAGGTCAGATGAGTGATTAACAGTGGTTTGCAAAGTCATTAAAATTGTTTGGGAAAGTCATTTTTAGAGGTCGGATTAGTGATTTACAGTGGTTAGCAAAGTCATTACAATTGTTGGACAAAGTCATGTTTAGAGGTCGGATTAGTCATTACCAGTGGTTTGCAAAGTCATTATAATTGTTTGGGAATGTCATTTTTAGAGGTCGGATAAGAGATTAACAGTCGTGGGTATAGTCATTACCAGTGATTGGCAAAGTCATTACAATTGTTGGGCCAAGTCATTTTTAAATGTCGGATATGTGATTAACAGTGTTTGGCAAAGTCATTACAATTGCCGGGCAAAGTCATTTTTAGAGATCGGATAGAGATTAACAGTCGTGGGCAAAGTCATTAGCAGTGGTTTGCAAAGTCATTAAAATTGTTTGGGAAAGTCATTTTTATAGGTCGGATAAGTGATTAACATTGGTGGGCAAAGTCATTTCAAGTGGTTGGCAAAGTCATTAAAATTGTTGGGCAAAATCATTTTTAGAGGTTGGATAAGTGAATAACAGTCGTGGGCAAAGTGATTAGCAGTGGTTTGCAAAGTCATTAAAATTGTTTGGGAAAGTCATTTTTAGAGGTCGGATGAGTGATTAACAGGAGTGGGCAAAGTCATTACCAAAGGTTGGCAAAGTCATTACAATTGTTGGGCAAAGTCATTTTTAGAGGTCGGATAAATAATTAACAGTGGTTGGCAAAGTCATTACAATTGTTGGGCAGAGTCATTTTTAGAAGTCGGAAAAGTGATTAACAGTGGTGGGTATAGTCATTACCAGTGATTGGCAAAGTCATTACATTTGTTGGGCCAAGTCATTTTTAAATGTCGGATATGTGATTAACAGTGTTTGGCCAAGTCATTATAATTATTTGGGAATGTCATTTTTAGAGGTCGGATAAGTGATTAACAGTGTTTGGCAAAGTCATTACAATTGTTGGACAATGTCATTTTTAGAGGTCGGAAAAGTGATTAACAGTGGTGGGCAAAGTCATTACCAGTGGTTGGCAAAGTCATTACAATTGTTGGGCAAAGTCATTTTTAGAGGTCGGAAAAGTGATTAACAGTCGTGGGCAAAGTCATTATTAGTGGTTTGCAAAGTCATTAAAATTGTTTGGGATAGTCATTTTTAGAGGTCGGATAAGTCATTAACAGTGGTGGGCAAAGTCATTACCAAAGGTTGGCAAAGTCATTACAATTGTTGGGAAAAGTCATTTTTAGAGGTCGGATAAGTGATTAACAGTGGTTCGCAAAGTAATTACAATTGTTGGGCAAAGTCATTTTTAGAGGTCGGATAAGAGATTAACAGTGGTGGGCAAAGTCATTACTAGTGGTTTGCAAAGTAATAACAATTGTTGGGCGACGTCATTTTTAGAGGTCGGATAAGTGATTAACAGTGGTTCGCAAAGTTATTAAATTGTTTAGGATAGTCATTTTTAGAGGTCGGATAAGTGATTAACTGTGGTGGGCAAAGTCATTACCAGTGGTTGGCAAAGTCATTTTTAGAGGTCAGATGAGTGATTAACAGTGGTTTGCAAAGTCATAACAATTGTTGGGCAAAGTCATTCTTAGAGGTCAGATGAGTGATTAACAGTGGTTTGCAAAGTCATTAAAATTGTTTGGGAAAGTCATTTTTAGAGGTCGGATTAGTGATTTACAGTGGTTAGCAAAGTCATAACAATAGTTGGGCAAAGTCATTTTTAGAGATCAGATAAGTGATTAACAGTGGTGGGCAAAGTCATTACCAGTGGTTGGCAAAGTCATTACAATTGTTGGGCAAAGTCATTATTAGTGGTTTGCAAAGTCATTAAAATTGTTTGGGATAGTCATTTTTAGAGGTCGGATAAGTCATTAACAGTGGATGGCAAAGTCATTACCAAAGGTTGGCAAAGTCATTACAATTGTTGGGAAAAGTCATTTTTAGAGGTCGGATAAGTGTTTAACAGTGGTTCGCAAAGTAATTACAATTGTTGGGCAAAGTCATTTTTAGAGGTCGGATAAGTGATTCACAGTGGTAGGCAAAGTCATTACAAATGTTGGGAAAAGTCATTTTTAGAGGTCGGATAAGTGATTAACAGTGGTTCGCAAAGTAATTACAATTGTTGGGCAAAGTCATTTTTAGAGTTCGGATAGGTGATTAACAGTGGTGGGCAAAGTCATTACTAGTGGTTTGCAAAGTAATAACAATTGTTGGGCAGCGTCATTTTTAGAGGTCGGATAAGTGATTAACAGTGGTTCGCAAAGTAATTAAATTGTTTGGGATAGTCATTTTTAGAGGTCGGATAATTGATTAACAGTGTTTGGCAAAGTCATAACAATTGTTGGGCAAAGTCATTTTTAGAGGTCGGATAAGTGATTAACAGTGTTTGGTTAAGTCATTACAATTGTTGGGCAAAGTCATTCTTAGAGGTCGGATAAGTGATTAACAGTCGTAAGCAAAGTCATTACCAGTGTTTTGCAAAGTCATTAAAATTGTTTGGCAAAGTCATTTTAAGAGGTCGGATAAGTGATTAACAGTGGTTGGCAATGTCATTACCAGTGGTTGGCAAAGTCATTACAATTGTTTTGGAAAGTCATTTATTGAGGTCGGATAAGTGATTAACAGTGGTTGGCAAAGTCATTACCAGTGGTTGGAAAAGTCATTACAATTGTTGGGCAAAGTCATTTTTAGAGGTCAGATGAGTGATTAACAGTGGTTTGCAAAGTCATTACAATTGTTGGACAAAGTCATTTTTAGAGGTCGGATAAGTGATTAACAGTCGTGGGCAAAGTCATTACCAGTGGTTGGCATAGTCATTACAATTGTTGGGCAAAGTCATTTTTAGAGGTCGGATAAGTGATTAACAGTCGTGGGCAAAGTCATTACCAGTGGTTTGCAAAGTCATTAAAATTGTTTGGCAAAGTCATTTTTAGAGGTCGGATAAGTCTTTAACAGTGGTGGGCAAAGTCATTACCAAAGGTTGGCAAAGTCATTACAATTGTTGGGCAAAGTCATTTTTAGAAGTCGGATAAATAATTAACAGTGGTTGGCAAAGTCATTTCAATTTCGGACAAAGTCATTTTTAGAGGTCGGATAGGTGATTAATAGTGGTGGGCAAAGTCATTAAAATTGTTGGGAAAAGTCATTTTTAGAGGTCGGATAAATAAATAACAGTGGTTGATGAAGTCATTACAATTTTGGACAAAGTCATGTTTAGAGGTCGGATTAGTCATTACCACTGGTTTGCAAAGTCATTATAATTGTTTGGGAATGTCATTTTTAGAGGTCGGATAAGAGATTAACAGTGGTGGGCTAAGTCATTACCAGTGGTTTGCAAAGTCATTCCAATTGTTTGGCAAAGTCATTTTTAAATGTCGGATATGTGATTAACAGTCGTGGGTATAGTCATTACCAGTGATTGGCAAATTCATTACAATTGTTGGGCCAAGTCATTTTTAAATGTCGGATATGTGATTAACAGTGTTTGGCAAAGTCATTACAATTGCCGGGCAAAGTCATTTTTAGAGATCGGATAGAGATTAACAGTCGTGGGCAAAGTCATTAGCAGTGGTTTGCAAAGTCATTAAAATTGTTTGGGAAAGTCATTTTTAGGGGTCGGATAAGTGATTAACAGTGGTGGGCAAAGTCATTACAAGTGGTTGGCAAAGTCATTAAAATTGTTGGGCAAAATCATTTTTAGAGGTTGGATAAGTGAATAACAGTCGTGGGCAAAGTGATTAGCAGTGGTTTGCAAAGTCATTAAAATTGTTTGGGAAAGTCATTTTTAGAGGTCGGATGATTGATTAACAGGAGTGGGCAAAGTCATTACCAAAGGTTGGCAAAGACATTACAATTGTTGGGCAAAGTCATTTTTAGAGGTCGGATAAATAATTAACAGTGGTTGGCAAAGTCATTACAATTTTGGACAAAGTCATTTTTAGAGGTCCGATCAGTGATTAACAGTGGTTTGCAAAGTAATAACAATTGTTGGGCAAAGTCATTTTTAGAGGTCGGATTAGTGATTTACAGTGGTGGGCCAAGTATTTACAATTGTTGAGCAAAGTCATCTTTATTGTCGGATAAGTGATTTACAGTGGTTGGCAAATTCATTACAATTGTTGGGCAGAGTCATTTTTAGAAGTCGGAAAAGTGATTAACAGTGGTGGGTATAGTCATTACCAGTGATTGGCAAAGTCATTACATTTGTTGGGCCAAGTCATTTTTAAATGTCGGATATGTGATTAACAGTGTTTGGCCAAGTCATTATAATTATTTGGGAATGTCATTTTTAGAGGTCGGATAAGTGATTAACAGTGTTTGGCAAAGTCATTACAATTGTTGGACAATGTCATTTTTAGAGGTCGGAAAAGTGATTAACAGTGGTGGGCAAAGTCATTACCAGTGGTTGGCAAAGTCATTACAATTGTTGGGCAAAGTCATTTTTAGAGGTCAGAATAGTGATTAACAGTCGTGGGCAAAGTCATTATTAGTGGTTTGCAAAGTCATTAAAATTGTTTGGGATAGTCATTTTTAGAGGTCGGATAAGTCATTAACAGTGGTGGGCAAAGTCATTACCAAAGGTTGGCAAAGTCATTACAATTGTTGGGAAAAGTCATTTTTAGAGGTCGGATAAGTGATTAACAGTGGTTCGCAAAGTAATTACAATTGTTGGGCAAAGTCATTTTTAGAGGTCGGATAAGAGATTAACAGTGGTGGGCAAAGTCATTACTAGTGGTTTGCAAAGTAATAACAATTGTTGGGCGACGTCCTTTTTAGAGGTCGGATAAGTGATTAACAGTGGTGGGCAAAGTCATTACCAGTGGTTGGCAAAGTCATTTTTAGAGGTCAGATGAGTGATTAACAGTGGTTTGCAAAGTCATAACAATTGTTGGGCAAAGTCATTCTTAGAGGTCAGATGAGTGATTAACACTGGTTTGCAAAGTCATTAAAATTGTTTGGGAAAGTCATTTTTAGAGGTCGGATTAGTGATTTACAGTGGTTAGCAAAGTCATTACAATTGTTGGGCAGAGTCATTTTTAGAGATCGGATAAATAATTAACAGTGTTTGGCAAAGTCATAACAATAGTTGGGCAAAGTCATTTTTAGAGGTCGGATAAGTGATTAACAGTGGTGGGCAAAGTCATTACCAGTGGTTGGCAAAGTCATTACAATTGTTGGGCAAAGTCATTATTAGTGGTTTGCAAAGTCATTAAAATTGTTTGGGATAGTCATTTTTAGAGGTCGGATAAGTCATTAACAGTGGATCGCAAAGTCATTACCAAAGGTTGGCAAAGTCATTACAATTGTTGGGAAAAGTCATTTTTAGAGGTCGGATAAGTGTTTAACAGTGGTTCGCAAAGTAATTACAATTGTTGGGCAAAGTCATTTTTAGAGGTCGGATAAGTGATTCACAGTGGTAGGCAAAGTCATTACAAATGTTGGGAAAAGTCATTTTTAGAGGTCGGATAAGTCATTACTAGTGGTTTGCAAAGTAATAACAATTGTTGGGCAGCGTCATTTTTAGAGTTCGGATAAGTGATTAACAGTGGTTCGCAAAGTAATTAAATTGTTTGGGATAGTCATTTTTAGAGGTCGGATAATTGATTAACAGTGTTTGGCAAAGTCATAACAATTGTTGGGCAAAGTCATTTTTAGAGGTCGGATAAGTGATTAACAGTGGTGGGCAAAGTCATTACCAGTGGTTGGCAAAGTCATTACAATTGTTGGGCAAAGTCATTTTTAGAGGTCGGATAAGTGATTAACAGTCGTGGGCAAAGTCATTATTAGTGGTTTGCAAAGTCATTAAAATTGTTTGGGATAGTCATTTTTAGAGGTCGGATAAGTCATTAACAGTGGTGGGCAAAGTCATTACCAAAGGTTGGCAAAGTCATTACAATTGTTGGGAAAAGTCATTTTTAGAGGTCGGATAAGTGATTAACAGTGGTTCGAAAAGTAATTACAATTGTTGGGAAAGTCATTTTTAGAGGTCGGATAAGTGATTAACAGTGGTGGGCAAAGTCATTACTAGTGGTTTGCAAAGTAATAACAATTGCTGGGCAACGTCATTTTTAGAGGTCGGATAAGAGATTAACAGTGGTTCGCAAAGTAATTAAATTGTTTGGGAAAGTCATTTTTAAAGTCGGATAAGTGATTAACATTGGTGGGCAAATTCATTACCAGTGGTTGGCAAAGTCATTTTTAGAGGTCAGATGAGTGATTAACAGTGGTTATCAAAGTAATAACAATTGTTTGGGAAAGTCATTTTTAAAGTCGGATATGTGATTAACAGTGGTGGGCAAAGTCATTACCAGTTGTTGGCAAAGTCATTACAATTGTTGGGCAAAGTCATTTTTAGAGGTCAGATGAGTGATTAACAGTGGTTTGCAAAGTCATTACAATTGTTGGGCAAAGTCATTCTTAGAGGTCGGATAAGTGATTAACAGTCGTGGGCAATGTCTTTACCAGTGGTTGGCAAAGTCATAACAATTGTTTGGGGTAAGTCATTTTTAGAGGTCGGATAAGTGATTAACAGTGGTGGGCAAAGTCATTACCAGTGGTTGGATAAGTCATTACAATTGTTGGGCAAAGTCATTTTTAGAGGTCGGATAAGTGATTAACAGTGGTGGGCAAAGTCATTACCAGTGGATGGCAAAGTCATTACAATTGTTGGGCAAGTCATTTTTAGAAGTGGGATAAATAATTAACAGTGGTTGGCAAGGTCATTACAATTGTGGGGCAAAGTCATTCTTAGAGGTCGGATAGGTGATTAACATTGGTGGGCAAAGTCATTACCAGTGGTTGGCAAAGTCATTTTTAGAGGTCAGATGAGTGATTAACAGTGGTTATCAAAGTAATAACAATTGTTGGGCAAAGTCATTTTTAGAGGTCGGATAAGTGATTAACAGTGGTTCGCAAAGTAATTAAATTGTTTGGGAAAGTCATTTTTAAAGTCGGATAAGTGATTAACAGTGGTGGGCAAAGTCATTTCCAGTTGTTGGCAAAGTCATATTTAGAGGTCAGATGAGTGATTAACAGTGGTTTGCAAAGTCATTACCAGTGGTTGGCAAAGTCATTACAATTGTTGGGCAAAGTCATTTTTAGAGGTCGGATAAGTGATTAACAGTGGTGGGCAAAGTCATTACCAGTGGTTGGCAAAGTCATTACAATTGTTGGGCAAAGTCATTTTTAGAGGTCGGATAAGTGATTAACAGTGGTGGGCAAAGTCATTACCAGTGGATGGCAAAGTCATTACAATTGTTGGGCAAGTCATTTTTAGAAGTGGGATAAATAATTAACAGTGGTTGGCAAGGTCATTACAATTGTGGGGCAAAGTCATTCTTAGAGGTCGGATAAGTGATTAACATTGGTGGGCAAAGTCATTACCAGTGGTTGGCAAAGTCATTTTTAGAGGTCAGATGAGTGATTAACAGTGGTTATCAAAGTAATAACAATTGTTGGGCAAAGTCATTACCAGTTGTTGGCAAAGTCATTACAATTGTTGGGCAGAGTCATATTTAGAGGTCAGATGAGTGATTAACAGTGGTTTGCAAAGTCATTACCAGTGGTTGGCAAAGTCATTACAATTGTTGGGCAAAGTCATTTTTAGAGGTCGGATAAGTGATTAACAGTGGTGGGCAAAGTCATTACCAGTGGTTGGCAAAGTCATTACAATTGTTGGGCAAAGTCATTTTTAGAGGTCGGATAAGTGATTAACAGTGGTGGGCAAAGTCATTACCAGTGGATGGCAAAGTCATTACAATTGTTGGGCAAGTCATTTTTAGAAGTGGGATAAATAATTAACAGTGGTTGGCAAGGTCATTACAATTGTGGGGCAAAGTCATTCTTAGAGGTCGGATAAGTGATTAACATTGGTGGGCAAAGTCATTACCAGTGGTTGGCAAAGTCATTTTTAGAGGTCAGATGAGTGATTAACAGTGGTTATCAAAGTAATAACAATTGTTGGGCAAAGTCATTTTTAGAGGTCGGATAAGTGATTAACATTGGTTCGCAAAGTAATTAAATTGTTTGGGAAAGTCATTTTTAAAGTCGGATAAGTGATTAACAGTGGTGGGCAAAGTCATTACCAGTTGTTGGCAAAGTCATTACAATTGTTGGGCAGAGTCATATTTATAGGTCAGATGAGTCATTACCAGTGGTTGGAAAAGTCATTACAATTGTTGGGCAAGTCATTTTTAGAAGTCGGATAAATAATTAACAGCGGTAGGCAAAGTCATTACAATTGTTGGGCAAAGTCATTTTTAGAGGTCAGATGAGTGATTAACAGTGGTTTGCAAAGTCATTACAATTGTTGGGCAAAGTCATTCTTAGAGGTCGGATAAGTGATTAACAGTCGTGGGCAATGTCATTACCAGTGGTTGGCAAAGTCATTACAATTGTTTGGGAAAGTCATTTTTAGGGGTCGGATAAGTGATTAACAGTGGTGGGCAAAGTCATTACCAGTGGTTGGCAAAGTCATTAAATTGTTTGGGATTGTCATTTTTAGGGGTCGGATAATTAATTAACATTGGTGGGCAAAGTCATTACCAGTGGTTGGGTAAGTCATTTTTAGAGGTCAGATGAGTGATTAACAGTGGTTTGCAAAGTCATTACAATTGTTGGGCAAAGTCATTCTTAGAGGTCGGATAAGTGATTAACAGTCGTGGGCAATGTCATTACCAGTGGTTGGCAAAGTCATTACAATTTCGGACAAAGTCATTTTTAGAGGTCGGATAAGTGATTAACAGTGGTGGGCAAAGTCATTACAATTGTTGGGAAAAATCATTTTTAGGGGTCGGATAAGTGATTAACAGTGGTTCGCAAAGTAATTAAATTGTTTGGGAAAGTCATTTTTAGAGGTCGGATAAGTGATTAACAGTGGTGGGCAAAATCAATACAATTGTTGGGCAAAGTCATTTTTAGAGGTCAGATGAGTGATTAACAGTGGTTTGCAAAGTCATTCTAAGAGGTCGGATAAGTGATTAACAGTCGTGGGCAAAGTCATTACCAGTGGTTTGCAAAGTCATTAAAATTGTTTGGGATAGTCATTTTTAGAGGTCGGATTAGTCATTAACAGTGGTGGGAAAAGTCATTACCAAAGGTTGGCAAAGTCATTACAATTGTTGGGCAAAGTCATTTTTAGATGTCGGATAAGAGATTAACAGTGGTTGGCAAAGTCATTACAATTGTTGGGCAAAGTCATTTATAGAGGTCGGATAAGTGAATAACAGTGGTTGGCAAAGTCATTGCAATTGTTGGGCAAACTCATTTTAAGATGTCGGATAAGTGATTAACAGTGGTTGGCTAAGTAATTAAAATTGTTGGGCAAAGTCATTTTTAGATGTCGGATTAGTGATTAACAGTGGTTGCCCAAGTCATTACAATTGTTGGGCAAAGTCATTACAATTGTTGGGCAAAGTCATTACAATTGTTGGGCAAAGTCATTTTTAGATGTCGGATAAGAGATTAACAGTGTTTGGCAAAGTCATTACAATTGTTGGGCAAAGTCATTTATAGAGGTCGGATAAGTGAATAACAGTGGTTTGCCAAGTCATTTCAATTGTTGGGCAAAGTCATTTTTAGAGGTCGGATAAGTGATTTACAGTGGTTGGCACAGTCATTACAATTGTTGGGCAAAGTCATTTATAGAGGTCGGATAAGTGATTAACAGTGGTGGGCAAAGTCATTACCAGTGGTTTGCAAAGTCATTAAAATTGTTTGGGATAGTCATTTTTAGAGGTCGGATTAGTCATTAACAGTGGTGGGAAAAGTCATTACCAAAGGTTGGCAAAGTCATTACAATTGTTGGGCAAAGTCATTTTTAGATGTCGGATAAGTGATTAACAGTCGTGGGCAATGTCATTACCAGTGGTTGGCAAAGTCATTACAATTGTTTGGGAAAGTCATTTTTAGGGGTCGGATAAGTGATTAACAGTGGTGGGCAAAGTCATTACCAGTGGTTGGCAAAGTCATTAAATTGTTTGGGATTGTCATTTTTAGAGGTCGGATAATTAATTAACATTGTTGGGCAAAGTCATTACCAGTGGTTGGGTAAGTCATTTTTAGAGGTCAGATGAGTGATTAACAGTGGTTTGCAAAGTCATTACAATTGTTGGGCAAAGTCATTCTTAGAGGTCGGATAAGTGATTAACAGTCGTGGGCAATGTCATTACCAGTGGTTGGCAAAGTCATTACAATTTCGGACAAAGTCATTTTTAGAGGTCGGATAAGTGATTAACAGTGGTGGGCAAAGTCATTACAATTGTTGGGAAAAATCATTTTTAGAGGTCGGATAAGTGATTAACAGTGGTTCGCAAAGTAATTAAATTGTTTGGCAAAGTCATTTTTAGAGGTCGGATAAGTGATTAACAGTGGTGGGCAAAATCAATACAATTGTTGGGCAAAGTCATTTTTAGAGGTCAGATGAGTGATTAACAGTGGTTTGCAAAGTCATTCTAAGAGGTCGGATAAGTGATTAACAGTCGTGGGCAAAGTCATTACCAGTGGTTTGCAAAGTCATTAAAATTGTTTGGGATAGTCATTTTTAGAGGTCGGATTAGTCATTAACAGTGGTGGGAAAAGTCATTACCAAAGGTTGGCAAAGTCATTACAATTGTTGGGCAAAGTCATTTTTAGATGTCGGATAAGAGATTAACAGTGGTTGGCAAAGTCATTACAATTGCTGGGCAAAGTCATTTATAGAGGTCGGATAAGTGAATAACAGTGGTTGGCAAAGTCATTGCAATTGTTGGGCAAACTCATTTTAAGATGTCGGATAAGTGATTAACAGTGGTTGGCTAAGTAATTAAAATTGTTGGGCAAAGTCATTTTTAGATGTCGGATTAGTGATTAACAGTGGTGGGCAAAGTCATTACCAGTTGTTGGCAAAGTCATTACAATTGTTGGGCAAAGTCATTTTTACAGGTCAGATGAGTGATTAACAGTGGTTTGCAAAGTCATTACAATTGTTGGGCAAAGTCATACTTAGAGGTCGGATAAGTGATTAACAGTCGTGGGCAATGTCTTTACCAGTTGTTGGCAAAGTCATAACAATTGTTTGGGGTAAGTCATTTTTAGAGGTCGGATAAGTGATTAACAGTGGTGGGCAAAGTCATTACCAGTGGTTGGATAAGTCATTACAATTGTTGGGCAAAGTCATTTTTAGAGGTCGGATAAGTGATTAACAGTGGTTTGCAAAGTCATTACCAGTGGTTGGCAAAGTCATTACAATTGTTGGGCAAAGTCATTTTTAGAGGTCGGATAAGTGATTAACAGTGGTGGGCAAAGTCATTACCAGTGGTTGGCAAAGTCATTACAATTGTTGGGCAAAGTCATTTTTAGAGGTCGGATAAGTGATTAACAGTGGTGGGCAAAGTCATTACCAGTGGATGGCAAAGTCATTACAATTGTTGGGCAAGTCATTTTTAGAAGTCGGATAAATAATTAACAGTGGTAGGCAAAGTCATTACAATTGTTGGGCAAAGTCATTTTTAGAGGTCAGATGAGTGATTAACAGTGGTTTGCAAAGTCATTACAATTGTTGGGCAAAGTCATTCTTAGAGGTCGGATAAGTGATTAACAGTTGTGGGCAATGTCATTACCAGTGGTTGGCAAAGTCATTACAATTGTTTGGGAAAGTCATTTTTAGGGGTCGGATAAGTGATTAACAGTGGTGGGCAAAGTCATTACCAGTGGTTGGCAAAGTCATTAAATTGTTTGGGATTGTCATTTTTAGAGGTCGGATAATTAATTAACATTGGTGGGCAAAGTCATTACCAGTGGTTGGGTAAGTCATTTTTAGAGGTCAGATGAGTGATTAACAGTGGTTTGCAAAGTCATTACAATTGTTGGGCAAAGTCATTCTTAGAGGTCGGATAAGTGATTAACAGTCGTGGGCAATGTCATTACCAGTGGTTGGCAAAGTCATTACAATTTCGGACAAAGTCATTTTTAGAGGTCGGATAAGTGATTAACAGTGGTGGGCAAAGTCTTTACAATTGTTGGGAAAAATCATTTTTAGAGGTCGGATAAGTGATTAACAGTGGTTCGCAAAGTAATTAAATTGTTTGGGAAAGTCATTTTTAGAGGTCGGATAAGTGATTAACAGTGGTGGGCAAAATCAATACAATTGTTGGGCAAAGTCATTTTTAGAGGTCAGATGAGTGATTAACAGTGGTTTGCAAAGTCATTCTAAGAGGTCGGATAAGTGATTAACAGTCGTGGGCAAAGTCATTACCAGTGGTTTGCAAAGTCATTAAAATTGTTTGGGATAGTCATTTTTAGAGGTCGGATTAGTCATTAACAGTGGTGGGAAAAGTCATTACCAAAGGTTGGCAAAGTCATTACAATTGTTGGGCAAAGTCATTTTTAGATGTCGGATAAGAGATTAACAGTGGTTGGCAAAGTCATTACAATTGTTGGGCAAAGTCATTTATAGAGGTCGGATAAGTGAATAACAGTGGTTGGCAAAGTCATTGCAATTGTTGGGCAAACTCATTTTAAGATGTCGGATAAGTGATTAACAGTGGTTGGCTAAGTAATTAAAATTGTTGGGCAAAGTCATTTTTAGATGTCGGATTAGTGATTAACAGTGGTTGCCCAAGTCATTACAATTGTTGGGCAAAGTCATTACAATTGTTGGGCAAAGTCATTACAATTGTTGGGCAAAGTCATTTTTAGATGTCGGATAAGAGATTAACAGTGTTTGGCAAAGTCATTACAATTGTTGGGCAAAGTCATTTATAGAGGTCGGAAAAGTGAATAACAGTGGTTTGCCAAGTCATTTCAATTGTTGGGCAAAGTCATTTTTAGAGGTCGGATAAGTGATTTACAGTGGTTGGCACAGTCATTACAATTGTTGGGCAAAGTCATTTATAGAGGTCGGATAAGTGATTAACAGTGGTGGGCAAAGTCATTACCAGTGGTTTGCAAAGTCATTAAAATTGTTTGGGATAGTCATTTTTAGAGGTCGGATTAGTCATTAACAGTGGTGGGAAAAGTCATTACCAAAGGTTGGCAAAGTCATTACAATTGTTGGGCAAAGTCATTTTTAGATGTCGGATAAGTGATTAACAGTGGTTGGCAAAGTCATTACTATTGTTGGGCAAAGTCATTTTTAGAGGTCGGATAAGTGATTAACAGTGGTGGGCAAAGTCATTACAATTGTTGGGAAAAATCATTTTTAGAGGTCGGATAAGTGATTAACAGTGGTTCGCAAAGTAATTAAATTGTTTGGGAAAGTCATTTTTAGAGGTCGGATAAGTGATTAACAGTGGTGGGCAAAATCAATACAATTGTTGGGCAAAGTCATTTTTAGAGGTCAGATGAGTGATTAACAGTGGTTTGCAAAGTCATTCTAAGAGGTCGGATAAGTGATTAACAGTGGTGGGCAAAGTCATTACCAGTGGTTTGCAAAGTCATTAAAATTGTTTGGGATAGTCATTTTTAGAGGTCGGATTAGTCATTAACAGTGGTGGTAAAAGTCATTACCAAAGGTTGGCAAAGTCATTACAATTGTTGGGCAAAGTCATTTTTAGATGTCGGATAAGTGATTAACAGTGGTTGGCAAAGTCATTACTATTGTTGGGCAGAGTCATTTTTAGAGGTCGGATAAGTGATTAACAGTGGTGGGCAAAGTCATTACAATTGTTGGGAAAAATCATTTTTAGAGGTCGGATAAGTGATTAACAGTGGTTCGCAAAGTAATTAAATTGTTTGGGAAAGTCATTTTTAGAGGTCGGATAAGTGATTAACAGTGGTGGGCAAAATCAATACAATTGTTGGGCAAAGTCATTTTTAGAGGTCAGATGAGTTATTAACAGTGGTTTGCAAAGTCATTCTAAGAGGTCGGATAAGTGATTAACAGTCGTGGGCAAAGTCATTACCAGTGGTTTGCAAAGTCATTAAAATTGTTTGGGATAGTCATTTTTAGAGGTCGGATTAGTCATTAACAGTGGTGGGAAAAGTCATTACCAAAGGTTGGCAAAGTCATTACAATTGTTGGGCAAAGTCATTTTTAGATGTCGGATAAGAGATTAACAGTGGTTGGCAAAGTCATTACAATTGTTGGGCAAAGTCATTTATAGAGGTCGGATAAGTGAATAACAGTGGTTGGCAAAGTCATTGCAATTGTTGGGCAAACTCATTTTAAGATGTCGGATAAGTGATTAACAGTGGTTGGCTAAGTAATTAAAATTGTTGGGCAAAGTCATTTTTAGATGTCGGATTAGTGATTAACAGTGGTTGCCCAAGTCATTACAATTGTTGGGCAAAGTCATTACAATTGTTGGGCAAAGTCATTACAATTGTTGGGCAAAGTCATTTTTAGATGTCGGATAAGAGATTAACAGTGTTTGGCAAAGTCATTACAATTGTTGGGCAAAGTCATTTATAGAGGTCGGATAAGTGAATAACAGTGGTTTGCCAAGTCATTTCAATTGTTGGGCAAAGTCATTTTTAGAGGTCGGATAAGTGATTTACAGTGGTTGGCACAGTCATTACAATTGTTGGGCAAAGTCATTTATAGAGGTCGGATAAGTGATTAACAGTGGTGGGCAAAGTCATTACCAGTGGTTTGCAAAGTCATTAAAATTGTTTGGGATAGTCATTTTTAGAGGTCGGATTAGTCATTAACAGTGGTGGGAAAAGTCATTACCAAAGGTTGGCAAAGTCATTACAATTGTTGGGCAAAGTCATTTTTGGATGTCGGATAAGTGATTAACAGTGGTTGGCAAAGTCATTACTATTGTTGGGCAAAGTCATTTATAGAGGTCGGATAAGTGAATAACAGTGATTTGCCAAGTCATTTCAATTGTTGGGCAAAGTCATTTTTAGAGGTCGGATAAGTGATTTACAGTGGTTGGCACAGTCATCGCAATTGTTGGGCAAAGTCATTTATAGAGGTCGGATAAGTGATTAACTGTGGTGGGCAAAGTCATTACCAGTGGTTGCCAAAGTCATTACAATTGTTGGGCAAAGTCATTTTTAGAGGTCGGATAAATGATTAACAGTAGTTGGCAAAGTAATTACAATTGTAGGGCAAGGTCATTTTCAGAGGACGGATAAGTGATTAACAGTGGTTCGCAAAGATATTAGAATTGTTTGGCAAAGTCATTTTTGAGGTCGGATAAGTGATTAACAGTGGTGGGCAAAGTCATTTCAATTGTTGGGCCAAATCATTACAATTGATGGTCAAAGTCATTGCAATTGTTGGGCAAAGTCATTTTAAGATGTCGGATAAGTGATTAACAGTGGTTGGCTAAGTAATTAAAATTTTGGGCAAAGTCATTGTTAGATGTCGGATATGTGATTAACAGTGGTTGCCCAAGTCATTACAATTGTTGGGCAAAGTCATTCTAAGACGTCGGATAAGTGATTAACATTCGTGGGAAAAGTCATTACCATTGGTTTGCAAAGTCATTAAAATTGTTTAGGATAGTCATTTTTAGAGGTCGGATTAGTCATTAACAGTGGTGGGCAAAGTCATTACCAAAGGTTTGCAAAGTCATTACAATAGTTGGGCAAAGTCATTTTAAGAAGTCGGATGTGTGATTAACAGTTGTTGTCAAAGTCATTACAATTGTTGGGAAAAGTCATTTTTAGAGGTCGGATAAGTGATTAACAGTGGTGGGCAAAGTCATTACTAGTGGTTTGCAAAGTAATAACAATTGTTGGGCAAAGTCATTTTTAGATGTCGGATAAGTGATTAACAGTGGTTGGCAAAGTCATTACAATTGTTGGGCAAAGTCATTTTTAGAGGTCAGATGAGTGATTAACAGTGGTTTGCAAAGTATTAAAAATTGTTGGGCAAAGTCATTCTTAGAGGTCGGATAAGTGATTAACAGTCGTGGGCAAAGACATTACCAAAGGTTGGCAGAGTCATTACAATTGTTGGGCAAAGTCATTTTTAGAAGTCGGATGAGTGATTAACAGTTGTTGGCAAAGTCATTACAATTGTTTGGGAAAGTAATTTTTAGAGGTCGGATAAGTCATTAACAGTGGTGGGCAAAGTCATTTTTAGAGGTAAGATGAGTGATTAACAGTGGTTGGCAAAGTCATTCCAATTGTTTGGCAAAGTCATTTTTAGAGTTCTGATGAGTGATTAACAGTGGTTTTCAAAGTCATTACAATTGTTTGGCAAAGTCATTCTTAGACGTCGGATAAGTGATTAACATTCGTGGGCAAAGTCATTACCAGTGTTTTGCAAAAACATTAAAATTGTTTAGGATAGTCATTTTTAGTGGTCGGATTAGTCATTAACAGTGGTGGGCAATGTCATTACCAGTGGTTGGCAAAGTAATTACAATTGTTTGGGATAGTCATTTTTAGAGGTCGGATTAGTCATTAACAGTGGTGGGCAAAGTCATTACCAAAGGTTGGCAAAGTCATTACAATTGTTGGGCAAAGTCATTTTAAGAAGTCGGATGAGTGATTAACAGTTGTTGTCAAAGTCATTACAATTGTTGGGAAAGTCATTTTTAGAGGTCGGATAAGTGATTAACAGTGGTGGGCTAAGTCATTACTAGTGGTTTGCAAAGTAATAACAATTGTTGGGCAAAGTCATTTTTAGATGTCGGAAAAGTGATTAACAGTGGTTGGCAAAGTCATTACAATTGTTAGGCAAAGTCATTTTTAGAGGTCAGATGAGTGATTAACAGTGGTTTGCAAAGTCATTACAATTGTTGGGCAAAGTCATTTTTAGAAATCGGACAAATAATTAACAGTGGTTGGCAAAGTCATTAAAATTGTTGGGCAAAGTCATTTTTAGATGTCGGATAAGTGATTAACAGTGGTTGGCAAAGTCATTACAATTGTTGGGCAAAGTCATTTTTAGAGGTCAGATGAGTGATTAACAGTGGTTTGCAAAGTATTAAAAATTGTTTGGGAAAGTCATTACAATTGTTGGGCAAAGTCATTTTTAGAGGTCAGATGAGTGATTAACAGTGGTTTGCAAAGTATTAAAAATTGTTTGGGAAAGTCATTTTTAGAGGTCGGAAAAGTGATTAACAGTGGTGGGCAAAGTCATTACCAGTGGTTGGCAAAGTCATTCCAATTGTTGGGCAACGTCATTTTTAGAGGTCAGATGAGTGATTAACAGTGGTTTTCAAAGTCATTATAATTGTTGGGCAAAGTCATTCTAAGAGGTCGGATAAGTGATTTACAGTCGTGGGCAAAGTCATTACCAGTGGTTTGCAAAGTCATTAAAATTGTTTAGGATAGTCATTTTTAGAGGTCGGATTAGTCATTAACAGTGGTGGGCAATGTCCATACCAGTGGTTGGCAAAGTAATTACGATTGTTTGGGATAATCATTTTTGGAGGTCCGATTAGTCATTAACAGTGGTGGGCAAAGTCATTACCAAAGGTTGGCAAAGTCATTACAATTGTTGGGCAAAGTCATTTTTAGAAGTCGGATGAGTGATTAACAGTTGTTGTCAAAGTCATTACAATTGTTGGGCAAAGTCATTTTTAGAGGTCAGATGAGTGATTAACAGTGGTTTGCAAAGTATTAAAAATTGTTTGGGAAAGTCATTTTTAGAGGTCGGAAAAGTGATTAACAGTGTTGGGCAAAGTCATTACCAGTGGTTGGCAAAGTCATTCCAATTGTTGGGCAAAGTCATTTTTAGAGGTCAGATGAGTGATTAACAGTGGTTTTCAAAGTCATTATAATTGTTGGGCAAAGTCATTCTAAGAGGTCGGATAAGTGATTTACAGTCGTGGGCAAAGTCATAACCAGTGGTTTGCAAAGTCATTAAAATTGTTTAGGATAGTCATTTTTAGAGGTCGGATTAGTCATTAACAGTGGTGGGCAATGTCATTACCAGTGGTTGGCAAAGTAATTACGATTGTTTGGGATAGTCATTTTTAGAGGTCGGATAAGTCATTAACAGTGGTGGGCAAAGTCATTACCAAAGGTCGGCAAAGTCATTACAATTGTTGGGCAAAGTCATTTTTAGAAGTCGGATGAGTGATTTACAGTTGTTGTCAAAGTCATTACAATTGTTGGGAAAAGTCATTTTTAGATGTCGGATAAGTGATTAACAGTGGTTGGCAAAGTCATTTCAATTGTTGGGCAAAGTCATTTTTAGAGGTCAGATGAGTGATTAACAGTGGTTGGCAAAGTATTAAAAATTGTTGGGCAAAGTCATTCTTAGAGGTCGGATAAGTGATTAACAGTCGTGGGCAAAGTCATTACCAAAGGTTGGCAGAGTCATTACAATTGTTGGGCAAAGTCATTTTTAGAAGTCGGATGAGTGATTAACAGTTGTTTGCAAAGTCATTACAATTGTTTGGGAAAGTAATTTTTAGAGGTCGGATAAGTCATTAACAGTGGTGGGCAAAGTCATTACCAAAGGTTGGCAAAGTCATTACAATTGTTGGGCAAAGTCATTTTTAGAAATCGGACAAATAATTAACAGTGGTTGGCAAAGTCATTACATTTTCGGACAAAGTCATTTTTAGAAGTCGGATGAGTGATTAACAGTTGTTGGCAAAGTCATTACAATTGTTGGGCAAAGTCATTTTTAGATGTCGGATAAGTGATTTACAGTGGTGGGCAAAGTCATTACTAGTGGTTTGCAAAGTAATAACAATTGTTGGGCAAAGTCATTTTTAGATGTCGGATAAGTGATTAACAGTGGTTGGCAAAGTCATTTCAATTGTTGGGCAAAGTCATTTTTAGAGGTCAGATGAGTGATTAACAGTGGTTTGCAAAGTATTAAAAATTGTTGGGCAAAGTCATTCTTAGAGGTCGGATAAGTGATTAACAGTCGTGGGCAAAGTCATTACCAAAGGTTGGCAGAGTCATTACAATTGTTGGGCAAAGTCATTTTTAAAAGTCGGATGAATGATTAACAGTGGTTGGCAAAGTCATTACAATTGTTTGGGAAAGTAATTTTTAGAGGTCGGATAAGTCATTAACAGTGGTGGGCAAAGTCATTACCAAAGGTTGGCAAAGTCATTACAATTGTTGGGCAAAGTCATTTTTAGAAATCGGACAAATAATTGACAGTGGTTGGCAAAGTCATTACATTTTCGGACAAAGTCATTTTTAGAAGTCGGATGAGTAATTAACAGTTGTTGGCAAAGTCATTACAATTGTTGGGCAAAGTCATTTTTAGATGTCGGATATGATTAACAGTGGTTGGCAAAGTCATTACAATTGTTGGGCAAAGTCATTTTCAGAGGTCAGATGAGTGATTAACAGTGGTTTTCAAAGTCATTACAATTGTTGGGCAAAGTCATTCTAAGAGGTCGGATAAGTGATTTACAGTCGTGGGCAAAGTCATTACCAGTGGTTTGCAAAGTCATTAAAATTGTTTAGGATAGTCATTTTTAGAGCTCGGATTAGTCATTAACAGTGGTGGGCAATGTCATTACCAGTGGTTGGCAAAGTAATTACGATTGTTTGGGATAGTCATTTTTAGAGGTCGGATAAGTCATTAACAGTGCTTGGCAAAGTCATTACCAAAGGTCGGCAAAGTCATTACAATTGTTGGGCAAAGTCATTTTTAGAAGTCGGATGAGTGATTAACAGTTGTTGTCAAAGTCATTACAATTGTTGGGAAAAGTCATTTTTAGATGTCGGGTAAGTGATTAACAGTGGTTGGCAAAGTCATTACAATTATTTGGCAAAGTCATTTTTAGTGGTCGGATAAGTGATTAACAGTGGTTTGCAAAGTATTAAAAATTGTTGGGCAAAGTCATTCTTAGAGGTCGGATAAGTGATTAACAGTCGTGGGCAAAGTCATTACCAAAGGTTGGCAGAGTCATTACAATTGTTGGGCAAAGTCATTTTTAGAAGTCGGATAAGTGATTAACAGTTGTTGGCAAAGTCATTACAATTTTTGGGAAAAGTCATTTTTAGAGGTCGGATATGTGATTAACAGTGTTGGGCAAAGTCATTACTAGTGGTTTGCAAAGTAAAAACAATTGTTGGGCAAAGTCATTTTTAGATGTCGGATAAGTGATTAACAGTGGTTGGCAAAGTCATTACAATTGTTGGGCAAAGTCATTTTTAGAGGTCAGATGAGTGATTAACAGTGGATTGCAAAGTATTAAAAATTGTTGGGCAAAGTCATTCTTAGAGGTCGGATAAGTGATTAACAGTCGTGGGCAAAGTCATTACCAAAGGTTGGCAGAGTCATTACAATTGTTTGGCAAAGTCAATTTTAGAAGTCGGATGAGTGATTAACAGTTGTTAGCAAAGTCATTACAATTGTTTGGGAAAGTCATTTTTAGAGGTCGGATAAGTCATTAACAGTGGTGGGCAAAGTCATTACCAAAGGTTGGCAAAGTCATTACAATTGTTGGGCAAAGTCATTTTTAGAAATCGGACAAATAATTAACAGTGGTTGGCAAAGTCATTACAATTTCGGACAAAGTCATTTTTAGAGGTCGGATAAGTGATTAACAGTGGTGGGCAAAGTCATTACAATTGTTGGGAAAAATCATTTTTAGAGGTCGGATAAGTGATTAACAGTGGTTCGCAAAGTAATTAAATTGTTGGGAAAAGTCATTCTTAGAGGTCGGATAAGTGATTAACAGTCGTGGGCAAAGTCATTACCAAAGGTTGGCAGAGTCATTACAATTGTTGGGCAAAGTCATTTTTAGAAGTCGGATAAGTGATTAACAGTTGTTGGCAAAGTCATTACAATTTTTGGGAAAAGTCATTTTTAGAGGTCGGATATGTGATTAACAGTGTTGGGCAAAGTCATTACTAGTGGTTTGCAAAGTAATAACAATTGTTGGGCAAAGTCATTTTTAGATGTCGGATAAGTGATTAACAGTGGTTGGCAAAGTCATTACAATTGTTGGGCAAAGTCATTTTTAGAGGTCAGATGAGTGATTAACAGTGGATTGCAAAGTATTAAAAATTGTTGGGCAAAGTCATTCTTAGAGGTCGGATAAGTGATTAACAGTCGTGGGCAAAGTCATTACCAAAGGTTGGCAGAGTCATTACAATTGTTTGGCAAAGTCAATTTTAGAAGTCGGATGAGTGATTAACAGTTGTTAGCAAAGTCATTACAATTGTTTGGGAAAGTCATTTTTAGAGGTCGGATTAGTCATTTACAGTGGTGGGCAAAGTCATTACCAAAGGTTGGCAAAGTCATTACAATTGTTGGGCAAAGACATTTTTAGAAATCGGACAAATAATTAACAGTGGTTGGCAAAGTCATTACAATTTCGGACAAAGTCATTTTTAGAGGTCGGATAAGTGATTAACAGTGGTGGGCAAAGTCATTACAATTGTTGGGAAAAATCATTTTTAGAGGTCGGATAAGTGATTAACGGTGGTTCGCAAAGTAATTAAATTGTTTGGGAAAGTCATTTTTAGAGGTCGGATAAGTGATTAACAGTGGTGGGCAAAATCAATACAATTGTTGGGCAAAGTCATTTTTAGAGGTCAGATGAGTGATTAACAGTGGTTTGCAAAGTCATTCTAAGAGGTCGGATAAGTGATTAACAGTCGTGGGCAAAGTCATTACCAGTGGTTTGCAAAGTCATTAAAATTGTTTGGGATAGTCATTTTTAGAGGTCGGATTAGTTATTAACAGTGGTGGGAAAAGTCATTACCAAAGGTTGGCAAAGTCATTACAATTGTTGGGCAAAGTCATTTATAGAGGTCGGATAAGTGAATAACAGTGGTTGGCAAAGTCATTGCAATTGTTGGGCAAACTCATTTTAAGATGTCGGATAAGTGATTAACAGTGGTTGGCTAAGTAATTAAAATTGTTGGGCAAAGTCATTTTTAGATGTCGGATTAGTGAATAACAGTGGTTGCCCAAGTCATTACAATTGTTGGGCAAAGTCATTACAATTGTTGGGCAAAGTCATTTTTAGAAGTCGGATGAGTGATTAACAGTTGTTGTCAAAGTCATTACAATTGTTGGGAAAAGTCATTTTTAGATGTCGGGTAAGTGATTAACAGTGGTTGGCAAAGTCATTACAATTATTTGGCAAAGTCATTCTTAGAGGTCGGATAAGTGATTAACAGTCGTGGGCAAAGTCATTACCAAAGGTTGGCAGAGTCATTACAATTGTTTGGCAAAGTCAATTTTAGAAGTCGGATGAGTGATTAACAGTTGTTAGCAAAGTCATTACAATTGTTTGGGAAAGTCATTTTTAGAGGTCGGATAAGTCATTAACAGTGGTGGGCAAAGTCATTACCAAAGGTTGGCAAAGTCATTACAATTGTTGGGCAAAGTCATTTTTAGAAATCGGACAAATAATTAACAGTGGTTGGCAAAGTCATTACAATTTCGGACAAAGTCATTTTTAGAGGTCGGATAAGTGATTAACAGTGGTGGGCAAAGTCATTACAATTGTTGGGAAAAATCATTTTTAGAGGTCGGATAAGTGATTAACAGTGGTTCGCAAAGTAATTAAATTGTTGGGAAAAGTCATTCTTAGAGGTCGGATAAGTGATTAACAGTCGTGGGCAAAGTCATTACCAAAGGTTGGCAGAGTCATTACAATTGTTGGGCAAAGTCATTTTTAGAAGTCGGATAAGTGATTAACAGTTGTTGGCAAAGTCATTACAATTTTTGGGAAAAGTCATTTTTAGAGGTCGGATATGTGATTAACAGTGTTGGGCAAAGTCATTACTAGTGGTTTGCAAAGTAATAACAATTGTTGGGCAAACTCATTTTAAGATGTCGGATAAGTGATTAACAGTGGTTGGCTAAGTAATTAAAATTGTTGGGCAAAGTCATTTTTAGATGTCGGATTAGTGAATAACAGTGGTTGCCCAAGTCATTACAATTGTTGGGCAAAGTCATTACAATTGTTGGGCAAAGTCATTTTTAGAAGTCGGATGAGTGATTAACAGTTGTTGTCAAAGTCATTACAATTGTTGGGAAAAGTCATTTTTAGATGTCGGGTAAGTGATTAACAGTGGTTGGCAAAGTCATTACAATTATTTGGCAAAGTCATTCTTAGAGGTCGGATAAGTGATTAACAGTCGTGGGCAAAGTCATTACCAAAGGTTGGCAGAGTCATTACAATTGTTTGGCAAAGTCAATTTTAGAAGTCGGATGAGTGATTAACAGTTGTTAGCAAAGTCATTACAATTGTTTGGGAAAGTCATTTTTAGAGGTCGGATAAGTCATTAACAGTGGTGGGCAAAGTCATTACCAAAGGTTGGCAAAGTCATTACAATTGTTGGGCAAAGACATTTTTAGAAATCGGACAAATAATTAACAGTGGTTGGCAAAGTCATTACAATTTCGGACAAAGTCATTTTTAGAGGTCGGATAAGTGATTAACAGTGGTGGGCAAAGTCATTACAATTGTTGGGAAAAATCATTTTTAGAGGTCGGATAAGTGATTAACAGTGGTTCGCAAAGTAATTAAATTGTTTGGGAAAGTCATTTTTAGAGGTCGGATAAGTGATTAACAGTGGTGGGCAAAATCAATACAATTGTTGGGCAAAGTCATTTTTAGAGGTCAGATGAGTGATTAACAGTGGTTTGCAAAGTCATTCTAAGAGGTCGGATAAGTGATTAACAGTCGTGGGCAAAGTCATTACCAGTGGTTTGCAAAGTCATTAAAATTGTTTGGGTTAGTCATTTTTAGAGGTCGGATTAGTTATTAACAGTGGTGGGAAAAGTCATTACCAAAGGTTGGCAAAGTCATTACAATTGTTGGGCAAAGTCATTTTTAGATGTCGGATAAGAGATTAACAGTGGTTGGCAAAGTCATTACAATTGTTGGGCAAAGTCATTTATAGAGGTCGGATAAGTGAATAACAGTGGTTGGCAAAGTCATTGCAATTGTTGGGCAAACTCATTTTAAGATGTCGGATAAGTGATTAACAGTGGTTGGCTAAGTAATTAAAATTGTTGGGCAAAGTCATTTTTAGATGTCGGATTAGTGAATAACAGTGGTTGCCCAAGTCATTACAATTGTTGGGCAAAGTCATTACAATTGTTGGGCAAAGTCATTACAATTGTTGGGCAAAGTCATTTTTAGATGTCGGATAAGAGATTAACAGTGTTTGGCAAAGTCATTACAATTGTTGGGCAAAGTTATTTATAGAGGTCGGATAAGTGAATAACAGTGGTTTGCCAAGTCATTTCAATTTTTGGGCAAAGTCATTTTTAGAGGTCGGATAAGTAATTTACAGTGGTTGGCACAGTCATTACAATTGTTGGGCAAAGTCATTTATAGAGGTCGGATAAGTGATTAACAGTGGTGGGCAAAGTCATTACCAGTGGTTTGCAAAGTCATTAAAATTGTTTGGGATAGTCATTTTTAGAGGTCGGATTAGTCATTAACAGTGGTGGGAAAAGTCATTACCAAAGGTTGGCAAAGTCATTACAATTGTTGGGCAAAGTCATTTTTAGATGTCGGATAAGTGATTAACAGTGGTTGGCAAAGTCATTACTATTGTTGGGCAAAGTCATTTATAGAGGTCGGATAAGTGAATAACAGTGGTTTGCCAAGTCATTTCAATTGTTGGGCAAAGTCATTTTTAGAGGTCGGATAAGTGATTTACAGTGGTTGGCACAGTCATTACAATTGTTGGGCAAAGTCATTTATAGAGGTCGGATAAGTGATTAACAGTGGTGGGTAAAGTCATTACAATTGTTGGGCAAAGTCATTTTTAGAGGTCGGATAAGTGATTAACTGTGGTGGGCAAAGTCATTACCAGTGGTTGGCAAAGTTATTCCAATTGTTGGGCAAAGTCATTTTTAGGGGTCGGATAAGTGATTAACAGTGGTGGGCAAAGTCATTACCAGTGGTTGCCAAAGTCATTACAATTGTTGGGCAAAGTCATTTTTAGAGGTCGGATAAATGATTAACAGTGGTTGGCAAAGTAATTACAATTGTAGGGCAAGGTCATTTTCAGAGGACGGATAAGTGATTAACAGTGGTTCGCAAAGATATTACAATTGTTTGGCAAAGTCATTTTTGAGGTCGGATAAGTGATTAACAGTGGTGGGCAAAGTCATTTCAATTGTTGGGCCAAATCATTACAATTGATGGTCAAAGTCATTGCAATTGTTGGGCAAAGTCATTTTAAGATGTCGGATAAGTGATTAACAGTGGTTGGCTAAGTAATTAAAATTTTGGGCAAAGTCATTGTTAGATGTCGGATATGTGATTAACAGTGGTTGCCCAAGTCATTACAATTGTTCGGCAAAGTCATTACAATTGTTGGGCAAAGTCATTTTTAGAGGTCGGATAAGTGATTAACAGTGGTTCGCAAAGTAATTAAATTGTTTGGGAAAGTCATTTTTAGAGGTCGGATAAGTGATTAACAGTGGTGGGCAAAGTCATTACCAGTGGTTGGCAAAGTCATTACAATTGTTGGGCAAAGTCATTTTTAGAGGTCAGATGAGTGATTAACAGTGGTTGGCAAAGTCATTCCAATTGTTGGGCAAAGTCATTTTTAAAGGTCAGATGAGTGATTAACACTGGTTTTCAAAGTCATTACAATTGTTGGGCAAAGTCATTTTAAGACGTCGGATAAGTGATTAACATTCTTGGGAAAAGTCATTACCATTGGTTTGCAAAGTCATTAAAATTGTTTACGATAGTCATTTTTAGAGGTCGGATTAGTCATTAACAGTGGTGGGCAATGTCATTACCAGTGGTTGGCAAAGTAATTACAATTGTTCTGGATAGTCATTTTTAGAGGTCGGATTAGTCATTAACAGTGGTGGGCAAAGTCATTACCAAAGGTTTGCAAAGTCATTACAATTGTTGGGCAAAGTCATTTTAAGAAGTCGGATGAGTGATTAACAGTTGTTGTCAAAGTCATTACAATTGTTGGGAAAAGTCATTTTTAGAGGTCGGATAAGTGATTAACAGTGGTGGGCAAAGTCATTACTAGTGGTTTGCAAAGTAATAACAATTGTTGGGCAAAGTCATTTTTAGATGTCGGATAAGTGATTAACAGTGGTTGGCAAAGTCATTACAATTGTTGGGCAAAGTCATTTTTAGAGGTCAGATGAGTGATTAACAGTGGTTTGCAAAGTATTAAAAATTGTTGGGCAAAGTCATTCTTAGAGGTCGGATAAGTGATTAACAGTCGTGGGCAAAGTCATTACCAAAGGTTGGCAGAGTCATTACAATTGTTGGGCAAAGTCATTTTTAGAAGTCGGATGAGTGATTAACAGTTGTTGGCAAAGTCATTACAATTGTTTGGGAAAGTAATTTTTAGAGGTCGGAATAGTCATTAACAGTGGTGGGCAAAGTCATTTTTAGAGGTAAGATGAGTGATTAACAGTGGTTGGCAAAGTCATTCCAATTGTTGGGCAAAGTCATTTTTAGAGGTCAGATGAGTGATTAACAGTGGTTTTCAAAGTCATTACAATTGTTTGGCAATGTCATTCTTAGATGTCGGATAAGTGATTAACATTCGTGGGCAAAGTCATTACCAGTGTTTTGCAAAAACATTAAAATTGTTTAGGATAGTCATTTTTAGTGGTCGGATTAGTCATTAACAGTGGTGGGCAATGTCATTACCAGTGGTTGGCAAAGTAATTACAATTGTTTGGGATAGTCATTTTTAGAGGTCGGATTAGTCATTACAATTGTTGGGCAAAGTCATTTTAAGAAGTCGGATGAGTTATTAACAGTTGTTGTCAAAGTCATTACAATTGTTGGGAAAAGTCATTTTTAGAGGTCGGATAAGTGATTAAAAGTGGTGGGCTAAGTCATTACTAGTGGTTTGCAAAGTAATAACAATTGTTGGGCAAAGTCATTTTTAGATGTCGGATAAGTGATTAACAGTGGTTGGCATAGTCATTTCAATTGTTAGGCAAAGTCATTTTTAGAGGTCAGATAAGTGATTAACAGTCGTGGGCAAAGTCATTACCAAAGGTTGGCAAAGTCATTACAATTGTTGGGCAAAGTCATTTTTAGAAATCGGACAAATAATTAACAGTGGTTGGCAAAGTCATTACATTTTCGGACAAAGTCATTTTTAGAAGTCGGATGATTGATTAACAGTTGTTGGCAAAGTCATTAAAATTGTTGGGCAAAGTCATTTTTAGATGTTGGATAAGTGATTTAACAGTGGTTGGCAAAGTCATTACAATTGTTGGGCAAAGTCATTTTTAGAGGTCAGATGAGTGATTAACAGTGGTTTGCAAAGTATTAAAAATCGTTTGGGAAAGTCATTACAATTGTTGGGCAAAGTCATTTTTAGAGGTCAGATGAGTGATTAACAGTGGTTTGCAAAGTATTAAAAATTGTTTGGGAAAGTCATTTTTAGAGGTCGGAAAAGTGATTAACAGTGGTGGGCAAAGTCATTACCAGTGGTTGGCAAAGTCATTCCAATTGTTGGGCAAAGTCATTTTTAGAGGTCAGATGAGTGATTTACAGTGGTTTTCAAAGTCATTACAATTGTTGGGCAAAGTCATTCTAAGAGGTCGGATAAGTGATTTACAGTCGTGGGCAAAGTCATTACCAGTGGTTTGCAAAGTCATTACGATTGTTTGGGATAGTCATTTTTGGAGGTCCGATTAGTCATTAACAGTGGTGGGCAAAGTCATTACCAAAGGTTGGCAAAGTCATTACAATTGTTGGGCAAAGTCATTTTTAGAAGTCGGATGAGTGATTAACAGTTGTTGTCAAAGTCATTACAATTTTTGGGAAAAGTCATTTTTAGAGGTCGGATAAGTGATTAACAGTCGTGGGCAAAGTCATTACCAAAGGTTGGCAGAGTCATTACAATTGTTGGGCAAAGTCATTTTTAGAAGTCGGATGAGTGATTAACAGTGGTGGGCAAAGTCAATACAATTTTTGGGATAAGTCATTTTTAGAGGTCGGATATGTGATTAACAGTGGTGGGCAAAGTCATTACTAGTGGTTTGCAAAGTAATAACAATTGTTGGGCAAAGTCATTTTTAGATGTCGGATAAGTGATTAACAGTGGTTGGCAAAGTCATTACAATTGTTGGGCAAAGTCAATTTTAGAAGTCGGATGAGTGATTAACAGTTGTTGGCAAAGTCATTACAATTGTTTGTGAAAGTCATTTTTAGAGGTCGGATAAGTCATTAACAGTGGTGGGCAAAGTCATTACCAAAGGTTGGCAAAGTCATTATAATTGTTGGGCAAAGTCATTTTTAGAAATCGGACAAATAATTAACAGTGGTTGGCTAAGTCATTACAATTTCGGACAAAGTCATTTTTAGAGGTCGGATAAGTGATTAACAGTGGTGGGCAAAGTCATTACAATTGTTGGGAAAAATCATTTTTAGAGGTCGGATAAGTGATTAACAGTGGTTCGCAAAGTAATTTAATTGTTTGGGAATGTCATTTTTAGAGGTCGGATAAGTGATTAACAGTGGTGGGCAAAGTCAATACAATTGTTGGGCAAAGTCATTTTTAGAGGTCAGATGAGTGATTAACAGTGGTTTGCAAAGTCATTCTAAGAGGTCGGATAAGTGATTAACAGTCGTGGGCAAAGTCATTACCAGTGGTTGGCAAAGTCATTTCAATTGTTGGGCAAAGTCATTTTTAGAGGTCGGATAAGTGATTTACAGTGGTTGGCACAGTCATTACAATTGTTGGGCAATGTCATTTATAGAGGTCGAATAAGTGATTAACAGTGGTGGGCAAATTCATTACCAGTGGTTTGCAAAGTCATTAAAATTGTTTGGGATAGTCATTTTTAGAGGTCGGATTAGTCATTAACAGTGGTGGGAAAAGTCATTACCAAAGGTTGGCAAAGTCATTACAATTGTTGGGCAAAGTCATTTTTAGATGTCGGATAAGTGATTAACAGTGGTTGGCAAAGTCATTATAATTGTTGGGCAAAGTCATTTATAGAGGTCGGATAAGTGAATAACAGTGGTTTGCCAAGTTATTTCAATTGTTGGGCAAAGTCATTTTTAGAGGTCGGATAAGTGATTTACAGTGGTTGGCACAATCATTACAATTGTTGGGCAAAGTCATTTATAGAGGTCGGATAAGTGATTAACAGTGGTGGGCAAAGTCATTACAATTGTTGGGCAAAGTCATTTTTAGAGGTCGAATAAGTGATTAACTGTGGTTGGCAAAGTCATTACCAGTGGTTGGCAAAGTTATTCCAATTGTTGGGCAAAGTCATTTTTTGGGGTCGGATAAGTGATTAACGGTGGTGGGCAAAGTCATTACAAGTGGTTGCCAAAGTCATTACAATTGTTGGGCAAAGTCATTTTTAGAGGTCGGATAAATGATTAACAGTGGTTGGCAAAGTAATTACAATTGTAGGGCAAGGTAATTTTCAGAGGTCGGATAAGTGATTAACAGTGGTTAGCAAAGATATTACAATTGTTGGGCAAAGTCATTTTCTGAGGTCGGATAAGTGATTATCAGTGGTGGGCATAGTCATTTCAAATGTTGGGCTAAATCATTACAATTGATGGACAAAGTCATTACAATTGTTGGGCAAAGTCATTTATAGAATTCGGATAAGTGATACACAGTGGTGGGCAAAGTCATTACCAGTGGTTGGCAAAGTTTTTCCAATTGTTGGGCAAAGTCATTTTTAGAGGTCGGATATGTGATTAACAGTGTTGGGCAAAGTCATTTTCAGAGGTCGGATATGTGATTAACAGTGGTTTGCAAAGTCATTTCTATTGTTGAGAAAATTCATTTTTAGAGGTCGAGTAAGTGATTAACAGTCGTGGGCAAAGTCATTACAAGTGGTTTGCAAAGTCATTAAAATTGTTTGGGAAAGTCATTTTTAGAGGTCGGATAAGTGATTAACAGTGGTGGGAAAAGTCATTTTTAGAGGTCGGATAAATAAATAACAGTGGTTGGCAAGGTCATTACTATTTGGACAAAGTCATTTTTAGAGGTTGGATAAGTGATTAACAGAGGTGGGCAAAGTCATTACAATTTTTTATCAGAGTAATATTTCGAGGTCGGATGAGTGATTAACAGTGGTTGGCAAAGTCATTAAAATTGTTTGGGGAAGTCATTTTTAGAGGTAGGATAAGTGATTAACAGTGGTGGGCAAAGTCATTAAAATTGTTTGGGGAAGTCATTTTTACAGGTAGGATAAGTGATAAACAGTGTTGGGCAAAGTCATTACAATCGTTGAGCAAAGTCATTTTTATAGTCGGATAAGTAATTTACAGTGGTTGGCAAAGTCATTTCAATTGTTTGGCAAAGTATTTACAATTGTAGGGCAAGGTAATTTTCAGAGGTCGGATAAGTGATTAACAGTGGTTCGCAAAGATATTACAATTGTTGGGCAAAGTCATTTTTTGAGGTCGGATAAGTCATTAACAGTGTTGGGCAAAGTCATTGCAATTGTTGAGCAAAGTCATTTTTAGAGGTCGAATATGTGTTTAACAGTGGTGGACATTGTCATTACCAGTGGTTGGCAAAGGAATTACAATTGTAGGGCAAGGTAATTTTCAGAGGTCGGATAAGTGATTAACAGTGTTTGCAAAGATATTACAATTGTTGGGCAAATTCATTTTTTGAGGTCGGATAAGTGATTAACAGTGGTGGGCAAAGTCATTACCAGTGGTTGGCAAAGTTTTTCCAATTGTTTGGCAAAGTCATTTTTAGAGGTCGGATATGTGATTAACAGTGTTGGGCAAAGTCATTTTCAGAGGTCGGATATGTGATTAACAGTGGTTTGCAAAGTCATTACTATTGTTCAGAAAAGTCATTTTTAGAGATCGAGTAAGTGATTAACATTCGTGGGTAAAGTCATTACCAGTGGTTTGCAAAGTCATTAAAATTGTTTGGGAAAGTCATTTTTAGAGGTCGGATAAGTGATTAACAGTGGTGGGAAAAGTCATTTTTAGAGGTCGGATAAATAAATAACAGTGGTTGGCAAGGTCATTACTATTTGGACAAAGTCATTTTTAGAGGTCGGATAAGTGATTAACAGTGGTGGGCAAAGTCATTACAATTTTTTATCAGAGTAATATTTCGAGGTCGGATGAGTGATTAACAGTGGTTGGCAAAGTCATTAAAATTGTTTGGGGTAGTCATTTTTAGAGGTAGGATAAGTGATCAACAGTGTTGGGCAAAGTCATTACAATTATTGAGCAAAGTCATTTTTATAGTCGGATAAGTAATTTACAGTGGTTGGCAAGGTCATTACAATTGTTAGGCAGAGTCATTTTTAGAGATCGGGTAAGTGATTAACAGTGGTTGGCATAGTCATTACCATTGGTTGGCAAAGTCATTTCAATTGTTGGGCAAAGTCATTTTTAGAGGTCGGATATGTGATTAACAGTGGTTGGCAAAGTCATTACAATTGTTGGGCAAAGTCATTTTTAGAGGTAAGATGAGTGATTAACAGTGGTTTGCAAAGATATTACAATTGTAAGGCCAAATCATTACTATTGTTGGGCAAAGTCATTACAATTCTTAGGCAAAGTAATTTTTAGAGGTCAGATAAGTGATGAACAGTGGTGGACAAAGTCATTTCAATTTTGGACATAGTCATTTTTAGAAGTCGAGGATTGATTAACAGTGGTTGGCAAAATCATTACAATTTTGGACAAAATCATTTTTAGAGGTCGGATAAGTGATTAATGGTGGTGGGTAAGTTATTACCAGTGGTTTATAAAGTCATTACAATTGTAGGGCAAGGTAATTTTCAGAGGTCGGATGAGTGATTAAAAGTGCTTTGCAAAGATATTACAATTGTTGGTCCAAATCATTACAATTGTAGACAAAGTAATTAAAATTGTCGGGCAAAGTCATTTTTAGATGTCGGATAAGTGATTAACAGTGGTTGGCAAAGTCATTACAATTGTTGGGCAAAGTCATTTATAGAGGTCGGATAAGTGCTTAACAGTGGTGGGCCAAGTCATTACAATGGATGGGCAAAGTCATTATAATTGCTGAGCAAAGTCATTTATAGAGGTCGGAAAAGTGATTAACAGTTGTGGGCAAAGTCATTACCAGTGGTTGGCAAAGTTATTCCAATTTTTGGGCAAAGTCATTTTTGGAGGTCGGATAAGTGATTAACAGTGGTTGGCAGAGTCATTCCCAGTGGTTTGCAAAGTTATTACAATTGTTGGGCAAAGTCAATTTTAGGGGCCGGATAAGTGATTAACAGTTGTGGGCAAAGTCATTACCAGTGGTTGGCAAAGTCATTCCAATTTTTGGGCAAAGTCATTTTTGGCGGTCGGATAAGTGATTAACAGTGGTTGGCAGAGTCATTACCAGTGGTTTGCAAAGTTATTACAATTGTTGGGCAAAGTCAATTTTAGGGGTCGGATAAGTGATTATTAGTGCTGGGCAAAGTCATTACCAGTGGTTGCCAAAGTCATTACAATATTTGGGCAAAGTCATTTTTAGAGGTCGGATAAATGATTAACAGTGGTTGGCAAAGTAATTACAATTGTAGGGCAAGGTAATTTTCAGAGGTCGGATAAGTGATGAACAGTGGTTAGCAAAGATAATACAATTGTTTGGCAAAGTCATTTTCTGAGGTCGGATAAGTGATTATCAGTGGTGGGCAAAGTCATTTCAAATGTTTGGCTAAATCATTACAATTGATGGACAAAGTCATTACAATTGTTGGGCAAAGTCATTTATAGAATTCGGATAAATGATACACAGTGGTGGGCAAAGTCATTACCAGTGGTTGGCAAAGTTATTCCAATTGTTGGGAAAAGTCATTTTTAGAGGTCGAATATGTGATTAACAGTGTTGGGCAAAGTCATTTTTAGAGGTCGGATATGTGATTAACAGTGGTTTGCAAAGTCATTACTATTGTTGAGAAAAGTCATTTTTAGAGGTAAGATAAGTGATTAACAGTCTTGGGCAAAGTCATTACCAGTGGTTTGCAAAGTCATTAAAATTGTTTGGAAAAGTCATTTTTAGAGGTCGGATAAGTGATTAACAGTGGTGGGCAAAGTCATTAAAATTGATTGGGGAAGTCATTTTTAGAGGTAGGATAAGTGATAAACAGTGTTGGGCAAACTCATTACAATCGTTAAGCAAAGTCATTTTTATAGTCGGATAAGTAATTTACAGTGGTTGGCAAAGTCATTTCAATTGTTTGGCAAAGTATTTACAATTGTAGGGCAAGGTAATTTTCAGAGGTCGGATAAGTGATTAACAGTGGTTCGCAAAGATATTACAATTGTTGGGCAAAGTCATTTTTTGAGGTCGGATATGTCATTAACAGTGTGGGGCAAAGTCATTACCAGTGGTTGGCAAAGTTTTTCCAATTGTTGGGCAAAGTCATTTTTAGAGGTCGGATATGGGATTAACAGTGTTAAGCAAAGTCATTTCCAGAGGTCGGATATGTGATTAACAGTGGTTTGCAAAGTCATTACTATTGTTGAGAAAAGTCATTTTTAGAGGTCGAGTAAGTGATTAGCAGTCGTGGGTAAAGTCATTACCAGTGGTTTGCAAAGTCATTAAAATTGTTTGGGAAAGTCATTTTTAGAGGTCGGATTAGTGAATAACAGTGGTGGGGAAAGTCATTTTTAGAGGTCGGATAAGTGATTAACAGTGGTGGGCAAAGTCATTACAATTTTTTATCAGAGTAATATTTCGAGGTCGGATGAGTGATTAACAGTGGTTGGCAAAGTCATTAAAATTGTTCGAGGAAGTCATTTTTAGAGGTAGGATAAGTGATTAACAGTGGTTTGCAAAGTCATTAAAATGGTTTGGGAAAGTCATTTTTAGAGGTCGAATAAGTGAATAACAGTGGTGGGAAAAGTCATTTTTATAGTCGGATAAGTAATTTACAGTGGTTGGCAAGGTCATTACAATTGTTAGGCAGAGTTATTTTTAGAGATCGGGTAAGTGATTAACAGTGGTGGGCATAGTCATTACCATTGGTTGGCAAAGTCATTTCAATTGTTGGGCAAAGTCATTTTTAGAGGTCGGATATGTGATTAACAGTGGTTGGCAAAGTCATTACAATTGTTGGGCAAAGTCATTTTTAGAGGTAAGATGAGTGATTAACAGTGGTTTGCAAAGATATTACAATTGTTAGGCCAAATCATTACTATTGTTGGGCAAAGTCATTACAATTCTTAGGCAAAGTAATTTTTAGAGGTCAGATAAGTGATGAACAGTGGTTGGCAAGGTCATTACTATTTGGACAAAGTCATTTTTAGAGGTCGGATAAGTGATTAACAGTGGTGGGCAAAGTCATTACAATTTTTTATCAGAGTAAAATTTCGAGGTCGGATGAGTGATTAACAGTGGTTGGCAAAGTCATTAAAATTGTTCGAGGAAGTCATTTTTAGAGGTAGGATAAGTGATCAACAGTGTTGGGCAAAGTCATTACAATTATTGAGCAAAGTCATTTTTATAGTCGGATAAGTAGTTTACAGTGGTTGGCAAGGTCATTACAATTGTTAGGCAGAGTCATTTTTAGAGATCGGGTAAGTGATTAACAGTGGTGGGCATAGTCATTACCATTGGTTGGCAAAGTCATTTCAATTGTTGGGCAAAGTCATTTTTAGAGGTCGGATATGTGATTAACAGTGGTTGCCAAAGTCATTACAATTGTTGGGCAAAGTCATTTTTAGAGGTAAGATGAGTAATTAACAGTGGTTTGCAAAGATATTACAATTGTTAGGCCAAATCATTACTATTGTTGGGCAAAGTCATTACAATTCTTAGGCAAAGTAATTTTTAGAGGTCAGATAAGTGATGAACAGTGGTGGACAAAGTCATTTCAATTTTGGACAAAATCATTTTTAGAGGTCGGATAAATGATTAATGGTGGTGGGCAAAGTCATTACCAGTGGTTTATAAAGTCATTGCAATTGTAGGGCAAGGTCATTTTCAGAGGTCGGATGAGTGATTAACAGTGGTTGGCAAAGTAATTACAATTGTTGGGCAAAGTCATTTTTAGATGTCGGATAAGTGATTAACAGTGGTTGGCAAAGTCATTACAATTGTTGGGCAAAGTCATTTATAGAGGTCGGATAAGTGCTTAACAGTGGTGGGCCAAGTCATTACAATTGATGGGCAAAGTCATTACAATTGCTGAGCAAAGTCATTTATAGAGGTCAGATAAGTGATTAACAGTGGTTGGCACAGTCATTACAAATGTTGGGCAAAGTCATTTAAAGAGGTCGGATAAGTGATTAACAGTGGTTGGCAGAGTCATTAAAGTGGTTTGCAAAGTTATTACAATTGTTGGGCAAAGTCAATTTTAGGGGTCGGATAAGTGATTATTAGTGGTGGGCAAAGTCATTTTTAGAGGTCAGATGAGTGATTAACAGTGGTTTGCAAAGTCATTACAAATGTTGGGCAAAGTCATTTAAAGAGGTCGGATAAGTGATTAACAGTTGTGGGCAAAGTCATTACCAGTGGTTGGCAAAGTTATTCCAATTTTTGGGCAAAGTCATTTTTGGCGGTCGGATAAGTGATTAACAGTGGTTGGCAGAGTCATTACCAGTGGTTTGCAAAGTTATTACAATTGTTGGGCAAAGTCAATTTTAGGGGCCGGATAAGTGATTATTAGTGGTGGGCAAAGTCATTACCAGTGGTTGCCAAAGTCATTACAATATTTGGGCAGAGTCATTTTTAGAGGTCGGATAAATGATTAACAGTGGTTGGCAAAGTAATTACAATTGTTGGGCAAGGTAATTTTCAGAGGTCGGATAAGTGATTAACAGTGGTAAGCAAAGATATTACAATTGTTTGGCAAAGTCATTTTCTGAGGTCGGATAAGTGATTATCAGTGGTGGGCATAGTCATTACAAATGTTGGGCTAAATCATTACAATTGAATGACAAAGTCATTACAATTGTTGGGCAAAGTCATTTATAGAATTCGGATAAGTGATACACAGTGGTTGGCAAAGTTATTCCAATTGTTGGGAAAAGTCATTTTTAGAGGTCGGATATGTGATTAACAGTGTTGGGCAAAGTCATTTTTAGAGGTCGGATATGTGATTAACAGTGGTTTGCAAAGTAATTACTATTGTTGAGAGAAGTCATTTTTAGAGGTAAGATAAGTGATTAACAGTCTTGGGCAAAGTCATTACCAGTGGTTTGCAAAGTCATTAAAATTGTTTGGAAAAGTCATTTTTAGAGGTCGGATAAGTGATTAACAGTGGTGGGCAAAGTCATTAAAATTGTTTGGGGAAGTCATTTTTAGAGGTAGGATAAGTGATTAACAGTGGTTGGCAAAGTAATTACAATTGTTGGGCAAGGTAATTTTCAGAGGTCGGATAAGTGATTAACAGTGGTAAGCAAAGATATTACAATTGTTTGGCAAAGTCATTTTCTGAGGTCGGATAAGTGATTATCAGTGGTGGGCATAGTCATTACAAATGTTGGGCTAAATCATTACAATTGAATGACAAAGTCATTACAATTGTTGGGCAAAGTCATTTATAGAATTCGGATAAGTGATACACAGTGGTTGGCAAAGTTATTCCAATTGTTGGGAAAAGTCATTTTTAGAGGTCGGATATGTGATTAACAGTGTTGGGCAAAGTCATTTTAGAGGTCGGATATGTGATTAACAGTGGTTTGCAAAGTAATTACTATTGTTGAGAGAAGTCATTTTTAGAGGTAAGATAAGTGATTAACAGTCTTGGGCAAAGTCATTACCAGTGTTTTGCAAAGTCATTAAAATTGTTTGGAAAAGTCATTTTTAGAGGTCGGATAAGTGATTAACAGTGGTGGGCAAAGTCATTAAAATTGTTTGGGGAAGTCATTTTTAGAGGTAGGATAAGTGATAAACAGTGTTGGGCAAAGTCATTGCAATTGTTGAGCAAAGTCATTTTTAGAGGTCGGATATGTGTTTAACAGTGGTGGACATTGTCATTACCAGTGGTTGGCAAAGGAATTACAATTGTAGGGCAAGGTAATTTTCAGAGGTCGGATAAGTGATTAACAGTGGTAAGCAAAGATATTACAATTGTTTGGCAAAGTCATTTTCTGAGGTCGGATAAGTGATTATCAGTGGTGGGCATAGTCATTACAAATGTTGGGCTAAATCATTACAATTGAATGACAAAGTCATTACAATTGTTGGGCAAAGTCATTTATAGAATTCGGATAAGTGATACACAGTGGTTGGCAAAGTTATTCCAATTGTTGGGAAAAGTCATTTTTAGAGGTCGGATATGTGATTAACAGTGTTGGGCAAAGTCATTTTTAGAGGTCGGATATGTGATTAACAGTGGTTTGCAAAGTAATTACTATTGTTGAGAGAAGTCATTTTTAGAGGTAAGATAAGTGATTAACAGTCTTGGGCAAAGTCATTACCAGTGGTTTGCAAAGTCATTAAAATTGTTTGGAAAAGTCATTTTTAGAGGTCGGATAAGTGATTAACAGTGGTGGGCAAAGTCATTTTTAGAGGTCGGATATGTGATTAACAGTGGTTTGCAAAGTAATTACTATTGTTGAGAGAAGTCATTTTTAGAGGTAAGATAAGTGATTAACAGTCTTGGGCAAAGTCATTACCAGTGGTTTGCAAAGTCATTAAAATTGTTTGGAAAAGTCATTTTTAGAGGTCGGATAAGTGATTAACAGTGGTGGGCAAAGTCATTAAAATTGTTTGGGGAAGTCATTTTTAGAGGTAGGATAAGTGATAAACAGTGTTGGGCAAAGTCATTGCAATTGTTGAGCAAAGTCATTTTTAGAGGTCGGATATGTGTTTAACAGTGGTGGACATTGTCATTACCAGTGGTTGGCAAAGTAATTACAATTGTTGGGCAAGGTAATTTTCAGAGGTCGGATAAGTGATTAACAGTGGTAAGCAAAGATATTACAATTGTTGGGCAAAGTCATTTTTTGAGGTCGGATAAGTCATTACCAGTGGTTGGAAAAGTTTTTCCAATTGTTGGGCAAAGTCATTTTAAGAGGTCGGATATGTGATTAACAGTGGTTGGCAAAGTCATTACAATTGTTGGGCAAAATCATTTTTAGAGATCGGGTAAGTGATTAACAGTGGTGGGCATAGTCATTACCATTGGTTGGCAAAGTCATTTCAATTGTTGGGCAAAGTCATTTTTAGAGGTCGGATATGTGATTAACAGTGGTTGGCAAAGTCATTACAATTGTTGGGCAAAATCATTTTTAGAGGTCGGATAAATAAATAACAGTGGTTTGCAAAGTCATTACTATTTTGGACAAAGTCATTTTTAGAGGTCAGATGAGTGATTAACAGTGGTTTGCAAATCCATTACAATTGTGGGGCAAAGTCATTTTTAGAGGTTGGATATGTGATTAACAGTGGTTGGCAAAGTCATTACAATTTTTGGGCAAAGTCATTTTTAGAGGTAAGATGAGTGATTAACAGTGGTTTGCAAAGATATTACAATTGTTAGGCCAAATCATTACTATTGTTGGGCAAAGTCATTACAATTCTTAGGCAAACTAATTTTTAGAGGTCAGATAAGTGATGAACAGTGGTGGACAAAGTCATTTCAATTTTGGACAAAATCATTTTTAGAGGTCGGATAAATGATTAATGGTGGTGGGCAAAGTCATTACCAGTGGTTTATAAAGTCATTACAATTGTTGGGCATAGTCATTTTTAGATGTCGGATAAGTGATTAACAGTGGTTGGCCAAGTAATAACAATTGATGGGCAAAGTCATTACAATTGCTGAGCAAAGTCATTTATAGAGGTCAGATAAGTGATTAACAGTGGTTGGCACAGTCATTACAAATGTTGGGCAAGGTAATTTTCAGAGGTCGGATAAGTGATTAACAGTGGTAAGCATAGATATTACAATTGTTTGGCAAAGTCATTTTCTGAGGTCGGATAAGTGATTATCAGTGGTGGGCATAGTCATTACAAATGTTGGGCTAAATCATTACAATTGATGGACAAAGTCATTACAATTGTTGGGCAAAGTCATTTATAGAATTCGGATAAGTGATACACAGTGGTTGGCAAAGTTATTCCAATTGTTGGGAAAAGTCATTTTTAGAGGTCGGATATGTGATTAACAGTGTTGGGCAAAGTCATTTTTAGAGGTCGGATATGTGATTAACAGTGGTTTGCAAAGTAATTACTATTGTTGAGAAAAGTCATTTTTAGAGGTAAGATAAGTGATTAACAGTCTTGGGCAAAGTCATTACCAGTGGTTTGCAAAGTCATTAAAATTGTTTGGAAAAGTCATTTTTAGAGGTCGGATAAGTGATTAACAGTGGTGGGCAAAGTCATTAAAATTGTTTGGGGAAGTCATTTTTAGAGGTAGGATAAGTGATAAACAGTGTTGGGCAAAGTCATTGCAATTGTTGAGCAAAGTCATTTTTAGAGGTCGGATATGTGTTTAACAGTGGTGGACATTGTCATTACCAGTGGTTGGCAAAGGAATTACAATTGTAGGGCAAGGTAATTTTCAGAGGTCGGATAAGTGATTAACAGTGTTTGCAAAGATATTACAATTGTTGGGCAAAGTCATTTTTTGAGGTCGGATAAGTCATTACCAGTGGTTGGCAAAGTTTTTCCAATTGTTGGGCAAAGTCATTTTAAGAGGTCGGATATGTGATTAACAGTGGTTGGCAAAGTCATTACAATTGTTGGGCAAAATCATTTTTAGAGATCGGGTAAGTGATTAACAGTGGTGGGCATAGTCATTACCATTGGTTGGCAAAGTCATTTCAATTGTTGGGCAAAGTCATTTTTAGAGGTCGGATATGTGATTAACAGTGGTTGGCAAAGTCATTACAATTGTTGGGCAAAATCATTTTTAGAGGTCGGATAAATAATAACAGTGGTTTGCAAAGTCATTACTATTTTGGACAAAGTCATTTTTAGAGGTCAGATGAGTGATTAACAGTGGTTTGCAAATCCATTACAATTGTGGGGCAAAGTCATTTTTAGAGGTTGGATATGTGATTAACAGTGGTTGGCAAAGTCATTACAATTTTTGGGCAAAGTCATTTTTAGAGGTAAGATGAGTGAATAACAGTGGTTTGCAAAGATATTACGATTGTTAGGCCAAATCATTACTATTGTGGGGCAAAGTCATTACAATTCTTAGGCAAACTAATTTTTAGAGGTCAGATAAGTGATGAACAGTGGTGGACAAAGTCATTTCAATTTTGGACAAAATCATTTTTAGAGGTCGGATAAATGATTAATGGTGGTGGGCAAAGTCATTACCAGTGGTTTATAAAGTCATTACAATTGTTGGGCATAGTCATTTTTAGATGTCGGATAAGTGATTAACAGTGAGTGGCCAAGTAATAACAATTGATGGGCAAAGTCATTACAATTGCTGAGCAAAGTCATTTATAGAGGTCAGATAAGTGATTAACAGTGGTTGGCACAGTCATTACAAATGTTGGGCAAGGTAATTTTCAGAGGTCGGATAAGTGATTAACAGTGGTAAGCATAGATATTACAATTGTTTGGCAAAGTCATTTTCTGAGGTCGGATAAGTGATTATCAGTGATGGGCATAGTCATTACAAATGTTGGGCTAAATCATTACAATTGATGGACAAAGTCATTACAATTGTTGGGCAAAGTCATTTATAGAATTCGGATAAGTGATACACAGTGGTTGGCAAAGTTATTCCAATTGTTGGGAAAAGTCATTTTAGAGGTCGGATATGTGATTAACAGTGTTGGGCAAAGTCATTTTTAGAGGTCGGATATGTGATTAACAGTGGTTTGCAAAGTAATTACTATTGTTGAGAAAAGTCATTTTTAGAGGTAAGATAATTGATTAACAGTCTTGGGCAAAGTAATTACCAGTGGTTTGCAAAGTCATTAAAATTGTTTGGAAAAGTCATTTTTAGAGGTCGGATAAGTGATTAACAGTGGTGGGCAAAGTCATTGAAATTGTTTGGGGAAGTCATTTTTAGAGGTAGGATAAGTGATAAACAGTGTTGGGCAAAGTCATTGCAATTGTTGAGCAAAGTCATTTTTAGAGGTCGGATATGTGTTTAACAGTGGTGGACATTGTCATTACCAGTGGTTGGCAAAGGAATTACAATTGTAGGGCAAGGTAATTTTCAGAGGTCGGATAAGTGATTAACAGTGTTTGCAAAGATATTACAATTGTTGGGCAAAGTCATTTTTTGAGGTCGGATAAGTGATTAACAGTGGTGGGCAAAGTCATTACCAGTGGTTGGCAAAGTTTTTCCAATTGTTGGGCAAAGTCATTTTTAGAGGTCGGATATGTGATTAACAGTGTTGGGCAAAATCATTTTCAGAGGTCGGATATCTGATTAACAGTGGTTTGCAAAGTCATTACTATTGTTGAGAAAAGTCATTTTTAGAGGTCGAGTAAGTGATTAACAGTTGTGGGCAAAGTCATTACCAGTGGTTTGGGAAAGTCATTTTTAGAGGTCGGATAAGTGATTAAAAGTGGTGGGAATAGTCATTTTTACAGGTCGGATAAATAAATAACAGTGGTTGGCAAGGTCATTACTATTTGGACAAAGTCATTTTTAGAGGTCGGATAAGTGATTAACAGTGGTGGGCAAAGTCATTACAATTTTTTATCAGAGTAATATTTCGAGGTCGGATGAGTGATTAACAGTGGTTGGCAAAGTCATTAAAATTGTTTGGGGAAGTCATTTTTAGAGATCGGGTAAGTGATTAACAGTGGTGGGCATAGTCATTACCAGTGGTTGGCAAAGTCATTTCAATTGTTGGGCAAAGTCATTTTTAGAGGTCGGATATGTGATTAACAGTGGTTGGCAAAGTCATTACAATTGTTGGGCAAAATCATTTTTAGAGGTCGGATAAATAAATAACAGTGGTTTGCAAAGTCATTACTATTTTGGACAAAGTCATTTTTAGAGGTCAGATGAGTGATTAACAGTGGTTTGCAAATCCATTACAATTGTGGGGCAAAGTCATTTTTAGAGGTTGGATATGTGATTAACAGTGGTTGGCAAAGTCATTACCAAAGGTTGGCAAAGTCATTACAATTGTTGGGCAAAGTCATTTTTAGAGGTGGGATAAATAATTAACTGTGGATGGCAAAGTCATTACAATTTTGGATTAAGTCATTTTTAGAGGTCGGATGAGTGTTTAATAGTTGTGGGCAAAGTAATTACCAAAGGTTGGCAAAGTCATTACAATTGTTGGGCAAAGTCATTTTTAGAGGTCGGATAAATAATTAACTGTGGATGGCAAAGTCTATACAATTTTGGACAAAGTCATTTTTAGAGGTAGGATGAGTGATTAATAGTGGTTTGCAAAGTAATTACAATTGTTGGGCAAAGTCATTTTTAGAGGTCGGATGAGTGATTAACAGTGGTTCGCAAAGTAATTAAATTGTTTGGGAAAGTCATTTTTAGAAGTCGGATAAGTGATTAACAGTCGTGGGCAAAGTCATTACAAGTGGTTTGCAAAGTCATTAAATTGTTTGGGAAAGTCATTTTTAGAGGTCGTATAAGTCATTAACAGTGGTGGGCAAGGTCATTACCAAAGGTTGGCAAAGTCATTACAATTGTTGAGCAAAGTCATTATTAGAGGTCGGATTAATTATTAACATTGGTTGGCAAAGTCATTACAATTGTTGGGAAAAGTCATTTTTAGAGGTCGGATGGTAATTAACAGTGGTTGGCAAAGTCATTACAATTTTTGGGCAAAGTCATTTTTAGAGGTCGGATAAGTGATTTACAGTGGTTGGCAAAGTCATTACCAGTGGTCAGCAAAGTCATTACAATTGTTGGGCAAAGTCATTTTTAGAGGTCGGATAAGTGATTAACAGTCGTGGGCAAAGTCATTACCAGTGGTTTGCAAAGTCATTTTTACAGGTAGGATAAGTGATAAACAGTGTTGGGCAAAGTCATTACAATCGTTGAGCAAAGTCATTTTTATAGTCGGATAAGTAATTTACAGTGGTAGGCAAAGTCATTTCAATTGTTTGGCAAAGTAATTACAATTGTATGGCAGGGTAATTTTCAGAGGTCGGATAAGTGATTAACGGTGGTTCGCAAAGATATTACAATTGTTGGGCAAAGTCATTTTTAGAGGTCGGATAAGTGATTAACAGTCGTGGGCAAAGTCATTACCAGTGGTTTGCAAAGTCATTAAAATTGTTTGGGAAAGTCATTTTTAGAGGTCGGATGAGTGATTAACAGTGGTTTGCAAAGTCATTACAATTGTTGGTCAAAGTCATTTTTAGAGGTTGGATAAGTGATTAAGAGTAGTGTGCAAAGTCATTAGCAGTGGTTTGCAAAGTCATTAATATTGTTTGGGAAAGTCATTTTTAGAGGTCGGATAAGTGATTGACAGTCGTGGGAAAAGTCATTACCAGTCGTTTGCAAAGTCATTAAAATTGTTTGGGAAAGTCATTTTTAGAGGTCGGTTAAATTAAAAACAGTGGTTTGCAAAGTCATTTCTATTTTGGGCTAAGTCATTTTTAGAGGTCAGATGAGTGATTAACAGTGGTTTGCAAAGTCATTACAATTGTGGTGCAAAGTCATTTTTAGAGGTTGGATAAGTGATAAAGAGTCGTGGGCAAAGTCATTAGCAGTGTGTTGCAAAGTCATTAATATTGTTTGGGAAAGTCATTTTTAGAGGTCGGATAAGTGATTAACAGTGGTGGGCTAAGTCATTACCAGTGGTTGGCAAAGTCATATCAATTTTTGGGCAATGTCATTTTGAGAGGTCGGATAAGTGATTTACAGTCGTGGGCAAAGTCATTACCAGTGGTTTGCAAAGTCATTTTTACAGGTAGGATAAGTGATAAACAGTGTTGGGCAAAGTCATTACAATCGTTGAGCAAAGTCATTTTTATAGTCGGATAAGTAATTTACAGTGGTTGGCAAAGTCATTTCAATTGTTTGGCAAAGGAATTACAATTGTAGGGCAAGGTAATTTTCAGAGGTCGGATAAGTGATTAACAGTGTTTGCAAAGATATTACAATTGTTGGGCAAAGTCATTTTTTACGGTCGGATAAGTCATTAACAGTGTTGGCCAAAGTCATTGCAAATGTTGAGCAAAGTCATTTTTAGAGGTCGGATATGTGTTTAACAGTGGTGGACATTGTCATCACCAGTGGTTGGCAAAGGAATTACAATTGTAGGGCAAGGTAATTTTCAGAGGTTGGATAAGTGAATAACAGTGTTTGCAAAGATATTACAATTGTTGGGCAAAGTCATTTTTTGAGGTCGGATAAGTGATTAACAGTGGTGGGCAAAGTCATTACCAGTGGTTGGCAAAGTTTTTCCAATTGTTGGGCAAAGTCATTTTTAGAGGTCGGATATGTGATTAACAGTGTTGGGCAAAGTCATTTTCAGAGGTCGGATATGTGATTAACAGTGGTTTGCAAAGTCATTAAAATTGTTTGGGAAAGTCATTTTTAGAGGTCGGATAAGTGATTAACAGTGGTGGGAATAGTCATTTTTAGAGGTCGGATAAATAAATAACAGTGGTGGGCAAAGTCATTATAATTTTTTATCAGAGTAATATTTCGAGGTCGGATGAGTGATTAACAGTGGTTGACAAAGTCATTAAAATTGTTTGGGGAAGTCATTTTTAGAGGTAGGATAAGTGATCAACAGTGTTGGGCAAAGTCATTACAATTATTGAGCAAAGTCATTTTTATAGTCGGAAAAGTAATTTACAGTGGTTGGCAAGGTCATTACAATTGTTAGGCAGAGTCATTTTTTGAGATCGGGTAAGTGATTAACAGTGGTGGGCATAGTCATTACCATTGGTTGGCAAAGTCATTTCAATTGTTGGGCAAAGTCATTTTGAGAGGTCGGATAAGTGATTAACAGTCGTGGGCAAAGTCATTGCCAGTGGTTTGCAAAGTCATTAAAATTGTTTGGGAAAGTCATTTTTAGAGGTCGGATAAGTCATTAACAGTGGTGGGCAAAGTCATTACCAAAGGTTGGCAAAGTCATTTTAATTTATGGGCAAAGTCATTTTTAGAGGTCGGATAAATAATTAACAGTGGTTGGCAAAGTCATTACAATTTTGGACAAAGTCATATTTAGAGGTCGGATGAGTGATTAATAGTAGTGGGCAAAGTCATTACCAAAGGTTGGCAAAGTCATTACAATTGTTGGGCAAAGTCATTTTTAGAGGTCGGATAAATAATTAGCTGTGGATGGCAAAGTCAATACAATTTTGGACAAAGTCATTTTAAGAGGTCGGATGAGTGATTAACAGTGGTTTGCAAAGTAATTACAATTGTTGGGCAAAGTCATTTTTAGAGGTCGGAAAAGTGATTAACAGTGGTTCGCAAAGTCATTACAATTGTTGGGCAAAGTCATTTTTAGAGATCGGATAAATAATTAACAGTGGTTGGCAAAGTCATTACAATTGTTGGGAAAAGTAATTTTTAGAAGTCGGATAAGTGATTAACAGTCGTGGGCAAAGTCATTACAAGTGATTTGCAAAGTCATTAAAATTGTTTGGGAAAGTCATTTTTAGAGGTCGTATAAGTCATTAACAGTGGTGGGCAAGGTCATTCCCAAAGGTTGGCAAAGTCATTCAGTTGTTGGGCAAAACATTATTAGAGGTCGGATTAATAATTAACAGTGGTTGGCAAAGTCATTACAATTGTTGGGAAAAGTCATTTTCAGAGGTCGGATAAGTGATTAACAGTGGTGGGCAAAGTTATTACCAGTGGTTTGCAGAGTAGTAACAATTGTTGGGCAAAGTCATTTTTAGAGGTCGGATAAGTGATTAACAGTGGTTCGCAAAGTCATTACAATTTTGGACAATGTCATTTTTAGAGGTCAGATAAGTGATTAACAGTGGTTGGCAAAGTCATTACAATTGTTGGGAAAAGTCATTTTAAGATGTCGGATAGGTGATTAACAGTGGTGGGCAAAGTTATTACCAGTGGTTTGCAGAGTAGTAAAAATTGTTTGGCAAAGTCATTTTTAGAGGTCGGATAAGTGATTAACAGTGGTTCGCAAAGTCATTTCAATTTTGGACAATGTCATTTTTAGAGGTCGGATAAGTGATTAACAGTGGTTTGCAAAGTCATTACAATTTTTGGGCAAAGTCATTTTTAGAGGTCGGATAAGTGATTAACAGTGGTTAGCAAAGTCATTACCAGTGGTTAGCAAAGTCATTACAATTGTTGGGCAAAGTCATTTTTAGAGATCGGATAAATAATTAACAGTGGTTGGCAAAGGCATTACAATTGTTGGGCAAGTCATTTTTAGAGGTCGGATGAGTGATTAACAGTGGTTGGCAAAGTCGTTACAATTGTTGAGAAAAGTCATTTTAAGAGGTCGGATAGGTGATTAATAGTGGTGGGCAAAGTCATTACCAGTGGTTAGCAAAGTCATTACAATTGTTGGGCAAAGTCATTTTTAGAGATCGGATAAATAATTAACAGTGGTTGGCAAAGTCATTACAATTGTTGGGCAAGTCATTTTTAGAGGTCGGATGAGTGATTAACAGTGGTTGGCAAAGTCGTTACAATTGTTGAGAAAAGTCATTTTAAGAGGTCGGATAGGTGATTAACAGTGGTGGGCAAAGTCATTACCAGTGGTTTGCAGAGTAGTAACAATTGTTGGGCTAAGTCATTTTTAGAGGTCGGATAAGTGATTAACAGTGGTTCGCAAAGTAATTACAATTGTTGGGCAAAGTCATTATTAAAGGTCGGATTAATAATTAACAGTGGTTGGCAAAGTCATTGCAATTGTTGGGAAAAGTCATTTAAAGAGGTCGGATAGGTGATTAACAGTGGTTGGCAAAGTCGTTACAATTGTTCGGAAAAGTCATTTTAAGAGGTCGGATAGGTGATTAACAGTGGTGGGCAAAGTCATTACCAGTGGTTTGCAGAGTAGTAACAATTGTTGGGCTAAGTCATTTTTAGAGGTCGGATAAGTGATTAACAGTGGTTCGCAAAGTCATTACAATTTTGGACAATGTCATTTTTAGAGGTCGGATAAGTGATTAACAGTGGTTTGCAAAGTCATTACAATTTTTGGGCAAAGTCATTTTTAGAGGTCGGATAAGTGATTAACAGTGGTTAGCAAAGTCATTACCAGTGGTTAGCAAAGTCATTACAATTGTTGGGCAAAGTCATTTATAGAGATCGGATAAATAATTAACAGTGGTTGGCAAAGGCATTACAATTGTTGGGCAAGTCATTTTTAGAGGTCGGATGAGTGATTAACAGTGGTTGGCAAAGTCGTTACAATTGTTGAGAAAAGTCATTTTAAGAGGTCGGATAGGTGATTAACAGTGGTGGGCAAAGTCATTACCAGTGGTTAGTAAAGTCATTACAATTGTTGGGCAAAGTCATTTTTAGAGATCGGATAAATAATTAACAGTGGTTGGCAAAGTCATTACAATTGTTGGGCAAGTCATTTTTAGAGGTCGGATGAGTGATTAACAGTGGTTGGCAAAGTCGTTTCAATTGTTGAGAAAAGTCATTTTAAGAGGTCGGATAGGTGATTAACAGTGGTGGGCAAAGTCATTACCAGTGGTTTGCAGAGTAGTAACAATTGTTGGGCTAAGTCATTTTTAGAGGTCGGATAAGTGATTAACAGTGGTTCGCAAAGTAATTACAATTGTTGGGCAAAGTCATTATTAAAGGTCGGATTAATAATTAACAGTGGTTGGCAAAGTCATTGCAATTGTTGGGAAAAGTCATTTAAAGAGGTCGGATAGGTGATTAACAGTGGTTGGCAAAGTCGTTACAATTGTTGGGAAAAGTCATTTTAAGAGGTCGGATAGGTGATTAACAGTGGTGGGCAAAGTCATTACCAGTGGTTTGCAGAGTAGTAACAATTGTTGGGCTAAGTCATTTTTAGAGGTCGGATAAGTGATTAACAGGGGTTCGCAAAGTCATTACAATTGTTGGGCAACGTCATTTTTAGAGATCGGATAAATAATTAACAATGGTTGGCAAAGTCATTACAATTGTTGGGCAAAGTCATTTTTAGAGGTCGGATAAGTCATTAACAGTGGTGGGCAAGGTCATTACCAAAGGTTGGCAAAGTCATTACAATTGTAGAGCAAAGTCAGTATAAGAGGTCAGTATAATAATTGACAGTGGTTGGCAAAGTCATTACAATTTTGGCCAAGTCATTTTTAGAGGTTGGATGAGTTATTACCAGTGGTTTGCAAAGTCATTACAATTGTTGGGCAAAGTCATTTTTAGAGGTTGGATAAGTGATTAAGAGTCGTGGGCAAAGTCATTAGCAGTGGTTTGCAAAGTCATTAATATTGTTTGGGAAAGTCATTTTTAGAGGTCGGATAAGTGATTAACAGTGGTGGGCTAAGTCATTACCGGTGGTTGGTAAAGTCATTTAAATTGTTGGGCAATGTCATTTTGAGAGGTCTGAAAAGTGATTAACAGTCGTGGGCAAAGTCATTACCAGTGGTTTGCAAAGTCATTAAAATTGCTTGGAACAGTCATTTTTAGAGGTCGGATAAGTGATTTACAGTGGTTGGCAAAGTCATTACCAGTGGTTAGCAAAGTCATTACAATTGTTGGGCAAAGTCATTTTTAGAGATCGGATAAATAATTAACAGTGGTTGGCAAAGTCATTACAATTGTTGGGCAAAGTCATTTTTAGAAGTCGGATAAGTGATTAACAGTCGTGGGCGAAGTCATTACCAGTGGTTTGCAAAGTCATTAAAATTGTTTGGGAAAGTCATTTTTAGAGGTCAGATAAGTCATTAACAGTGGTGGGCAAGGTCATTACCAAAGGTTGGCAAAATCATTACAATTGTTGAGCAAAGTCATTATTAGAGGTCAGTATAATAATTGACAGTGGTTGGCAAAGTCATTACAATTTTGGCCAAGTCATTTTTAGAGGTTGGATGAGTTATTACCAGTGGTTTGCAAAGTCATTACAATTGTTGGGCAAAGTCATTTTTACAGGTCGGATGAGTGAGTAACAGTGGTTTGCAAAGTAATTACAATTGTTGGGCCAAGTCATTTTTAGATGTCGGAAAAGTGATTAACAGTGGTTCGCAAAGTCATTACAATTGTTGGGCAAAGTCATTTTTAGAGATCGGATAAATAATTAACAGTGGTTGGCAAAGTCATTACAATTGTTGGGCAAAGTCATTTTTAGAAGTCGGATAAGTGATTAACAGTCGTGGGCAAAGTCATTACCAGTGGTTTGCAAAGTCATTAAAATTGTTTGGGAAAGTCATTTTTGAGGTCGTTTAAGTCATTAACAGTGGTGGGCAAGGTCATTACCAAAGGTTGGCAAAATCATTACAATTGTTGAGCAAAGTCATTATTAGAGGTTGGATTAATAATTAACAGTGGTTGGCAAAGTCATTACAATTGTTGGGAAAAGGCATTTTAAGAGGTCGGATAGGTGATTAACAGTGGTGGGCAAAGTTATTACCAGTGGTTTGCATAGTAGTAACAATTGTTGGGCAAAGTCATTTTTAGAGGTCGGATAAGTGATTAACAGTGGTTCGCAAAGTCATTACAATTTTGGACATTGTCATTTTTAGAGGTCGGATAAGTGATTAACAGTGGTTGGCAAAGTCATTACAATTTTTGGGCAAAGTCATTTTTAGAGGTCGGATAAGTGATTTACAGTGGTTGGCAAAGTCATTACCAGTGGTTAGCAAAGTCATTACAATTGTTGGGCAAAGTCATTTTTAGAGATCGGATAAATAATTAACAGTGGTTGGCAAAATCATTACAATTGTTGGGCAAGTCATTTTTAGAGGTCGGATGAGTGATTAACAGTGGTTGGCAAAGTCGTTACAATTGTTGGGAAAAGTCATTTTAAGAGGTCGGATAGGTGATTAACAGTGGTGGGCAAAGTCATTACGAGTGGTTTGCAGAGTAGTAACAATTGTTGGGCTAAGTCATTTTTAGAGGGCGGATAAGTGATTAACAGTGGTTCGCAAAGTAATTACAATTGTTGGGCAAAGTCATTATTAAAGGTCGGATTAATAATTAACAGTGGTTGGCAAAGTCATTGCAATTGTTGGGAAAAGTCATTTAAAGAGGTCGGATAGGTGATTAACAGTGGTTGGCAAAGTCGTTACAATTGTTGGGAAAAGTCATTTTAAGAGGTCGGATAGGTGATTAACAGTGGTGGGCAAAGTTATTACCAGTGGTTTGCAGAGTAGTAACAATTGTTGGGCAAAGTCATTTTTAGAGGTCGGATAAGTGATTAACAGTGGTTCGCAAAGTCATTACAATTTTGGACAATGTCATTTTTAGAGGTCGGATAAGTGATTAACGGTGGTTGGCAAAGTCATTACAATTTTTGGGCAAAGTCATTTTTAGAGGTCGGATAAGTGATTTACAGTGGTTGGCAAAGTCATTACCAGTGGTTAGCAAAGTCATTACAATTGTTGGGCAAAGTCATTTTTAGAGATCGGATAAATAATTAACAGTGGTTGGCAAAATCATTACAATTGTTGGGCAAGTCATTTTTAGAGGTCGGATGAGTGATTAACAGTGGTTGGCAAAGTCGTTACAATTGTTGGGAAAAGTCATTTTAAGAGGTCGGATAGGTGATTAACAGTGGTGGGCAAAGTCATTACCAGTGGTTTGCAGAGTAGTAACAATTGTATGGCAGGGTAATTTTTAGAGGTCGGATAAGTGATTAACAGTGGTTCGCAAAGTAATTACAATTGTTGGGCAAAGTCATTATTAAAGGTCGGATTAATAATTAACAGTGGTTGGCAAAGTCATTGCAATTGTTGGGAAAAGTCATTTAAAGAGGTCGGTTAGGTGATTAACAGTGGTTGGCAAAGTCGTTACAATTGTTGGGAAAAGTCATTTTAAGAGGTCGGATAGGTGATTAACAGTGGTGGGCAAAGTCATTACCATTGGTTTGCAGAGTAGTAACAATTGTTGGGCTAAGTCATTTTTAGAGGTCGGATGAGTGATTAACAGTGGTTGGCAAAGTCATTACAATTGTTGGGAAAAGTCATTTTAAGAGGTCTGAAAAGTGATTAACAGTCGTGGGCAAAGTTATTACCAGTGGTTTGCAGAGTAGTAACAATTGTTGGGCAAAGTCATTTTTAGAGGTCCGATAAGTGATTAACAGTGGTTCGCAAAGTCATTACAATTGTTGGGAAAAGTCATTTAAAGAGGTCGGATAGGTGATTAACAGTGGTTGGCAAAGTCGTTACAATTGTTGGGAAAAGTCATTTTAAGAGGTCGGATAGGTGATTAACAGTCGTGGGCAAAGTCATTACCAGTGGTTTGCAGAGTAGTAACAATTGTTGGGCTAAGTCATTTTTAGAGGTCGGATAAGTGATTAACAGGGGTTCGCAAAGTAATTACAATTGTTGGGCAAAGTCATTATTAAAGGTCGGATTAATAATTAACAGTGGTTGGCAAAGTCATTGCAATTGTTGGGAAAAGTCATTTAAAGAGGTCGGATAGGTGATTAACAGTGGTGGGCCAATTCATCACCAGTGGTTAGCAAAGTCATTACAATTGTTGGGCAACGTCATTTTTAGAGATCGGATAAATAATTAACAATGGTTGGCAAAGTCATTACAATTGTTGGGCAAAGTCATTTTTAGAGGTCGGATAAGTCATTAACAGTGGTGGGCAAGGTCATTACCAAAGGTTGGCAAAGTCATTACAATTGTAGAGCAAAGTCAGTATAAGAGGTCAGTATAATAATTGACAGTGGTTGGCAAAGTCATTACAATTTTGGCCAAGTCATTTTTAGAGGTTGGATGAGTTATTACCAGTGGTTTGCAAAGTCATTACAATTGTTGGGCAAAGTCATTTTTAGAGGTTGGATAAGTGATTAAGAGTCGTGGGCAAAGTCATTAGCAGTGGTTTGCAAAGTCATTAATATTGTTTGGGAAAGTCATTTTTAGAGGTCGGATAAGTGATTAACAGTGGTGGGCTAAGTCATTACCGGTGGTTGGTAAAGTCATTTAAATTGTTGGGCAATGTCATTTTGAGAGGTCTGAAAAGTGATTAACAGTCGTGGGCAAAGTCATTACCAGTGGTTTGCAAAGTCATTAAAATTGCTTGGAACAGTCATTTTTAGAGGTCGGATAAGTGATTTACAGTGGTTGGCAAAGTCATTACCAGTGGTTAGCAAAGTCATTACAATTGTTGGGCAAAGTCATTTTTAGAGATCGGATAAATAATTAACAGTGGTTGGCAAAGTCATTACAATTGTTGGGCAAAGTCATTTTTAGAAGTCGGATAAGTGATTAACAGTCGTGGGCGAAGTCATTACCAGTGGTTTGCAAAGTCATTAAAATTGTTTGGGAAAGTCATTTTTAGAGGTCAGATAAGTCATTAACAGTGGTGGGCAAGGTCATTACCAAAGGTTGGCAAAATCATTACAATTGTTGAGCAAAGTCACGATTAGAGGTCAGTATAATAATTGACAGTGGTTGGCAAAGTCATTACAATTTTGGCCAAGTCATTTTTAGAGGTTGGATGAGTTATTACCAGTGGTTTGCAAAGTCATTACAATTGTTGGGCAAAGTCATTTTTACAGGTCGGATGAGTGAGTAACAGTGGTTTGCAAAGTAATTACAATTGTTGGGCCAAGTCATTTTTAGATGTCGGAAAAGTGATTAACAGTGGTTCGCAAAGTCATTACAATTGTTGGGCAAAGTCATTTTTAGAGATCGGATAAATAATTAACAGTGGTTGGCAAAGTCATTACAATTGTTGGGCAAAGTCATTTTTAGAAGTCGGATAAGTGATTAACAGTCGTGGGCAAAGTCATTACCAGTGGTTTGCAAAGTCATTAAAATTGTTTGGGAAAGTCATTTTTAGAGGTCGTTTAAGTCATTAACAGTGGTGGGCAAGGTCATTACCAAAGGTTGGCAAAATCATTACAATTGTTGAGCAAAGTCACGATTAGAGGTCAGTATAATAATTGACAGTGGTTGGCAAAGTCATTACAATTTTGGCCAAGTCATTTTTAGAGGTTGGATGAGTTATTACCAGTGGTTTGCAAAGTCATTACAATTGTTGGGCAAAGTCATTTTTACAGGTCGGATGAGTGAGTAACAGTGGTTTGCAAAGTAATTACAATTGTTGGGCCAAGTCATTTTTAGATGTCGGAAAAGTGATTAACAGTGGTTCGCAAAGTCATTACAATTGTTGGGCAAAGTCATTTTTAGAGATCGGATAAATAATTAACAGTGGTTGGCAAAGTCATTACAATTGTTGGGCAAAGTCATTTTTAGAAGTCGGATAAGTGATTAACAGTCGTGGGCAAAGTCATTACCAGTGGTTTGCAAAGTCATTAAAATTGTTGGGCAAAGTCATTTTTAGAGATCGGATAAATAATTAACAGTGGTTGGCAAAATCATTACAATTGTTGGGCAAGTCATTTTTAGAGGTCGGATGAGTGATTAACAGTGGTTGGCAAAGTCGTTACAATTGTTGGGAAAAGTCATTTTAAGAGGTCGGATAGGTGATTAACAGTGGTGGGCAAAGTCATTACGAGTGGTTTGCAGAGTAGTAACAATTGTTGGGCTAAGTCATTTTTAGAGGTCGGATAAGTGATTAACAGTGGTTCGCAAAGTAATTACAATTGTTGGGCAAAGTCATTATTAAAGGTCGGATTAATAATTAACAGTGGTTGGCAAAGTCATTGCAATTGTTGGGAAAAGTCATTTAAAGAGGTCGGATAGGTGATTAACAGTGGTTGGCAAAGTCGTTACAATTGTTGGGAAAAGTCATTTTAAGAGGTCGGATAGGTGATTAACAGTGGTGGGCAAAGTTATTACCAGTGGTTTGCAGAGTAGTAACAATTGTTGGGCAAAGTCATTTTTAGAGGTCGGATAAGTGATTAACAGTGGTTCGCAAAGTCATTACAATTTTGGACAATGTCATTTTTAGAGGTCGGATAAGTGATTAACGGTGGTTGGCAAAGTCATTACAATTTTTGGGCAAAGTCATTTTTAGAGGTCGGATAAGTGATTTACAGTGGTTGGCAAAGTCATTACCAGTGGTTAGCAAAGTCATTACAATTGTTGGGCAAAGTCATTTTTAGAGATCGGATAAATAATTAACAGTGGTTGGCAAAATCATTACAATTGTTGGGCAAGTCATTTTTAGAGGTCGGATGAGTGATTAACAGTGGTTGGCAAAGTCGTTACAATTGTTGGGAAAAGTCATTTTAAGAGGTCGGATAGGTGATTAACAGTGGTGGGCAAAGTCATTACCAGTGGTTTGCAGAGTAGTAACAATTGTATGGCAGGGTAATTTTTAGAGGTCGGATAAGTGATTAACAGTGGTTCGCAAAGTAATTACAATTGTTGGGCAAAGTCATTATTAAAGGTCGGATTAATAATTAACAGTGGTTGGCAAAGTCATTGCAATTGTTGGGAAAAGTCATTTAAAGAGGTCGGATAGGTGATTAACAGTGGTTGGCAAAGTCGTTACAATTGTTGGGAAAAGTCATTTTAAGAGGTCGGATAGGTGATTAACAGTGGTGGGCAAAGTCATTACCATTGGTTTGCAGAGTAGTAACAATTGTTGGGCTAAGTCATTTTTAGAGGTCGGATGAGTGATTAACAGTGGTTGGCAAAGTCATTACAATTGTTGGGAAAAGTCATTTTAAGAGGTCTGAAAAGTGATTAACAGTCGTGGGCAAAGTTATTACCAGTGGTTTGCAGAGTAGTAACAATTGTTGGGCAAAGTCATTTTTAGAGGTCCGATAAGTGATTAACAGTGGTTCGCAAAGTCATTACAATTTTGGACAATGTCATTTTTAGAGGTCGGATAAGTGATTAACAGTGGTTGGCAAAGTCATTACAATTTTTGGGCAAAGTCATTTTTAGAGGTCGGATAAGTGATTAACAGTGGTTGGCAAAGTCATTACCAGTGGTTAGCAAAGTCATTACAATTGTTGGGCAATGTCATTTTGAGAGGTCTGAAAAGTGATTAACAGTCGTGGGCAAAGTCATTACCAGTGGTTTGCAAAGTCATTAAAATTGTTTGGGAAAGTCATTTTTAGAGGTCGGATAAGTCATTAACAGTGGTGGGCAAAGTCATTACCAAAGTTTGGCAAAGTCATTACAATTGATGGGCAAAGTCATTTTTAGAGGTCGGATGAGTGATTAACAGTGGTTTGCAAAGTAATTACAATTGTTGGGCAAAGTCATTTTTAGATGTCGGAAAAGTGATTAACAGTGGTTCGCAAAGTCATTACAATTGTTGGGCAAAGTCATTTTTAGAGATCGGATAAATAATTAACAGTGGTTGGCAAAGTCATTACAATTGTTGGGCAAAATCATTTTTAGAAGTCGGATAAGTGATTAACAGTCGTGGGCAAAGTCATTACCAGTGGTTTGCAAAGTCATTAAAATTGTTTGGGAAAGTCATTTTTAGAGGTCGTTTAAGTCATTAACAGTGGTTTGCAGAGTAGTAACAATTGTTGGGCAAAGTCATTTTTAGAGGTCGGATAAGTGATTAACAGTGGTTCGCAAAGTCATTACAATTTTGGACAATGTCATTTTTAGAGGTCGGATAAGTGATTAACGGTGGTTGGCAAAGTCATTACAATTTTTGGGCAAAGTCATTTTTAGAGGTCGGATAAGTGATTTACAGTGGTTGGCAAAGTCATTACCAGTGGTTAGCAAAGTCATTACAATTGTTGGGCAAAGTCATTTTTAGATGTCGGATAAATAATTAACAGTGGTTCGCAAAGTCATTACAATTGTTGGGCAAAGTCATTTTTAGAGATCGGATAAATAATTAACAGTGGTTGGCAAAGTCATTACAATTGTTGGGCAAAATCATTTTTAGAAGTCGGATAAGTGATTAACAGTCGTGGGCAAAGTCATTACCAGTGGTTTGCAAAGTCATTAAAATTGTTTGGGAAAGTCATTTTTAGAGGTCGTTTAAGTCATTAACAGTGGTGGGCAAGGTCATTACCAAAGGTTGGCAAAATCATTACAATTGTTGAGCAAAGTCATTATTAGAGGTTGGATTAATAATTAACAGTGGTTGGCAAAGTCATTACAATTTTGGCCAAGTCATTTTTAGAGGTCGGATGAGTGATTAACAGTGGTTGGCAAAGTCATTACAATTGTTGGGAAAAGTCATTTTAAGAGGTCGGATAGGTGATTAACAGTTGTGGGCAAAGTTATTACCAGTGGTTTGCATAGTAGTAACAATTGTTGGGCAAAGTCATTTTTAGAGGTCGGATAAGTGATTAACAGTGGTTCGCAAAGTCATTACAATTTTGGACAATGTCATTTTTAGAGGTCGGATAAGTGATTAACAGTGGTTGGCAAAGTCATTACAATTTTTGGGCAAAGTCATTTTTAGAGGTCGGATAAGTGATTTACAGTGGTTGGCAAAGTCATTACCAGTGGTAAGCAAAGTCATTACAATTGTTGGGCAAAGTCATTTTTAGAGATCGGATAAATAATTAACAGTGGTTGGCAAAATCATTACAATTGTTGGGCAAGTCATTTTTAGAGGTCGGATGAGTGATTAACAGTGGTTGGCAAAGTCGTTACAATTGTTGGGAAAAGTCATTTTAAGAGGTCGGATAGGTGATTAACAGTGGTGGGCAAAGTCATTACCAGTGGTTTGCAGAGTAGTAACAATTGTTTGGCTAAGTCATTTTTAGAGGTCGGATAAGTGATTAACAGTGGTTCGCAAAGTAATTACAATTGTTGGGCAAAGTCATTATTAAAGGTCGGATTAATAATTAACAGTGGTTGGCAAAGTCATTGCAATTGTTGGGAAAAGTCATTTAAAGAGGTCGGATAGGTGATTAACAGTGGTTGGCAAAGTCGTTACAATTGTTGGGAAAAATCATTTTAAGAGGTCGGATAGGTGATTAACAATGGTGGGCAAAGTTATTACCAGTGGTTTGCAGAGTAGCAACAAATGTTGGGCAAAGTCATTTTTAGAGGTCGGATAAGTGATTAACAGTGGTTCGCAAAGTCATTACAATTTTGGACAATGTCATTTTTAGAGGTCGGATAAGTGATTAACAGTGGTTGGCAAAGTCATTACAATTTTTGGGCAAAGTCATTTTTAGAGGTCGGATAAGTGATTAACAGTGGTTGGCAAAGTCATTACCAGTGGTTAGCAAAGTCATTACAATTGTTGGGCAAAGTCATTTTTAGAGATCGGATAAATAATTAACAGTGGTTGGCAAAATCATTACAATTGTTGGGCAAGTCATTTTTAGAGGTCGGATGAGTGATTAACAGTGGTTGGGAAAGTCGTTACAATTGTTGGGAAAAGTCATTTTAAGAGGTCGGATAGGTGATTAACAGTGGTGGGCAAAGTCATTACCAGTGGTTTGCAGAGTAGTAACAATTGTATGGCAGGGTAATTTTTAGAGGTCGGATAAGTGATTAACAGTGGTTCGCAAACTAATTACAATTGTTGGGCAAAGTTATTATTAAAGGTCGGATTAATAATTAACAGTGGTTGGCAAAGTCATTGCAATTGTTGGGAAAAGTCATTTAAAGAGGTCGGATAGGTGATTAACAGTGGTTGGCAAAGTCGTTACAATTGTTGGGAAAAGTCATTTTAAGAGGTCGGATAGGTGATTAACAGTGGTGGGCAAAGTCATTACCATTGGTTTGCAGAGTAGTAACAATTGTTGGGCTAAGTCATTTTTAGAGGTCGGATAAGTGATTAACAGTGGTTCGCAAAGTAATTACAATTGTTGGGCAAAGTCATTATTAAAGGTTGGATTAATAATTAACAGTGGTTGGCAAAGTCATTGCAATTGTTTGGAAAAGTCATTTAAAGAGGTCGGATAGGTGATTAACAGTGGTGGGCAAATTCATCACCAGTGGTTAGCAAAGTCATTACAATTGTTGGGCAAAGTCATTTTTAGAGATCGGATAAATAATTAACAGTGGTTGGTAAAGTCATTACAATTGTTGGGCAAAGTCATTTTTAGAGGTTGGATGAGTTATTCACAGTGGTTGGCAAAGTCATTACAATTGTTGGGAAAAGTCATTTTAAGAGGTCGGATAGGTGATTAACAGTGGTGGGCAAAGTCATTACCAGTGGTTTGCAGAGTAGTAACAATTGTTTGGCAAAGTCATTTTTAGAGGTCGGATAAGTGATTAATAGTGGTTCGCAAAGGAATTACAATTGTTGGGCAAAGTCATTATAAGAGGTCAGTATAATAATTGACAGTGGTTGGCAAAGTCATTACAATTTTGGCGAAGTCATTTTTAGAGGTCGGATGAGTGATTAACAGTGGTTGGCAAAGTCGTTACAATTTTGGCCAAGTCATTTTTAGAGGTTGGATGAGTTATTCACAGTGGTTGGCAAAGTCATTACAATTGTTGGGAAAAGTCATTTTAAGAGGTCGGATAGGTGATTAACAGTGGTGGGCAAAGTCATTACCAGTGGTCTGCAGAGTAGTAACAATTGTTTGGCAAAGTCATTTTTAGAGGTCGGATAAGTGATTAATAGTGGTTCGCAAAGGAATTACAATTGTTGGGCAAAGTCATTATAAGAGGTCAGTATAATAATTGACAGTGGTTGGCAAAGTCATTACAATTTTGGCGAAGTCATTTTTAGAGGTCGGATGAGTGATTAACAGTGGTTGGCAAAGTCGTTACAATTGTTGGGAAAAGTCATTTTAAGAGGTCGGATAGGTGATTAACAGTGGTGGGCAAAGTCATTACCAGTGGTTTGCAGAGTAGTAACAATTGTTGGGCAAAGTCATTTTTAGAGGTCGGATAAGTGATTAACAGTGGTTCGCAAAGTAATTACAATTGTTGGGCTAAGTCATTTTTAGAGGTCGGATGAGTGATTAACAGTGGTTGGCAAAGTCATTACAATTGTTGGGAAAAGTCATTTTAAGAGGTCGGATAAGTGATTAACAGTGGCGGGCTAAGTCATTACCAGTGGTTGGCAAAGTCATCTCAATTGTTGGGCAATGTCATTTTGAGAGGTCGGATAAGTGATTAACAGTCGTGGGCAAAGTCATTACCAGTGGTTTGCAAAGTCATTTTTACAGGTAGGATAAGTGATAAACAGTGTTGGGCAAAGTCATTACAATCGTTGAGCAAAGTCATTTTTATAGTCGGATAAGTAATTTACAGTGGAAGGCAAAGTCATTTCAATTGTTTGGCAAAGTAATTACAATTGTATGGCAGGGTAATTTTCAGAGGTCGGATAAGTGATTAACAGTGGTTCGCAAAGATATTACAATTGTTGGACAAAGTCATTTTTAGAGGTCGGATAAGTGATTAACAGTCGTGGGCAAAGTCATTACCAGTGGTTTGCAAAGTCATTAAAATTGTTTGGGAAAGTCATTTTTAGAGGTCGGATGAGTGATTAACAGTGGTTTGCAAAGTCATTACAATTGTTGGGTTAAGTCATTTTTAGAGGTTGGATAAGTGATTAAGAGTAGTGTGCAAAGTCATTAGCAGTGGTTTGCAAAGTCATTAATATTGTTTGAGAAAGTCATTTTTAGAGGTCGGATAAGTGTTTAACAGTCGTGGGAAAAGTCATTACCAGTCGTTTGCAAAGTCATTAAAATTGTTTGGGAAAGTCATTTTTAGAGGTCGGATAAATAAAAAACAGTGGTTTGCAAAGTCATTACTATTTTGGGCTAAGTCATTTTTAGAGGTCAGATGAGTGATTAACAGTGGTTTGCAAAGTCATTACAATTGTGGAGCAAAGTCATTTTTAGAGGTTGGATAAGTGATTAAGAGTCGTGGGCAAAGTCATTAGCAGTGTGTTGCAAAGTCATTAATATTGTTTGGGAAAGTCATTTTTAGAGGTCGGATAAGTGATTAACAGTGGTGGGCTAAGTCTTTACCAGTGGTTGGCAAAGTCATCTCAATTGTTGGGCAATGTCATTTTGAGATGTCGGATAAATGATTAACAGTCGTGGGCAAAGTCATTACCAGTGGTTTGCAATGTCATTTTTACAGGTAGGATAAGTGATAAACAGTGTTGGGCAAAGTCATTTCAATCATTGAGCAAAGTCATTTTTATAGTCGGATAAGTAATTAACAGTGGTTGGCAAAGTCATTTCGATTGTTTGGCAAAGTAATTAAAATTGTATGGCAGGGTTATTTTCAGAGGTCGGATAAGTGATTAACGGTGGTTGGCAAAGTCATTACAATTGTTGGGAAAAGTCATTTTAAGAGGTCGGATAAGTGATTAACAGTGGTGGGCTAAGTCATTACCAGTGGTTGGCAAAGTCATCTCAATTGTTGGGCAATGTCATTTTGAGAGGTCGGATAAGTGATTTACAGTCGTGGGCAAAGTCATTACCAGTGGTTTGCAAAGTCATTTTTACAGGTAGGATAAGTGATAAACAGTGTTGGGCAAAGTCATTACAATCGTTGAGCAAAGTCATTTTTATAGTCGGATAAGTAATTTACAGTGGAAGGATAAGTCATTTCAATTGTTTGGCAAAGTAATTACAATTGTATGGCAGGGTAATTTTCAGAGGTCGGATAAGTGATTAACAGTGGTTCGCAAAGATATTACAATTGTTGGACAAAGTCATTTTTAGAGGTCGGATAAGTGATTAACAGTCGTGGGCAAAGTCATTACCAGTGGTTTGCAAAGTCATTAAAATTGTTTGGGAAAGTCATTTTTAGAGGTCGGATGAGTGATTAACAGTGGTTTGCAAAGTCATTACAATTGTTGGGTAAAGTCATTTTTAGAGGTTGGATAAGTGATTAAGAGTAGTGTGCAAAGTCATTAGCAGTGGTTTGCAAAGTCATTAATATTGTTTGGGAAAGTCATTTTTAGAGGTCGGATAAGTGTTTAACAGTCGTGGGAAAAGTCATTACCAGTCGTTTGCAAAGTCATTAAAATTGTTTGGGAAAGTCATTTTTAGAGGTCGGATAAATAAAAAACAGTGGTTTGCAAAGTCATTACTATTTTGGGCTAAGTCATTTTTAGAGGTCAGATGAGTGATTAACAGTGGTTTGCAAAGTCATTACAATTGTGGAGCAAAGTCATTTTTAGAGGTTGGATAAGTGATTAAGAGTCGTGGGCAAAGTCATTAGCAGTGTGTTGCAAAGTCATTAATATTGTTTGGGAAAGTCATTTTTAGAGGTCGGATAAGTGATTAACAGTGGTGGGCTAAGTCTTTACCAGTGGTTGGCAAAGTCATCTCAATTGTTGGGCAATGTCATTTTGAGATGTCGGATAAATGATTAACAGTCGTGGGCAAAGTCATTACCAGTGGTTTGCAAAGTCATTAAAATTGTTTGGGAAAGTCATTTTTAGAGGTCGGATGAGTGATTAACAGTGGTTTGCAAAGTCATTACAATTGTTGGGTAAAGTCATTTTTAGAGGTCGGATAAGTGATTAACAGTCGTGGGCAAAGTCATCACCAGTGGTTTGCAAAGTCATTAAAATTGTTTGGGAAAGTCATTTTTAGAGGTCGGATGAGTGATTAACAGTGGTTTGCAAAGTCATTACAATTGTTGGGTAAAGTCATTTTTAGAGGTTGGATAAGTGATTAAGAGTAATGTGCAAAGTCATTAGCAGTGGTTTGCAAAGTCATTAATATTGTTTGGGAAAGTCATTTTTAGAGGTCGGATAAGTGTTTAACAGTCGTGGGAAAAGTCATTACCAGTCGTTTGCAAAGTCATTAAAATTGTTTGGGAAAGTCATTTTTAGAGGTCGGATAAATAAAAAACAGTGGTTTGCAAAGTCATTACTATTTTGGGCTAAGTCATTTTTAGAGGTCAGATGAGTGATTAACAGTGGTTTGCAAAGTCATTACAATTGTGGAGCAAAGTCATTTTTAGAGGTTGGATAAGTGATTTACAGTGGTTGGCAAAGTCATTTCAATTGTTTGGCAAAGTAATTAAAATTGTATGGCAGGGTTATTTTCAGAGGTCGGATAAGTGATTAACGGTGGTTCGCAAAGATATTACAATTGTTGGGCAAAGTCATTTTTAGAGGTCGGATAAGTGATTAACAGTCGTGGGCAAAGTCATTACCAGTGGTTTGCAAAGTCATTAAAATTGTTTGGGAAAGTCATTTTTAGAGGTCGGATGAGTGATTAACAGTGGTTTGCAAAGTCATTACAATTGTTGGTCAAAGTCATTTTTAGAGATTGGATAAGTGATTAAGAGTAGTGTGCAAAGTCATTAGCAGTGGTTTGCAAAGTCATTAATATTGTTTGGGAAAGTCATTTTTAGAGGTCGGATAAGTGATTAACAGTCGTGGGAAAAGTCATTACCAGTCGTTTGCAAAGTCATTAAAATTGTTTTGGAAAGTCATTTTTAGAGGTCGGTTAAATTTAAAACAGTGGTTTGCAAAGTCATTACAATTGTGGAGCAAAGTCATTTTTAGAGGTTGGATAAGTGATTAAGAGTCGTGGGCAAAGTCATTAGCAGTGTGTTGCAAAGTCATTAATATTGTTTGGGAAAGTCATTTTTAGAGGTCGGATAAGTGATTAACAGTGGTGGGCTAAGTCATTACCAGTGGTTGGCAAAGTCATCTCAATTGTTGGGCAATGTCATTTTGAGAGGTCGGATAAGTGATTAACAGTCGTGGGCAAAGTCATTACCAGTGGTTTGAAAAGTCATTTTTACAGGTAGGATAAGTGATAAACAGTGTTGGGCAAATTCATTACAATCGTTGAGCAAAGTCATTTTTATAGTCGGATAAGTAATTAACAGTGGTTGGCAAAGTCATTTCAATTGTTTGGCAAAGTAATTACAATTGTATGGCTGGGTAATTTTCAGAGGTCGGATAAGTGATTAACAGTGGTTCTCAAAGATATTACAATTGTTGGGCAAAGTCATTTTTTGAGGTCGGATAAGTCATTAACAGTGTTGGGCAAAGTCATTGCAATTGTTGAGCAAAGTCATTTTTAGAGGTCGGATATGTGTTTAACAGTGGTGGACATTGTCATTACCAGTGGTTGGCAAAGGAATAACAATTGTAGGGCAAGGTAATATTCAGAGGTCGGATATGTGATTAACAGTGGTTTGCAAAGTCATTACTATTGTTGAGAAAAGTCATTTTTAGGGGACGAGTAAGTGATTAACAGTCGTGGGCAAAGTCATTACCAGTGGTTTGCAAAGTCATTAAAATTGTTTGGGAAAGTCATTTTTAGAGGTCGGATAAGTGATTAACAGTGGTGGGAATAGTCATTTTTAGAGGTCGGATAAATAAATAACAGTGGTTGGCAAGGTCATTACTATTTGGACAAAGTCATTTTTAGAGGTCGGATAAGTGATTAACAGCGGTGGGCAAAGTCAATACAATTATTTATCAGAGTAATATTTCGAGGTCGGATGAGTGATTAACAGTGGTTGGCAAAGTCATTAAAATTGCTTGGGGAAGTCATTTTTAGAGGTAGGATAAGTGATCTACAGTGTTGGGCAAAGTCATTACAATTATTGAGCAAAGTCATTTTTATAGTCGGATAAGTAATTTACAGTGGTTGGCAAGGTCATTACAATTGTGGGGCAAAGTCATTTTTAGATGTTGGATAAGTGATTAAGAGTCGTGGGCAAAGTCATTAGCAGTGGTTTGCAAAGTCATTAATATTGTTTGGGAAAGTCATTTTTAGAGGTCAGATAAGTGATTAACAGTGGTGGGCTAAGTCATTACCAGTGGTTGGCAAAGTCATATCAATTGTTGGGCAATGTCATTTTGAGAGGTCGGATAAGTGATTAACAGTCGTGGGCAAAGTCATTACCAGTGGTTTGCAAAGTCATTTTTACAGGTAGGATAAGTGATAAACAGTGTTGGGCAAAGTCATTACAATCGTTGAGCAAAGTCATTTTTATAGTCGGATAAGTAATTTACAGTGGTTGGCAAAGTCATTTCAATTGTTTGGCAAAGGAATTACAATTGTTGGGCAAGGTAATTTTCAGAGGTCGGATAAGTGATTAACAGTGTTTGCAAAGATATTACAATTGGTGGGCAAAGTCATTTTTTACGGTCGGATAAGTCATTAACAGTGTTGGCCAAAGTCATTGCAATTGTTGAGCAAAGTCATTTTTAGAGGTCGGATATGTGTTTAACAGTGGTGGACATTGTCATTACCAGTGGTTGGCAAAGGAATTACAATTGTAGGGCAAGGTAATTTTCAGAGGTTCGATAAGTGAATAACAGTGTTTGCAAAGATATTACAATTGTTGGGCAAAGTCATTTTTTGAGGTCGGATAAGTGATTAACAGTGGTGGGCAAAGTCATTACCAGTGGTTTGCAAAGTTTTTCCAATTGTTGGGCAAAGTCATTTTTAGTGGTCGGATATGTGATTAACAGTGTTGGGCAAAGTCATTTTCAGAGGTAGGATATGTGATTAACAGTGGTTTGCAAAGTCATTAAAATTGTTTGGGAAAGTCATTTTTAGAGGTCGGATAAATAAATAACAGTGGTGAGCAAAGTCATTATAATTTTTTATCAGAGTAATATTTCGAGGTCGGATGAGTGATTAACAGTGGTTGACAAAGTCATTAAAATTGTTTGGGGAAGTCATTTTTAGAGGTAGGATAAGTGATCAACAGTGTTGGGCAAAGTCATTACAATTATTGAGCAAAGTCATTTTTATAGTCGGAAAAGTAATTTACAGTGGTTGGCAAGGTCATTACAATTGTTAGGCAGAGTCATTTTTTGAGATCGGGTAAGTGATTAACAGTGGTGGGCATAGTCATTACCATTGGTTGGCAAAGTCATTTCAATTGTTGGGCAAAGTCATTTTGAGAGGTCGGATAAGTGATTAACAGTCGTGGGCAAAGTCATTGCCAGTGGTTTGCAAAGTCATTAAAATTGTTTGGGAAAGTCATTTTTAGAGGTCGGATAAGTCATTAACAGTGGTGGGCAAAGTCATTACCAAAGGTTGGCACAGTCATTTTAATTTATGGGCAAAGTCATTTTTAGAGGTCGGATAAATAATTAACAGTTGTTGGCAAAGTCATTACAATTTTGGACAAAGTCATTTTTAGAGGTCGGATGAGTGATTAATAGTAGTGGGCAAAGTCATTACCAAAGGTTGGCAAAGTCATTACAATTGTTTGGGAAAGTCATTTTTAGAGGTCGGATAAGTCATTAACAGTGGTGGGCAAAGTCATTACCAAAGGTTGGCACAGTCATTTTAATTTATGGGCAAAGTCATTTTTAGAGGTCGGATAAGTGATTAACAGTGGTTCGCAAAGTCATTACAATTTTGGACAATGTCATTTTTAGAGGTCGGATAAGTGATTAACAGTGGTTGGCAAAGTCATTACAATTGTTGGGAAAAGTCATTTTAAGAGGTCGGATAGGTGATTAACAGTGGTGGGCAAAGTTATTACCAGTGGTTTGCAGAGTAGTAACAATTGTTGGGCAAAGTCATTTTTAGAGGTCGGATAAGTGATTAACAGTGGTTCGCAAAGTCATTACAATTTTGGACAATGTCATTTTTAGAGGTCGGATAAGTGATTAACAGTGGTTGGCAAAGTCATTACAATTTTTGGGCAAAGTCATTTTTAGAGGTCGGATAAGCGATTAACAGTGGTTGGAAAAGTCATTACCAGTGGTTAGCAAAGTCATTACAATTGTTGGGCAAAGTCATTTTTAGAGATCGGATAAATAATTAACAGTGGTTGGCAAAGGCATTACAATTGTTGGGCCAGTCATTTTTAGAGGTCGGATGAGTGATTAACAGTGGTTGGCAAAGTCGTTACAATTGTTGAGAAAAGTCATTTTAAGAGGTCGGATAGGTGATTAACAGTGGTGGGCAAAGTCATTACCAGTGGTTAGCAAAGTCATTACAATTGTTGGGCAAAGTCATTTTTAGAGATCGGATAAATAATTAACAGTGGTTGGCAAAGTCATTACAATTGTTGGTCAAGTCATTTTTAGAGGTCGGATGAGTGATTAACAGTGGTTGGCAAAGTCGTTACAATTGTTGAGAAAAGTCATTTTAAGAGGTCGGATAGGTGATTAACAGTGGTGGGCAAAGTCATTACCAGTGGTTTGCAGAGTAGTAACAATTGTTGGGCTAAGTCATTTTTAGAGGTCGGATAAGTGATTAACAGTGGTTCGCAAAGTAATTACAATTGTTGGGCAAAGTCATTATTAAAGGTCGGATTAATAATTAACAGTGGTTGGCAAAGTCATTGCAATTGTTGGGAAAAGTCATTTAAAGAGGTCGGATAGGTGATTAACAGTGGTTGGCAAAGTCGTTACAATTGTTGGGAAAAGTCATTTTAAGAGGTCGGATAGGTGATTAACAGTGGTGGGCAAAGTCATTACCAGTGGTTTGCAGAGTAGTAACAATTGTTGGGCTAAGTCATTTTTAGAGGTCGGATAAGTGATTAACAGGGGTTCGCAAAGTAATTACAATTGTTGGGCAAAGTCATTATTAAAGGTCGGATTAATAATTAACAGTGGTTGGCAAAGTCATTGCAATTGTTGGGAAAAGTCATTTAAAGAGGTCGGATAGGTGATTAACAGTGGTGGGCCAATTCATCACCAGTGGTTAGCAAAGTCATTACAATTGTTGGGCAAAGTCATTTTTAATGATCGGATAAATAATTAACAGTGGTTTGCAAAGTCATTACAATTGTTGGGCAAAGTCATTTTTAGAGGTTGGATAAGTGATTAAGAGTCGTGGGCAAAGTCATTAGGAGTGGTTTGCAAAGTCATTAATATTGTTTGGGAAAGTCATTTTTAGAGGTCGGATAAGTGATTAACAGTGGTGGGCTTAGTCATTACCGGTGGTTGGTAAAGTCATTTCAATTGTTGGGCAATGTCATTTTGAGAGGTCTGAAAAGTGATTAACAGTCGTGGGCAAAGTCATTACCAGTGGTTTGCAAAGTCATTAAAATTGTTTGGGAAAGTCATTTTTAGAGGTCGGATAAGTGATTAACAGTGGTGGGCTAAGTCATTACCGGTGGTTGGTAAAGTCATTTCAATTGTTGGGCAATGTCATTTTTAGGGGTCGGATAAGTCATTAACAGTGGTGGGCAAAGTCATTACCAAAGTTTGGCAAAGTCATTCCAATTGATGGGCAAAGTCATTTTTAGAGGTCGGATGAGTGATTAACAGTGGTTTGCAAAGTAATTACAATTGTTGGGCAAAGTCATTTTTAGAGGTCGGAAAAGTGATTAACAGTGGTTCGCAAAGTCATTACAATTGTTGGGCAAAGTCATTTTTAGAGATCGGATAAATAATTAACAGTGGTTGGCAAAGTCTTTACAATTGTTGGGCAAAGTCATTTTTAGAAGTCGGATAAGTGATTAACAGTCGTGGGCGAAGTCATTACCAGTGGTTTGCAAAGTCATTAAAATTGTTTGGGAAAGTCATTTTTAGAGGTCGGATAAGTGATTAACAGTGGTGGGCTAGGTCATTACCGGTGGTTGGTAAAGTCATTTCAATTGTTGGGCAATGTCATTTTTAGAGGTCGGATAAGTCATTAACAGTGGTGGGCAAAGTCATTACCAAAGTTTGGCAAAGTCATTACAATTGATGGGCAAAGTCATTTTTAGAGGTCGGATGAGTGATTAACAGTGGTTTGCAAAGTAATTACAATTGTTGGGCAAAGTCATTTTTAGAGGTCGGATTAATAATTAACAGTGGTTGGCAAAGTCATTGCAATTGTTGGGAAAAGTCATTTTAAGAGGTCGGATAGGTGATTAACAGTGGTGGGCAAAGTCATTACCAGTGGTTTGCAGAGTAGTAACAATTGTTGGGCTAAGTCATTTTTAGAGGTCGGATAAGTGATTAACAGGGGTTCGCAAAGTAATTACAATTGTTGGGCAAAGTCATTATTAAAGGTCGGATTAATAATTAACAGTGGTTGGCAAAGTCATTGCAATTGTTGGGAAAAGTCATTTAAAGAGGTCGGATAGGTGATTAACAGTGGTGGGCCAATTCATCACCAGTGGTTAGCAAAGTCATTACAATTGTTGGGCAAAGTCATTTTTAATGATCGGATAAATAATTAACAGTGGTTGGCAAAGTCATTACAATTGTTGGGCAAAGTCATTTTTAGAGGTCGGATAAGTCATTAACAGTGGTGGGCAAGGTCATTACCAAAGGTTGGCAAAGTCATTACAATTGTTGAGCAAAGTCATTATTAGAGGTCAGGTTAATAATTGACAGTGGTTGGCAAAGTCATTACAATTTTGGCCAAGTCATTTTTAGAGGTTGGATGAGTTATTACCAGTGGTTTGCAAAGTCATTACAATTGTTGGGCAAAGTCATTTTTAGAGGTTGGATAAGTGATTAAGAGTCGTGGGCAAAGTCATTAGGAGTGGTTTGCAAAGTCATTAATATTGTTTGGGAAAGTCATTTTTAGAGGTCGGATAAGTGATTAACAGTGGTGGGCTTAGTCATTACCGGTGGTTGGTAAAGTCATTTCAATTGTTGGGCAATGTCATTTTGAGAGGTCTGAAAAGTGATTAACAGTCGTGGGCAAAGTCATTACCAGTGGTTTGCAAAGTCATTAAAATTGTTTGGGAAAGTCATTTTTAGAGGTCGGATAAGTGATTAACAGTGGTGGGCTAAGTCATTACCGGTGGTTGGTAAAGTCATTTCAATTGTTGGGCAATGTCATTTTTAGGGGTCGGATAAGTCATTAACAGTGGTGGGCAAAGTCATTACCAAAGTTTGGCAAAGTCATTCCAATTGATGGGCAAAGTCATTTTTAGAGGTCGGATGAGTGATTAACAGTGGTTTGCAAAGTAATTACAATTGTTGGGCAAAGTCATTTTTAGAGGTCGGAAAAGTGATTAACAGTGGTTCGCAAAGTCATTTCAATTTTTGGGCAAAGTCATTTTTAGAGATCGGATAAATAATTAACAGTGGTTGGCAAAGTCATTACAATTGTTGGGCAAAGTCATTTTTAGAAGTCGGATAAGTGATTAACAGTCGTGGGCGAAGTCATTACCAGTGGTTTGCAAAGTCATTAAAATTGTTTGGGAAAGTCATTTTTAGAGGTCGGATAAGTGATTAACAGTGGTGGGCTAGGTCATTACCGGTGGTTGGTAAAGTCATTTCAATTGTTGGGCAATGTCATTTTTAGAGGTCGGATAAGTCATTAACAGTGGTGGGCAAAGTCATTACCAAAGTTTGGCAAAGTCATTACAATTGATGGGCAAAGTCATTTTTAGAGGTCGGATGAGTGATTAACAGTGGTTTGCAAAGTAATTACAATTGTTGGGCAAAGTCATTTTTAGAGGTCGGAAAAGTGATTAACAGTGGTTCGCAAAGTCATTACAATTGTTGGGCAAAGTCATTTTTAGAGATCGGATAAATAATTAACAGTGGTTGGCAAAGTCATTACAATTGTTGGGCAAAGTCATTTTTAGAAGTCGGATAAGTGATTAACAGTCGTGGGCGAAGTCATTACCAGTGGTTTGCAAAGTCATTAAAATTGTTTGGGAAAGTCATTTTTAGAGGTCGTATAAGTAATTAACAGTGGTGGACAAGGTCATTACCAAAGGTTGGCAAAATCATTACAATTGTTGAGCAAAGTCATTATTAGAGGTCAGTATAATAATTGACAGTGGTTGGCAAAGTCATTACAATTTTGGCCAAGTCATTTTTAGAGGTTGGATAAGTTATTACCAGTGGTTTGCAAAGTCATTACAATTGTTGGGCAAAGTCATTTTTAAAGGTCGGATGAGTGATTAACAGTGGTTTGCAAAGTAATTACAATTTTGGGCAAAGTCATTTTTAGATGTCGGAAAAGTGATTAACAGTGGTTCGCAAAGTCATTCCAATTGTTGGGCAAAGTCATTTTTAGAGATCGGATAAATAATTAACAGTGGTTGGCAAAGTCATTACAATTGTTGGGCAAAGTCATTTTTAGAAGTCGGATAAGTGATTAACAGTCGTGGGCAAAGTCATTACCAGTGGTTTGCAAAGTCATTAAAATTGTCTGGGAAAGTCATTTTTAGAGGTCGTTTAAGTCATTAACAGTGGTGGGCAAGGTCATTACCAAAGGTTGGCAAAATCATTACAATTGTTGAGCAAAGTCATTATTAGAGGTTGGATTAATAATTAACAGTGGTTGGCAAAGTCATTACAATTGTTGAGCAAAGTCATTATTAGAGGTTGGATTAATAATTAACAGTGGTTGGCAAAGTCATTACAATTTTGGCCAAGTCATTTTTAGAGGTCGGATGAGTGATTAACAGTGGTTGGCAAAGTCATTACAATTGTTGGGAAAAGTCATTTTAAGAGGTCGGATAGGTGATTAACAGTGGTGGGCAAAGTTATTACCAGTGGTTTGCAGAGTAGTAACAATTGTTGGGCAAAGTCATTTTTAGAGGTCGGATAAGTGATTAACAGTGGTTCGCAAAGTCATTACAATTTTGGACAATGTCATTTTTAGAGGTCGGATAAGTGATTAACAGTGGTTGGCAAAGTCATTGCAATTTTTGGGCAAAGTCATTTTTAGAGGTCGGATAAGTGATTAACAGTGGTTGGCAAAGTCATTACCAGTGGTTAGCAAAGTCATTACAATTGTTGGGCAATGTCATTTTGAGAGGTCTGAAAAGTGATTAACAGTCGGCGGCAAAGTCATTACCAGTGGTTTGCAAAGTCATTAAAATTGTTTGGGAAAGTCATTTTAAGAGGTCGGATAAGTCATTAACAGTGGTGGGCAAAGTCATTACCAAAGTTTGGCAAAGTCATTACAATTGATGGGCAAAGTCATTTTTAGAGGTCGGATGAGTGATTAACAGTGGTTTGCAAAGTCATTAAAATTGTTTGGGAAAGTCATTTTTAGAGGTCGTTTAAGTCATTAACAGTGGTGGGCAAGGTCATTACCAAAGGTTGGCAAAATCATTACAATTGTTGAGCAAAGTCATTATTAGAGGTTGGATTAATAATTAACAGTGGTTGGCAAAGTCATTACAATTTTGGCCAAGTCATTTTTAGAGGTCGGATGAGTGATTAACAGTGGTTGGCAAAGTCATTACAATAGTTGAGCAAAGTCATTATTAGAGGTTGGATTAATAATTAACAGTGGTTGGCAAAGTCATTACAATTTTGGCCAAGTCATTTTTAGAGGTCGGATGAGTGATTAACAGTGGTTGGCAAAGTTATTACCAGTGGTTTGCAGAGTAGTAACAATTGTTGGGCAAAGTCATTTTTAGAGGTCGGATAAGTGATTAACAGTGGTTCGCAAAGTCATTACAATTTTGGACAATGTCATTTTTAGAGGTCGGATAAGTGATTAACAGTGGTTGGCAAAGTCATTACAATTTTTGGGCAAAGTCATTTTTAGAGGTCGGATAAGTGATTAACAGTGGTTGGCAAAGTCATTACCAGTGGTTAGCAAAGTCATTACAATTGTTGGGCAATGTCATTTTGAGAGGTCTGAAAAGTGATTAACAGTCGTGGGCAAAGTCATTACCAGTGGTTTGCAAAGTCATTAAAATTGTTTGGGAAAGTCATTTTTAGAGGTCGGATAAGTCATTAACAGTGGTGGGCAAAGTCATTACCAAAGTTTGGCAAAGTCATTAAAATTGATGGGCAAAGTCATTTTTAGAGGTCGGATGAGTGATTAACAGTGGTTTGCAAAGTAATTACAATTGTTGGGCAAAGTCATTTTTAGATGTCGGAAAAGTGATTAACAGTGGTTCGCAAAGTCATTACAATTGTTGGGCAAAATCATTTTTAGAAGTCGGATAAGTGATTAACAGTCGTGGGCAAAGTCATTACCAGTGGTTTGCAAAGTCATTAAAATTGTTTGGGAAAGTCATTTTTAGAGGTCGTTTAAGTCATTAACAGTGGTGAGCAAGGTCATTACCAAAGGTTGGCAAAATCATTACAATTGTTGAGCAAAGTCATTATTAGAGGTTGGATTAATAATTAACAGTGGTTGGCAAAGTCATTACAATTTTGGCCAAGTCATTTTTAGAGGTCGGATGAGTGATTAACAGTGGTTGGCAAAGTCATTACAATTGTTGGGATAAGTCATTTTAAGAGGTCGGATAGGTGATTAACAGTGGTGGGCAAAGTTATTACCAGTGGTTTGCAGAGTAGTAACAATTGTTGGGCAAAGTCATTTTTAGAGGTCGGATAAGTGATTAACAGTGGTTCGCAAAGTCATTACAATTGTTGGGCAAAGTCATTTTTAGAGATCGGATAAATAATTAACAGTGGTTGGCAAAATCATTACAATTGTTGGGCAAGTCATTTTTAGAGGTCGGATGAGTGATTAACAGTGGTTGGCAAAGTCGTTACAATTGTTGGGAAAAGTCATTTTAAGAGGTCGGATAGGTGATTAACAGTGGTGGGCAAAGTCATTACCAGTGGTTTGCAGAGTAGTAACAATTGTTGGGCTAAGTCATTTTTAGAGGTCGGATAAGTGATTAACAGTGGTTCGCAAAGTAATTACAATTTTGGACATAATCATTTTTAGAGGTCGGATAAGTGATTAACAGTGGTTGGCAAAGTCATTGCAATTTTTGGGCAAAGTCATTTTTAGAGGTCGGATAAGTGATTAACAGTGGTTGGCAAAGTCATTACCAGTGGTTAGCAAAGTCATTACAATTGTTGGGCAATGTCATTTTGAGAGGTCTGAAAAGTGATTAACAGTCGTGGGCAAAGTCATTACCAGTGGTTTGCAAAGTCATTAAAATTGTTTGGGAAAGTCATTTTTAGAGGTCGGATAAGTCATTAACAGTGGTGGGCAAAGTCATTACCAAAGTTTGGCAAAGTCATTACAATTGTTGGGAAAAGTCATTTTAAGAGGTCGGATAGGTGATTAACAGTGGTGGGCAAAGTTATTACCAGTGGTTTGCAGAGTAGTAACAATTGTTGGGCAAAGTCATTTTTAGAGGTCGGATAAGTGATTAACAGTGGTTCGCAAAGTCATTACAATTTTTGGGCAAAGTCATTTTTAGAGGTCGGATAAGTGATTAACAGTGGTTGGCAAAGTTATTACCAGTGGTTAGCAAAGTCATTACAATTGTTGGGCAATGTCATTTTGAGAGGTCTGAAAAGTGATTAACAGTCGTGGGCAAAGTTATTACCAGTGGTTTGCAAAGTCATTACAATTGATGGGCAAAGTCATTTTTAGAGGTCGGATGAGTGATTACCAGTGGTTTGCAGAGTAGTAACAATTGTTGGGCAAAGTCATTTTTAGAGGTCGGATATGTGATTAACAGTGGTTCGCAAAGTCATTACAATTTTGGACAATGTCATTTTTAGAGGTCGGATAAGTGATTAACAGTGGTTGGCAAAGTCATTACAATTAATGGGCTAAGTCATTTTTAGAGGTCGGATAAGTGATTAACAGTGTTGGCAAAGTCATTACAATTGTTGGGCAAATCATTTTTAGAGGTCGGATGAGTGATTAACAGTGGTTGGCAAAGTCATTACAATTTTTGGGCAAAGTCATTTTTAGAGGTCGGATAAGTGATTAACATTGTTTGGCAAAGTCATTACAATTTTTGGGCAAAGTCATTTTTAGAGGTCGGATAAGTGATTAACAGTGGTTGGCAAAGTCATTACCAGTGGTTAGCAAAGTCATTACAATTGTTGGGCAAAGTCATTTTTAGAGATCGGATAAATAATTAACAGTGGTTGGCAAAATCATTACAATTGTTGGGCAAGTCATTTTTAGAGGTCGGATGAGTGATTAACAGTGGTTGGCAAAGTCGTTACAATTGTTGGGAAAAGTCATTTTAAGAGGTCGGATAGGTGATTAACAGTGGTGGGCAAAGTCATTACCAGTGGTTTGCAGAGTAGTAACAATTGTTGGGCTAAGTCATTTTTAGAGGTCGGATTAGTGATTAACAGTGGTTCGCAAAGTAATTACAATTTTGGACAATATCATTTTTAGAGGTCGGATAAGTGATTAACAGTGGTTGGCAAAGTCATTACAATTTTTGGGCAAAGTCATTTTTAGAGGTCGGATAAGTGATTAACAGTGGTTGGCAAAGTCATTACCAGTGGTTAGCAAAGTCATTACAATTGTTGGGCAATGTCATTTTGAGAGGTCTGAAAAGTGATTAACAGTCGTGGGCAAAGTCATTACCAGTGGTTTGCAAAGTCATTAAAATTGTTTGGGAAAGTCATTTTTAGAGGTCGGATAAGTCATTAACAGTGGTGGGCAAAGTCATTACCAAAGTTTGGCAAAGTCATTACAATTGTTGGGAAAAGTCATTTTAAGAGGTCGGATAGGTGATTAACAGTGGTGGGCAAAGTAATTACCAGTGGTTTGCAGAGTAGTAACAATTGTTGGGCAAAGTCATTTTTAGAGGTCGGATAAGTGATTAACAGTGGTTCGCAAAGTCATTACAATTTTTGGGCAAAGTCATTTTTAGAGGTCGGATAAGTGATTAACAGTGGTTGGCAAAGTTATTACCAGTGGTTAGCAAAGTCATTACAATTGTTGGGCAATGTCATTTTGAGAGGTCTGAAAAGTGATTAACAGTCGTGGGCAAAGTCATTACCAGTGGTTTGCAAAGTCATTAAAATTGTTTGGGAAAGTCATTTTTAGAGGTCGGATAAGTCATTAACAGTGGTGGGCAAAGTCATTACCAAAGTTTGGCAAAGTCATTACAATTGATGGGCAAAGTCATTTTTAGAGGTCGGATGAGTGATTACCAGTGTTTTGCAGAGTAGTCACAATTGTTGGGCAAAGTCATTTTTAGAGGTCGGATATGTGATTAACAGTGGTTCGCAAAGTCATTACAATTTTGGACAATGTCATTTTTAGAGGTCGGATAAGTGATTAACAGTGGTTGGCAAAGTCATTACAATTAATGGGCTAAGTCATTTTTAGAGGTCGGATAAGTGATTAACAGTGTTGGCAAAGTCATTACAATTGTTGGGCAAATCATTTTTAGAGGTCGGATGAGTGATTAACAGTGGTTGGCAAAGTCGTTACAATTGTTGGGAAAAGTCATTTTAAGAGGTCGGATAGGTGATTAACAGTGGTGGGCAAAGTTATTACCAGTGGTTTGCAGAGTAGTAACAATTGTTGGGCAAAGTCATTTTTAGAGGTCGGATAAGTGATTAACAGTGGTTCGCAAAGTCATTACAATTTTTGGGCAAAGTCATTTTTAGAGGTCGGATAAGTGATTAACAGTGGTTGGCAAAGTTATTACCAGTGGTTAGCAAAGTCATTAAAATTGTTTGGGAAAGTCATTTTTAGAGGTCGGATAAGTCATTAACAGTGGTGGGCAAAGTCATTACCAAAGTTTGGCAAAGTCATTACAATTGATGGGCAAAGTCTTTTTTAGAGGTCGGATGATTGATAACCAGTGGTTTGCAGAGTAGTAACAATTGTTGGGCAAAGTCATTTTTAGAGGTCGGATAAGTGATTAACAGTGGTTCGCAAAGTCATTACAATTTTGGACAATGTCATTTTTAGAGGTCGGATAAGTGATTAACAGTGGTTGGCAAAGTCATTACAATTTTTGGGCAAAGTCATTTTTAGAGGTCGGATAAGTGATTAACAGTGGTTGGCAAAGTCATTACCAGTGGTTAGCAAAGTCATTACAATTGTTGGGCAAAGTCATTTTTAGAGATCGGATAAATAATTAACAGTGGTTGGCAAAATCATTACAATTGTTGGGCAAGTCATTTTTAGAGGTCGGATGAGTGATTAACAGTGGTTGGCAAAGTCGTTACAATTGTTGGGAAAAGTCATTTTAAGAGGTCGGATAGGTGATTAACAGTGGTGGGCAAAGTCATTACCAGTGGTTTGCAGAGTAGTAACAATTGTTGGGCTAAGTCATTTTTAGAGGTCGGATAAGTGATTAACAGTGGTTCGCAAAGTAATTACAATTTTGGACAATATCATTTTTAGAGGTCGGATAAGTGATTAACAGTGGTTGGCAAAGTCATTACAATTTTTGGGCAAAGTCATTTTTAGAGGTCGGATAAGTGATTAACAGTGGTTGGCAAAGTCATCACCAGTGGTTAGCAAAGTCATTACAATTGTTGGGCAAAGTCATCTTTAGAGATCGGATAAATAATTAACAGTGGTTGGTAAAGTCATTACCAGTGGTTTGCAAAGTCATTAAAATTGTTTGGGAAAGTCATTTTTAGAGGTCGGATAAGTCATTAACAGTGGTGGGCAAAGTCATTACCAAAGTTTGGCAAAGTCATTACAATTGTTGGGAAAAGTCATTTTAAGAGGTCGGATAGGTGATTAACAGTGGTGGGCAAAGTCATTACCAGTGGTTTGCAGAGTAGTAACAATTGTTGGGCTAAGTCATTTTTAGAGGTCGGATAAGTGATTAACAGTGGTTCGCAAAGTAATTACAATTGTTGGGCAAAGTCATTATTAAAGGTCGGATTAATAATTAACAGTGGTTGGCAAAGTCATTGCAATTGTTGGGAAAAGTCATTTAAAGAGGTCGGATAGGTGATTAACAGTGGTTGGCAAAGTCGTTACAATTGTTGGGAAAAGTCATTTTAAGAGGTCCGATAGGTGATTAACAGTGGTTGGCAAAGTCATTACCAGTGGTTTGCAGAGTAGTAACAATTGTTGGGCTAAGTCATTTTTAGAGGTCGGATAAGTGATTAACAGTGGTTCGCAAAGTAATTACAATTGTTGGGCAAAGTCATTATTAAAGGTTGGATTAATAATTTACAGTGGTTGGCAAAGTCATTGCAATTGTTGGGAAAAGTCATTTAAAGAGGTCGGATTTGTGATTAACAGTGGTGGGCAAATTCATCACCAGTGGTTAGCAAAGTCATTACAATTGTTGGGCAAAGTCATCCTTAGAGATCGGATAAATAATTAACAGTGGTTGGTAAAGTCATTACCAGTGGTTTGCAAAGTCATTAAAATTGTTTGGGAAAGTCATTTTTAGAGGTCGGATAAGTCATTAACAGTGGTGGGCAAAGTCATTACCAAAGTTTGGCAAAGTCATTACAATTGTTGGGAAAAGTCATTTTAAGAGGTCGGATAGGTGATTAACAGTGGTGGGCAAAGTAATTACCAGTGGTTTGCAGAGTAGTAACAATTGTTGGGCAAAGTCATTTTTAGAGGTCGGATAAGTGATTAACAGTGGTTCGCAAAGTCATTACAATTTTTGGGCAAAGTCATTTTTAGAGGTCGGATAAGTGATTAACAGTGGTTGGCAAAGTTATTACCAGTGGTTAGCAAAGTCATTACAATTGTTGGGCAATGTCATTTTGAGAGGTCTGAAAAGTGATTAACAGTCGTGGGCAAAGTCATTACCAGTGGTTTGCAAAGTCATTAAAATTGTTTGGGAAAGTCATTTTTAGAGGTCGGATAAGTCATTAACAGTGGTGGGCAAAGTCATTACCAAAGTTTGGCAAAGTCATTACAATTGATGGGCAAAGTCATTTTTAGAGGTCGGATGAGTGATTAACAGTGGTTTGCAAAGGAATTACAATTGTTGGGCAAAGTCATTTTTAGATGTCGGAAAAGTGATTAACAGTGGTTCGCAAAGTCATTACAATTGATGGGCAAAGTCATTTTTAGAGATCGGATAAATAATTAACAGTGGTTGGCAAAGTCATTACAATTGTTGGGCAAAATCATTTTTAGAAGTCGGATAAGTGATTAACAGTCGTGGGCAAAGTCATTACCAGTGGTTTGCAAAGTCATTAAAATTGTTTGGGAAAGTCATTTTAAAGGTCGTTTAAGTCATTAACAGTGGTGGGCAAGGTCATTACCAAAGGTTGGCAAAATCATTACAATTGTTGAGCAAAGTCATTATTAGAGGTTGGATTAATAATTAACAGTGGTTGGCAAAGTCATTACAATTTTGGCCAAGTCATTTTTAGAGGTCGGATGAGTGATTAACAGTGGTTGGCAAAGTCATTACAATTGTTGGGATAAGTCATTTTAAGAGGTCGGATAGGTGATTAACAGTGGTGGGCAAAGTTATTACCAGTGGTTTGCAGAGTAGTAACAATTGTTGGGCAAAGTCATTTTTAGAGGTCGGATAAGTGATTAACAGTGGTTCGCAAAGTCATTACAATTTTGGACAATGTCATTTTTAGAGGTCGGATAAGTGATTAACAGTGGTCGGCAAAGTCATTACAATTTTTGGGCAAAGTCATTTTTAGAGGTCGGATAAGTGATTAACAGTGGTTGGCAAAGTCATTACCAGTGGTTAGCAAAGTCATTACAATTGTTGGGCAAAGTCATTTTTAGAGATCGGATAAATAATTAACAGTGGTTGGCAAAATCATTACAATTGTTGGGCAAGTCATTTTTAGAGGTCGGATGGGTGATTAACAGTGGTTGGCAAAGTCGTTACAATTGTTGGGAAAAGTTATTTTAAGAGGTCGGATAGGTGATTAACAGTGGTGGGCAAAGTCATTACCAGTGGTTTGCAGAGTAGTAACAATTGTTGGGCTAAGTCATTTTTAGAGGTCGGATAAGTGATTAACAGTGGTTCGCAAAGTAATTACAATTGTTGGGCAAAGTCATTATTAAAGGTCGGATTAATAATTAACAGTGGTTGGCAAAGTCATTGCAATTGTTGGGCAAGTCATTTTTAGAGGTCGGATGGGTGATTAACAGTGGTTGGCAAAGTCGTTACAATTGTTGGGAAAAGTTATTTTAAGAGGTCGGATAGGTGATTAACAGTGGTGGGCAAAGTCATTACCAGTGGTTTGCAGAGTAGTAACAATTGTTGGGCTAAGTCATTTTTAGAGGTCGGATAAGTGATTAACAGTGGTTCGCAAAGTAATTACAATTGTTGGGCAAAGTCATTATTAAAGGTCGGATTAATAATTAACAGTGGTTGGCAAAGTCATTGCAATTGTTGGGAAAAGTCATTTAAAGAGGTCGGATAGGTGATTAACAGTGGTTGGCAAAGTCGTTACAATTGTTGGGAAAAGTCATTTTAAGAGGTCCGATAGGTGATTAACAGTGGTTGGCAAAGTCATTACCAGTGGTTTGCAGAGTAGTAACAATTGTTGGGCTAAGTCATTTTTAGAGGTCGGATAAGTGATTAACAGTGGTTCGCAAAGTAATTACAATTGTTGGGCAAAGTCATTATTAAAGGTTGGATTAATAATTTACAGTGGTTGGCAAAGTCATTGCAATTGTTGGGAAAAGTCATTTAAAGAGGTCGGATTTGTGATTAACAGTGGTGGGCAAATTCATCACCAGTGGTTAGCAAAGTCATTACAATTGTTGGGCAAAGTCATCTTTAGAGATCGGATAAATAATTAACAGTGGTTGGTAAAGTCATTACAATTGTTGGGCAAAGTCATTTTTTGAGGTCGGATAAGTCATTAACAGTGGTGGGCAAGGTCATTACCAAAGGTTGGCAAAGTCATTACAATTGTTGAGCAAAGTCATTATAAGAGGTCAGTTTAATAATTGACAGTGGTTGGCAAAGTCATTACAATTTTGGCCAAGTCATTTTTAGAGGTTGGATGAGTTATTCACAGTGGTTGGCAAAGTCATTACAATTGTTGGGAAAAGTCATTTTAAGAGGTCGGATAGGTGATTAACAGTGGTGGGCAAAGTCATTACCAGTGGTTTGCAGAGTAGTAACAATTGTTTGGCAAAGTCATTTTTAGAGGTCGGATAGCTGATTAATAATGGTTCGCAAAAAAATTACAATTGTTGGGCAAAGTCATTATAAGAGGTCAGTATAATAATTGACAGTGGTTGGCAAAGTCATTACAATTTTGGCCAAGTCATTTTTAGAGGTCAGATGAGTGATTAACAGTGGTTGGCAAAGTCGTTACAATTGTTGGGAAAAGTCATTTTAAGAGGTCGGATAGGTGATTAACAGTGGTGGGCAAAGTCATTACCAGTGGTTTGCAGAGTAGTAACAATTGTTGGGCAAAGTCATTTTTAGAGGTCGGATGAGTGATTAACAGTGGTTGGCAAAGTCATTACAATTGTTGGGAAAAGTCATTTTAAGAGGTCGGATAGGTGATTAACAGTGGTGGGCAAAGTCATTACCAGTGGATGGCAGAGTAGTAACAATTGTTGGGCAAAGTCATTTTTAGAGGTCGGATCAGTGATTAACAGTGGTTCTAAAAGTAATTACAATTGTTGGGCAATGTCATTTTTAGAGATCGGATAAGTGATTTATAGTGGTGGACAAAGTCATTACAATTTTTAAGCCAAGTCATATTTATTGTCGGATTGGTAATTTACAGTTGTTGGCAAAGTCATTACAATTGTTGGGCAAAGTCATTTTTAGAGGTCAGATGAGTGATTTACAGTGGTTTGCAAAGTCATTACCAGTCGTTTGCAAAGTCATTAAAATTGTTTGGGAAAGTCATTTTTAGAGGTCGGATAAGTGATTAACAGTGGTTAGCAAAGTCATTACATTTGTTGGGCAAAGTCATTTTTAGAGATCGGATAAATAATTAACAGTGGTTGGCAAACTAATTACAATTTTGGACAATGTCATTTTTAGAGGTCGGATAAGTGATTAACAGTGGTGGGCAAAGTCATTACAATTTTTGGGCAAAGTCATTATTAGAGGTCGGATCAGTGATTAACAGTGGTTGGCAAAGTCATTACCTTATCGTGATTTTTATGACACTTTGATCATGCGAAATTATGTTAATCAAATCTCCAGAACCTAACCCCTAACATTACTGTCAAAAAAAGAAGAAATCATTTTATGGGAATTAAGAAGAAATATAGGATGGATCAATTACTGAGTTGTAATCGATTATCAATTAATGAATTAGATTCATTATTCTTTTTTATAGCACACTCTTTATTTTATACTATCCAATAATACTCGCATGACAAAACATTGCAGTAATAAATTAATTTTTTGAAATGTCAGTGAAATACATGGTTTCGACTCAATATGCAATTGTTGGGAAAAGTCAATTTTAGAGTTCGGATAAGTGATTGACAGTGGTGGGCAAAGTCATTACCAGTTGTTTGCAAATTAATTACAATTGTTGGGCAAAGTCATTTTTATTGTCGGATAATTGATTTACAGTAGTTGGCAAAGTCATTACAATTGTTTGGCAAAGTCATTTTTAGAGGTCGGATATGTGATTAACAGTGTTTGGCAAAGTCATTACAATTGTTGGGCAAAGTCATTTTTAGAGGTCAGATGAGTGATTAACAGTGATTTGCAAAGTTATTACAATTGTTGGGCAGAGTCATTTTTCGAGGTAGGAAAAGTGATAAACAGTGCTGGGCATAGTCATTACCAATGGTTGGCAAAGTCATTACAATTGTTGGGCAAAGTCATTACCAGTGGTTTGCAAAGTAATTAAAATTGTTTCGGAAAGTCATTTTTAGAGGTCGGATTAATAATTAACAGTGGTTGGCAAAGTCATTACAATTTTGGACAAAGTCATTTTTATTGTCGGATAAGTGATTAACAGTGGTTGGCAAAGTCATTACAATTGTTGGGCCAAGTCATTACAATTGTTGGGCAAAGTCATTTTTAGAGGTCGGATAAGTGATTAACAGTGATTGTCATTACAATTGTTGGGCAAAGTCATTTAAAGAGGTCGTATTAGTGATTAACAGTGGTTTGCAAGTCATTACAATAGTTGGGCAAAGTCATTTTTAGAGGTCGGATAAATGATTAACAGTGGTTGGCAAAGTCATTACAATTGTTTGGCAAAGTAATTTTTAGATGTCGGATAAGTGATAAACAGTGGTTGGCAAAGTTATTAACATTGGTGGGCAAAGTCATTACCAGTGGTTTGCAAAGTAATTACAATTGTTGGGCAAAGTCATTTTAAGAGGTCTGATAAGTGATTAACAGTGGTTCTCAAAGTAATTTCAATTAATGGGCTAAGTCATTTTTAGAGGTCGGATAAGTGATTAACAGTGTTGGCAAAGTCATTACAATTGTTGGGCAAATCATTTTTAGAGGTCGGATGAGTGATTAACAGTGGTTGGCAAAGTCGTTACAATTGTTGGGAAAAGTCATTTTTAGAGGTCGGATAGGTGATTAACAGTGGTGGGCAAAGTCATTACCAGTGGTTTGCAGAGTAGTAACAATTGTTGGGCTTAGTCATTTTTAGAGGTCGGATAAGTGATTAACAGTAGTTCGCAAAGTAATTACAATTGTTGGGCAAAGTCATTATTAAAGGTCGGATTAATAATTAACAGTGGTTGGCAAAGTCATTGCAATTGTTGGGAAAAGTCATTTAAAGAGGTCGGATAGGTGATTAACAGTGGTTGGCAAAGTCGTTACAATTGTTGGGAAAAGTCATTTTAAGAGGTCGGATAGGTGATTAACAGTGGTGGGCAAAGTCATTACCAGTGGTTTGCAGAGTAGTAACAATTGTTTGGCAAAGTCATTTTTAGAGGTCGGATAAGTGATTAACAGTGGTTCGCAAAGTAATTACAATTTTGGACAAAGTCATTTTTATTGTCGGATAAGTGATTAACAGTGGTTGGCAAAGTCATTACAATTGTTGGGCCAAGTCATTACAATTGTTGGGCAAAGTCATTTTTAGAGGTCGGATAAGTGATTAACAGTGATTGTCATTACAATTGTTGGGCAAAGTCATTTAAAGAGGTCGTATTAGTGATTAACAGTGGTTTGCAAAGTCATTACAATAGTTGGGCAAAGTCATTTTTAGAGGTCGGATAAATGATTAACAGTGGTTGGCAAAGTCATTACAATTGTTTGGCAAAGTAATTTTTAGATGTCGGATAAGTGATAAACAGTGGTTGGCAAAGTTATTAACATTGGTGGGCAAAGTCATTACCAGTGGTTTGCAAAGTAATTACAATTGTTGGGCAAAGTCATTTTAAGAGGTCTGATAAGTGATTAACAGTGGTTCTCAAAGTAATTTCAATTAATGGGCTAAGTCATTTTTAGAGGTCGGATAAGTGATTAACAGTGTTGGCAAAGTCATTACAATTGTTGGGCAAATCATTTTTAGAGGTCGGATGAGTGATTAACAGTGGTTGGCAAAGTCGTTACAATTGTTGGGAAAAGTCATTTTTAGAGGTCGGATAGGTGATTAACAGTGGTGGGCAAAGTCATTACCAGTGGTTTGCAGAGTAGTAACAATTGTTGGGCTTAGTCATTTTTAGAGGTCGGATAAGTGATTAACAGTAGTTCGCAAAGTAATTACAATTGTTGGGCAAAGTCATTATTAAAGGTCGGATTAATAATTAACAGTGGTTGGCAAAGTCATTGCAATTGTTGGGAAAAGTCATTTAAAGAGGTCGGATAGGTGATTAACAGTGGTTGGCAAAGTCGTTACAATTGTTGGGAAAAGTCATTTTAAGAGGTCGGATAGGTGATTAACAGTGGTGGGCAAAGTCATTACCAGTGGTTTGCAGAGTAGTAACAATTGTTTGGCAAAGTCATTTTTAGAGGTCGGATAAGTGATTAACAGTGGTTGGCAAAGTCATTGCAATTGTTGGGAAAAGTCATTTAAAGAGGTCGGATAGGTGATTAACAGTGGTGGGCAAATTCATCACCAGTGGTTAGCAAAGTCATTACAATTGTTGGGCAACGTCATTTTTAGAGATCGGATAAATAATTAACAGTGGTTGGCAAAGTCATTACAATTGTTGGGCAAAGTCATTTTTAGAGGTCGGATAAGTCATTAACAGTGGTGGGCAAGGTCATTACCAAAGGTTGGCAAAGTCATTACAATTGTTGAGCAAAGTCATTATTAGAGGTAAGTATAATAATTGACAGTGGTTGGCAAAGTCATTACAATTTTGGCCAAGTCATTTTTAGAGGTTGGATGAGTTATTAACAGTGGTTGGCAAAGTCATTACAATTGTTGGGAAAAGTCATTTTAAGAGGTCGGATAGGTGATTAACAGTGGTGGGCAAAGTCATTACCAGTGGTTTGCAGAGTAGTAACAATTGTTTGGCAAAGTCATTTTTAGAGGTCGGATCAGTGATTAACAGTGGTTCTTAAAGTAATTACAATTGTTGGGCAATGTCATTTTTATAGATCGGATAAGTGATTTATAGTGGTGGACAAAGTCATTACAATTTTTAAGCCAAGTCATATTTATTGTCGGATTAGTAATTTACAGTTGTTGGCAAAGTCATTACAATTGTTGGGCAGAGTCATTTTTAGAGGTCGGAAAAGTGATTTACAGTGGTGGGCAGAGTCATGGCCAGTGGTTGTGCAAAGTCATTACAATTGTTGGGCAAAGTCATTTATAGAGGTCAGATGAGTGATTAACAGTGGTTTGCAAAGTCATTACCAGTCGTTTGCAAAGTCATTAAAATTGTTTGGGAAAGTCATTTTTAGAGGTCGGATAAGTGATTAACAGTGGTTAGCAAAGTCATTACAATTGTTGGGCAAAGTCATTTTTAGAGATCGGATAAATAATTAACAGTGGTTGGCAAACTAATTACAATTTTGGACAATGTCATTTTTAGAGGTCGGATAAGTGATTAACAGTGGTGGGCAAAGTCATTACAATTTTTGGGCAAAGTCTTTTTTAGAGGTCGGATCAGTGATTAACAGTGGTTGGCAAAGTCATTACCTTATCGTGATTTTTATGACACTTTGATCATGCGAAATTATGTTAATCAAATCTCCAGAACCTAACCCCTAACATTACTGTCAAAAAAAGAAGGAATCATTTTATGGGAATTAAGAAGAAATATAGGATGGATCAATTACTGAGTTGTAATCGATTATCAATTAATGAATTAGATTCATTATTCTTTTTTATAGCACACTCTTTATTTTATACTATCCAATAATACTCGCATGACAAAACATTGCAGTAATAAATTAATTTTTTGAAATGTCAGTGAAATACATGGCTTCGACTCAATATGCAATTGTTGGGAAAAGTCAATTTTAGAGTTCGGATAAGTGATTGACAGTGGTGGGCAAAGTCATTACAAGTTGTTTGCAAATTAATTACAATTGTTTGGCAAAGTCATTTTTATTGTCGGATAATTGATTTACAGTAGTTGGCAAAGTCATTACAATTGTTTGGCAAAGTCATTTTTAGAGGTCGGATATGTGATTAACAGTGTTTGGCAAAGTCATTGCAATTGTTGGATAAAGTCATTTTTATTGTCGGATAAACGATTTACAGTGGTTGGCAAAGTCATTACAATTGTTGGGCAGAGTCATTTTTAGAGGTAGGAAAAGTGATTAACAGTGCTGGGCATAGTCATTACCAATGGTTGGCAAAGCCATTACAATTGTTGGGCAAAGTCATTACCAGTGGTTTGCAAAGTCATTAAAATTGTTTGGGAAAGTCATTTTTAGATGTCGGATAAGTGATTAACAGTGGTGGGCAAAGTCATTACCAGTCGTTAGCAAAGTCATTACAATTGTTTGGCAAAGCCATTTTTAGAGGTCGGATTAATAATTAACAGTGGTTGGCAAAGTCATTACAATTTTGGACAAAGTCATTTTTATTGTCGGATAAGTGATTAACAGTGGTTGGAAAAGTCATTACAATTGTTGGGCAAAGTCATTTAAAGAGGTCGTATTAGTGATTAACAGTGGTTTGCAAAGTCATTACAATTGTGTGGCAAAGTAATTTTTAGATGTCGGATAAGTGATAAACAGTGGTTGGCAAAATCATTAGAATTGTTTGGCCAAGTCATTAAAATTGTTGGGCAAAGTCATTACCAGTGGTTTGCAAAGTAATTACAATTGTTGGGCAAAGTCATTTTAAGAGGTCTGATAAGTGATTAACAGTGGTTCTCAAAGTAATTTCAATTAATGGGCTAAGTCATTTTTAGAGGTCGGATAAGTGATTAACAGTGTTGGCAAAATCATTAGAATTGTTTGGCAAAGTCAATTTTAGAGGTTGGATAAATGATTAAGAGTGGTTGGCAAAATCGTTACAATTGTTGGGCTAAGTCATTTTAAGAGGTCGTATAAGTGATAACCATTGGTGGGCAAAGTCATTACAATTGTTTGGCAAAGTCATTACAATTGTTGGTCAAAGTTATTTTTAGAGGTCGGATTAGTGATTAACATTGTTTGGCAAAGTCATTACAACATTTGGGCAAAGTGATTTTTAGAGGTCGGATAAATGATTAACAGTGGTTGGCAAAGTCATTACAATTGTTGGGCAAAGTCATTTTTAGAAGTCGGATAAGTGATTTACAGTGGTTGGCAAAATCATTACAATTGTTGGGCTAAGTCATTACAACTGTTGGGCAAAGTCATTTTTAGAAGTCGGATAAGTGATTTACAGTGGTTGGCAAAATCATTACAATTGTTGGGCTAAGTCATTACAACTGTTGGGCAAAGTCATTAAAATTTTTGGGCAAAGTCATTTTTAGAGGTCGGATAAGTGATTAACAGTGGTTTGCAAAGTCATTACAATTGTTGAGCAAAGTAATTTTAAGAGGTCGGAAAAGTGATTAACAGTGGTGGGCAAAGTCATTTTTACCTGTTGGATAAGTGATTTATAGTGGATGGCAAAGTCAATACAATTGTAGGGCAGAGTCATTTTTATAGGTCGGAAAAGTGATTAACAGTGGTGGGCATAGTCATTACCAGTGGTTAGCAAAGTCATTACAATTGTTGGGCAAAGTCATTTTTAGAGGTCGGATAAGTGATTAACAGTGTTTGGCAAAGTCATTACAACATTTGGGCAAAGTGATTTTTAGAGGTCGGATAAATGATTAACAGTGGTTGGCAAAGTCATTACAATTGTTGGGCAAAGTCATTTTTAGAAGTCGGATAAGTGATTTACAGTGGTTGGCAAAATCATTACAATTGTTGGGCTAAGTCATTACAACTGTTGGGCAAAGTCATTAAAATTTTTGGGCAAAGTCATTTTTAGAGGTCGGAAAAGTGATTAACAGTGGTGGGCATAGTCATTACCAGTGGTTAGCAAAGTCATTACAATTGTTGGGCAAAGTCATTTTTAGAGGTCGGATAAGTGATTAACAGTGGTTGGCAAAGTCATTACAATTGTTGGGCCAAGTCATTACAATTGTTGGGCAAAGTCATTTTTAGAGGTCGGATAAGTGATTAACAGTGGTTGGAAAAGTCATTACAATTGTTGGGCAAAGTCATTAAAAGAGGTCGTATTAGTGATTAACAGTGGTTTGCAAAGTCATTACAATAGTTGGGCAAAGTCATTTTTAGAGGTCGGATAAATGATTAACAGTGGTTGGCAAAGTCATTACAATTGTTGGGCAAAGTAATTTTTAGATGTCGGATAAGTGATAAACAGTGGTTGGCAAAGTCATTAAAATTGTTGGGCAAAGTCATTTTTAATGGTGGGATAAGTTATTAACATTGGTGGGCAAAGTCATTACCAGTGGTTTGCAAAGTAATTACAATTGTTGGGCAAAGTCATTTTAAGAGGTCGGAAAAGTGATTAACAGTGGTTCTCAAAGTAATTTCAATTAATGGGCTAAGTCATTTTTAGAGGTCGGATAAGTGATTAACAGTGTTGGCAAAATCATTAGAATTGTTTGGCCAAGTCATTACAATTTTTGGATAAAGTCATTACAATTGTTGGGCAAAGTCATTTTTAAAGGTCGGATATATGATTTACAGTGGTTGGCAAAGTCATTACAATAGTATGGCAAAGTCAATTTTAGAGGTTGGATAAATGATTAAGAGTGGTTGGCAAAATCGTTACAATTGTTGGGCAAAGTCATTTTAAGAGGTAGTATAAGTGATAACCATTGGTGGGCAAAGTCATTACAATTGTTTGGCAAAGTCATTTAAATTGTTGGGCAAAGCCATTTTTAATGGTCGGAAAAGTGATTAACAGTGGTGGGCATAGTCATTACCAGTGGTTAGCAAAGTCATTACAATTGTTGGGCAAAGTCATTTTTAGAGGTCGGATAAGTGATTAACAGTGGTTGGCAAAGTCATTACAATATTTGGGCCAAGTCATTACAATTGTTGGGCAAAGTCATTTTTAGAGGTCGGATAAGTGATTAACAGTGGTTGGAAAAGTCATTACAATTGTTGGGCAAAGTCATTTAAAGAGGTCGTATTAGTGATTAACAGTGGTTTGCAAAGTCATTACAATAGTTGGGCAAAGTCATTTTTAGAGGTCGGATTAATAATTAACAGTGGTTGGCAAAGTCATTACAATTTTGGACAAAGTCATTTTTATTGTCGGATAAGTGATTAACAGTGGTTGGCAAAGTCATTAGAATTGTTGGGCAAAGTCATTTTTAATGGTGGGATAAGTTATTAACATTGGTGGGCAAAGTCATTACCAGTGGTTTGCAAAGTAATTACAATTGTTGGGCAAAGTCATTTTAAGAGGTCGGAAAAGTGATTAACAGTGGTTCTCAAAGTAATTTCAATTAATGGGCTAAGTCATTTTTAGAGGTCGGATAAGTGATTAACAGTGTTGGCAAAATCATTAGAACTGTTTGGCCAAGTCATTACAATTTTTGGATAAAGTCATTACAATTGTTGGGCAAAGTCATTTTTAAAGGTCGGATAAATGATTTACAGTGGTTGGCAAAGTCATTACAATAGTATGGCAAAGTCAATTTTAGAGGTTGGATAAATGATTAAGAGTGGTTGGCAAAATCGTTACAATTGTTGGGCAAAGTCATTACCAGTGGTTTGCAAAGTCATTAAAATTGTTTGGGAAAGTCATTTTTAGATGTCGGATAAGTGATTAACATTGGTTTGCAAAGTCATTACAATTGTGTGGCAAAGTAATTTTTAGATGTCGGATAAGTGATAAACAGTGGTTGGCAAAATCATTAGAATTGTTTGGCCAAGTCATTTTAAGAGGTCTGATAAGTGATTAACAGTGGTTCTCAAAGTAATTTCAATTAATGGGCTAAGTCATTTTTAGAGGTCGGATAAGTGATTAACAGTGTTGGCAAAATCATTAGAATTGTTTGGCCAAGTCATTACAATTTTTGGATAAAGTCATTACAATTGTTGGGCAAAGTCATTTTTAAAGGTCCGATAAATGATTAACAGTGGTTGGCAAAGTCATTACAATTGTTGGGCAAAGTCATTTTTAGAAGTCGGATAAGTGATTTACAGTGGTTGGCAAAATCATTACAATTGTTGGGCAAAGTCATTTTAAGAGGTAGTAAAAGTGATAACCATTGGTGGGCAAAGTCATTACAATTGTTTGGCAAAGTCATTAAAATTGTTGGGCAAAGCCATTTTTAATGGTCGGAAAAGTGATTAACAGTGGTGGGCATAGTCATTACCAGTGGTTTGCAAAGTCATTACAATTGTTGGGCAAAGTCATTTTTAGAGGTCGGATAAGTGATTACCATTGGTGGGCAAAGTCATTACAATTTCTGGGCAAAGTCATTACCATTGATTGGCAAAGTCATTTTTAGAGGTCGGATAAGTGATAAACATTGGTGGGCAAAGTCATTTTTAGGGGTCTGATAAGTGATTAACAGTGTTCGGCAAAGTCATTACAACATTTGGGCAAAGTGATTTTTAGAGGTCGGATAAATGATTAACAGTGGTTGGCAAAGTCATTACAATTGTTGGGCAAAGTCATTTTTAGAAGTCGGATAAGTGATTTACAGTGGTTGGCAAAATCATTACAATTGTTGGGCAAAGTCATTACAATTTTTGGGCAAAGTCATTTTTAGAGGTCGGATAAGTGATTAACAGTGGTTTGCAAAGTCATTACAATTGTTGAGCAAAGTAATTTTAAGAGGTCGGAAAAGTGATTAACAGTGGTGGGCATAGTCATTACCAGTGGTTGGGAAAAGTCATTTATAGAAGTCGTATTAGTGATTAACAGTGGTTTGCAAAGTCATTACAATAGTTGGGCAAAGTCATTTTTAGAGGTCGCATAAATGATTAACAGTGGTTGGCAAAATCGTTACAATTGTTGGGCAACGTCATTTTTAGAGGTCGGATAAGTGATTACCATAGGTGGGCAAAGTCATTACAATTTCTGGGCAAAGTCATTACCATTGTTTGGCAAAGTCATTTTTAGAGGTCGGATAAGTGATAAACATTGGTGGGCAAAGTCATTTTTAGGGGTCTGATAAGTGATTAACAGTGGTTCTCAAAGATATTCCGATTGTTGGGCAAAGTCATTTAAAGAGGTCGTTTTAGTGATAAACATTGTTTGGCAAAGTCATTACCATTGTTCGGCAAAGTAATTTTTAGAGGTCGGATAAGTGATTAATAGTGGTTGGCAAAATCGTTGAAATTGTTGGGCAACGTCATTTTTAGAAGTCGGATAAGTGATTACCAGTGGTTGGCAAAGTCATTACAATTGTTGGGCAAAGTCATTTTTAGAGGTCGGATAAGTGATAAACATTGGTGGGCAAAGTCATTTTTAGGGGTCTGATCAGTGATTAACAGTGGTTCTCAAAGATATTCCGATTGTTGGGCAAAGTCATTTAAAGAGGTCGTTTTAGTGATAAACATTGTTTGGCAAAGTCATTACCATTGTTCGGCAAAGTAATTTTTAGAGGTCGGTTAAGTGATTAATAGGGGTTGGCAAAATCGTTGAAATTGTTGGGCAACGTCATTTTTAGAGGTCGGATAAGTGATTACCAGTGGTTGGCAAAGTCTTTACAATTGTTGGGCAAAGTCATTTTTAGAGGTCGGATAAGTGATTAACATTGGTGGGCAAAGTCATTACCAGTGGTTTGCAAAGAAATTACAATTGTTGGGCAAAGTCATTTTTAGAGGTCGGATAAGTGATTAACAGTGGTTGGCAAAGTCATTACCAGTGGTTGGCAAAGTCATTACAATTGTTGGGCAAAGTCATTTTTAGAGGTTGGATAAGTGATTAACAGTCGTGGGCAAAGTCATTACCAGTGGTTTGCAAAGTCATTAAAATTGTTTGAGAAAGTCATTTTTAGAGGTCGGATAAGTCATTTACAGTGGTGGGCAAAGTCATTATCAAAGGTTGGCAAAGTCATTTTTAGAAGTCGGATAAATAATTAACAGTGGTTGGCAAAGTCTTTACAATTCGGACAAAGTCATTTTTAGAGGTCGGATAAGTGATTAACAGTGGTGGGCAAAGTCATTACAATTGTTGGGAAAAGTAATTTTTAAAGGTCGGATAAGTGATTAACAGTGGTTCGCAAAGTAATTTCAATTGTTGGGCAATGTCATTTTTAGAGGTCTGATAAGTGATTAACAGTGGTGGGCTAAGTCATTTCTAGTTGTTTGCAAAGTAATAACAATTGTTGGGCAAAGTCATTTTTAGAGGTCGGATAAGTGATAAACATTGGTGGGCAAAGTCATTTTTAGGGGTCTGATAAGTGATTAACAGTGGTTCTCAAAGATATTCCGATTGTTGGGCAAAGTCATTTAAAGAGGTCGTTTTAGTGATAAACATTGTTTGGCAAAGTCATTACCATTGTTCGGCAAAGTAATTTTTAGAGGTCGGATAAGTGATTAATAGTGGTTGGCAAAATCGTTGAAATTGTTGGGCAACGTCATTTTTAGAAGTCGGATAAGTGATTACCAGTGGTTGGCAAAGTCATTACAATTGTTGGGCAAAGTCATTTTTAGAGGTCGGATAAGTGATAAACATTGGTGGGCAAAGTCATTTTTAGGGGTCTGATCAGTGATTAACAGTGGTGTGCATAGTCATTACCAGTGGTTTGCAAAGTCATTAAAATTGTTTGGGAAAGTCATTTTTAGAGGTCGGATAATTGATTAACAGTGGTTGGCAAAGTAATTACAATAGTTGGGCAAAGTCATTTTTAGAGGTCGGATAAGTGATATACAGTGGTTTGCAAAGTAATTACAATTGTTGGGCAAAGTCATTTTTAGAGGTCGGTTAAGTGATTAACAGTGGTTGGCAAAGTCATTACAATTGTTGGGCAAAGTCATTTTTAGAGGTCGGATAAGTGATTAACATTGGTGGGCAAAGTCATTACCAGTGGTTTGCAAAGAAATTACAATTGTTGGGCAAAGTCATTTTTAGAGGTCGGATAAGTGATTAACAGTGGTTGGCAAAGTCATTACCAGTGGTTGGCAAAGTCATTACAATTGTTGGGCAAAGTCATTTTTAGAGGTTGGATAAGTGATTAACAGTCGTGGGCAAAGTCATTACCAGTGGTTTGCAAAGTCATTAAAATTGTTTGAGAAAGTCATTTTAGAGGTCGGATAAGTCATTTACAGTGGTGGGCAAAGTCATTATCAAAGGTTGGCAAAGTCATTTTTAGAAGTCGGATAAATAATTAACAGTGGTTGGCAAAGTCTTTACAATTCGGACAAAGTCATTTTTAGAGGTCGGATAAGTGATTAACAGTGGTGGGCAAAGTCATTACAATTGTTGGGAAAAGTAATTTTTAAAGGTCGGATAAGTGATTAACAGTGGTTCGCAAAGTAATTTCAATTGTTGGGCAATGTCATTTTTAGAGGTCTGATAAGTGATTAACAGTGGTGGGCTAAGTCATTTCTAGTTTTTTGCAAAGTAATAACAATTGTTGGGCAAAGTCATTTTTAGAGGTCGGATAAGTGATAAACATTGGTGGGCAAAGTCATTTTTAGGGGTCTGATAAGTGATTAACAGTGGTTCTCAAAGATATTCCGATTGTTGGGCAAAGTCATTTAAAGAGGTCGTTTTAGTGATAAACATTGTTTGGCAAAGTCATTACCATTGTTCGGCAAAGTAATTTTTAGAGGTCGGATAAGTGATTAATAGTGGTTGGCAAAATCGTTGAAATTGTTGGGCAACGTCATTTTTTGAAGTCGGATAAGTGATTACCAGTGGTTGGCAAAGTCATTACAATTGTTGGGCAAGGTCATTTTTAGAGGTCGGATAAGTGATAAACATTGGTGGGCAAAGTCATTTTTAGGGGTCTGATCAGTGATTAACAGTGGTGTGCATAGTCATTACCAGTGGTTGGCAAAGTCATTACAATAGTTGGGCAAAGTCATTTTTAGAGGTCGGATAAGTGATATACAGTGGTTTGCAAAGTAATTACAATTGTTGGGCAAAGTCATTTTTAGAGGTCGGTTAAGTGATTAACAGTGGTTGGCAAAGTCATTACAATAGTTGGGCAAAGTCATTTTAAGAGGTCGGATAAGTGATATACAGTGGTTCGCAAAGTAATTACAATTGTTGGGCAAAGTCATTTTTAGAGGTCGGATAAGTGATTAACAGTGGTGGGCAAAGTCATTACAATTGTTGAGCAAGGACATTTTTATTGTAGGATAATTGATTTACAGTAGTTGGCAAAGTCATTACAAATGTTTGGCAAAGTCATTTTTAGAGGTCGGATATGTGATTAACAGTGTTTGGCAAAGTCATTACAATTGTTAGGCAAAGTCATTTTTAGAGGTCAGTTGAGTGATTAACAGTGGTTTGCATAGTCATTTCAATTGTTGGGCTGAGTCATTTTAAGAGGTCGGAAAAGTGATTAACAGTGCTGGGTATAGTCATTACCAATGGTTGGTAAAGTCATTACAATTGTTGGGCAAAGTCATTACCAGTGGTTTACAAAGTCATTAAAATTGTTTGGGAAAGTCATTTTTAGAGGTCGGATAAGTGATTAACAGTGGTTTGCAAAGTCATTACAATTGTTGGGCTGAGTCATTTTTAGAGGTCGGAAAAGTGATTAACAGTGCTGGGCATAGTCATTACCAATGGTTGGTAAAGTCATTAAAATTGTTTGGGAAAGTCATTTTTAGAGGTCGGATAAGTGATTAACAGTGATGGGCAAAGTCATTACCAGTGGTTTGCAGAGTAGTAACAATAGTTGGGCAAAGTCATTTTTAGAGGTCGGATAAGTGATATACAGTGGTTTGCAAAGTAATTACAATTGTTGGGCAAAGTCATTTTTAGAGGTCGGTTAAGTGATTAACAGTGGTGGGCAAAGTCATTACAATTGTTGAGCAAGGACATTTTTATTGTAGGATAATTGATTTACAGTAGTTGGCAAAGTCATTACAAATGTTTGGCAAAGTCATTTTTAGAGGTCGGATATGTGATTAACAGTGTTTGGCAAAGTCATTACAATTGTTAGGCAAAGTCATTTTTAGAGGTCAGTTGAGTGATTAACAGTGGTTTGCATAGTCATTTCAATTGTTGGGCTGAGTCATTTTAAGAGGTCGGAAAAGTGATTAACAGTGCTGGGTATAGTCATTACCAATGGTTGGTAAAGTCATTACAATTGTTGGGCAAAGTCATTACCAGTGGTTTACAAAGTCATTAAAATTGTTTGGGAAAGTCATTTTTAGAGGTCGGATAAGTGATTAACAGTGGTTTGCAAAGTCATTACAATTGTTGGGCTGAGTCATTTTTAGAGGTCGGAAAAGTGATTAACAGTGCTGGGCATAGTCATTACCAATGGTTGGTAAAGTCATTAAAATTTTTTGGGAAAGTCATTTTTAGAGGTCGGATAAGTGATTAACAGTGATGGGCAAAGTCATTACCAGTGGTTTGCAGAGTAGTAACAATTGTTGGGCAAAGTTATTTTTAGAGGTCGGATAATTGATTTACAGTAGTTGGCAAAGTCATTACAATTGTTTGGCAAAGTCATTTTTAGAGGTCGGATAAGTGATTAACAGTGGTTGGCAAAGTCATTACAATTGTTTGGCAAAGTCATTGTTAGAGGTCGGATATGTGATTAACAGTGTTTGGCAAAGTCATTACAATTGTTGGGCAAAGTCATTTTTAGAGGTCAGATGAGTGATTAACAGTGGTTTGCAAAGTCATTACAATAGTTGGGCAAAGTCATTTTAAGAGGTCGGATAAGTGATATACAGTGGTTCGCAAAGTAATTACAATTGTTGGGCAAAGTCATTTTTAGAGGTCGGATAAGTGATTAACAGTGGTGGGCAAAGTCATTACAATTGTTGAGCAAGGACATTTTTATTGTAGGATAATTGATTTACAGTAGTTGGTAAAGTCATTAAAATTTTTTGGGAAAGTCATTTTTAGAGGTCGGATAAGTGATTAACAGTGATGGGCAAAGTCATTACCAGTGGTTTGCAGAGTAGTAACAATTGTTGGGCAAAGTCATTTTTAGAGGTCGGATAATTGATTTACAGGAGTTGGCAAAGTCATTACAATTGTTTGGCAAAGTCATTTTTAGAGGTCGGATAAGTGATTAACAGTGGTTGGCAAAGTCATTACAATTGTTTGGCAAAGTCATTGTTAGAGGTCGGATATGTGATTAACAGTGTTTGGCAAAGTCATTACAATTGTTGGGCAAAGTCATTTTTAGAGGTCAGATGAGTGATTAACAGTGGTTGGCAAAGTCATTACAATAGTTGGGCAAAGTCATTTTAAGAGGTCGGATAAGTGATATACAGTGGTTCGCAAAGTAATTACAATTGTTGGGCAAAGTCATTTTTAGAGGTCGGATAAGTGATTAACAGTGGTGGGCAAAGTCATTACAATTGTTGAGCAAGGACATTTTTATTGTAGGATAATTGATTTACAGTAGTTGGCAAAGTCATTACAAATGTTTGGCAAAGTCATTTTTAGAGGTCGGATATGTGATTAACAGTGTTTGGCAAAGTCATTACAATTGTTAGGCAAAGTCATTTTTAGAGGTCAGTTGAGTGATTAACAGTGGTTTGCATAGTCATTTCAATTGTTGGGCTGAGTCATTTTAAGAGGTCGGAAAAGTGATTAACAGTGCTGGGTAAAGTCATTACCAATGGTTGGTAAAGTCATTACAATTGTTGGGCAAAGTCATTACCAGTGGTTTACAAAGTCATTAAAATTGTTTGGGAAAGTCATTTTTAGAGGTCGGATAAGTGATTAACAGTGATGGGCAAAGTCATTACCAGTGGTTTGCAGAGTAGTAACAATAGTTGGGCAAAGTCATTTTTAGAGGTCGGATAAGTGATATACAGTGGTTTGCAAAGTAATTACAATTGTTGGGCAAAGTCATTTTTAGAGGTCGGTTAAGTGATTAACAGTGGTGGGCAAAGTCATTACAATTGTTGAGCAAGGACATTTTTATTGTAGGATAATTGATTTACAGTAGTTGGCAAAGTCATTACAAATGTTTGGCAAAGTCATTTTTAGAGGTCGGATATGTGATTAACAGTGTTTGGCAAAGTCATTACAATTGTTAGGCAAAGTCATTTTTAGAGGTCAGTTGAGTGATTAACAGTGGTTTGCATAGTCATTTCAATTGTTGGGCTGAGTCATTTTAAGAGGTCGGAAAAGTGATTAACAGTGCTGGGTATAGTCATTACCAATGGTTGGTAAAGTCATTACAATTGTTGGGCAAAGTCATTACCAGTGGTTTACAAAGTCATTAAAATTGTTTGGGAAAGTCATTTTTAGAGGTCGGATAAGTGATTAACAGTGGTTTGCAAAGTCATTACAATTGTTGGGCTGAGTCATTTTTAGAGGTCGGAAAAGTGATTAACAGTGCTGGGCATAGTCATTACCAATGGTTGGTAAAGTCATTAAAATTTTTTGGGAAAGTCATTTTTAGAGGTCGGATAAGTGATTAACAGTGATGGGCAAAGTCATTACCAGTGGTTTGCAGAGTAGTAACAATTGTTGGGCAAAGTTATTTTTAGAGGTCGGATAATTGATTTACAGTAGTTGGCAAAGTCATTACAATTGTTTGGCAAAGTCATTTTTAGAGGTCGGATAAGTGATTAACAGTGGTTGGCAAAGTCATTACAATTGTTTGGCAAAGTCATTGTTAGAGGTCGGATATGTGATTAACAGTGTTTGGCAAAGTCATTACAATTGTTGGGCAAAGTCATTTTTAGAGGTCAGATGAGTGATTAAGAGTGGTTTGCAAAGTCATTACAATTGTTGGGCTGAGTCATTTTTAGAGGTCGGAAAACTGATTAATAGTGCTGGGCGTAGTCATTACCAATGGTTGGTAAAGTCATTACAATTGTTGGGCAAAGTCATTACCAGTGGTTTGCAAAGTCATTAAAATTGTTTGGGAAAGTCATTTTTAGAGGTCGGATAAGTGATAAACAGTGGTGGGCAAAGTCATTACCAGTCGTTAGCAAAGTCATTACAATTGTTTGGCAAAGATATTTTTGGAGGTCGGATTAATAATGAACAGTGGTTGGCAAAGTCATTACAATTGTTTGGAAAAGTCATTTTTAGATGTCGGAAAAGTGATTAACAGTGGTGTGCATAGTCATTACCAGTGGTTTGCAAAGTCATTAAAATTGTTTGGGAAAGTCATTTTTAGAGGTTGGATAATTGATTAACAGTGGTTGGCAAAGTCATTACAATAGTTGGGCAAAGTCATTTTTAGAGGTCGGATAAGTGATATACAGTGAATTGCAAAGTAATTACAATTGTTGGGCAAGGTCATTTTTAGAGGTCAGATGAGTGATTAACAGTGGTTTGCAAAGTCATTACAATATTTGGGCAAAGTCATTTTAAGAGGTCGGATAAGTGATATACAGTGGTTCGCAAAGTAATTACAATTGTTGGGCAAAGTCATTTTTAGAGGTCGGATAAGTGATTAACAGTGGTGGGCAAAGTCATTACAATTGTTGAGCAAGGACATTTTTATTGTAGGATAATTGATTTACAGTAGTTGGTAAAGTCATTACAATTGTTAGGCAAAGTCATTTTTAGAGGTCAGTTGAGTGATTAACAGTTGTTTGCAAAGTCATTTCAATAGTTGGGCTGAGTCATTTTAAGAGGTCGGAAAAGTGATTAACAGTGCTGGGTATAGTCATTACCAATGGTTGGTAAAGTCATTACAATTGTTGGGCAAGGTCATTACCAGTGGTTTACAAAGTCATTAAAATTGTTTGGGAAAGTCATTTTTAGAGGTCGGATAAGTGATTAACAGTGGTTTGCAAAGTCATTACAATTGTTGGGCTGAGTCATTTTTAGAGGTCGGAAAAATGATTAACAGTGCTGGGCATAGTCATTACCAATGGTTGGTAAAGTCATTAAAATTGTTTGGGAAAGTCATTACCAGTCGTTTGCAGAGTAGTAACAATTGTTGGGCAAAGTCATTTTTAGAAGTCGGATAAGTGATATACAGTGGTTCGCAAAGTGATTACAATTGTTGGGCAAAGTCATTTTTAGAGGTCGGATAAGTGATTAACAGTGGTGGGCAAAGTCATTACAATTGTTGAGCAAAGTCATTTTTATTGTCGGATAATTGATTTACAGTAGTTGGCAAAGTCATTACAATTGTTTGGCAAAGTCATTTTTAGAGGTCGGATATGTGATTAACAGTGTTTGGCAAAGTCATTACAATTGTTTGGCAAAGTCATTTTTAGAGGTCGGATATGTGATTAACAGTGTTTGGCAAAGTCATTACAATTGTTGGGCTGAGTCATTTTTAGAGGTCGGAAAACTGATTAATAGTGCTGGGCGTAGTCATTACCAATGGTTGGTAAAGTCATTACAATTGTTGGGCAAAGTCATTACCAGTGGTTTGCAAAGTCATTAAAATTGTTTGGGAAAGTCATTTTTAGAGGTCGGATAAGTGATAAACAGTGGTGGGCAAAGTCATTACCAGTCGTTAGCAAAGTCATTACAATTGTTTGGCAAAGATATTTTTGGAGGTCGGATTAATAATGAACAGTGGTTGGCAAAGTCATTACAATTGTTTGGAAAAGTCATTTTTAGATGCCGGAAAAGTGATTAACAGTGGTGTGCATAGTCATTGCCAGTGGTTTGCAAAGTAATTACAATTGTTGGGCAAAGTCATTTTTAGAGGTCGGATAAGTGATTAACAGTGGTGGGCAAAGTCATTTTTATTGTCGGATAAGTGATTTACAGTGGTTGGCAAAGTAATTACAATTGTTGGGCAGAGTCATTTTTATAGGTCGGAAAAGTCATTAACAGTGGTGGGCATTGTCTCTACCATTGGTTAGCAAAGTCATTACAATTGTTGGGCAAAGTCATTTTTAGAGGTCGGATAAGTGATTAACAGTGGTGGGCAAAGTCATTACAATTGTTGAGCAAAGTCATTTTTATTGTCGGATAATTGATTTACAGTAGTTGGCAAAGTCATTACAATTGTTTGGCAAAGTCATTTTTAGAGGTCGGATATGTGATTAACAGTGTTTGGCAAAGTCATTACAATTGTTTGGCAAAGTCATTTTTAGAGGTCGGATATGTGATTAACAGTGTTTGGCAAAGTCATTACAATTGTTGGGCTGAGTCATTTTTAGAGGTCGGAAAACTGATTAATAGTGCTGGGCGTAGTCATTACCAATGGTTGGTAAAGTCATTACAATTGTTGGGCAAAGTCATTACCAGTGGTTTGCAAAGTCATTAAAATTGTTTGGGAAAGTCATTTTTAGAGGTCGGATAAGTGATAAACAGTGGTGGGCAAAGTCATTATCAGTCGTTAGCAAAGTCATTACAATTGTTTGGCAAAGATATTTTTGGAGGTCGGATTAATAATGAACAGTGGTTGGCAAAGTCATTACAATTGTTTGGAAAAGTCATTTTTAGATGTCGGAAAAGTGATTAACAGTGGTGTGCATAGTCATTGCCAGTGGTTTGCAAAGTAATTACAATTGTTGGGCAAAGTCATTTTTAGAGGTCGGATAAGTGATTAACAGTGGTGGGCAAAGTCATTTTTATTGTCGGATAAGTGATTTACAGTGGTTGGCAAAGTAATTACAATTGTTGGGCAGAGTCATTTTTATAGGTCGGAAAAGTCATTAACAGTGGTGGGCATTGTCTCTACCATTGGTTAGCAAAGTCATTACAATTGTTGGGCAAAGTCATTTTTAGAGGTCGGATAAGTGATTAACAGTGGTTCGCAAAGTAATTACAATTGTTGGGCAAAGTCATTTTTAGAGGTCGGATAAGTGATTAACAGTGGTGGGCAAAGTCATTACAATTGTTGAGCAAAGTCATTTTTATTGTCGGTTAATTGATTTACAGTAGTTGGCAAAGTCATTACAATTGTTTGGCAAAGTCATTTTTAGAGGTCGGATATGTGATTAACAGTGTTTGGCAAAGTCATTACAATTGTTGGGCAAAGTCATTTTTAGAGGTCAGATGAGTGATTAACAGTGGTTTGCAAAGTCATTACAATTGTTGGGCTGAGTCATTCTTAGAGGTCGGAAAACTGATTAATAGTGCTGGGCGTAGTCATTACCAATGGTTGGTAAAGTCATTACAATTGTTGGGCAAAGTCATTACCAGTGGTTTGCAAAGTCATTAAAATTGTTTGGGAAAGTCATTTTTAGAGGTCGGATAAGTGATAAACAGTGGTGGGCAAAGTCATTACCAGTCGTTAGCAAAGTCATTACAATTGTTTGGCAAAGATATTTTTGGAGGTCGGATTAATAATGAACAGTGGTTGGCAAAGTCATTACAATTGTTTGGAAAAGTCATTTTTAGATGTCGGAAAAGTGATTAACAGTGGTGTGCATAGTCATTGCCAGTGGTTTGCAAAGTAATTACAATTGTTGGGCAAAGTCATTTTTAGAGGTCGGATAAGTGATTAACAGTGGTGGGCAAAGTCATTTTTATTGTCGGATAAGTGATTTACAGTGGTTGGCAAAGTAATTACAATTGTTGGGCAGAGTCATTTTTATAGGTCGGAAAAGTCATTAACAGTGGTGGGCATTGTCTTTACCATTGGTTAGCAAAGTCATTACAATTGTTGGGCAAAGTCATTTTTAGAGGTCGGATAAGTGATTAACAGTGGTTCGCAAAGTAATTACAATTGTTTGGAAAAGTCATTTTTAGAGGTCGGATAAGTGATTAACAGTGGTTGGCAAAGTCATTACAATTGTTGGGCCAAGTCATTTTTAGAGGTCGGATAAGTGATTAACAGTGGTTGGCAAAGTCATTACAATTGTTGGGCAAAGTCATTTTTAGAGGTCGGATATGTGATTAACAGTGTTTGGCAAAGTCATTACAATTGTTGGGCAAAGTCATTTTTAGAGGTCAGATGAGTGATTAACAGTGGTTTGCAAAGTCATTTCAATTGTTGGGCTGAGTCATTTTTAGGGGTCGGAAAAGTGAATAACAGTGCTGGGCATAGTCATTACCAATGGTTGGTAAAGTCATTACAATTGTTGGGCAAAGTCATTACCAGTGGTTTGCAAAGTCATTAAAATTGTTTGGGAAAGTCATTTTTAGAGGTCGGATAAGTGATTAACAGTGGTGGGCAAAGTCATTACCAGTGGTTTGCAAAGTCATTAAAATTGTTTGGCAAAGATATTTTTAGAGGTCGGATTAATAATTAACAGTGGTTGGCAAAGTCATTACAATTGTTGGGCAGAGCCAATTTTATAGGTCGGAAAAGTGATTAACAGTGGTGGGCATAGTCATTACCAGTGGTTAGCAAAGTCATTAAAATTGTTTGGCAAAGATATTTTTAGAGGTCGGATTAATAATTAACATTGGTTGGCAGAGTCATTACAATTGTTTGGAAAAGTCATTTTTAGAGGTCGGATAAGTGATTAACAGTGGTTGGCAAGGTCATTACAATTGTTGGGCCAAGTCATTTTTAGAGGTCGGATAAGTGATTAACAGAGGTTGGCAAAGTCATTACAATTGTTTGGCAAAGTCATTTAAAGAGGTCGTATTAGTGATTAACAGTGGTTTGCAAAGTCATTCCAATTGTTGGGAAAAGTCATTTTTAGAGGTCAGATGAGTGACTAACAGTGGTTTGCAAAGTCATTTCAATTGTTAGGCTGAGTCATTTTTAGAGGTCGGAAAAGTGATTAACAGTGCTGGGCATAATCATTACCAATGGTTGGTAAAGTCATTACAATTGTTGGGCAAAGTCATTACCAGTGGTTTGCAAAGTCATTAAAATTGTTTGGGAAAGTCATTTTTAGAGGTCGGATAATCGATTAACAGTGGTTGGCAAAGTCATTACAATAGTTGGGCAAAATCATTTTTAGAGGTCGGTTAAGTGATATACAGTGGTTCGCAAAGTAATTACAATTGTTGGGCAAAGTCATTTTTAGAGGTCGGTTAAGTGATTAACAGTGGTTGGCAAAGTCATTACAATAGTTGGGCAAAGTCATTTTAAGAGGTCGGATAAGTGATATACAGTGGTTCGCAAAGTAATTACAATTGTTGGGCAAAGTCATTTTTAGAGGTCGGATAAGTGATTAACAGTGGTGGGCAAAGTCATTACAATTGTTGAGCAAAGACATTTTTATTGTAGGATAATTGATTTACAGTGTTTGGCAAAGTCATTACAATTGTTAGGCAAAGTCATTTTTAGAGGTCAGTTGAGTGATTAACACTGGTTTGCAAAGTCATTTCAATTGTTGGGCTGAGTCATTTTTAGAGGTCGGAAAAGTGATTAACAGTGCTGGGCATAGTCATTACCAATGGTTGGTAAAGTCATTACAATTGTTGGGCAAAGTCATTACCAGTGGTTTACAAAGTCATTAAAATTGTTTGGGAAAGTCATTTTTAGAGGTCGGATAAGTGATTAACAGTGGTTTGCAAAGTCATTACAATTGATGGGCTGAGTCATTTTTAGAGGTCGGAAAAGTGATTAACAGTGCTGGGCATAGTCATTACCAATGGTTGGTAAAGTCATTAAAATTGTTTGGGAAAGTCATTTTTAGAGGTCGGATAAGTGATTAACAGTGGTGGGCAAAGTCATTACCAGTCGTTAGCAAAGTCATTACAATTGTTTGGCAAAGATATTTTTAGAGGTCGGATTAATAATGAACAGTGGTTGGCAAAGTCATTACAATTTCGGACAAAGTCATTTTTAGAGGTCGGATGAGTGATTAACAGTGGTTGGCAAAGTCATTACAATTGTTTTGAAAAGTCATTTTTAGATGTCGGAAAAGTGATTAACAGTGGTGTGCATAGTCTTTGCCAGTGGTTTGCAAAGTTATTGCAATTGTTGGGCAAAGACATTTTTAGAGGTCGGATAAGTGATAAACAGTGGTGGGCAAAGTCATTTTTATTGTCGGATAAGTGATTTACAGTGGTTGGCAAAACCATTACAATTGTTGGGCAGAGTCATTTTTATAGGTTGGAAAAGTCATTAACAGTGGTGGGCATAGTCATTACCAGTGGTTAGCAAAGTCATTACAATTGTTGGGCAAAGTCATTTTTAGATGTCGGATAAGTGATTAACAGTGGTTGGCAAAGTCATTATAATTGTTGGGCAAAGTCATTTTTAGAGGTCGGATATGTGATTAACAGTGGTTTGCAAAGTCATTTCAATTGTTGGGCTGAGTCATTTTTAGAGGTCGGAAAACTGATTAATAGTGCTGGGCGTAGTCATTACCAATGGTTGGTAAAGTCATTACAATTGTTGGGCAAAGTCATTACCAGTGGTTTGCAAAGTCATTAAAATTGTTTGGGAAAGTCATTTTTAGAGGTCGGATAAGTGATAAACAGTGGTGGGCAAAGTCATTACCAGTCGTTAGCAAAGTCATTACAATTGTTTGGCAAAGATATTTTTGGAGGTCGGATTAATAATGAACAGTGGTTGGCAAAGTCATTACAATTGTTTGGAAAAGTCATTTTTAGATGTCGGAAAAGTGATTAACAGTGGTGTGCATAGTCATTGCCAGTGGTTTGCAAAGTAATTACAATTGTTGGGCAAAGTCATTTTTAGAGGTCGGATAAGTGATTAACAGTGGTGGGCAAAGTCATTTTTATTGTCGGATAAGTGATTTACAGTGGTTGGCAAAGTAATTACAATTGTTGGGCAGAGTCATTTTTATAGGTCGGAAAAGTCATTAAAAGTGGTGGGCATTGTCTCTACCATTGGTTAGCAAAGTCATTACAATTGTTGGGCAAAGTCATTTTTAGAGGTCGGATAAGTGATTAACAGTGGTTCGCAAAGTAATTACAATTGTTGGGCAAAGTCATTTTCAGAGGTCGGATAAGTGATTAACAGTGGTGGGCAAAGTCATTACAATTGTTGAGCAAAGTCATTTTTATTGTGGGATAATTGATTTACAGTAGTTGGCAAAGTCATTACAATTGTTTGGCAAAGTCATTTTTAGAGGTCGGATATGTGATTAACAGTGTTTGGCAAAGTCATTACAATTGTTTGGCAAAGTCATTTTTAGAGGTCGGATATGTGATTAACAGTGTTTGGCAAAGTCATTACAATTGTTGGGCAAAGTCATTTTTAGAGGTCAGATGAGTGATTAACAGTGGTTTGCAAAGTCATTACAATTGTTGGGCTGAGTCATTCTTAGAGGTCGGAAAACTGATTAATAGTGCTGGGCGTAGTCATTACCAATGGTTGGTAAAGTCATTACAATTGTTGGGCAAAGTCATTACCAGTGGTTTGCAAAGTCATTAAAATTGTTTGGGAAAGTCATTTTTAGAGGTCGGATAAGTGATAAACAGTGGTGGGCAAAGTCATTACCAGTCGTTAGCAAAGTCATTACAATTGTTTGGCAAAGATATTTTTGGAGGTGGGATTAATAATGAACAGTGGTTGGCAAAGTCATTACAATTGTTTGGAAAAGTCATTTTTAGATGTCGGAAAAGTGATTAACAGTGGTGTGCATAGTCATTGCCAGTGGTTTGCAAAGTAATTACAATTGTTGGGCAAAGTCATTTTTAGAGGTCGGATAAGTGATTAACAGTGGTGGGCAAAGTCATTTTTATTGTCGGATAAGTGATTTACAGTGGTTGGCAAAGTAATTACAATTGTTGGGCAGAGTCATTTTATTGGTCGGAAAAGTCATTAACAGTGGTGGGCATTGTCTTTACCATTGGTTAGCAAAGTCATTACAATTGTTGGGCAAAGTCATTTTTAGAGGTCGGATAAGTGATTAACAGTGGTTCGCAAAGTAATTTCAATTGTTTGGAAAAGTCATTTTTAGAGGTCGGATAAGTGATTAACAGTGGTTGGCAAAGTCATTACAATTGTTGGGCCAAGTCATTTTTAGAGGTCGGATAAGTGATTAACAGTGGTTGGCAAAGTCATTACAATTGTTGGGCAAAGTCATTTTTAGAGGTCGGATATGTGATTAACAGTGTTTGGCAAAGTCATTACAATTGTTGGGCAAAGTCATTTTTAGAGGTCAGATGAGTGATTAACAGTGGTTTGCAACGTCATTTCAATTGTTGGGCTGAGTCATTTTTAGAGGTCGGAAAAGTCATTAACAGTGGTGGGCATTGTCTCTACCATTGGTTAGCAAAGTCATTACAATTGTTGGGCAAAGTCATTTTTAGAGGTCGGATAAGTGATTAACAGTGGTTCGCAAAGTAATTACAATTGTTGGGCAAAGTCATTTTTAGAGGTCGGATAAGTGATTAACAGTGGTGGGCAAAGTCATTACAATTGTTGAGCAAAGTCATTTTTATTGTCGGATAATTGATTTACAGTAGTTGGCAAAGTCATTACAATTGTTTGGCAAAGTCATTTTTAGAGGTCGGATATGTGATTAACAGTGTTTGGCAAAGTCATTACAATTGTTTGGCAAAGTCATTTTTAGAGGTCGGATATGTGATTAACAGTGTTTGGCAAAGTCATTACAATTGTTGGGCAAAGTCATTTTTAGAGGTCAGATGAGTGATTAACAGTGGTTGGCAAAGTCATTACAATTGTTGGGCCAAGTCATTTTTAGAGGTCGGATAAGTGATTAACAGTGGTTGGCAAAGTCATTACAATTGTTGGGCAAAGTCATTTTTAGAGGTCGGATATGTGATTAACAGTGTTTGGCAAAGTCATTACAATTGTTGGGCAAAGTCATTTTTAGAGGTCAGATGAGTGATTAACAGTGGTTTGCAACGTCATTTCAATTGTTGGGCTGAGTCATTTTTAGAGGTCGGAAAAGTCATTAACAGTGGTGGGCATTGTCTCTACCATTGGTTAGCAAAGTCATTACAATTGTTGGGCAAAGTCATTTTTAGAGGTCGGATAAGTGATTAACAGTGGTTCGCAAAGTAATTACAATTGTTGGGCAAAGTCATTTTTAGAGGTCGGATAAGTGATTAACAGTGGTGGGCAAAGTCATTACAATTGTTGAGCAAAGTCATTTTTATTGTCGGATAATTGATTTACAGTAGTTGGCAAAGTCATTACAATTGTTTGGCAAAGTCATTTTTAGAGGTCGGATATGTGATTAACAGTGTTTGGCAAAGTCATTACAATTGTTTGGCAAAGTCATTTTTAGAGGTCGGATATGTGATTAACAGTGTTTGGCAAAGTCATTACAATTGTTGGGCAAAGTCATTTTTAGAGGTCAGATGAGTGATTAACAGTGGTTTGCAAAGTCATTACAATTGTTGGGCTGAGTCATTCTTAGAGGTCGGAAAACTGATTAATAGTGCTGGGCGTAGTCATTACCAATGGTTGGTAAAGTCATTACAATTGTTGGGCAAAGTCATTACCAGTGGTTTGCAAAGTCATTAAAATTGTTTGGGAAAGTCATTTTTAGAGGTCGGATAAGTGATAAACAGTGGTGGGCAAAGTCATTACCAGTCGTTAGCAAAGTCATTACAATTGTTTGGCAAAGATATTTTTGGAGGTCGGATTAATAATGAACAGTGGTTGGCAAAGTCATTACAATTGTTTGGAAAAGTCATTTTTAGATGTCGGAAAAGTGATTAACAGTGGTGTGCATAGTCATTGCCAGTGGTTTGCAAAGTAATTACAATTGTTAGGCAAAGTCATTTTTAGAGGTCGGATAAGTGATTAACAGTGGTGGGCAAAGTCATTTTTATTGTCGGATAAGTGATTTACAGTGGTTGGCAAAGTAATTACAATTGTTAGGCAGAGTCATTTTTATAGGTCGGAAAAGTCATTAACAGTGGTGGGCATTGTCTTTACCATTGGTTAGCAAAGTCATTACAATTGTTGGGCAAAGTCATTTTTAGAGGTCGGATAAGTGATTAACAGTGGTTCGCAAAGTAATTACAATTGTTTGGAAAAGTCATTTTTAGAGGTCGGATAAGTGATTAACAGTGGTTGGCAAAGTCATTACAATTGTTGGGCCAAGTCATTTTTAGAGGTCGGATAAGTGATTAAAAGTGGTTGGCAAAGTCATTACAATTGTTGGGCAAAGTCATTTTTAGAGGTCGGATATGTGATTAACAGTGTTTGGCAAAGTCATTACAATTGTTGGGCAAAGTCATTTTTAGAGGTCAGATGAGTGATTAACAGTGGTTTGCAAAGTCATTTCAATTGTTGGGCAGAGTCATTTTTATAGGTCGGAAAAGTCATTAACAGTGGTGGGCATTGTCTTTACCATTGGTTAGCAAAGTCATTACAATTGTTGGGCAAAGTCATTTTTAGAGGTCGGATAAGTGATTAACAGTGGTTCGCAAAGTAATTACAATTGTTTGGAAAAGTCATTTTTAGAGGTCGGATAAGTGATTAACAGTGGTTGGCAAAGTCATTACAATTGTTGGGCCAAGTCATTTTTAGAGGTCGGATAAGTGATTAACAGTGGTTGGCAAAGTCATTACAATTGTTGGGCAAAGTCATTTTTAGAGGTCGGATATGTGATTAACAGTGTTTGGCAAAGTCATTACAATTGTTGGGCAAAGTCATTTTTAGAGGTCAGATGAGTGATTAACAGTGGTTTGCAAAGTCATTTCAATTGTTGGGCTGAGTCATTTTTAGAGGTCGGAAAAGTGAATAACAGTGCTGGGCATAGTCATTACCAATGGTTGGTAAAGTCATTACAATTGTTGGGCAAAGTCATTACCAGTGGTTTGCAAAGTCATTAAAATTGTTTGGGAAAGTCATTTTTAGAGGTCGGATAAGTGATTAACAGTGGTGGGCAAAGTCATTACCAGTGGTTTGCAAAGTCATTAAAATTGTTTGGCAAAGATATTTTTAGAGGTCGGATTAATAATTAACAGTGGTTGGCAAAGTCATTACAATTGTTGGGCAGAGCCAATTTTATAGGTCGGAAAAGTGATTAACAGTGGTGGGCATAGTCATTACCAGTGGTTAGCAAAGTCATTAAAATTGTTTGGCAAAGATATTTTTAGAGGTCGGATTAATAATTAACAGTGGTTGGCAAAGTCATTACAATTGTTTGGAAAAGTCATTTTTAGAGGTCGGAAAAGTGATTAACAGTGCTGGGCATAGTCATTACCAATGGTTGGTAAAGTCATTACAATTGTTGGGCAAAGTCATTACCAGTGGTTTGCAAAGTCATTAAAATTGTTTGGGAAAGTCATTTTTAGAGGTCGGATAATCGATTAACAGTGGTTGGCAAAGTCATTACAATAGTTGGGCAAAATCATTTTTAGAGGTCGGATAAGTGATATACAGTGGTTCGCAAAGTAATTACAATTGTTGGGCAAAGTCATTTTTAGAGGTCGGTTAAGTGATTAACAGTGGTTGGCAAAGTCATTACAATAGTTGGGCAAAGTCATTTTAAGAGGTCGGATAAGTGATATACAGTGGTTCGCAAAGTAATTACAATTGTTGGGCAAAGTCATTTTTAGAGGTCGGATAAGTGATTAACAGTGGTGGGCAAAGTCATTACAATTGTTGAGCAAAGACATTTTTATTGTAGGATAATTGATTTACAGTAGTTGGCAAAGTCATTACAATTGTTTGGCAAAGTCATTTTTAGAGGTCGGATATGTGATTAACAGTGTTTGGCAAAGTCATTTCAATTGTTGGGCTGAGTCATTTTTAGAGGTCGGAAAAGTGATTAACAGTGCTGGGCATAGTCATTACCAATGGTTGGTAAAGTCATTACAATTGTTGGGCAAAGTCATTACCAGTGGTTTACAAAGTCATTAAAATTGTTTGGGAAAGTCATTTTTAGAGGTCGGATAAGTGATTAACAGTGGTTTGCAAAGTCATTACAATTGATGGGCTGAGTCATTTTTAGAGGTCGGAAAAGTGATTAACAGTGCTGGGCATAGTCATTACCAATGGTTGGTAAAGCCATTAAAATTGTTTGGGAAAGTCATTTTAGAGGTCGGATAAGTGATTAACAGTGGTGGGCAAAGTCATTACCAGTCGTTAGCAAAGTCATTACAATTGTTTGGCAAAGATATTTTTAGAGGTCGGATTAATAATGAACAGTGGTTGGCAAAGTCATTACAATTTCGGACAAAGTCATTTTTAGAGGTCGGATGAGTGATTAACAGTGGTTGTCAAAGTCATTACAATTGTTTTGAAAAGTGATTTTTTAGATGTCGGAAAAGTGATTAACAGTGGTGTGCATAGTCATTGCCAGTGGTTTGCAAAGTTATTGCAATTGTTGGGCAAAGTCATTTTTAGAGGTCGGATAAGTGATAAACAGTGGTGGGCAAAGTCATTTTTATTGTCGGATAAGTGATTTACAGTGGTTGGCAAAACCATTACAATTGTTGGGCAGAGTCATTTTTATAGGTTGGAAAAGTCATTAACAGTGGTGGGCATAGTCATTACCAGTGGTTAGCAAAGTCATTACAATTGTTGGGCAAAGTCATTTTTAGAGGTCGGATAAGTGATTAACAGTGGTTGGCAAAGTCATTACAATTGTTGGGCAAAGTCATTTTTAGAGGTCGGATATGTGATTAACAGTGGTTTGCAAAGTCATTTCAATTGTTGGGCTGAGTCATTTTTAGATGTCGCAAAAGTGATTAACAGTGCTGGGCATAGTCATTACCAATGGTTGGTAAAGTCATTACAATTGTTGGGCAAAGTCATTACCAGTGGTTGGCAAAGTCATTACAATTGTTGGGCAGAGTCATTTTTATAGGTCGGAAAAGTCATTAACAGTGGTGGGCATAGTCATTACCAGTGGTTAGCAAAGTAATTACAATTGTTGGGCAAAGTCATTTTTAGAGGTCGGATAAGTGATTAACAGTGGTTCGCAAAGTAATTACAATTGTTGTGCCGAGTCATTTTTAGAGGTCGGATAAGTGATTAACAGTGGTGGGCAAAGTCATTTTTATTGTCGGATAAGTGATTTACAGTGGTTAGCAAAGTCATTACAATTGTTGGGCAGAGTCATTTTTATAGGTCGGAAAAGTCATTAACAGTGGTGGGCATAGTTATTACCAGTGGTAAGCATAGTCATTACAATTGTTGGGCAAAGTCATTTTTAGAGGTCGGATAAGTGATTAACAGTGGTTGGCAAAGTCATTACAATTGTTGGGCCGAGTCATTTTTAGAGGTCGGATAAGTGATTAACAGTGGTTGGCAAAGTCATTACAATTGTTGGGCAAAGTCATTTTTAGAGGTCGGATATGTGATTAACAGTGTTTGGCAAAGTCATTACAATTGTTGGGCAAAGTCATTACCAGTGGTTTGCAAAGTCATTAAAATTGTTTGGGAAAGTCATTTTTAGAGGTCGGATAAGTGATTAACAGTGGTGGGCAAAGTCATTACCAGTCGTTAGCAAAGTCATTACAATTGTTTGGCAAAGATATTTTTAGAGGTCGGATTAATAATTAACAGTGGTTGGCAAAGTCATTACAATTTTGGACAAGTTCATTTTTAGAGGTCGGATGAGTGATTAACAGCGGTTGGCAAAGTCATTACAATAGTTGGGCAAAGTCATTTTTCGAGGTCGGATAAATGATTAACAGTGGTTGGCAAAATCGTTACAATAGTTGGGCAAAGTCATTTTTAGAGGTCGGATAAGTGATATACAGTGGTTCGCAAAGTAATTACAATTGTTGTGCCGAGTCATTTTTAGAGGTCGGATAAGTGATTAACAGTGGTGGGCAAAGTCATTTTTATTGTCGGATAAGTGATTTACAGTGGTTGGCAAAGTCATTACAATTGTTGGGCAGAGTCATTTTTATAGGTCGGAAAAGTCATTAACAGTGGTGGGAATAGTCATTACCAGTGGTTAGCAAAGTCATTACAATTGTTGGGCAAAGTCATTTTTAGAGGTCGGATAAGTGATTAACAGTGGTTGGCAAAGTCATTACAATTGTTGGGCCGAGTCATTTTTAGAGGTCGGATAAGTGATTAACAGTGGTTGGCAAAGTCATTACAATTGTTAGGCAAAGTCATTTTTAGAGGTCGGATATGTGATTAACAGTGTTTGGCAAAGTCATTACAATTGTTGGGCAAAGTCATTTTTAGAGGTCAGATGAGTGATTAACAGTGGTCTGCAAAGTCATTTCAATTGTTGGGCTGAGTCATTTTTAGATGTCGGAAAAGTGATTAACAGTGCTGGGCATAGTCATTACCAATGGTTGGGAAAGTCATTACAATTGTTGGGCAAAGTCATTACCAGTGGTTTGCAAAGTCATTAAAATTGTTTGGGAAAGTCATTTTTAGAGGTCGGATAAGTGACTAACAGTGGTGGGCAAAGTCATTACCAGTCGTTAGCAAAGTCATTACAATTGTTTGGCAAAGATATTTTTAGAGGTCGGATTAATAATTAACAGTGGTTGGCAAAGTCATTACAATTTTGGACAAGTTCATTTTTAGAGGTCGGATGAGTGATTAACAGCGGTTGGCAATGTCATTACAATAGTTGGGCAAAGTCATTTTTAGAGGTCGGATAAATGATTAACAGTGGTTGGCAAAATCGTTACAATAGTTGGGCAAAGTCATTTTTAGAGGTCGGATAAGTGATATACAGTGGTTCGCAAAGTAATTACAATTGTTGGGCAAAGTCATTTTTAGAGGTCGGATAAGTGATTAACAGTGGTGGGCAAAGTCATTACAATTGTTGAGCAAATTCATTTTTATTGTCGGATAATTGATTTACAGTAGTTGGCAAAGTCATTACAATTGTTTGGCAAAGTCATTTTTAGAGGTCGGATATGTGATTAACAGTGTTTGGCAAAGTCATTACAATTGTTGGGCTGAGTCATTTTTAGAGGTCGGAAAAGTGATTAACAGTGCTGGGCATAGTCATTACCAATGGTTGGTAAAGTCATTACAATTGTTGGGCAAAGTCATTACCAGTGGTTTGCAAAGTCATTAAAATTGTTTGGGAAAGTCATTTTTAGAGGTCGGATAAGTGATTAACAGTGGTGGGCAAAGTCATTACAATTGTTTGGCAAAGATATTTTTAGAGGTCGGATTAATAATGAACAGTGGTTGGCAAAGTCATTACAATTTTGGACAAAGTCATTTTTAGAGGTCGGATGAGTGATTAACAGTGGTGGGCAAAGTCATTTTTATTGTCGGATAAGTGATTTACAGTGGTTGGCAAAGTCATTACAATTGTTGGGCAGAGTCATTTTTATAGGTCGGAAAAGTCATTAACAGTGGTGGGAATAGTCATTACCAGTGGTTAGCAAAGTCATTACAATTGTTGGGCAAAGTCATTTTTAGAGGTCGGATAAGTGATTAACAGTGGTTGGCAAAGTCATTACAATTGTTGGGCCGAGTCATTTTTAGAGGTCGGATAAGTGATTAACAGTGGTTGGCAAAGTCATTACAATTGTTAGGCAAAGTCATTTTTAGAGGTCGGATATGTGATTAACAGTGTTTGGCAAAGTCATTACAATTGTTGGGCAAAGTCATTTTTAGAGGTCAGATGAGTGATTAACAGTGGTCTGCAAAGTCATTTCAATTGTTGGGCTGAGTCATTTTTAGATGTCGGAAAAGTGATTAACAGTGCTGGGCATAGTCATTAAAATTGTTTGGGAAAGTCATTTTTAGAGGTCGGATAAGTGATTAACAGTGGTGGGCAAAGTCATTACCAGTCGTTAGCAAAGTCATTACAATTGTTTGGCAAAGATATTTTTAGAGGTCGGATTAATAATTAACAGTGGTTGGCAAAGTCATTACAATTTTGGACAAGTTCATTTTTAGAGGTCGGATGAGTGATTAACAGCGGTTGGCAATGTCATTACAATAGTTGGGCCGAGTCATTTTTAGAGGTCGGATAAGTGATTACCAGTGGTTAGCAAAGTCATTACAATTGTTGGGCAAAGTCATTTTTAGAGGTCGGATAAGTGATTAACAGTGGTTGGCAAAGTCATTACAATTGTTGGGCCGAGTCATTTTTAGAGGTCGGATAAGTGATTAACAGTGGTTGGCAAAGTCATTACAATTGTTAGGCAAAGTCATTTTTAGAGGTCGGATAAGTGATATACAGTGGTTCGCAAAGTAATTACAATTGTTGGGCAAAGTCATTTTTAGAGGTCGGATAAGTGATTAACAGTGGTGGGCAAAGTCATTACAATTGTTGAGCAAATTCATTTTTATTGTCGGATAATTGATTTACAGTAGTTGGCAAAGTCATTACAATTGTTTGGCAAAGTCATTTTTAGAGGTCGGATATGTGATTAACAGTGTTTGGCAAAGTCATTACAATTGTTGGGCTGAGTCATTTTTAGAGGTCGGAAAAGTGATTAACAGTGCTGGGCATAGTCATTACCAATGGTTGGTAAAGTCATTACAATTGTTGGGCAAAGTCATTACCAGTGGTTTGCAAAGTCATTAAAATTGTTTGGGAAAGTCATTTTTAGAGGTCGGATAAGTGATTAACAGTGGTGGGCAAAGTCATTACAATTGTTTGGCAAAGATATTTTTAGAGGTCGGATTAATAATGAACAGTGGTTGGCAAAGTCATTACAATTTTGGACAAAGTCATTTTTAGAGGTCGGATGAGTGATTAACAGTGGTGGGCAAAGTCATTTTTATTGTCGGATAAGTGATTTACAGTGGTTGGCAAAGTCATTACAATTGTTGGGCAGAGTCATTTTTATAGGTCGGAAAAGTCATTAACAGTGGTGGGAATAGTCATTACCAGTGGTTAGCAAAGTCATTACAATTGTTGGGCAAAGTCATTTTTAGAGGTCGGATAAGTGATTAACAGTGGTTGGCAAAGTCATTACAATTGTTGGGCCGAGTCATTTTTAGAGGTCGGATAAGTGATTAACAGTGGTTGGCAAAGTCATTACAATTGTTAGGCAAAGTCATTTTTAGAGGTCGGATATGTGATTAACAGTGTTTGGCAAAGTCATTACAATTGTTGGGCAAAGTCATTTTTAGAGGTCAGATGAGTGATTAACAGTGGTCTGCAAAGTCATTTCAATTGTTGGGCTGAGTCATTTTTAGATGTCGGAAAAGTGATTAACAGTGCTGGGCATAGTCATTAAAATTGTTTGGGAAAGTCATTTTTAGAGGTCGGATAAGTGATTAACAGTGGTGGGCAAAGTCATTACCAGTCGTTAGCAAAGTCATTACAATTGTTTGGCAAAGATATTTTTAGAGGTCGGATTAATAATTAACAGTGGTTGGCAAAGTCATTACAATTTTGGACAAGTTCATTTTTAGAGGTCGGATGAGTGATTAACAGCGGTTGGCAATGTCATTACAATAGTTGGGCCGAGTCATTTTTAGAGGTCGGATAAGTGATTACCAGTGGTTAGCAAAGTCATTACAATTGTTGGGCAAAGTCATTTTTAGAGGTCGGATAAGTGATTAACAGTGGTTGGCAAAGTCATTACAATTGTTGGGCCGAGTCATTTTTAGAGGTCGGATAAGTGATTAACAGTGGTTGGCAAAGTCATTACAATTGTTAGGCAAAGTCATTTTAGAGGTCGGATAAGTGATATACAGTGGTTCGCAAAGTAATTACAATTGTTGGGCAAAGTCATTTTTAGAGGTCGGATAAGTGATTAACAGTGGTGGGCAAAGTCATTACAATTGTTGAGCAAATTCATTTTTATTGTCGGATAATTGATTTACAGTAGTTGGCAAAGTCATTACAATTGTTTGGCAAAGTCATTTTTAGAGGTCGGATATGTGATTAACAGTGTTTGGCAAAGTCATTACAATTGTTGGGCTGAGTCATTTTTAGAGGTCGGAAAAGTGATTAACAGTGCTGGGCATAGTCATTACCAATGGTTGGTAAAGTCATTACAATTGTTGGGCAAAGTCATTACCAGTGGTTTGCAAAGTCATTAAAATTGTTTGGGAAAGTCATTTTTAGAGGTCGGATAAGTGATTAACAGTGGTGGGCAAAGTCATTACAATTGTTTGGCAAAGATATTTTTAGAGGTCGGATTAATAATGAACAGTGGTTGGCAAAGTCATTACAATTTTGGACAAAGTCATTTTTAGAGGTCGGATGAGTGATTAACAGTGGTGGGCAAAGTCATTTTTATTGTCGGATAAGTGATTTACAGTGGTTGGCAAAGTCATTACAATTGTTGGGCAGAGTCATTTTTATAGGTCGGAAAAGTCATTAACAGTGGTGTGAATAGTCATTACCAGTGGTTAGCAAAGTCATTACAATTGTTGGGCAAAGTCATTTTTAGAGGTCGGATAAGTGATTAACAGTGGTTGGCAAAGTCATTACAATTGTTGGGCCGAGTCATTTTTAGAGGTCGGATAAGTGATTAACAGTGGTTGGCAAAGTCATTACAATTGTTAGGCAAAGTCATTTTTAGAGGTCGGATATGTGATTAACAGTGTTTGGCAAAGTCATTACAATTGTTGGGCAAAGTCATTTTTAGAGGTCAGATGAGTGATTAACAGTGGTCTGCAAAGTCATTTCAATTGTTGGGCTGAGTCATTTTTAGATGTCGGAAAAGTGATTAACAGTGCTGGGCATAGTCATTAAAATTGTTTGGGAAAGTCATTTTTAGAGGTCGGATAAGTGATTAACAGTGGTGGGCAAAGTCATTACCAGTCGTTAGCAAAGTCATTACAATTGTTTGGCAAAGATATTTTTAGAGGTCGGATTAATAATTAACAGTGGTTGGCAAAGTCATTACAATTTTGGACAAGTTCATTTTTAGAGGTCGGATGAGTGATTAACAGCGGTTGGCAATGTCATTACAATAGTTGGGCAAAGTCATTTTTAGAGGTCGGATAAATGATTAACAGTGGTTGGCAAAATCGTTACAATAGTTGGGCAAAGTCATTTTTAGAGGTCGGATAAGTGATATACAGTGGTTCGCAAAGTAATTACAATTGTTGGGCAAAGTCATTTTTAGAGGTCGGATAAGTGATTAACAGTGGTGGGCAAAGTCATTACAATTGTTGAGCAAATTCATTTTTATTGTCGGATAATTGATTTACAGTAGTTGGCAAAGTCATTACAATTGTTTGGCAAAGTCATTTTTAGAGGTCGGATATGTGATTAACAGTGTTTGGCAAAGTCATTACAATTGTTGGGCTGAGTCATTTTTAGAGGTCGGAAAAGTGATTAACAGTGCTGGGCATAGTCATTACCAATGGTTGGTAAAGTCATTACAATTGTTGGGCAAAGTCATTACCAGTGGTTTGCAAAGTCATTAAAATTGTTTGGGAAAGTCATTTTTAGAGGTCGGATAAGTGATTAACAGTGGTGGGCAAAGTCATTACAATTGTTTGGCAAAGATATTTTTAGAGGTCGGATTAATAATGAACAGTGGTTGGCAAAGTCATTACAATTTTGGACAAAGTCATTTTTAGAGGTCGGATGAGTGATTAACAGTGGTTGGCATAGTCATTACCAATGGTTGGTAAAGTCATTACAATTGTTGGGCAAAGTCATTACCAGTGGTTTGCAAAGTCATTAAAATTGTTTGGGAAAGTCATTTTTAGAGGTCGGATAAGTGATTAACAGTGGTTGGCAAAGTCATTACAATAGTTGGGCAAAGTCATTTTTAGAGGTCGGATAAGTGATATACAGTGGTTCGCAAAGTAATTACAATTGTTGGGCAAAGTCATTTTTAGAGGTCGGATAAGTGATTAACAGTGGTGGGCAAAGTCATTAAAATTGTTGGGCAAAGTCATTTTTAGAGGTCGGATAAGTGATTAACAGTGGTTCGCAAAGTAATTACAATTGTTTAGAAAAGTCATTTTTAGAGGTCGGATAAGTGATTAACAGTGGTTGGCAAAGTCATTACAATTGTTGGGCCAAGTCATTTTTAGAGGTCGGATAAGTGATTAACAGTGGTTGGCAAAGTCATTACAATTGTTGGGCAAAGTCATTTTTAGAGGTCGGATATGTGATTAACAGTGTTTGGCAAAGTCATTACAATTGTTGGGCCAAGTCATTTTTAGAGGTCGGATAAGTGATTAACAGTGGTTGGCAAAGTCATTACAATTGTTGGGCAAAGTCATTTTTAGAGGTCAGATGAGTGATTAACAGTGGTTTGCAAAGTCATTTCAATTGTTGGGCTGAGTCATTTTTAGAGGTCGGATGAGTGATTAACAGTGGTTGGCATAGTCATTACAATTGTTGGGCAGAGCCATTTTTATAGGTCGGAAAAGTGATTAACAGTGGTGGGCGTAGTCATTACCAGTGGTTAGCAAAGTCATTACAATTTTTTGGAAAAGTCATTTTTAGAGGTCGGATAAGTGATTTACAGTGGTTCGCAAAGTAATTACAATTGTTTGGAAAAGTCATTTTTAGAGGTCGGATAAGTGATTAACAGTGGTTGGCAAAGTCATTACAATTGTTGGTCCAAGTCATTTATATAGGTCGGATAAGTGATTAACAGAGGTTGGCAAAGTCATTACAATTGTTGGGCAAAGTCATTTAAAGAGGTCGTATTAGTGATTAACAGTGGTTTGCAAAGTCATTACAATTGTTGGGCAAAGTCATTTTTAGAGGTCGGATAAGTGATATACAGTGGTTCGCAAAGTAATTACAATTGTATGGCAAAGTCATTTTTATTGTCGGATAATTGATTTACAGTAGTTGGCAAAGTCATTACAATTGTTGAGCAAAGTCATTTTTAGAGGTCGGATAAGTGATATACAGTGGTTCGCAAAGTAATTACAATTGTTGGGCAAAGTCATTTTTAGAGGTCAGATGAGTGATTAACAGTGGTTTGCAAAGTCATTTCAATTGTTGGGCTGAGTCATTTTTAGAAGTCGGAAAAGTGATTAACAGTGCTGGGCATAGTCATTACCAATGGTTGGTAAAGTCATTACAATTGTTGGGCAAAGTCATTACCAGTGGTTTGCAAGGTCATTAAAATTGTCTGGGAAAGTCATTTTTAGAGGTCGGATAAGTGATTAACAGTGGTGGGCAAAGTCATTACCAGTCGTTAGCAAAGTCATTACAATTGTTTGGCAAATATATTTTTAGAGGTCGGATTAATAATTAACAGTGGTTGGCAAAGTCATTACAATTGTTGGGCAGAGCCATTTTTATAGGTCGGAAAAGTGATTAACAGTGGTGGGCATAGTCATTACCAGTGGTTAGCAAAGTCATTACAATTGTTTGGAAAAGTCATTTTTAGAGGTCGGATAAGTGATTTACAGTGGTTCGCAAAGTAATTACAATTGTTTGGAAAAGTCATTTTTAGAGGTCGGATAAGTGATTAACAGTGGTTGGCAAAGTCATTACAATTGTTGGGCCAAGTCATTTATATAGGTCGGATAAGTGATTAACAGAGGTTGGCAAAGTCATTACAATTGTTGGGCAAAGTCATTTAAAGAGGTCGTATTAGTGATTAACAGTGGTTAGCAAAGTCATTACAATTGTTGGGCAAAGTCATTTTTAGAGGTCAGATGAGTGATTAACAGTGGTTTGCAAAGTCATTTCAATTGTTGGGCAAAGTCATTTTTAGAGGTCGGATAAGTGATATACAATGGTTCGCAAAGTAATTACAATTGTATGGCAAAGTCATTTTTAGAGGTCGGATAAGTGATTAACAGTGCTGGGCAAAGTCATTACAATTGTTGAGCAAAGTCATTTTTATTGTCGGATAATTGATTTACAGTAGTTGGCAAAGTCATTACAATTGTTTGGCAAAGTCATTTTTAGAGGTCGGATAAGTGATATACAGTGGTTCGCAAAGTAATTACAATTGTTGGGCAAAGTCATTTTTAGAGGTCGGTTAAGTCATTACCAGTGGTTTGCAAGGTCATTAAAATTGTTTGGGAAAGTCATTTTTAGAGGTCGGATAAGTGATATACAGTGGTTCGCAAAGTAATTACAATTGTATGGCAAAGTCATTTTTAGAGGTCGGATAAGTGATTAACAGTGGTGGGCAAAGTCATTACAATTGTTGAGCAAAGTCATTTTTATTGTCGGATAATTGATTTACAGTAGTTGGCAAAGTCATTACAATTGTTTGGCAAAGTCATTTTTTGAGGTCAGATGAGTGATTAACAGTGGTTTGCAAAGTCATTTCAATTGTTGGGCTGAGTCATTTTTAGAGGTCGGAAAAGTGATTAACAGTGCTGGGCATAGTCATTACCAATGGTTGGTAAAGTCATTTCAATTGTTGGGCAAAGTCATTACCAGTGGTTTGCAAAGTCATTAAAATTGTTTGGGAAAGTCACTTTTAGAGGTCGGATAAGTGATTAGCAGTGGTGGGCAAAGTCATTACCAGTCGTTAGCAAAGTCATTACAATTGTTTGGCAAAGATATTTTTAGAGGTCGGATTAATAATTAACAGTGGTTGGCAAAGTCATTACAATTTTGGACAAAGTCATTTTTAGAGGTCGGATGAGTGATTAACAGTGGTTGGCAATGTCATTACAATAGTTGGGCAATGTCATTTTTAGAGGTCGGATAAATGATTAACAGAGGTTAGCAAAGTCATTACAATTGTTGGGCAAAGTCATTTAAAGAGGTCGTATTAGTGATTAACAGTGGTTTGCAAAGTCATTACAATTGTTGGGCAAAGTCATTTTTAGAGGTCAGATGAGTGATTAACAGTGGTTTGCAAAGTCATTTCAATTGTTGGGCAAAGTCATTTTTAGAGGTCGGATAAGTGATATACAATGGTTCGCAAAGTAATTACAATTGTATGGCAAAGTCATTTTTAGAGGTCGGATAAGTGATTAACAGTGCTGGGCAAAGTCATTACAATTGTTGAGCAAAGTCATTTTTATTGTCGGATAATTGATTTACAGTAGTTGGCAAAGTCATTACAATTGTTTGGCAAAGTCATTTTTAGAGGTCGGATAAGTGATATACAGTGGTTCGCAAAGTAATTACAATTGTTGGGCAAAGTCATTTTTAGAGGTCGGTTAAGTCATTACCAGTGGTTTGCAAGGTCATTAAAATTGTTTGGGAAAGTCATTTTTAGAGGTCGGATAAGTGATATACAGTGGTTCGCAAAGTAATTACAATTGTATGGCAAAGTCATTTTTAGAGGTCGGATAAGTGATTAACAGTGGTGGGCAAAGTCATTACAATTGTTGAGCAAAGTCATTTTTATTGTCGGATAATTGATTTACAGTAGTTGGCAAAGTCATTACAATTGTTTGGCAAAGTCATTTTTTGAGGTCAGATGAGTGATTAACAGTGGTTTGCAAAGTCATTTCAATTGTTGGGCTGAGTCATTTTTAGAGGTCGGAAAAGTGATTAACAGTGCTGGGCATAGTCATTACCAATGGTTGGTAAAGTCATTTCAATTGTTGGGCAAAGTCATTACCAGTGGTTTGCAAAGTCATTAAAATTGTTTGGGAAAGTCACTTTTAGAGGTCGGATAAGTGATTAGCAGTGGTGGGCAAAGTCATTACCAGTCGTTAGCAAAGTCATTACAATTGTTTGGCAAAGATATTTTTAGAGGTCGGATTAATAATTAACAGTGGTTGGCAAAGTCATTACAATTTTGGACAAAGTCATTTTTAGAGGTCGGATGAGTGATTAACAGTGGTTGGCAATGTCATTACAATAGTTGGGCAATGTCATTTTTAGAGGTCGGATAAATGATTAACAGAGGTTAGCAAAGTCATTACAATTGTTGGGCAAAGTCATTTAAAGAGGTCGTATTAGTGATTAACAGTGGTTTGCAAAGTCATTACAATTGTTGGGCAAAGTCATTGTTAGAGGTCAGATGAGTGATTAACAGTGGTTTGCAAAGTCATTTCAATTGTTGGGCTGAGTCATTTATAGAGGTCGGAAAAGTGATTAACAGTGCTGGGCATAGTCATTACCAATGGTTGGTAAATTCATTACAATTGTTGGGCAAAGTCATTACCAGTGGTTTGCAAAGTCATTAAAATTGTTTGGGAAAGTCATTTTTAGAGGTCGGATAAGTGATTTACAGTGGTTCGCAAAGTAATTACAATTGTTTGGAAAAGTCATTTTTAGAGGTCGGATAAGTGATTAACAGTGGTTGGCAAAGTCATTACAATTGTTGGTCCAAGTCATTTATATAGGTCGGATAAGTGATTAACAGAGGTTGGCAAAGTCATTACAATTGTTGGGCAAAGTCATTTAAAGAGGTCGTATTAGTGATTAACAGTGGTTTGCAAAGTCATTACAATTGTTGGGCAAAGTCATTTTTAGAGGTCAGATGAGTGATTAACAGTGGTTTGCAAAGTCATTTCAATTGTTGGGCAAAGTCATTTTTAGAGGTCGGATAAGTGATATACAGTGGTTCGCAAAGTAATTACAATTGTATGGCAAAGTCATTTTTAGAGGTCGGATAAGTGATTAACAGTGCTGGGCAAAGTCATTACAATTGTTGAGCAAAGTCATTTTTATTGTCGGATAATTGATTTACAGTAGTTGGCAAAGTCATTACAATTGTTTGGCAAAGTCATTTTTAGAGGTCGGATAAGTGATATACAGTGGTTCGCAAAGTAATTACAATTGTTGGGCAAAGTCATTTTTAGAGGTCAGATGAGTGATTAACAGTGGTTTGCAAAGTCATTTCAATTGTTGGGCAAAGTCATTTTTAGAGGTCGGATAAGTGATATACAATGGTTCGCAAAGTAATTACAATTGTTGGGCAAAGTCATTTTTAGAGGTCAGATGAGTGATTAACAGTGGTTTGCAAAGTCATTTCAATTGTTGGGCAAAGTCATTTTTATTGTCGGATAATTGATTTACAGTAGTTGGCAAAGTCATTACAATTGTTTGGCAAAGTCATTTTTAGAGGTCGGATAAGTGATATACAGTGGTTCGCAAAGTAATTACAATTGTTGGGCAAAGTCATTTTTAGAGGTCGGTTAAGTCATTACCAGTGGTTTGCAAGGTCATTAAAATTGTTTGGGAAAGTCATTTTTAGAGGTCGGATAAGTGATATACAGTGGTTCGCAAAGTAATTACAATTGTATGGCAAAGTCATTTTTAGAGGTCGGATAAATGATTAACAGAGGTTAGCAAAGTCATTACAATTGTTGGGCAAAGTCATTTAAAGAGGTCGTATTAGTGATTAACAGTGGTTTGCAAAGTCATTACAATTGTTGGGCAAAGTCATTGTTAGAGGTCAGATGAGTGATTAACAGTGGTTTGCAAAGTCATTTCAATTGTTGGGCTGAGTCATTTATAGAGGTCGGAAAAGTGATTAACAGTGCTGGGCATAGTCATTACCAATGGTTGGTAAATTCATTACAATTGTTGGGCAAAGTCATTACCAGTGGTTTGCAAAGTCATTAAAATTGTTTGGGAAAGTCATTTTTAGAGGTCGGATAAGTGATTAGCAGTGGTGGGCAAAGTCATTACCAGTCGTTAGCAAAGTCATTACAATTGTTTGGCAAAGATATTTTTAGAGGTCGGATTAATAATTAACAGTGGTTGGCAAAGTCATTACAATTTTGGACAAAGTCATTTTTAGAGGTCGGATGAGTGATTAACAGTGGTTGGCAAAGTCATTACAATAGTTGGGCAATGTCATTTTTAGAGGTCGGATAAATGATTAACAGAGGTTAGCAAAGTCATTACAATTGTTGGGCAAAGTCATTTAAAGAGGTCGTATTAGTGATTAACAGTGGTTTGCAAAGTCATTACAATTGTTGGGCAAAGTCATTGTTAGAGGTCAGATGAGTGATTAACAGTGGTTTGCAAAGTCATTTCAATTGTTGGGCTGAGTCATTTATAGAGGTCGGAAAAGTGATTAACAGTGCTGGGCATAGTCATTACCAATGGTTGGTAAATTCATTACAATTGTTGGGCAAAGTCATACCAGTGGTTTGCAAAGTCATTAAAATTGTTTGGGAAAGTCATTTTTAGAGGTCGGATAAGTGATTAACAGTGGTTGGCAAAGTCATTACAATAGTTGGGCAAAGTCATTTTAAGAGGTCGGATAAGTGATATACAGTGGTTCGCAAAGTAATTACAATTGTTGGGCAAAGTCATTTTTAAGGTCGGTTAAGTGATTAACAGTGGTTGGCAAAGTCATTACAATAGTTGGGCAAAGTCATTTTTAGAGGTCGGATAAGTGATATACAGTGGTTCGCAAAGTAATTACAATTGTTGAGCAAAGTCATTTTTATTGTCGGATAATTGATTTACAGTAGTTGGCAAAGTCATTAAAATTGTTTGGGAAAGTCATTTTTAGAGGTCGGATAAGTGATTAACAGTGGTGGGCAAAGTCATTACCAGTCGTTAGCAAAGTCATTACAATTGTTTGGCAAAGATATTTTTAGAGGTCGGATTAATAATTAACAGTGGTTGGCAAAGTCATTACAATTTTGGACAAAGTCATTTTAAGAGGTCGGATGAGTGATTAACAGTGGTTGCCAAAGTCATTTCAATAGTTGGGCAAAGTCATTTTTAGAGGTCGGATAAATGATTAACAGTGGTTGGCAAAATCGTTACAATTGTTGGGCAATTCATTTTTAGAGGTCGGATGAGTGATTAACAGTGGTTGGCAAAGTCATTACAATTGGTAGGAAAATTCATTTTTAGATGTCGGAAAAGTGATTAACAGTGGTTCGCATAGTCATTGCCAGTGGTTTGCAAAGTTATTACAATTGTTGGGCAAAGTCATTTTTAGAGGTCGGATAAGTGATTAACAGTGGTGGGCAAAGTCATTTTTATTGTCGGATAAGTGATTTACAGTGGTTGGCAAAGTCATTACAATTGTTGGGCAGAGTCATTACCAGTGGTTTGCAAAGTCATTAAAATTGTTTGGGAAAGTCATTTTTAGAGGTCGGATAAGTGATTAACAGTGGTGGGCAAAGTCATTACCAGTCGTTAGCAAAGTCATTACAATTGTTTGGCAAATATATTTTTAGAGGTCGGATTAATAATTAACAGTGGTTGGCAAAGTCATTACAATTGTTGGGCAGAGCCATTTTTATAGGTCGGAAAAGTGATTAACAGTGGTGGGCATAGTCATTACCAGTGGTTAGCAAAGTCATTACAATTGTTTGGAAAAGTCATTTTTAGAGGTCGGATAAGTGATTTACAGTGGTTCGCAAAGTAATTACAATTGTTTGGAAAAGTCATTTTTAGAGGTCGGATAAGTGATTAACAGTGGTTGGCAAAGTCATTACAATTGTTGGGCCAACTCATTTATATAGGTCGGATAAGTGATTAACAGAGGTTGGCAAAGTCATTACAATTGTTGGGCAAAGTCATTTTTAGAGGTCAGATGAGTGATTAACAGTGGTTTGCAAAGTCATTTCAATTGTTGGGCAAAGTCATTTTTAGAGGTCGGATAAGTGATATACAGTGGTTCGCAAAGTAATTACAATTGTATGGCAAAGTCATTTTTAGAGGTCGGATAAGTGATTAACAGTGCTGGGCAAAGTCATTACAATTGTTGAGCAAAGTCATTACAATTGTTGAGCAAAGTCATTTTTATTGTCGGATAATTGATTTACAGTAGTTGGCAAAGTCATTACAATTGTTTGGCAAAGTCATTTTTAGAGGTCGGATAAGTGATATACAGTGGTTCGCAAAGTAATTACAATTGTTGGGCAAAGTCATTTTTAGAGGTCGGTTAAGTCATTACCAGTGGTTTGCAAGGTCATTAAAATTGTTTGGGAAAGTCATTTTTAGAGGTCGGATAAGTGATATACAGTGGTTCGCAAAGTAATTACAATTGTTGGGCAAAGTCATTTTTAGAGGTCGGTTAAGTCATTACCAGTGGTTTGCAAGGTCATTAAAATTGTTTGGGAAAGTCATTTTTAGAGGTCGGATAAGTGATATACAGTGGTTCGCAAAGTATTTACAATTGTATGGCAAAGTCATTTTTAGAGGTCAGATGAGTGATTAACAGTGGTTTGCAAAGTCATTTCAATTGTTGGGCTGAGTCATTTTTAGGAGTCGGAAAAGTGATTAACAGTGCTGGGCATAGTCATTACCAATGGTTGGTAAAGTCATTACAATTGTTGGGCAAAGTCATTACCAGTGGTTTGCAAGGTCATTAAAATTGTCTGGGAAAGTCATTTTTAGAGGTCGGATAAGTGATTAACAGTGGTGGGCAAAGTCATTACCAGTCGTTAGCAAAGTCATTACAATTGTTTGGCAAATATATTTTTAGAGGTCGGATTAATAATTAACAGTGGTTGGCAAAGTCATTACAATTGTTGGGCAGAGCCATTTTTTTAGGTCGGAAAAGTGATTAACAGTGGTGGGCATAGTCATTACCAGTGGTTAGCAAAGTCATTACAATTGTTTGGAAAAGTCATTTTTAGAGGTCGGATAAGTGATTTACAGTGGTTCGCAAAGTAATTACAATTGTTTGGAAAAGTCATTTTTAGAGGTCGGATAAGTGATTAACAGTGGTTGGCAAAGTCATTACAATTGTTGGGCCAAGTCATTTATATAGGTCGGATAAGTGATTAACAGAGGTTGGCAAAGTCATTACAATTGTTGGGCAAAGTCATTTAAAGAGGTCGTATTAGTGATTAACAGTGGTTTGCAAAGTCATTACAATTGTTGGGCAAAGTCATTTTTAGAGGTCAGATGAGTGATTAACAGTGGTTTGCAAAGTCATTTCAATTGTTGGGCAAAGTCATTTTTAGAGGTCGGATAAGTGATATACAGTGGTTCGCAAAGTAATTACAATTGTATGGCAAAGTCATTTTTAGAGGTCGGATAAGTGATTAACAGTGCTGGGCAAAGTCATTACAATTGTTGAGCAAAGTCATTTTTATTGTCGGATAATTGATTTACAGTAGTTGGCAAAGTCATTACAATTGTTTGGCAAAGTCATTTTTAGAGGTCGGATAAGTGATATACAGTGGTTCGCAAAGTAATTACAATTGTTGGGCAAAGTCATTTTTAGAGGTCGGTTAAGTCATTACCAGTGGTTTGCAAGGTCATTAAAATTGTTTGGGAAAGTCATTTTTAGAGGTCGGATAAGTGATATACAGTGGTTCGCAAAGTAATTACAATTGTATGGCAAAGTCATTTTTAGAGGTCGGATAAGTGATTAACAGTGGTGGGCAAAGTCATTACAATTGTTGAGCAAAGTCATTTTTTGAGGTCAGATGAGTGATTAACAGTGGTTTGCAAAGTCATTTCAATTGTTGGGCTGAGTCATTTTTAGAGGTCGGAAAAGTGATTAACAGTGCTGGGCATAGTCATTACCAATGGTTGGTAAAGTCATTACAATTGTTGGGCAAAGTCATTACCAGTGGTTTGCAAAGTCATTAAAATTGTTTGGGAAAGTCATTTTTAGAGGTCGGATAAATGATTAACAGTGGTTGGCAAAATCGTTACAATTGTGGGGCAATTCATTTTTAGAGGTCGGATGAGTGATTAACAGTGGTTGGCAAAGTCATTACAATTGGTAGGAAAAGTCATTTTTAGATGTCGGAAAAGTGATTAACAGTGGTTCGCATAGTCATTGCCAGTGGTTTGCAAAGTTATTACAATTGTTGGGCAAAGTCATTTTTAGAGGTCGGATAAGTGATTAACAGTGGTGGGCAAAGTCATTTTTATTGTCGGATAAGTGATTTACAGTGGTTGGCATAGTCATTACAATTGTTGGGCAGAGTCATTTTTATAGGTCGGAAAAGTCATTAACAGTGGTGGGCATAGTCATTACCAGTGGTTAGCAAAGTCATTACAATTGTTGGGCAAAGTCATTTTTAAAGGTCGGATAAGTGATTAACAGTGGTTCGCAAAGTAATTACAATTGTTTGGAAAAGTCATTTTTAGAGGTCGGATAAGTGATTAACAGTGGCTGGCAAAGTAATTACAATTGTTGGGCCGAGTCATTTTTAGAGGTCGGATAAGTGATTAACAGTGTTTGGCAAAGTCATTACAATTGTTGGGCAAAGTCATTTTTAGAGGTCAGATGAGTGATTAACAGTGTTTGGCAAAGTCATTACAATTGTTGGGCAAAGTCATTTTTAGAGGTCGGATAAGTGATTAACAGTGGTTTGCAAAGTCATTACAATTGTTGGGCTGAGTCATTTTTAGATGTCGGAAAAGTGATTAACAGTGCTGGGCATATTCATTACCAATGGTTGGTAAAGTCATTACAATTGTTGGGCAAAGTCATTACCAGTTGTTTGCAAAGTCATTACAATTGTTTGGCAAAGATATTTTTAGAGGTCGGATTAATAATTAACAGTGGTTGGCAAAGTCATTTCAATTTTGGACAAGTTCATTTTTAGAGGTCGGATGAGTGATTAACAGTGGTTGGCAAAGTCATTACAATAGTTGGGCAAAGTCATTTTTAGAGGTCGGATAAATGATTAACAGTGGTTGGCAAAATCGTTTCAATTGTTGGGCAAAGTCTTTTTTAGAGGTCGGATAAGTGATTAACAGTTTTTGGCAAAGTCATTACAATTGTTGGGCAATTCATTTTTAGAGGTCGGATGAGTGATTAACAGTGGTTGGCAAAGTCATTACAATTGGTAGGAAAAGTCATTTTTAGATGTCGGAAAAGTGATTAACAGTGGTTCGCATAGTCATTGCCAGTGGTTTGCAAAGTTATTACAATTGTTGGGCAAAGTCATTTTTAGAGGTCGGATAAGTGATTAACAGTGGTGGGCAAAGTCATTTTTATTGTCGGATAAGTGATTTACAGTGGTTGGCAAAGTCATTACAATTGTTGGGCAGAGTCATTTTTATAGGTCGGAAAAGTCATTAACAGTGGTGGGCATAGTCATTACCAGTGGTTAGCAAAGTCATTACAATTGTTGGGCAAAGTCATTTTTAGAGGTCGGATAAGTGATTAACAGTGGTTCGCAAAGTAATTACAATTGTTTGGAAAAGTCATTTTTAGAGGTCGGATAAGTGATTAACAGTGGTTGGCAAAGTAATTACAATTGTTGGGCCGAGTCATTTTTAGAGGTCGGATAAGTGATTAACAGTGTTTGGCAAAGTCATTACAATTGTTGGGCAAAGTCATTTTTAGAGGTCAGATGAGTGATTAACAGTGTTTGGCAAAGTCATTACAATTGTTGGGCAAAGTCATTTTTAGAGGTCGGATAACTGATTAACAGTGGTTTGCAAAGTCATTTCAATTGTTGGGCTGAGTCATTTTTAGATGTCGGAAAAGTGATTAACAGTGCTGGGCATATTCATTACCAATGGTTGGTAAAGTCATTACAATTGTTGGGCAAAGTCATTACCAGTTGTTTGCAAAGTCATTACAATTGTTTGGCAAAGATATTTTTAGAGGTCGGATTAATAATTAACAGTGGTTGGCAAAGTCATTACAATTTTGGACAAGTTCATTTTTAGAGGTCGGATGAGTGATTAACAGTGGTTGGCAAAGTCATTACAATAGTTGGGCAAAGTCATTTTTAGAGGTCGGATAAATGATTAACAGTGGTTGGCAAAATCGTTACAATTGTTGGGCAAAGTCTTTTTTAGAGGTCGGATAAGTGATTAACAGTTTTTGGCAAAGTCATTACAATAGTTGGACAAAGTCATTTTTAGAGGTCGGATAAGTGATATACAGTGGTTCGCAAAGTAATTACAATTGTTGGGCAAAGTCATTTTTAGAGGTCGGATAAGTGATTAACAGTGGTGGGCAAAGTCATTACAATTGTTGGGCAAAGTCATTTTTAGAGGTCAGATGAGTGATTAACAGTGGTTTGCAAAGTCATTACAATTGTTGGGCTGAGTCATTTTTAGAGGTCGGAAAAGTGATTAACAGTGCTGGGCATAGTCATTACCAATGGTTGGTAAAGTCATTACAATTGTTGGGCAAAGTCATTACTAGTGGTTTGCAAAGTCATTAAAATTGTTTGGGAAAGTCATTTTTAGAGGTCGGATAAGTGATTAACAGTGGTGGGCAAAGTCATTACCAGTCGTTAGCAAAGTCATTACAATTGTTTGGACAAAGTCATTTTTAGAGGTCGGATGATTGATTAACAGTGGTTGGCATAGTCATTACCAATGGTTGGTAAAGTCATTACAATTGTTGGGCAAAGTCATTACCAGTGGTTTGCAAAGTCATTAAAATTGTTTGGGAAAGTCATTTTTAGAGGTCGGATAAGTGATATACAGTGGTTCGCAAAGTAATTACAATTGTTGGGCAAAGTCATTTTTAGAGGTCGGATAAGTGATTAACAGTGGTGGGCAAAGTCATTACAATTGTTGAGCAAAGTCATTTTTATTGTCGGATAATTGATTTACAGTAGTTGGCAAAGTCATTACAATTGTTTGGCAAAGTCATTTTTAGAGGTCGGATATGTGATTAACAGTGTTTGGCAAAGTCATTACAATTGTTGGGCAAAGTCATTTTTAGAGGTCAGATGAGTGATTAACAGTGGTTTGCAAAGTCATTACAATTGTTGGGCTGAGTCATTTTTAGAGGTCGGAAAAGTGATTAACAGTGCTGGGCATAGTCATTACCAATGGTTGGTAAAGTCATCACAATTGTTGGGCAAAGTCATTACCAGTGGTTTGCAAAGTCATTAAAATTGTTTGGGAAAGTCATTTTTAGAGGTCGGAAAAGTGATTAACAGTGCTGGGCATAGTCATTACCAATGGTTGGTAAAGTCATCACAATTGTTGGGCAAAGTCATTACCAGTGGTTTGCAAAGTCATTAAAATTGTTTGGGAAAGTCATTTTTAGAGGTCGGATAAGTGATATACAGTGGTTCGCAAAGTCATTACAATTTTGGACAAAGTCATTTTTAGAGGTCGGATGAGTGATTAACAATGGTTGGCAAAGTCATTACAATAGTTGGGCAAAGTCATTTTTAGAGGTCGGATAAATGATTACCAATGGTTGGTAAAGTCATTACAATTGTTGGGCAAAGTCATTACCAGTGGTTTGCAAAGTCATTAAAATTGTTTGGGAAAGTCATTTTTAGAGGTCGGATGATTGATTAACAGTGGTTGGCATAGTCATTACCAATGGTTGGTAAAGTCATTACAATTGTTGGGCAAAGTCATTACCAGTGGTTTGCAAAGTCATTAAAATTGTTTGGGAAAGTCATTTTTAGAGGTCGGATAAGTGATATACAGTGGTTCGCAAAGTAATTACAATTGTTGGGCAAAGTCATTTTTAGAGGTCGGATAAGTGATTAACAGTGTTTGGCAAAGTCATTACAATTGTTGGGCAAAGTCATTTTTAGAGGTCAGATGAGTGATTAACAGTGGTTTGCAAAGTCATTACAATTGTTGGGCTGAGTCATTTTTAGAGGTCGGAAAAGTGATTAACAGTGCTGGGCATAGTCATTACCAATGGTTGGTAAAGTCATCACAATTGTTGGGCAAAGTCATTACCAGTGGTTTGCAAAGTCATTAAAATTGTTTGGGAAAGTCATTTTTAGAGGTCGGAAAAGTGATTAACAGTGCTGGGCATAGTCATTACCAATGGTTGGTAAAGTCATCACAATTGTTGGGCAAAGTCATTACCAGTGGTTTGCAAAGTCATTAAAATTGTTTGGGAAAGTCATTTTTAGAGGTCGAATTAATAATGAACAGTGGTTGGCAAAGTCATTACAATTTTGGACAAAGTCATTTTTAGAGGTCGGATGAGTGATTAACAATGGTTGGCAAAGTCATTACAATAGTTGGGCAAAGTCATTTTTAGAGGTCGGATAAATGATTACCAATGGTTGGTAAAGTCATTACAATTGTTGGGCAAAGTCATTACCAGTGGTTTGCAAAGTCATTAAAATTGTTTGGGAAAGTCATTTTTAGAGGTCGGATGATTGATTAACAGTGGTTGGCATAGTCATTACCAATGGTTGGTAAAGTCATTACAATTGTTGGGCAAAGTCATTACCAGTGGTTTGCAAAGTCATTAAAATTGTTTGGGAAAGTCATTTTTAGAGGTCGGATAAGTGATATACAGTGGTTCGCAAAGTAATTACAATTGTTGGGCAAAGTCATTTTTAGAGGTCGGATAAGTGATTAACAGTGGTGGGCAAAGTCATTACAATTGTTGAGCAAAGTCATTTTTATTGTCGGATAATTGATTTACAGTAGTTGGCAAAGTCATTACAATTGTTTGGCAAAGTCATTTTTTGAGGTCGGATATGTGATTAACAGTGTTTGGCAAAGTCATTACAATTGTTGGGCTGAGTCATTTTTAGAGGTCGGAAAAGTGATTAACAGTGCTGGGCATAGTCATTACCAATGGTTGGTAAAGTCATCACAATTGTTGGGCAAAGTCATTACCAGTGGTTTGCAAAGTCATTAAAATTGTTTGGGAAAGTCATTTTTAGAGGTCGAATTAATAATGAACAGTGGTTGGCAAAGTCATTACAATTTTGGACAAAGTCATTTTTAGAGGTCGGATGAGTGATTAACAGTGGTTGGCAAAGTCATTACAATAGTTGGGCAAAGTCATTTTTAGAGGTCGGATAAATGATTACCAATGGTTGGTAAAGTCATTACAATTGTTGGGCAAAGTCATTACCAGTGGCTTGCAAAGTCATTAAAATTGTTTGGGAAAGTCATTTTTAGAGGTCGGATAAGTGATATACAGTGGTTCGCAAAGTAATTACAATTGTTGGGCAAAGTCATATTTAGAGGTCGGATAAGTGATTAACAGTGGTGGGCAAAGTCATTACAGTTGTTGAGCAAAGTCATTTTTATTGTCGGATAATTGATTTACAGTAGTTGGCAAAGTCATTACAATTGTTTGGCAAAGTCATTTTTAGAGGTCGGATATGTGATTAACAGTGTTTGGCAAAGTCATTACAATTGTTGGGCAAAGTCATTTTTAGAGGTCAGATGAGTGATTAACAGTGGTTTGCAAAGTCATTACAATTGTTGGGCTGAGTCATTTTTAGAGGTCGGAAAAGTGATTAACAGTGCTGGGCATAGTCATTACCAATGGTTGGTAAAGTCATCACAATTGTTGGGCAAAGTCATTACCAGTGGTTTGCAAAGTCATTAAAATTGTTTGGGAAAGTCATTTTTAGAGGTCGAATTAATAATGTACGGTGGTTGGCAAAGTCATTACAATTTTGGACAAAGTCATTTTTAGAGGTCGGATGAGTGATTAACAGTGGTTGGCAAAGTCATTACAATTGTTTGGAAAAGTCATTTTTAGATGTCGGATAAGTGATTAACAGTGGTGGGCAAAGTCATTTTTATTGTCGGATAAGTGATTTACAGTGGTTGGCAAAGTCATTACAATTGTTGGGCAGAGTCATTTTTATAGGTCGGAAAAGTCATTAACAGTGGTGGGCATAGTCATTACCAGTGGTAAGCAAAGTCATTACAATTGTTGGGCAAAGTCATTTTTAGAGGTCGGATAAGTGATTAACAGTGGTTCGCAAAGTAATTACAATTGTTTGGAAAATTCATTTTTAGAGGTCGGATAAATGATTAACAGTGGTTGGCAAAATCGTTACAATTGTTGGGCATAGTCATTTTTAGAGGTCGGATAAGTGATTTACAGTGGTTGGCAAAGTCATTTTTAGAGGTCGGATAAATGATTTACAGTGGTTGGCAAAGTCATTACAATAGTTGGGCAAAGTCATTTTTAGAGATCGGATAAATGATTAACAGTGGTTGGCAAAATCGTTACAATTGTTTGGCAAAGTCATTTTTAGAGGTCGTATAAGTGATTAACATTGGTGGGCATAGTCATTACCATTGGTTTGCAAAGTAATTACAATTGTTGGGCTAAGTCATTTTTAGAGTTCGGATAAGTGATTAACAGTGGTTGGCAAAATAATTACAATTGTTTGGCCAAGTCATTACAATTGTTGGATAAAGTCATTACAATTGTTGGGCAAAGTCATTTTTAGAGGTCTTTTTTGTGATAAACAGTGGTTGGCAAAATCATTACAATAGTTGGGCAAAGTCATTTTTAGAGGTCGGATAAATTATTAACAGTGGTTGGCAAAATCGTTACAATTGTTGGGCAAAGTTATTTTTAGAGGTCGTATAAGTGATAACCATTGGTGGGCAAAGTCATTACAATTGTTGGATAAAGTCATTACAATTGTTGGGCAAAGTCGTTTTTATGAACTTTTTAGTGATAAACAGTGGTTGGCAAAGTAATTACAATTGTTGGGCAAAGTCGTTTTTATGAACTTTTTAGTGATAAACAGTGGTTGGTAAAGTCATTACAATTGTTGGGCAAAGTCATTACCAGTGGTTTGCAAAGTCAAGAAAATTGTTTGGGAAAGTCATTATTAGAGGTCGGATAAGTGATTAACAGTGGTGGGCAAAGTCATTACCAGTCGTTTGCAAAGTCATTACAATTGTTTGGCAAAGTCATTTTTAGAGGTCGGATGAGTGATTAACAGTGGTTGGCAAAGTCATTACAATTGTTGGGAAAAGTCATTTTTAGATGTCGGAAAAGTGATTAACAGTGGTGTGCATAGTCATTGCCAGTGGTTTGCAAAGTTGTTACAATTGTTGGGCAAAGTCATTTTTAGGGGTCGGATAAGTGATTAACAGTGGTGGGCAAAGTCATTTTTATTGTCGGATAAGTGATTTACAGTGGTTGGCAAAGACATTACAATTATTGGGCAGAGTCATTTTTATAGGTCGGAAAAGTGATTAACAGTGGTGGGCATAGTCATTACCAGTGGTTAGCAAAGTCATTACAATTGTTGGGCAAAGTCATTTTTAGAGGTCGGATAAGTGATTATTAGTGGTGGGCAAAGTCATTACAATTGTTGAGCAAAGTCATTTTTATTGTCGGATAATTGATTTACAGTAGTTGGCAAAGTCATTACAATTGTTTGGCAAAGTCATTTTTAGAGGTCAGATGAGTGATTAACAATGGTTTGCAAAGTCATTACAATTGTTGGGCAAAGTCATTTTTAGAGGTCGGATAAGTGATTATTAGTGGTGGGCAAAGTCATTACAATTGTTGAGCAAAGTCATTTTTAGAGGTCGGATATGTGATTAACAGTGTTTGGCAAAGTCATTACAATTGTTGGGCAAAGTCATTTTTAGAGGTCAGATGAGTGATTAACAATGGTTTGCAAAGTCATTACAATTGTTGGGCAAAGTCATTTTTAGAGGTCGGATAAGTGATTATTAGTGGTGGGCAAAGTCATTACAATTGTTGAGCAAAGTCATTTTTATTGTCGGATAATTGATTTACAGTAGTTGACAAAGTCATTACAATTGTTTGGCAAAGTCATTTTTAGAGGTCGGATATGTGATTAACAGTGTTTGGCAAAGTCATTACAATTGTTGGGCAAAGTCATTTTTAGAGGTCAGATAAGTGATTAACAATGGTTGGTAAAGTCATTACAATTGTTGGGCAAAGTCATTACCAGTGGTTTGCAAAGTCATTAAAATTGTTTGGCAAAGATATTTTTAGAGGTCGGATTAATAATGAACAGTGGTTGGCAAAGTCATTACAATTTTGGACCAGGTCATTTTTAGAGGTCGGATGAGTGATTAACAGTGGTTGGCAAAGTCATGACAATTGTTTGGAAAAGTCATTTTTAGATGTCGGAAAAGTGATTAACAGTGGTGTGCATAGTCATTGCCAGAGGTTTGCAAAGTTATTACAATTGTTGGGCAAAGTCATTTTTAGAGGTCGGATAAGTGATTAACAGTGGTGGGCAAAGTCATTTTTATTGTCGGATAAGTGATTTACAGTGGTTGGCAAAGTCATTACAATTGTTGGGCAGAGTCATTTTAATAGGTCGGAAAAGTCATTAACAGTGGTGGGCATAGTCATTACCAGTGGTTAGCAAAGTCATTACAATTGTTGGGCAAAGTCATTTTTAGAGGTCGGATAAGTGATTAACAGTGGTTCGCAAAGTAATTACAATTGTTTGGAAAAGTCATTTTTAGAGGTCGGATAAGTGATTATTAGTGGTTGGCAAAGTCATTTCAATTGTTGGGCCAAGTCATTTAAAGAAGTCGTATTAGTTATTAACAGTGGTTTGCAAAGTCATTACAATAGTTGGGCAAAGTCATTTTTAGAGGTCGGATAAATGATTAACAGTGGTTGGCAAAATCGTTACAATTGTTGGGCAAAGTCATTTTTAGAGGTCGGATAAATGATTTACAGTGGTTGGCAAAGTCATTACAATAGTTGGGCAAAGTCATTTTTAGCGGTCGGATAAATGATTAACAGTGGTTGGCAAAATCGTTACAATTGTTGGGCAAAGTCATTTTAAGAGGTCGTATAAGTGATTAACATTGGTGGGCAAAGTCATTACCAGTGGTTTGCAAAGTAATTACAATTGTTGGGCTAAGTCATTTTTATAGGTCGGATAAGTGATTAACAGTGGTTGGCAAAATCATTACAATTGTTTGGCCAAGTCATTACAATTGTTGGATAAAGTCATTACAATTGTTGGGCAAAGTCATTTTTAGAGGTCTTTTTTGTGATAAACAGTGGTTGGCAAAGTCATTTCAATAGTTGGGCAAAGTCATTTTTAGAGGTCGGATATGTGATTAACAGTGTTGGGCAAAGTCATTTTCAGAGGTCAGATAAGTGATTTAACAGTGGTTTGCAAAGTCATTACAATTGTTGGGCTGAGTCATTTTTAGAGGTCGGAAAAGTGATTAACAGTGCTGGGCATAGTCATTACTAATGGTCGGTAAAGTCATTACAATTGTTGGGCAAAGTCATTACCAGTGGTTTGCAAAGTCATTAAAATTGTTTGGGAAAGTCATTTTTAGAGGTCGGATAAGTGATTAACAGTGGTGGGCAAAGTCATTACCAGTCGTTAGCAAAGTCATTACAATTGTTTGGCAAAGATATTTATAGAGGTCGGATTAATAATGAACAGTCGTTGGCAAAGTCATTACAATTTTGGACAAAGTCATTTTTAGAGGTCGGATGAGTGATTAACAGTGGTTGGCAAAGTCATTACAATTGTTTGGAAAAGTCATTTTTAGATGTCGGAAAAGTAATTAACAGTGGTGTGCATAGTCATTGCCAGTGGTTTGCAAAGTTATTACAATTGTTGGGCAAAGTCATTTTTATAGGTCGGAAAAGTCATTAACAGTGGTGGGCATAGTCATTACCAGTGGTTAGCAAAGTCATTACAATTGTTGGGCAAAGTCATTTTTAGAGGTCGGATAAGTGATTAACAGTGGTTCGCAATGTAATTACAATTGTTTGGAAAAGTCATTTTTAGAGGTCGGATAAGTGATTAACAGTGGTTGGCAAAGTCATTACCAGTGGTTTGCAAACGAATTACAATTGTTTGGCAAAGTCATTTTTAGAGGTCGGATAAGTGATTAACATTGGTGTGCAGAGTCATTACCAGTGGTTTGCAAACAAATTACAATTGTTGGGCTTAGTAATTTTAGAGGTCGGATAAGTGATTAACAGTGGTTGGCAAAATCATTACAATTGTTTGGCCAAGTCATTACAATTGTTGGATAAAGTCATTACAATTGTTGGGAAAAGTCATTTTTAGAGGTCTTTTTTGTGATAAACAGTGGTTGGCAAAGTCATTTCAATAGTTGGGCAAAGTCATTTTTAGAGGTCGGATAAATGATTTACAGTGGTTTGCAAAGTCATTACAATAGTTGGGCAAAGTCATTTTTAGAGGTCGTATAAGTGATAACCATTGGTGGGCAAAGTCATTTCAATTGTTGGATAAAGTCATTACAATTGTTGGGCAAAGTCATTTTTAGGAACTTTTTAGTGATAAACAGTGGTTGGCAAAGTAATTACAATAGTTGGGCAAAGTCATTTTTAGAGGTCGGAAAAGTGATTAACAATGCTGGGCATAGTCATTACCAATGGTTGGTAAAGTCATTACAATTGTTGGGCAAAGTCATTACCAGTGGTTTGCAAAGTCATTAAAATTGTTTGGGAAAGTCATTTTTAAAGGTCGGATAAGTGATTAACAGTCGTCAGCAAAGTCATTACCAGTCGTTAGCAAAGTCATTACAATTGTTTGGCAAAGTCATTTTTAGAGGTCGGATGAGTGATTAACAGTGGTTGGCAAAGTCATTACAATTGTTGGGAAAATTCATTTTTAGATGTCGGAAAAGTGATTAACAGTGGTGTGCATAGTCATTGCCAGTAGTTTGCAAAGTTATTACAATTGTTGGGCAAAGTCATTTTTAGAGGTCGGATAAGTGATTAACAGTGGTGGGCAAAGTCATTTTTATTGTCGGATAAGTGATTTACAGTGGTTGGCAAAGACATTACAATTGTTGGGCAAAGTCATTTTTAGAGGTCGGATAAGTGATTAACAGTGGTTCGAAAAGTTATTACAATTGTTTGGAAAAGTCATGTATAGAGGTCGGATAAGTGATTAACAGTGGTTGGCAAAGTCATTACAATTGTTGGGCTGAGTCATTTTTAGAGGTCGGAAAAGTGATTAACAGTGCTGGGCATAGTCATAACCAATGGTTGGTAAAGTCATTACAATTGTTGGGCAAAGTCATTACCAGTGGTTTGCAAAGTCATTAAAATTGTTTGGGAAAGTCATTTTTGAAGGTCGGATAAGTGATTAACAGTGGTGGGCAAAGTCATTACCAGTCGTTAGCAAAGTCATTACAATTGTTTGGCAAAGATATTTTTAGAGGTCAGATTAATAATTAACGGTGGTTGGCAAAGTCATTACAATTTTGGACAAAGTCATTTTTAGAGGTCGGATAGGTGATTAACAGTGGTTCGCAAAGTAATTACAATTGTTTGGAAAAGTCATTTTTAGATGTCGGAAAAGTAATTAACAGTGGTGTGCATAGTCATTGCCAGTGGTTTGCAAAGTTATTACAATTGTTGGGCAAAGTCATTTTTATAGGTCGGAAAAGTCATTAACAGTGGTGGGCATAGTCATTACCAGTGGTTAGCAAAGTCATTACAATTGTTGGGCAAAGTCATTTTTAGAGGTCGGATAAGTGATTAACAGTGGTTCGCAATGTAATTACAATTGTTTGGAAAAGTCTTTTTTAGAGGTCGGATAAGTGATTAACAGTGGTTGGCAAAGTCATTACAATTGTTGGGCCAAGTCATTTTTAGAGGTCGGATAAGTGATTAACAGTGGTTGGCAAAGTCATTACAATTGTTGGGCAAATTCATTTAAAGAAGTCGTATTAGTGATTAACATTGGTTTGCAAAGTCATTACAATAGTTGGGCAAAGTCATTTTTAGAGGTCGGATAAATGATTAACAGTGGTTGGCAAAGTCATTACAATAGTTGGGCAAAGTCATTTTTAGAGGTCGGATAAATGATTTACAGTGGTTGGCAAAGTCATTACAATAGTTGGGCAAAGTCATTTTTAGAGGTCGGATAAATGATTAACAGTGGTTGGCAAGATCGTTACACTTGTTGGGCAAAGTCATTTTTAGAGGTCGTATAAGTGATTAACATTGGTGGGCAAAGTCATTACCAGTGGTTTGCAAAGTAATTACAATTGTTGGGCTAAGTCATTTTTAGAGGTCGGATAAATGATTAACAGTGGTTGGCAAAATCGTTACAATTGTTGGGCAAAGTCATTTTTAGAGGTCGGATAAGTGATAACCATTGGTGGGCAAAGTCATTACAATTGTTGGATAAAGTCATTACAATTGTTGGGCAAAGTCATTTTTAGGAACTTTTTAGTGATAAACAGTGGTTGGCAAAGTAATTACAATAGTTGGGCAAAGTCATTTTTAGAGGTCGGAAAAGTGATACACAATGCTGGGCATAGTCATTACCAATGGTTGGTAAAGTCATTACAATTGTTGGGCAAAGTCATTACCAGTGGTTTGCAAAGTCATTAAAATTGTTTGGGAAAGTCATTTTTAGAGGTCGGATAAGTGATTAACAGTCGTCAGCAAAGTCATTACCAGTCGTTAGCAAAGTCATTACAATTGTTGGGCCAAGTCATTTTTAGAAGTCGTATTAGTGATTAACATTGGTTTGCAAAGTCATTACAATAGTTGGGCAAAGTCATTTTTAGAGGTCGGATAAATGATTAACAGTGGTTGGCAAAGTCATTACAATAGTTGGGCAAAGTCATTTTTAGAGGTCGGATAAATGATTTACAGTGGTTGGCAAAGTCATTACAATAGTTGGGCAAAGTCATTTTTAGAGGTCGGATAAATGATTAACAGTGGTTGGCAAAATCGTTACAATTGTTGGGCAAAGTCATTTTTAGAAGTCGTATAAGTGATTAACATTGGTGGGCAAAGTCATTACCAGTGGTTTGCAAAGTAATTACAATTGTTGGGCTAAGTCATTTTTAGAGGTCGGATAAGTGATTAACAGTGGTTGGCAAAATCATTACAATTGTTTGGCCAAGTCATTACAATTGTTGGATAAAGTCATTACAATTGTTGGGCAAAGTCATTTTTAGAGGTCGGATAAATGATTTTCAGTGGTTTGCAAAATCATTACAATAGTTGGGCAAAGTCATTTTTAGAGGTCGGATAAATGATTAACAGTGGTTGGCAAAGTCATTTCAATAAATGGGCAAAGTCATTTTCAGAGGTCGGATAAATGATTAACAGTGGTTGGCAAAATCGTTACAATTGTTGGGCAAAGTCATTTTTAGAGGTCGGATAAGTGATAACCATTGGTGGGCAAAGTCATTACAATTGTTGGGCTGAGTCATTACAATTGTTGGGCAAAGTCATTTTTAGGAACTTTTTAGTGATAAACAGTGGTTGGCAAAGTAATTACAATAGTTGGGCAAAGTCATTTTTAGAGGTCGGAAAAGTGATTAACAATGCTGGGCATAGTCATTACCAATGGTTGGTAAAGTCATTACAATTGTTGGGCAAAGTCATTACCAGTGGTTTGCAAAGTCATTAAAATTGTTTGGGAAAGTCATTTTTAGAGGTCGGATAAGTGATTAACAGTCGTAAGCAAAGTCATTACCAGTCGTTAGCAAAGTCATTACAATTGTTTGGCAAAGTCATTTTTAGAGGTCGGATGAGTGATTAACAGTGGTTGGCAAAGTCATTACAATTGTTGGGAAAATTCATTTTTAGATGTCGGAAAAGTGATTAACAGTGGTGTGCATAGTCATTGCCAGTGGTTTGCAAAGTTATTACAATTGTTGGGCAAAGTCATTTTTAGAGGTCGGATAAGTGATTAACAGGGGTGGGCAAAGTCATTTTTATTGTCGGATAAGTGATTTACAGTGGTTGGCAAAGACATTACAATTGTTGGGCAAAGTCATTTTTAGAGGTCGGATAAGTGATTAACAGTGGTTCGAAAAGTTATTACAATTGTTTGGAAAAGTCATGTATAGAGGTCGGATAAGTGATTAACAGTGCTGGGCATAGTCATAACCAATGGTTGGTAAAGTCATTACAATTGTTGGGCAAAGTCATTACCAGTGGTTTGCAAAGTCATTAAAATTGTTTGGGAAAGTCATTTTTGGAGGTCGGATAAGTGATTAACAGTGGTGGGCAAAGTCATTACCAGTCGTTAGCAAAGTCATTACAATTGTTTGGCAAAGATATTTTTAGAGGTCAGATTAATAATTAACGGTGGTTGGCAAAGTCATTACAATTTTGGACAAAGTCATTTTTAGAGGTCGGATAGGTGATTAACAGTGGTTCGCAAAGTAATTACAATTGTTTGGAAAAGTCATTTTTAGAGGTCGGATAAGTGATTAACAGTGGTTGGCAAAGTCATTACAATTGTTGGGCCAAGTCATTTTTAGAGGTCGGATAAGTGATTAACAGTGGTTGGCAAAGTCATTACAATTGTTGGGCAAAGTCATTTAAAGAAGTCGTATTTGTTATTAACAGTGGTTTGCAAAGTCATTACAATAGTTGGGCAAAGTCATTTTTAGGTGGTCGGATAAATGATTAACAGTGGTTGGCAAAATCGTTACAATTGTTGAGCAAAGTCATTTTTTGAGGTCGGATAAGTGATTAACAGTGGTTGGCAAAGTCATTACAATAGTTGGGCAAAGTCATTTTTAGAGGTCGGCTAAATGATTTACAGTGGTTGGCAAAGTCATTACAATAGTTGGGCAAAGTCATTTTTAGAGGTCGGATAAATGATTAACAGTGGTTGGCAAAATCGTTACAATTGTTTGGCAAAGTCATTTTTAGAGGTCGTATAAGTGATTAACATTGGTGGGCAAAGTCATTACCAGTGGTTTGCAAAGTAATTACAATTGTTGGGCTAAGTCATTTTTAGAGGTCGGATAAGTGATTAACAGTGGTTGGCAAAATCATTACAATTGTTTGGCCCAGTCATTACAATTGTTGGATAAAGTCATTACAATTGTTGGGCAAAGTCATTTTTAGAGGTCTTTTTTGTGATAAACAGTGGTTGGCAAAGTCATTTCAATAGTTGGGCAATGTCATTTTTAGAGGTCGGATATGTGATTAACAGTGTTTGGCAAAGTCATTACAATTGATGGGCAAAGTCATTTTTAGAGGTCAGATAAGTGATTAACAGTGGTTTGCAAAGTCATTACAATTGTTGGGCTGAGTCATTTTTAGAGGTCGGAAAAGTGATTAACAGTGCTGGGCATAGTCATTACCAATGGTTGGTAAAGTCATTACAATTGTTGGGCAAAGTCATTACCAGTGGTTTGCAAAGTCATTAAAATTGTTTGGGAAAGTCATTTTTAGAGGTCGGATAAGTGATTAACAGTCGTCAGCAAAGTCATTACCAGTCGTTAGCAAAGTCATTACAATTGTTTGGCAAAGTCATTTTTAGAGGTCGAATGAGTGATTAACAGTGGTTGGCAAAGTCATTACAATTGTTGGGAAAATTCATTTTTAGATGTCGGAAAAGTGATTAACAGTGGTGTGCATAGTCATTGCCAGTGGTTTGCAAAGTTATTACAATTGTTGGGCAAAGTCATTTTTAGAGGTCGGATAAGTGATTAACAGGGGTGGGCAAAGTCATTTTTATTGTCGGATAAGTGATTTACAGTGGTTGGCAAAGACATTACAATTGTTGGGCAAAGTCATTTTTAGAGGTCGGATAAGTGATTAACAGTGGTTCGAAAAGTTATTACAATTGTTTTGAAAAGTCATGTATAGAGGTCGGATAAGTGATTAACAGTGCTGGGCATAGTCATAACCAATGGTTGGTAAAGTCATTACAATTGTTGGGCAAAGTCATTACCAGTGGTTTGCAAAGTCATTAAAATTGTTTGGGAAAGTCATTTTTGGAGGTCGGATAAGTGATTAACAGTGGTGGGCAAAGTCATTACCAGTCGTTAGCAAAGTCATTACAATTGTTTGGCAAAGATATTTTTAGAGGTCAGATTAATAATTAACGGTGGTTGGCAAAGTCATTACAATTTTGGACAAAGTCATTTTTAGAGGTCGGATAGGTGATTAACAGTGGTTCGCAAAGTAATTACAATTGTTTGGAAAAGTCTTTTTTAGAGGTCGGATAAGTGATTAACAGTGGTTGGCAAAGTCATTACAATTGTTGGGCCAAGTCATTTTTAGAGGTCGGATAAGTGATTAACAGTGGTTGGCAAAGTCATTACAATTGTTGGGCAAAGTCATTTAAAGAAGTCGTATTTGTTATTAACAGTGGTTTGCAAAGTCATTACAATAGTTGGGCAAAGTCATTTTTAGAGGTCGGATAAATGATTAACAGTGGTTGGCAAAATCGTTACAATTGTTGAGCAAAGTCATTTTTAGAGGTCGGATAAGTGATTAACAGTGGTTGGCAAAGTCATTACAATAGTTGGGCAAAGTCATTTTTAGAGGTCGGATAAATGATTTACAGTGGTTGGCAAAGTCATTACAATAGTTGGGCAAAGTCATTTTTAGAGGTCGGATAAATGATTAACAGTGGTTGGCAAAATCGTTACAATTGTTGGGCAAAGTCATTTTTAGAGGTCGTATAAGTGATTAACATTGGTGGGCAAAGTCATTACCAGTGGTTTGCAAAGTAATTACAATTGTTGGGCTAAGTCATTTTTAGAGGTCGGATAAGTGATTAACAGTGGTTGGCAAAATCATTACAATTGTTTGGCCAAGTCATTACAATTGTTGGATAAAGTCATTACAATTGTTGGGCAAAGTCATTTTTAGAGGTCTTTTTTGTGATAAACAGTGGTTGGCAAAGTCATTTCAATAGTTGGGCAATGTCATTTTTAGAGGTCGGATATGTGATTAACAGTGTTTGGCAAAGTCATTACAATTGATGGGCAAAGTCATTTTTAGAGGTCAGATAAGTGATTAACAGTGGTTTGCAAAGTCATTACAATTGTTGGGCTGAGTCATTTTTAGAGGTCGGAAAAGTGATTAACAGTGCTGGGCATAGTCATTACTAATGGTTGGTAAAGTCATTACAATTGTTGGGCAAAGTCATTACCAGTGGTTTGCAAAGTCATTAAAATTGTTTGGGAAAAACATTTTTAGAGGTCGGATAAGTGATTAACAGGGGTGGGCAAAGTCATTACCAGTCGTTAGCAAAGTCATTACAATTGTTTGGCAAAGATATTTTTAGAGGTCGGATTTATAATGAACAGTGGTTGGCAAAGTCATTACAATTTTGGACAAAGTCATTTTTAGAGGTCGGATGAGTGATTAACAGTGGTTGGCAAAGTCATTACAATTGTTTGGAAAAGTCATTTTTAGATGTTGGAAAAGTGATTAAAAGTGGTGTGCATAGTCATTGCCAGTGGTTTGCAAAGTTATTACAATTGTTGGGCAAAGTCATTTTTAGAGGTCGGATAAGTGATTAACAGTGGTGGGCAAAGTCATTTTTATTGTCGGATAAGTGATTTACAGTGGTTGGCAAAGTCATTACAATTGTTGGGCAGAGTCATTTTTATAGGTCGGAAAAGTCATTAACAGTGGTGGGCATAGTCATTACCAGTGGTAAGCAAAGTCATTACAATTGTTGGGCAAAGTCATTTTTAGAGGTCGGATAAGTGATTAACAGTGGTTCGCAAAGAAATTACAATTGTTTGGAAAAGTCATTTTTAGAGGTCGGATAAGTGATTAACAGTGGTTGGCAAAGTCATTACAATTGTTGGGCCAAGTCATTTTTAGAGGTCGGATAAGTGATTAACAGTGGTTGGCAAAGTCATTACAATTGTTGGGCAAATTCTATTAAAGAAGTCGTATTAGTGATTAACAGTGGTTTGCAAAGTCATTACAATAGTTGGGCAAGTCATTTTTAGAGGTCGGATAAATGATTAACAGTGGTTGGCAAAATCGTTACAATTGTTGAGCAAAGTCATTTTTAGAGGTCGGATAAGTGATTAACAGTGGTTGGCAAAGTCATTACAATAGTTGGGCAAAGTCATTCTTAGAGGTCGGATAAATGATTTACAGTGGTTGGCAAAGTCATTACAATAGTTGGGCAAAGTCATTTTTAGAGGTCCGATAAATGATTAACAGTGGTTGGCAAAATCGTTACAATTGTTGGGCAAAGTCATTTTTAGAGGTCGTATAAGTGATTAACATTGATTGGCAAAGTCATTACCAGTGGTTTGCAAAGTAATTACAATTCTAGGCTAAGTCATTTTTAGAGGTCAGATAAGTGATTAACAGTGGTTGGCAAAATCATTACAATTGTTTGGCCAAGTCATTACAATTGTTGGATAAAGTCATTACAATTGTTGGTCAAAGTCATTTTTAGAGGTCCGATAAATGATTTTCAGTGGTTTGCAAAATCATTACAATAGTTGGGCAAAGTCATTTTTAGAGGTCGGATAAATGATTAACAGTGGTTGGCAAAGTCATTTCAATAGTTGGGCAAAGTCATTTTTAGAGGTCGGATAAATGATTTTCAGTGGTTCGCAAAATCATTACAATAGTTGGGCAAAGTCATTTTTAGAGGTCGGATAAATGATTAACAGTGGTTGGCAAAATCGTTACAATTATTGGGCAAAGTCATTTTTAGAGGTCGTATAAGTGATAACCATTGGTGGGCAAAGTCATTACAATTGTTGGATAAAGTCATTACAATTGTTGGGCAAAGTCATTTTTAGGAACTTTTTAGTGATAAACAGTGGTTGGCAAAGTCATTACAATTGTTGGGAAAAGTCATTTTTAGATGTCGGAAAAGTGATTAACAGTGGTGTGCATAGTCATTGCCAGTGGGTTGCAAAGTTATTACAATTGTTGGGCAAAGTCATTTTTAGAGGTCGGATAAGTGATTAACAGTGGTGGGCAAAGTCATTTTTATTGTCGGATAAGTGATTTACAGTGGTTGGCAAAGACATTACAATTGTTGGGCAAAGTCATTTTTAGAGGTCGGATAAGTGATTAACAGTGGTTCGCAAAGTTATTACAATTGTTTGGAAAAGTCATTTATAGAGGTCGGATAAGTGATTAACAGTGGTTGGCAAAGTAATTCCAATTGTTGGGCTGAGTCATTTTTAGAGGTCGGAAAAGTGATTAACAGTGCTGGGCATAGTCATAACCAATGGTTGGTAAAGTCATTACAATTGTTGGGCAAAGTCATTACCAGTGGTTTGCAAAGTCATTAAAATTGTTTGGGAAAGTCATTTTTAGAGGTCGGATAAGTGATTAACAGTGGTGGGCAAAGTCATTACCAGTCGTTAGCAAAGTCATTACAATTGTTTGGCAAAGATATTTTTAGAGGTCGGATTAATAATTAACAGTGGTTGGCAAAGTTATTACAATTTTCGACAAAGTCATTTTTAGAGGTCGGATGAGTGATTAACAGTGGTTGACAAAGTCATTACAATTGTTGGGAAAAGTCATTTTTAGATGTCGGAAAAGTGATTAACAGTGGTGTGCATAGTCATTGCCAGTGGTTTGCAAAGTTATTACAATTGTTGGGCAAAGTCATTTTTAGGGGTCGGATAAGTGATTAACAGTGGTGGGCAAAGTCATTTTTATTGTCGGATAAGTGATTTACAGTGGTTGGCAAAGTCATTACAATTGTTGGGCAGAGTCATTTTTATGGGTCGGAAAAGTGATTAACAGTGGTGGGCATAGTCATTACCAGTGGTAAGCAAAGTCATTACAATTGTTGGGCAAAGTCATTTTTAATGGTCGGATAAGTGATTAACAGTGGTTTGCAAAGTAATTACAATTGTTTGGAAAAGTCATTTTTAGAGGTCGGATAAGTGATTAACAGTGGTTGGCAAAGTCATTACAATTGTTGGGCCAAGTCATTTTTAGAGCTCGGATAAGTGATTAACAGTAGTTGGCAAAGTCATTACAATTGTTGGGCAAAGTCATTTAAAGAGGTCGTATTAGTGATTAACAGTGGTTTGCAAAGTCATTACAATAGTTGGGCAAAGTCATTTTTAGAGGTCGGATAAATGATTAACAGTGGCTGGCAAAATCGCTACAATTTTTGGGCAAAGTCATTTTTAGAGGTCGTATAAGTGATTAACATTGTTGGGCAAAGTCATTACCAGGGGTTCTCACGTTAATTCCAATTGTTGGGCTTAGTAATTTTTAGAGGTCGGATAAGTGATTCACAGTGGTTGGCAAAATCATTACAATTAATTGGCCAAGTCATTACAATTGTTGGATAAAGTCATTACAATTGTTGGGCAAAGTCATTTTTAGAGGTCTTTTTTGTGATAAACAGTGGTTGGCAAAGTCATTTCAATAGTTGGGCAAAGTCATTTTTAGAGGTCGGATAAATGATTTACAGTGGTTTGCAAAGTCATTACAATAGTTGGGCAAAGTCATTTTTAGAGGTCGGATAAATGATTAACAGTGGTTGGCAAAATCGTTACAATTGTTGGGCAAAGTCATTTTTAGAGGTCGTACAAGTGATAACCATTGGTTGGCAAAGTCATTACAATTGTTGGGCAAAGTCATTACAATTGTTGGTCAAGGTCATTTTTAGAGGTCGGATTAGTGATTAACATAGTTTGGCAAAGTCATTACCATTGTTGGGCAAAGTAATTTTTAGAGGTCGGGTAAGTGATTAATAGTGGTTGGCAAAGTCATTACAATTGTTGGGCAAAGTCATTTTCACAGGTCGGATAAGTGATTAACAGTGGTTGGCAAAATCATTACAATTGTTTGGCCAAGTCATTACAATTGTTGGATAAAGTCATTACAATTGTTGGGTAAAGTCATTTTTAGAGGTCTTTTTTGTGATAAACAGTGGTTGGCAAAGTCATTTCAATAGCTGGGCAAAGTCATTTTTAGAGGTCGGATAAATGATTTACAGTGGTTTGCAAAGTCATTACAATAGTTGGGCAAAGTCATTTTTAGAGGTCGGATAAATGATTAACAGTGGTTGGCAAAATCGTTACAATTGTTGGGCAAAGTCATTTTTAGAGGTCGTACAAGTGATAACCATTGGTGGGCAAAGTCATTACAATTGTTGGGCAAAGTCATTACAATTGTTGGTCAAGGTGATTTTTAGAGGTCGGATTAGTGATTAACATAGTTTTGCAAAGTCATTACCATTGTTGGGCAAAGTAATTTTTAGAGGTCGGGTAAGTGATTAACAGTGGTTGGCAAAGTCATTACAATTGTTGGGCAAAGTCATTTTCACAGGTCGGATAAGTGATTAACAGTGGTTGGCAAAATCATTACAATTGTTTGGCCAAGTCATTACAATTGTTGGATAAAGTCATTACAATTGTTGGGTAAAGTCATTTTTAGAGGTCGGATAAGTGATTAACATTGGTGTGCAAAGTCATTACCAGTGGTTTGCAAACAAATTACCATTGTTGAGCAAGGAAGTTTTTAGAGGTCGGGTAAGTGATTAACAGTGGTGTGCAAAGTCATTACAATTGTTGGGCAAAGTCATTTTTAAAGGTCGGATAAGTGATTAACAGTGGTTGGCAAAATCCTTACAATTGTTTGGCCAAGTCATTACAATTGTTGGATAAAGTCATTACAATTGTTGGGTAAAGTCATTTTTAGAGGTCGGATAAGTGATTAACATTGGTGTGCAAAGTCATTACCAGTGGTTTGCAAACAAATTACAATTGTTGGGCAAAGTCATTTTTAGAGGTCGGATAAGTGATTAACAGTGTTTCGCAAAGTAATTCCAATTTTTGGGCTAAGTCATTACAATTAATGGATAAAGTCATTACAATTGTTGGGCAAAGTCATTTTTAGAAGTCGGATAAATGATTTACAGTGGTTTGCAAAGTCATTACAATAGTTGGGCAAAGTCATTTTTAGAGGTCGGATACATGATTAACAGTGGTCGGCAAAATCGTTACAATTGTTGGGCAAAGTCATTTTTAGAGGTCGTATAAGTGATAACCATTGGTGGGCAAAGTCATTACAATTGTTGGGCAAAGTCATTACAATTGTTGGATGAAGTCATTACAATTGTTGGGTAAAGTCATTTTTAGAGGTCGGATAAGTGATTAACATTGGTGTGCAGAGTCATTACCAGTGGTTTGCAAACAAATTACAATTGTTGGGCTTAGTAATTTTTAGAGGTCGGATAAGTGATTAACAGTGGTTGGCAAAATCATTACAATTGTTTGGCCAAGTCATTACAATTGTTGGATAAAGTCATTACAATTGTTGGGCAAAGTCATTTTAGAGGTTTTTTTTGTGATAAACAGTGGTTGGCAAAGTCATTTCAATAGTTGGGCAAAGTCATTTTTAGAGGTCGGATAAATGATTTACAGTGGTTTGCAAAGTCATTACAATAGTTGGGCAAAGTCATTTTTAGAGGTCGGATAAATGATTAACAGTGGTTGGCAAAATCGTTACAATTGTTGGGCAAAGTCATTTTTAGAGGTCGTATAAGTGATAACCATTGGTGGGCAAAGTCATTACAATTGTTGGGCAAAGTTATTACAATTGTTGGTCAAGGTCATTTTTAGAGGTCGGATTAGTGATTAACATAGTTTGGCAAAGTCATTACCATTGTTTGGCAAAGTAATTTTTAGGGGTCGGGTAAGTGATTAACAGAGGTTGGCAAAGTCATTACAATTGTTGGGCAAAGTCATTTTTACAGGTCGGATAAGTGATTAACAGTGGTTGGCAAAATCATTACAATTGTTTGGCCAAGTCATTACAATTGTTGGATAAAGTCATTACAATTGTTGGGTAAAGTCATTTTTACAGGTCGGATAAGTGATTAACATTGGTGTGCAAAGTCTTTACCAGTGGTTTGCAAACAAATTACAATTGTTTGGCAAAGTCATTTTTAGAGGTCGGATAAGTGATTAACATTGGTGTGCAGAGTCATTACCAGTGGTTTGCAAACAAATTACAATTGTTGGGCTTAGTAATTTTTAGAGGTCGGATAAGTGATTAACAGTGGTTGGCAAAATCATTACAATTGTTTGGCCAAGTCATTACAATTGTTGGATAAAGTCATTACAATTGTTGGGCAAAGTCATTTTTAGAGGTCTTTTTTGTGATAAACAGTGGTTTGCAAAGTCATTTCAATAGTTGGGCAAAGTCATTTTTAGAGGTCGGATAAATGATTTACAGTGGTTTGCAAAGTCATTACAATAGTTGGGCAAAGTCATTTTTAGAGGTCGGATAAATGATTAACAGTGGTTGGCAAAATCGTTACAATTGTTGGGCAAAGTCATTTTTAGAGGTCGTATAAGTGATAACCATTGGTGGGCAAAGTCATTACAATTGTTGGGCAAAGTTATTACAATTGTTGGTCAAGGTCATTTTTAGAGGTCGGATTAGTGATTAACATAGTTTGGCAAAGTCATTACCATTGTTGGGCAAAGTCATTTTTACAGGTCGGATAAGTGATTAACAGTGGTTGGCAAAATCATTACAATTGTTTGGCCAAGTCATTACAATTGTTGGATAAAGTCATTACAATTGTTGGGTAAAGTCATTTTTAGAGGTCGCATAAGTGATTAACATTGGTGTGCAAAGTCATTACCAGTGGTTTGCAAACAAATTACAATTGTTTGGCAAAGTCATTTTTAGATGTCGGATAAGTGATTAACAGTTGTTTGCAAAGTAATTCCAATTGTTGGGCTAAGTCATTTTTATAGGTCGGATAAGTGATTAACAGTGGTTGGCAAAGTCATTACAATAGTTGGGCAAAGTCATTTTTAGAGGTCGGATAAGTGGTTAACAGTGGTTGGCAAAATCGTTACAATTGTTGGGCAAAGTCATTACAATTGTAGGGCAAAGTCATTACAATTTATGGACAAATTCATTTTTAGAGGTCGGATTAGTGATTTACATTGATTGGCAAAGTCATTACCATTGTTGGGCAAAGTTATTTTTAGAGGTCGGAAAAGTGATTAACAGTGGTTGGCATAGTTATTACCAGTGGTTTGCAAAGTTATTACAATTGTTGGGCAAAGTCATTTTTAGAGGTCGGATAAGTGATTAACAGTGTTGGGCAAAGTCATTTTTATTGTCGGATAAGTCATTAACAGTGGTGGGCAAGGTCATTACCAAAGGTTGGCAAAGTCATTACAATTGTTGAGCAAAGTCATTTTTAGAGGTCGGATGAGTGATTAACCATGGTTGGCAAAGTTATAACAATTGTTGGGAAAAGTCATTTATAGAGGTCGGATAGGTGATTAACAGTGATGGGCAAAGTCATTACCAGTGGTTTGCAGAGTAGTAACAATTGTTGGGCAAAGTCATTTTTAGAGGTCGGATAAGTGATATACAGTGGTTCGCAAAGTAATTTCAATTGTTAGGCAAAGTCATTATTAGAGGTCGGATAAGTGATTAACAGTGGTGGGCAAAGTCATTACAATTGTTGAGCAAAGTCATTTTTATTGTCGGATTAGTGATTTACAGTGGTTGGCAAAGTCATTACAATTGTTGGGCACAGTCATTTTTATAGGTCGGAAAAGTGATTAACAGTGTTTGGCAAAGTCATTACAATTGTTGGGCAAAGTCATTTTTAGAGGTCAGATGAGTGATTAACAGTGGTTTGCAAAGTCATTACAATTGTTGGGCTGAGTCATTTTTAGAGGTCGGAATAGTGATTAACAGTGCTGGGCAAAATCGTTATTATTGTTGGGCAAAGTCATTTTTAGAGGTCGTATAAGTGATAACCATTGGTGGGCAAAGTCATTACAATTGTTGGGCAAAGTCATTACAATTGTTGGATAAAGTCATTACAATTGTTGGGTAAAGTCATTATTAGAGGTCGGATAAGTGATTAACATTGGTGTGCAGAGTCATTACCAGTAGTTTGCAAACAAATTACAATTGTTGGGCTTAGTAATTTTTAGAGGTCGGATAAGTGATTAACAGTGGTTGGCAAAATCATTACAATTGTTTGGCCAAGTCATTACAATTGTTGGATAAAGTCATTACAATTGTTGGGCAAAGTCATTTTTAGAGGTCTTTTTTGTGATAAACAGTGGTTGGCAAAGTCATTTCAATAGTTGGGCAAAGTCATTTTTAGAGGTCGGATAAATGATTTACAGTGGTTTGCAAAGTCATTACAATAGTTGGGCAAAGTCATTTTTAGAGGTCGGATAAATGATTAACAGTGGTTGGCAAAATCGTTACAATTGTTGGGCAAAGTCATTTTTAGAGGTCGTATAAGTGATAACCATTGGTGGGCAAAGTCATTACAATTGTTGGGCAAAGTTATTACAATTGTTGGTCAAGGTCATTTTTAGAGGTCGGATTAGTGATTAACATAGTTTGGCAAAGTCATTACCATTGTTTGGCAAAGTAATTTTTAGGGGTCGGGTAAGTGATTAACAGAGGTTGGCAAAGTCATTACAATTGTTGGGCAAAGTCATTTTTACAGGTCGGATAAGTGATTAACAGTGGTTGGCAAAATCATTACAATTGTTTGGCCAAGTCATTACAATTGTTGGATAAAGTCATTACAATTGTTGGGTAAAGTCATTTTTAGAGGTCGGATAAGTGATTAACATTGGTGTGCAAAGTCATTACCAGTGGTTTGCAAACAAATTACAATTGTTTGGCAAAGTCATTTTTAGAGGTCGGATAAGTGATTAACATTGGTGTGCAGAGTCATTACCAGTGGTTTGCAAACAAATTACAATTGTTGGGCTTAGTAATTTTTAGAGGTCGGATAAGTGATTAACAGTGGTTGGCAAAATCATTACAATTGTTTGGCCAAGTCATTACAATTGTTGGATAAAGTCATTACAATTGTTGGGCAAAGTCATTTTTAGAGGTCTTTTTTGTGATAAACAGTGGTTGGCAAAGTCATTTCAATAGTTGGGCAAAGTCATTTTTAGAGGTCGGATAAATGTTTTACAGTGGTTTGCAAAGTCATTACAATAGTTGGGCAAAGTCATTTTTAGAGGTCGGATAAATGATTAACAGTGGTTGGCAAAATCGTTAAAATTGTTGGGCAAAGTCATTTTTAGAGGTCGTATAAGTGATAACCATTGGTGGGCAAAGTCATTACAATTAATGGGCAAAGTTATTACAATTGTTGGTCAAGGTCATTTTTAGAGGTCGGATTAGTGATTAACATAGTTTGGCAAAGTCATTACCATTGTTTGGCAAAGTAATTTTTAGGGGTCGGGTAAGTGATTAACAGAGGTTGGCAAAGTCATTACAATTGTTGGGCAAAGTCATTTTTACAGGTCGGATAAGTGATTAACAGTGGTTGGCAAAATCATTACAATTGTTTGGCCAAGTCATTACAATTGTTGGATAAAGTCATTACAATTGTCGGGTAAAGTCATTTTTAGAGGTCGGATAAGTGATTAACATTGGTGTGCAAAGTCATTACCAGTGGTTTGCAAACAAATTACAATTGTTTGGCAAAGTCATTTTTAGAGGTCGGATTAGTGATTAACAGTTGTTTGCAAAGTAATTCCAATTGTTGGGCTAAGTCATTTTTAGAGGTCGGATAAGTGATTAACAGTGGTTGGCAAAGTCATTACAATAGTTGGGCAAAGTCATTTTTAGAGGTCGGATAAGTGATTAACAGTGGTTGGCAAAATCGTTACAATTGTTGGGCAAAGTCATTACAATTGTTGGGCAAAGTCATTACAATTTATGGACAAATTCATTTTTAGAGGTCGGATTAGTGATTTACATTGATTGGCAAAGTCATTACCATTGTTGGGCAAAGTTATTTTTAGAGGTCGGAAAAGTGATTTACAGTGGTTGGCATAGTTATTACCAGTGGTTTGCAAAGTTATTACAATTGTTGGGCAAAGTCATTTTTAGAGGTCGGATAAGTGATTAACTGTGTTGGGCAAAGTCATTTTTATTGTCGGATAAGTCATTAACAGTGGTGGGCAAGGTCATTACCAAAGGTTGGCAAAGTCATTACAATTGTTGGGCAAAGTCATTTTTAGAGGTCTTTTTTGTGATAAACAGTGGTTGGCAAAGTCATTTCAATAGTTGGGCAAAGTCATTTTTAGAGGTCGGATAAATGTTTTACAGTGGTTTGCAAAGTCATTACAATAGTTGGGCAAAGTCATTTTTAGAGGTCGGATAAATGATTAACAGTGGTTGGCAAAATCGTTAAAATTGTTGGGCAAAGTCATTTTTAGAGGTCGTATAAGTGATAACCATTGGTGGGCAAAGTCATTACAATTAATGGGCAAAGTTATTACAATTGTTGGTCAAGGTCATTTTTAGAGGTCGGATTAGTGATTAACATAGTTTGGCAAAGTCATTACCATTGTTGGGCAAAGTAATTTTTAGGGGTCGGGTAAGTGATTAACAGAGGTTGGCAAAGTCATTACAATTGTTGGGCAAAGTCATTTTTACAGGTCGGATAAGTGATTAACAGTGGTTGGCAAAATCATTACAATTGTTTGGCCAAGTCATTACAATTGTTGGATAAAGTCATTACAATTGTTGGGTAAAGTCATTTTTAGAGGTCGGATAAGTGATTAACATTGGTGTGCAAAGTCATTACCAGTGGTTTGCAAACAAATTACAATTGTTTGGCAAAGTCATTTTTAGAGGTCGGATTAGTGATTAACAGTTGTTTGCAAAGTAATTCCAATTGTTGGGCTAAGTCATTTTTATAGGTCGGATTAGTGATTAACAGTTGTTTGCAAAGTAATTCCAATTGTTGGGCAAAGTCATTTTTAGAGGTCGGATAAGTGATTAACAGTGTTGGGCAAAGTCATTTTTAGTCATTACAATTGTTGGATAAAGTCATTACAATTGTTGGGTAAAGTCATTTTTAGAGGTCGGATAAGTGATTAACATTGGTGTGCAAAGTCATTACCAGTGGTTTGCAAACAAATTACAATTGTTTGGCAAAGTCATTTTTAGAGGTCGGATTAGTGATTAACAGTTGTTTGCAAAGTAATTCCAATTGTTGGGCTAAGTCATTTTTATAGGTCGGATAAGTGATTAACAGTGGTTGGCAAAGTCATTACAATAGTTGGGCAAAGTCATTTTTAGAGGTCGGATAAGTGATTAACAGTGGTTGGCAAAATCGTTACAATTGTTGGGCAAAGTCATTACAATTGTTGGGCAAAGTCATTACAATTTATGGACAAATTCATTTTTAGAGGTCGGATTAGTGATTTACATTGATTGGCAAAGTCATTACCATTGTTGGGCAAAGTTATTTTTAGAGGTCGGAAAAGTGATTAACAGTGGTTGGCATAGTTATTACCAGTGGTTTGCAAAGTTATTACAATTGTTGGGCAAAGTCATTTTTAGAGGTCGGATAAGTGATTAACAGTGTTGGGCAAAGTCATTTTTATTGTCGGATAAGTCATTAACAGTGGTGGGCAAGGTCATTACCAAAGGTTGGCAAAGTCATTACAATTGTTGAGCAAAGTCATTTTTAGAGGTCGGATGAGTAATTAACCATGGTTGGCAAAGTTATAACAATTGTTGGGAAAAGTCTTTTTTATAGGTCGGAAAAGTGATTAACAGTGTTTGGCAAAGTCATTACAATTGTTGGGCAAAGTCATTTTTAGAGGTCAGATGAGTGATTAACAGTGGTTTGCAAAGTCATTACAATTGTTGGGCTGAGTCATTTTTAGAGGTCGGAATAGTGATTAACAGTGCTGGGCATAGTCATAACCAATGGTTGGTAAAGTCATTACAATTGTTGGGCAAAGTCATTACCTGTGGTTTGCAAAGTCATTAAAATTGTTTGGGAAAGTCATTTTTAGATGTCGGAAAAGTGATTAACAGTGGTGTGCATAGTCTTTACCAGTGGTTTGGAGAGTTATTACAATTGTTGGGCAAAGTCATTTTTATAGGTCGGATAAGTGATTAACAGTGGCGGGCAAAGTCATTTTTATTGTCGGATAAGTGATTTACAGTGGTTGGCAAAGTCATTACAATTGTTGGGCAGAGTCATTTATATAGGTCGGATAAGTGATTAACAGTAGTTCGCAAAGTAATTACAATTGTTTGGAAAAGTCATTATTAGAGGTCAAATAAGTGATTAACATTGGTTGGAAAGGTCATTTCAATTGTTGGGCAAAGTCATTTTTAGAGGTCGGATAAGTGATTAACAGTGGTGGGCAAAGTCATTACAATTTTTGGGCAAAGTCATTTTTATAGGTCGGATAAGTGATTAACAGTGGTTGGCAAAGTCATTACAATAGTTGGGCAAAGTCATTTTTAGAGGTCGGATAAGTGATTAACAGTGGTTGGCAAAATCGTTACAATTGTTGTGCAAAGTCATTTTTAGAGGTCGGATAAGTGATTAACAGTGGTTGGCAAAGTCATTACAATTGTTGGGCTGAGTCATTAATGGAGGTCGGAATAGTGATTAACAGTGCTGGGCATAGTCATTACAATTTATGGACAAATTCATTTTTAGAGGTCGGATTAGTGATTTACATTGATTGGCAAAGTCATTACCATTGTTGGGCAAAGTAATTTTTAGAGGTCGGAAAAGTGATTAACAGTGGTGGGCATAGTTATTACAATTGTTGGGCAAAGTCATTTTTAGTGGTCGGATAAGTGATTAACAGTGTTGGGCAAAGTCATTTTTATTGTCGGATAAGTGATTTACAGTGGATGGCAAAGTCATTACAATTGTTGGGCACAGTCATTTTTATAGGTCGGAAAAGTGATTTACAGTGGTGGGCATAGTCATTACCAGTGGTTGGCAAAGTCATTACAATTGTTGGGCAAAGTCATTTTTAGAGGTCGGATAAGTGATTAACAGTGGTTGGCAAAATCGTTACAATTGTTGGGCAAAGTCATTACAATTTATGGACAAATTCATTTTTAGAGGTCGGATTAGTGATTTACATTGATTGGCAAAGTCATTACCATTGTTGGGCAAAGTAATTTTTAGGGGTCGGAAAAGTGATTAACAGTGGTTGGCATAGTTATTACCAGTGGTTTGCAAAGTTATTACAATTGTTGGGCAAAGTCATTTTTAGAGGTCGGATTAGTGATTAACAGTGTTGGGCAAAGTCATTTTTATTGTCGGATAAGTCATTAACAGTGGTGGGCAAGGTCATTACCAAAGGTTGGCAAAGTCATTACAATTGTTGAGCAAAGTCATTTTTAGAGGTCGGATGAGTGATTAACCATGGTTGGCAAAGTTATAACAATTGTTGGGAAAAGTCATTTATAGAGGTCGGATAGGTGATTAACAGTGATGGGCAAAGTCATTACCAGTGGTTTGCAGAGTAGTAACAATTGTTGGGCAAAGTCATTTTTAGAGGTCGGATAAGTGATATACAGTGGTTCGCAAAGTAATTTCAATTGTTGGGCAAAGTCATTTTTAGAGCTCGGATAAGTGATTAACAGTGGTGGGCAAAGTCATTACAATTGTTTAGCAAAGTCATTTTTATTGTCGGATAAGTGATTTACAGTGGTTGGCAAAGTCATTACAATTGTTGGGCACAGTCATTTTTATAGGTCGGAAAAGTGATTTACAGTGTTTTGCAAAGTCATTACAATTGTTGGGCAAAGTCATTTTTAGAGGTCAGATGAGTGATTAACAGTGTTTGCAAAGTCATTATAATTGTTGGGCTGAGTCATTTTTAGAGGTCGGAATAGTGATTAACAGTGCTGGGCATAGTCATAACCAATGGTTGGTAAAGTCATTAGAATTGTTGGGCAAAGTCATTACCAGTGGTTTGCAAAGTCATTAAAATTGTTTGGGAAAGTCATTTTTAGATGTCGGAAAAGTGATTAACAGTGGTGTGCATAGTCTTTACCAGTGTTTTGGAGAGTTATTACAATTGTTGGGCAAAGTCATTTTTAGAGGTCGGATAAGTGATTAACAGTGGCGGGCAAAGTCATTTTTATTGTCGGATAAGTGATTTACAGTGGTTGGCAAAGTCATTACAATTGTTGGGCAGAGTCATTTATATAGGTCGGATAAGTGATTAACAGTAGTTTGCAAAGTCATTACAATAGTTGGGCAAAGTCATTTTTAGAGGTCGGATAAATGTAAACAGTGGTTGGCAAAATCGTTACAATTGTTGTGCAAAGTCATTTTTAGAGGTCGGATAAGTGATTAACAGTGGTTGGCAAAGTCATTACAATTGTTGGGCTGAGTCATTAATGGAGGTCGGAATAGTGATTAACAGTGCTGGGCATAGTCATTACAATTTATGGACAAATTCATTTTTAGAGGTCGGATTAGTGATTTACATTGATTGGCAAAGTCATTACCATTGTCGGGCAAAGTAATTTTTAGAGGTCGGAAAAGTGATTAACAGTGTTGGGCAAAGTCATTTTTATTGTCGGATAAGTGATTTACAGTGGATGGCAAAGTCATTACAATTGTTGGGCTGAGTCATTAATGGAGGTCGGAATAGTGATTAACAGTGCTGGGCATAGTCATTACAATTTATGGACAAATTCATTTTTAGAGGTCGGATTAGTGATTTACATTGATTGGCAAAGTCATTACCATTGTCGGGCAAAGTAATTTTTAGAGGTCGGAAAAGTGATTAACAGTGTTGGGCAAAGTCATTTTTATTGTCGGATAAGTGATTTACAGTGGATGGCAAAGTCATTACAATTGTTGGGCACAGTCATTTTTATAGGTCGGAAAAGTGATTTACAGTGGTGGGCAAGGTAATTACCAAAGGTTGGCAAATTAATTACAATTGTTGAGCAAGGTCATTTTTAGAGGTCGGATGAGTGATTAACCATGGTTGGCAAAGTCATAACAATTGTTGGGAAAAGTCATTTATAGAGGTCGGATAGGTGATTAACAGTGGTGGGCAAAGTCATTACCAGTGGTTTGCAGAGTAGTAACAATTGTTGGGCAAAGTCATTTTTAGAGGTCGGATAAGTGATTAACAGTGGTGGGCAAAGTCATAACAATTGTTGAGCAAAGTCATTTTTATTGTCGGATAATTGATTTACAGTAGTTGGCAAAGTCATTACAATTGTTTGGCAAACTCATTTTTAGAGGTCGGATATGTGATTAACTGTGTTTGGCAAAGTCATTACAATTGTCGGGCAAAGTCATTTTGAGAGGTCAGATGAGTGATTAACAGTGGTTTGCAAAGTCATTACAATTGTTGGGCTGAGTCATTTTTAGAGGTCGGAATAGTGATTAACAGTGCTGGGCATAGTCATAACCAATGGTTGGTAAAGTCATTACAATTGTTGGGCAAAGTCATTACCAGTGGTTTGCAAAGTCATTAAAATTGCTTGGGAAAGTCATTTTTAGAGGTCGGATAAGTGATTAACAGTGGTGGGCAAAGTCATTACCAGTCGTTAGCAAAGTCATTACAATTGTTTGGCAAAGATATTTTTAGAGGTCGGATTAATAATTAACAGAAGATGGCAAAGTCATTACAATTGTTGGGAAAGTCATTTTTAGATGTCGGAAAAGTGATTAACAGTGGTGTGCATAGTCATTACCAGTGGTTTGCAAAGTTATTTCAATTGTTGGGCAAAGTCATTTTTAGAGGTCGGATAAGTGATTAACAGTGTTGGGCAAAGTCATTTTTATTGTCGGATAAGTGATTTACAGTGGATGGCAAAGTCATTACAATTGTTGGGCACAGTCATTTTTATAGGTCGTATAAGTCATTAACAGTGGTGGGCATAGTTATTACCAGTGGTTGGCAAAGTCATTACAATTGTTGGGCAAAGTCATTTTTAGAGGTCGGATGAGTGATTAACCATGGTTGGCAAAGTCATTACAATTGTTGGGAAAAGTCATTTATAGAGGTCGGATAGGTGATTAACAGTGATGGGCAAAGTCATTACCAGTGGTTTGCAGAGTTGTAACAATTGTTGGGCAAAGTCATTTTTAGAGGTCGGATAAGTGATATACAGTGGTTCGCAAAGTAATTACAATTGTTGGGCAAAGTCATTTTTAGAGGTCGGATAAGTGATAAACAGTGGTGGGCAAAGTCATTACAACTGTTGAGCAAAGTCATTTTTATTGTCGGATAATTGATTTACAGTAGTTAGCAAAGTCATTACAATTGTTTGGCAAACTCATTTTTAGAGGTCGGATATGTGATTAACAGTGTTTGGCAAAGTCATTACAATTGTTGGGCAAAGTCATTTTTAGAGGTCAGATGAGTGATTTACAGTGGTTTGCAAAGTCATTACAATTGTTGGGCTGAGTCATTTTTAGAGGTCGGAATAGTGATTAACAGTGCTGGGCATAGTCATAACCAATGGTTGGTAAAGTCATTACAATTGTTGGGCAAAGTCATTACCAGTGGTTTGCGAAGTCATTAAAATTGTTTGGGAAAGTCATTTTTAGATGTCGGAAAAGTGATTAACAGTGGTGTGCATAGTCATTACCAGTGGTTTGGAGAGTTATTACAATTGTTGGGCAAAGTCATTTTTAGAGGTCGGATAAGTGATTAACAGTGGCGGGCAAAGTCATTTTTATTGTCGGATAAGTGATTTACAGTGGTTGGCAAAGTCATTACAATTGTTGGGCAGAGTCATTTATATAGGTCGGATAAGTGATTAACAGTAGTTCGCAAAGTAATTACAATTGTTTGGAAAAGTCATTATTAGAGGTCGGATAAGTGATTAACATTGGTTTGCAAAGTCATTACAATTGTTGGGCAAAGTCATTTTTAGAGGTCGGATGAGTGATTAACAGTGGTTTGCAAAGTCATTACAATAGTTGGGCAAAGTCATTACAATTGTTGGGCAAAGTCATTTTTATTGTCGGAAAAGTGATTTACAGTGGATGGTAAAGTCATTACAATTGTTGGGCACAGTCATTTTTATAGGTCGTATAAGTCATTAACAGTGGTGGGCATAGTCATTACCAGTGGTTGGCAAAGTCATTACAATTGTTGGGCAAAGTCATTTTAGAGGTCGGATGAGTGATTAACCATGGTTGGCAAAGTCATTACAATTGTTGGGAAAAGTCATTTATAGAGGTCGGATAGGTGATTAACAGTGATGGGCAAAGTCATTACCAGTGGTTTGCAGAGTAGTAACAATTGTTGGGCAAAGTCATTTTTAGAGGTCGGATAAGTGATATACAGTGGTTCGCAAAGTAAATACAATTGTTGGGCAAAGTCATTTTTAGAGGTCGGATAAGTGATAAACAGTGGTGGGCAAAGTCATTACCAGTCGTTAGCAAAATCATTACAATTGTTTGGCAAAGATATTTTTAGAGGTCGGATTAATAATTAACAGTAGATGGCAAAGTCATTACAATTGTTGGGAAAAGTCATTTTTAGATGTCGGAAAAGTGATTAACAGTGGTGTGCATAGTCATTAACAGTGGTTTGGAGAGTTATTACAATTGTTGGGCAAAGTCATTTTTAGAGGTCGGATAAGTGATTTACAGTGGCGGGCAAAGTCATTTTTATTGTCGGATAAGTGATTTACAGTGGTTGGCAAAGTCATTACAATTGTTGGGCAGAGTCATTTATATAGGTCGGATAAGTGATTAACAGTAGTTCGCAAAGTAATTACAATTGTTTGGAAAAGTCATTATTAGAGGTCGGATAAGTGATTAACATTGGTTTGCAAAGTCATTACAATTGTTGGGCAAAGTCATTTTTAGAGGTCGGATGAGTGATTAACAGTGGTTTGCAAAGTCATTACAATAGTTGGGCAAAGTCATTACAATTGTTGGGCAAAGTCATTTTTATTGTATGATAAGTGATTTACAGTGGATGGTAAAGTCATTACAATTGTTGGGCACAGTCATTTTTATAGGTCGTATAAGTCATTAACAGTGGTGGGCATAGTCATTACCAGTGGTTGGCAAAGTCATTACAATTGTTGGGCAAAGTCATTTTTAGAGGTCGGATGAGTGATTAACCATGGTTGGCAAAGACATTACAATTGTTGGGAAAAGTCATTTATAGAGGTCGGATAGGTGATTAACAGTGATGGACAAAGTCATTACCAGTGGTTTGCAGAGTAGTAACAATTGTTGGGCAAAGTCATTTTTAGAGGTCGGATAAGTGATATACAGTGGTTCGCAAAGTAAATACAATTGTTGGGCAAAGTCATTTTTAGAGGTCGGATAAGTGATAAACAGTGGTGGGCAAAGTCATTACAACTGTTGAGCAAAGTCATTTTTATTGTCGGATAATTGATTTACAGTAGTTGGCAAAGTCATTACAATTGTTTGGCAAACTCATTTTTAGAGGTAGGATATGTGATTAACAGTGTTTGGCAAAGTCATTACAATTGTTGGGCTGAGTCATTTTTAGAGGTCGGAATAGTGATTAACAGTGCTGGGCATAGTCATAACCAATGGTTGGTAAAGTCATTACAATTTTTGGGCAAAGTCATTACCAAAGGTTTGCAAAGTCATTAAAATTGTTTGGGAAAGTCATTTTTAGAGGTCGGATAAGTGATTAACAGTGGTGGGCAAAGTCATTACCAGTCGTTAGCAAAGTCATTACAATTGTTTGGCAAAGATATTTTTAGAGGTCGGATTAATAATTAACAGTAGATGGCAAAGTCATTACAATTGTTGGGCAAAGTCATTTTTAGAGGTCGGATAAGTGATTAACAGTGGTGGGCATAGTCATTACAGTTGTTGGGCAAAGTCATTTAAAGAGGTCGTATTAGTGATTAACAGTGGTTTGCAAAGTCATTACAATAGTTGAGCAAAGTCATTTTTAGAGGTCGGATAAGTGATTAACAGTGGTTGGCAAAATCGTTACAATTGTTGGGCAAAGTCATTTTTAGAGGTCGGATAAGTGATAAACAGTGGTTGGCAAAGTCATTACAAGTGTTGGGCTGAGTCATTAATGGAGGTCGGAATAGTGATTAACAGTGCTGGGCATAGTCATAACCAATGGTTGGTAAAGTCATTACAATTGTTGGGCAAAGTCATTACCAGTGGTTTGCAAAGTCATTAAAATTGTTTGGGAAAGTCATTTTTAGAGGTCCGATAAGTGATTAACAGTGGTGGGCAAAGTCATTACCAGTCGTTAGCAAAGTCATTACAATTGTTTGGCAAAGATATTTTTAGAGGTCGGATTAATAATTAACAGTAGATGGCAAAGTCATTACAATTGTTGGGAAAAGTCATTTTTAGATGTCGGAAAAGTGATTAACAGTGGTGTGCATAGTCATTACCAGTGGTTTGGAGAGTTATTACAATTGTTGGGCAAAGTCATTTTTAGAGGTCGGATAAGTGATTAACAGTGGCGGGCAAAGTCATTTTTATTGTCGGATAAGTGATTTACAGTGGTTGGCAAAGTCATTACAATTGTTGGGCAGAGTCATTTTTAGAGGTCGGATAAGTGATTAACAGTGGTGGGCATAGTCATTACAATTGTTGGGCAAAGTCATTTAAAGAGGTCGTATTAGTGATTAACAGTGGTTTGCAAAGTCATTACAATAGTTGGGCAAAGTCATTTTTAGAGGTCGGATAAGTGATTAACAGTGGTTGGCAAAATCGTTACAATTGTTGGGCAAAGTCATTTTTAGAGGTCGGATAAGTGATAAACAGTGGTTGGCAAAGTCATTACAAGTGTTGGGCTGAGTCATTAATGGAGGTCGGAATAGTGATTAACAGTGCTGGGCATAGTCATAACCAATGGTTGGTAAAGTCATTACAATTGTTGGGCAAAGTCATTACCAGTGGTTTGCAAAGTCATTAAAATTGTTTGGGAAAGTCATTTTTAGAGGTCCGATAAGTGATTAACAGTAGTGGGCAAAGTCATTACCAGTCGTTAGCAAAGTCATTACAATTGTTTGGCAAAGATATTTTAGAGGTCGGATTAATAATTAACAGTAGATGGCAAAGTCATTACAATTGTTGGGAAAAGTCATTTTTAGATGTCGGAAAAGTGATTAACAGTGGTGTGCATAGTCATTACCAGTGGTTTGGAGAGTTATTACAATTGTTGGGCAAAGTCATTTTTAGAGGTCGGATAAGTGATTAACAGTGGCGGGCAAAGTCATTTTTATTGTCGGATAAGTGATTTACAGTGGTTGGCAAAGTCATTACAATTGTTGGGCAGAGTCATTTATATAGGTCGGATAAGTGATTAACAGTAGTTCGCAAAGTAATTACAATTGTTTGGAAAAGTCATTATTAGAGGTCGGATAAGTGATTAACATTGGTTGGCAAAGTCATTACAATTGTTGGGCAAAGTCATTTTTAGAGGTCGGATAAGTGATTAACAGTGGTGGGCATAGTCATTCCAATTGTTGGGCAAAGTCATTTAAAGAGGTCGTATTAGTGATTAACAGTGGTTTGCAAAGTCATTACAATAGTTGGGCAAAGTCATTTTTAGAGGTCGGATAAGTGATTTACAGTGGTTGGCAAAATCGTTACAATTGTTGGGCAAAGTCATTTTTAGAGGTCGGATAAGTGATAAACAGTGGTTGGCAAAGTCATTACAAGTGTTGGGCTGAGTCATTAATGGAGGTCGGAATAGTGATTAACAGTGCTGGGCATAGTCATAACCAATGGTTGGTAAAGTCATTTTTAGAGGTCGGATTAATAATTAACAGTGGTTGGCAAAGTCATTACAATTGTTGGGAAAAGTCATTTTTAGATGTCGGAAAAGTGATTTACAGTGGTGTGCATAGTCATTACCCGTGGTTTGCAAAGTTATTACAATTGTTGGGCAAAGTAATTTTTAGAGGTCGGATAAGTGATTAAAAGTCGTGGGCAAATGCATTTTTATTGTCGGATAAGTGATTTACAGTGGTTGGCAAAGTCATTACAATTGTTGTTCAGAGTCATTTATATAGGTCGGAAAAGTGATTAACAGTAGTTCGCAAAGTAATTACAATTGTTTGGAAAAGTCATTATTACAAGTCGGATAAGTGATTAACATTGGTTGGCAAAGTCATTACAATTGTTTGGCCAAGTCATTTTTAGACGTCGGATAAGTGATTAACAGTGGTTTGCGAAGTCATTACATTTGTTGGGCAAAGTCATTTAAAGAGGTCGTATTAGTGATTAACAGTGGTTTGCAAAGTCATTACAATAGTTGGGCAAAGTCATTTTTAGAGGTCGGATAAGTGATTAACAGTGGTTGGCAAAGTCATTACAATTGTTGGGCAAAGTAATTTTTAGAGGTCGGATTAGTGATTTACATTGTTTGGCAAAGTCATTACCATTGTTGGGCAAAGTTATTTTTAGAGGTCGGGTAAGTGATTAACAGTGGTTGGCAAAGTCATTACAATTGTTGGGCAAAGTCATTTTTAGAGGTCGTATAAGTGATTAACATTGGTGGGCAAAGTCATTACCAGTGGTTTGCAAAGTAATTACAATTGTTGGGCAAAGTCATTTTTAGAGGTCTGATAAGTGATAAACAGTGGTTCTCACAGTAATTCCAATTGTTGGGCAAAGTCATTTTTAGAGGTCGGATAAATGATTTACAGTGGTTGGCAAAGTCATTATTATAGTTGGGCAAAGTCATTTTTAGAGGTCGGATAAATGATTAACAGTGGTTGGCAAAATCGTTACAATTGTTGGACAAAGTCATTTTTAGAGGTCGTATAAGTGATTACCATTGGTGGGCAAAGTCATTACAATTGTTGGGCAAAGTCATTACAATTGTTGGTCAAAGTCATTTTTAGAGGTCGGATTAGTGATTAACATAGTTTGGCAAAGTCATTACAATTGTTGGGCAAAGTCATTTTCAGAGGTCGGATAAGTGATTAACAGTGGTTGGCAAAATCATTACAATTGTTTGGCCAAGTCATTACAATTGTTGGATAAAGTCATAGAATTGTTGGGCAAAGTCATTTTTAGAGGTCGGATAAATGATTAACAGTGGTTGGCAAATGCATTTTTATAGTTGGGCAAAGTCATTTTTAGAGGTCGGATAAATGATTAACAGTGGTTGGCAAAATCGTTACAATTGTTTGGCAAAGTCATTTTTAGAGGTCGTCTAAGTGATAACCATTGGTGGGCAAAGTCATTACCATTGTTGGGCAAAGTAATTTTTAGAGGTCGGGTAAGTGATTAACAGTGGTTGGCAAAGTCATTCCAATTGTTGGGCAAAGTCATTTTTAGAGGTCGGATTAGTGATTAACATTGTTTGGCAAAGTCATTACCATTGCTGGGCAAAGTCATTTTTAGAGGTCGGATAAGTGATTAACATTGGTGTGCAAAGTCATTACCAGTGGTTTGCAAAGAAATTACAATTGTTGGGCAAAGTCATTTTTAGAGGTCGGATAAGTGATTAACAGTGGTTCGCAAAGTAATTCCAATTGTTGGGCTAAGTCATTTTTATAGGTCGGATAAGTGATTAACAGTGGTTGTCAAAGTCATTTTTAGAGGTCGGATAAATGATTAACAGTGGTTGGCAAAATCGTTACAATTGTTAGGCAAAGTCATTTTAGAGGTCGGATAAGTGATTAACAGTGGTTTGCAAAATCGTCACAATTGTTGGGCAAAGTCATTACAATTGTTGGGCAAAGTCATTACCATTGTTGGGCAAAGTAATTTTTAGAGGTCGGAAAAGTGATTAACAGTGGTGGGCATAGTTATTACAATTGTTGGGCCAAGTCATTTTTAGAGGTTGGATAAGTGATTAACAGTGGTTGGCAAAGTCATTACAATTGTTGGGCAAAGTCATTTAAAGAGGTCGTAATAGTGATTAACAGTGGTTTGCAAAGTCATTACAATAGTTGGGCAAAGTCATTTTTAGATGTCGGATAAGTGATAAACAGTGGTTGGCAAAGTCATTACAATTGTTGGGCAAAGTAATTTTTAGAGGTCGGATTAGTGATTAACATTGTTTGGCAAAGTCATTACCATTGCTGGGCAAAGTAATTTTTAGAGGTCGGGTAAGTGATTAACATTGGTTGGCAAAGTCATTACAATTGTTGGGCGAAGTCATTTTTAGAGGTCGTTTAAGTGATTAACATTGGTGGGCAAAGTCATTACCAGTGGTTTGCAAAGTAATTACAATTGTTGGGCAAAGTCATTTTTAGAGGTCTGATAAGTGATAAACAGTGGTTCTCACAGTAATTCCAATTGTTGGGCTAAGTCATTTTTAGAGGTCGGATAAGTGATTAACAGTGGTTGGCAAAATCATTACAATTGTTTGGCCAAGTCATTACAATTGTTTGATAATGTCATTACAATTGTTGGGCAAAGTCATTTTTATAGGTCGGATAAATGATTAACAGTGGTTGGCAAAATCGTTACAATTGTTGGACAAAGTCATTTTTAGAGGTCGTATAAGTGATTACCATTGGTGGGCAAAGTCATTACAATTGTTGGGCAAAGTCATTACAATTGTTGGTCAAAGTCATTTTTAGAGGTCGGATTAGTGATTAACATAGTTTGGCAAAGTCATTACAATTGTTGGGCAAAGTCATTTTCAGAGGTCGGATAAGTGATTAACAGTGGTTGGCAAAATCATTACAATTGTTTGGCCAAGTCATTACAATTGTTGGATAAAGTCATAGAATTGTTGGGCAAAGTCATTTTTAGAGGTCGGATAAATGATTAACAGTGGTTGGCAAAGTCATTTTTATAGTTGGGCAAAGTCATTTTTAGAGGTCGGATAAATGATTAACAGTGGTTGGCAAAATCGTTACAATTGTTTGGCAAAGTCATTTTTAGAGGTCGTCTAAGTGATAACCATTGGTGGGCAAAGTCATTACCATTGTTGGGCCAAGTAATTTTTAGAGGTCGGGTAAGTGATTAACAGTGGTTGGCAAAGTCATTCCAATTGTTGGGCAAAGTCATTTTTAGAGGTCGGATTAGTGATTAACATTGTTTGGCAAAGTCATTACCATTGCTGGGCAAAGTCATTTTTAGAGGTCGGATAAGTGATTAACATTGGTGTGCAAAGTCATTACCAGTGGTTTGCAAAGAAATTACAATTGTTGGGCAAAGTCATTTTTAGAGGTCGGATAAGTGATTAACAGTGGTTCGCAAAGTAATTCCAATTGTTGGGCTAAGTCATTTTTATAGGTCGGATAAGTGATTAACAGTGGTTGGCAAAATCGTTACAATTGTTAGGCAAAGTCATTTTTAGAGGTCGGATAAGTGATTAACAGTGGTTTGCAAAATCGTCACAATTGTTGGGCAAAGTCATTACAATTGTTGGGCAAAGTCATTACCATTGTTGGGCAAAGTAATTTTTAGAGGTCGGAAAAGTGATTAACAGTGGTGGGCATAGTTATTACAATTGTTGGGCCAAGTCATTTTTAGAGGTTGGATAAGTGATTAACAGTGGTTGGCAAAGTCATTACAATTGTTGGGCAAAGTCATTTAAAGAGGTCGTAATAGTGATTAACAGTGGTTTGCAAAGTCATTACAATAGTTGGGCAAAGTCATTTTTAGATGTCGGATAAGTGATAAACAGTGGTTGGCAAAGTCATTACAATTGTTGGGCAAAGTAATTTTTAGAGGTCGGATTAGTGATTAACATTGTTTGGCAAAGTCATTACCATTGCTGGGCAAAGTAATTTTTAGAGGTCGGGTAAGTGATTAACATTGGTTGGCAAAGTCATTACAATTGTTGGGCGAAGTCATTTTTAGAGGTCGTTTAAGTGATTAACATTGGTGGGCAAAGTCATTACCAGTGGTTTGCAAAGTAATTACAATTGTTGGGCAAAGTCATTTTTAGAGGTCTGATAAGTGATAAACAGTGGTTCTCACAGTAATTCCAATTGTTGGGCTAAGTCATTTTTAGAGGTCGGATAAGTGATTAACAGTGGTTGGCAAAATCATTACAATTGTTTGGCCAAGTCATTACAATTGTTTGATAAAGTCATTACAATTGTTGGGCAAAGTCATTTTTATAGGTCTTTTTTGTGATAAACAGTGGTTGGAAAAGTCATTACAATAGTTGGGCAAAGTCATTTTTAGAGGTCGGATAAATGATTAACAGTGGTTTGCAAAGTCATTACAATAGTTGGGCAAAGTCATTTTTAGAGGTCGGATAAATGATTAACAGTGGTTGGCAAAATCGTTAAAATTGTTGGACAAAGTCATTTTTAGAGGTCTTATAAGTGATAACCAGTGGTGAGCAAAGTCATTACCATTGTTGGGCAAAGTCATTACAATTGTTGGTCAAAGTCATTTTTAGAGGTCGGATAAGTGATTACCATAGTTTGGCAAAATCATTACAATTGTTTGGCCAAGTCATTACAATTGTTGGATAAAGTCATAGAATAGTTTGGCAAAGTCATTTTTAGAGGTCGGATAAGTGATTAATAGTGGTTGGCAAAGTCATTACAATTGTTGGGCAAAGTAATTTTTAGAGGTCGGATTAGTGATTAACATTGTTTGGCAAAGTCATTACCATTGCTTGGCAAAGTAATTTTTAGAGGTCGGGTAAGTGATTAACATTGGTTGGCAAAGTCATTACAATTGTTGGGCGAAGTCATTTTTAGAGGTCGTTTAAGTGATTAACATTGGTGGGCAAAGTCATTACCAGTGGTTTGCAAAGAAATTACAATTGTTGGGCAAAGTCATTTTTAGAGGTCGGATAAGTGATTAACAGTGGTTCGCAAAGTAATTCCAATTGTTGGGCTAAGTCATTTTTATAGGTCGGATAAGTGATTAACAGTGGTTGTCAAAGTCATTACAATAGTTGGGCAAAGTCATTTTTAGAGGTCGGATAAATGATTAACAGTGGTTGGCAAAATCGTTACAATTGTTAGGCAAAGTCATTTTTAGAGGTCGGATAAGTGATTAACAGTGGTTTGCAAAATCGTCACAATTGTTGGGCAAAGTCATTACAATTGTTGGGCAAAGTCATTACCATTGTTGGGCAAAGTAATTTTTAGAGGTCGGAAAAGTGATTAACAGTGGTGGGCATAGTAATTACAATTGTTAAGCCAAGTCATTTTTAGAGGTTGGATAAGTGATTAACAGTGGTTGGCAAAGTCATTACAATTGTTGGGCAAAGTCATTTAAAGAGGTCGTATTAGTGATTAACAGTGGTTTGCAAAGTCATTACAATAGTTGGGCAAAGTCATTTTTAGAGGTCGGATAAGTGATTAACAGTGGTTGGCAAAGTCATTACAATTGTTGGGCAAAGTAATTTTTAGAGGTCGGATTAGTGATTAACATTGTTTGGCAAAGTCATTACCATTGCTGGGCAAAGTTATTTTTAGAGGTCGGGTAAGTGATTAACATTGGTTGGCAAAGTCATTACAATTGTTGGGCGAAGTCATTTTTAGAGGTCGTTTAAGTGATTAACATTGGTGGGCAAAGTCATTACCAGTGGTTTGCAAAGTAATTACAATTGTTGGGCAAAGTCATTTTTAGAGGTCTGATAAGTGATAAACAGTGGTTCTCACAGTAATTCCAATTGTTGGGCTAAGTCATTTTTAGAGGTCGGATAAGTGATTAACAGTGGTTGGCAAAATCATTACAATTGTTCGGCCAAGTCATTACAATTGTTTGATAAAGTCATTACAATTGTTGGGCAAAGTCATTTTTATAGGTCTTTTTTGTGATAAACAGTGGTTGGAAAAGTCATTACAATAGTTGGGCAAAGTCATTTTTAGAGGTCGGATAAATGATTAACAGTGGTTTGCAAAGTCATTACAATAGTTGGGCAAAGTCATTTTTAGAGGTCGGATAAATGATTAACAGTGGTTGGCAAAATCGTTACAATTGTTGGACAAAGTCATTTTTAGAGGTCGTATAAGTGATAACCAGTGGTGAGCAAAGTCATTACTATTGTTGGGCAAAGTCATTACAATTGTTGGTCAAAGTCATTTTTAGAGGTCGGATAAGTGATTACCATAGTTTGGCAGAGTCATTACAATTGTTGGGCAAAGTCATTTTCAGAGGTCGGATAAGTGATTAACAGTGGTTTGCAAAATCATTACAATTGTTTGGCCAAGTCATTACAATTGTTGGATAAAGTCATTACAATAATTGGGCATAGTCATTTTTAGAGGTCGGATAAATGATTTACAGTGGTTGGCAAAATCGTTACAATTGTTAGGCAAAGTCATTTTTAGAGGTCGGATAAGTGATTAACAGTGGTTGGCAAAATCGTTACAATTGTTGGGCAAAGTCATTTCAATTGTTGGGCAAATTCATTACCATTGTTGGGCAAAGTAATTTTTAGAGGTCGGAAAAGTGATTAACAGTGGTGGGCATAGTAATTACCAGTGGTTTGCAAAGTTATTACAATTGTTGGGCAAAGTCATTTTTAGAGGTCGGATAAGTGATTAACAGTGTTGGGCAAAGTCGTTTTTATTGTCGGATAAGTGATTTACAGTGGATGGCAAAGTCATTCCAATTGTTGGGCAGAGTCATTTTTATAGGTCGGAAAAGTTATTTACAGTGGTGGGCATAGTCATTACCAGTGGTTGGCAAAGTTATTACAATTGTTGGGCAAAGTCATTTTTAGAGGTCGGATAAGTGATTTACAGTGGTTGGCAAAATCATTACAATAGTTGGGACAAGTCATTACAACTGTTGGGCAAAGTTATTACAATTTTTGGGCAAAGTCATTTATAGAGGTCGTATTAGTGATTAGCAGTGGCTGGCAAAGTCATTACAATAGTTGGGCAAAGTCATTTTTAGAGGTCGGATAAATGATTAACAGTGGTTGGCAAAATCGTTACAATTGTTGGGCAACGTCATTTTTAGAGGTCGGATAAGTGATTACCATTGGTGGGCAAAGTCATTACAATTGTTTGGCAAAGTCATTACCATTGTTGGGCAAAGTAATTTTTAGAAGTCGGATAAGTGATAAACTTTGGTGGGCAAAGTCATTTTTAGAGGTCTGATAAGTGATTAACAGTGGTGTGCAAAGTCATTACCAGTGGTTTGCAAAGAAATTACAATTGTTGGGCAAAGTCGTTTTTAGGGGTCGGATAAGTGATTAACAATGGTTGGCAAAGTCATTACAATAGTTGGGCAAAGTCATTTTTTGAGGTCGGATAAATGATTAACAGTGGTTGGCAAAATCGTTACAATTGTTAGGCAAAGTCATTTTTAGAGGTCGGATAAGTGATTAACAGTGGTTGGCAAAATCGTTACAATTGTTGGGCAAAGTCATTACAATTGTTGGGCAAGTCATTACCATTGTTGGGCAAAGTAATTTTTAGAGGTCGGAAAAGTGATTAACAGTGTTGGGCAAAGTCGTTTTTATTGTCGGATAAGTGATTTACAGTGGATGGCAAAGTCATTACAATTGTTGGGCAGAGTCATTTTTATAGGTCGGAAAAGTGATTTACAGTGGTGGGCATAGTCATTAACAGTGGCTGGCAAAGTCACTACATTAGTTGGGCAAAGTATTTTTTAGAGGTCGGTTAAATGATTAACAGTGGTTGGCAAAATCGTTACAATTGTTGGGCAATGTCATTTTTAGAGTCCGGATAAGTGATTACCATTGGTGGGCAAAGTCATTACAATTGTTGGGCAAAGTCATTACAATTGTTGGGCAAAGTCATTTTTAGAGGTCGGATTAGTGATTTACATTGTTTGGCAATGTCATTACCATTGTTGGGCAAAGTAATTTTTAGAGGTCGGATAAGTGATAAACTTTGGTGGGCAAAGTAATTTTTAGAGGTCGGATAAGTGATTAACAGTGATGGGCAAAGTCATTAACAGTGGTTTGCAGAGTAGTAACAATTGTTGGGCAAAGTCATTTTTAGAGGTCGGATAAGTGATATACAGTGGTTCGCAAAGCAATAACAATTGTTGGGCAAAGTCATTTTTAGAGGTCGGATAAGTGATTTACAGTGATTGGCAAAATCATTACAATAGTTGGGCCAAGTCATTACAACTGTTGGGCAAAGTCATTACAATTGTTGGGCAAAGTCATTTTTAGAGGTCGGATAAGTGATTTACAGTGATTGGCAAAATCATTACAATAGTTGGGCCAAGTCATTACAACTGTTGGGCAAAGTCATTACATTAGTTGGGCAAAGTCATTTTTAGAGGTCGGTTAAATGATTAACAGTGGTTGGCAAAATCGTTACAATTGTTGGGCAACGTAATTTTTAGAGGTCGGATAAGTGATTACCATTGGCGGGCAAAGTCATTACAATTGTTTGGCCAAGTCATTACAATTGTTGGATAAAGTCATAGAATTGTTGGGCAAAGTCATTTTTAGAGGTCTTTTTGGTGATAAAAAGTGGTTGGCAAAGTCATTACAATAGTTGGGCAAAGTCATTTTTAGAGGTCGGATAAATGATTTACAGTGGTTGGCAAAATCGTTACAATTGTTAGGCAAAGTCATTTTTAGAGGTCGGATAAGTGATTAACAGTGGTTGGCAAAATCGTTACAATTGTTGGGCAAAGTCATTACAATTTTTGGGCAAATTCATTACCATTGTTGGGCAAAGTAATTTTTAGAGGTCGGAAAAGTGATTAACAGTGGTGGGCATAGTTATTACCAGTGGTTTGCAAAGTTATTACAATTGTTGGGCAAAGTCATTTTTAGAGGTCGGATAAGTGATTAACAGTGTTGGGCAAAGTCGTTTTTATTGTCGGATAAGTGATTTACAGTGGATGGCAAAGTCATTCCAATTGTTGGGCAGAGTCATTTTTATGGGTCGGAAAAGTGATATACAGTGGTGGGCATAGTCATTACCAGTGGTTGGCAAAGTTATTACAATTGTTGGGCAAAGTCATTTTTAGAGGTCGGATAAGTGATTTACAGTGGTTGGCGAAATCATTACAATAGTTGGGCCAAATCATATCAACTGTTGGGCAAAGTTATTACAATTTTTGGGCAAAGTCATTTATAGAGGTCGTATTAGTGATTAACAGTGGCTGGCAAAGTCATTACAATAGTTGGGCAAAGTCATTTTTAGAGGTCGGATATATGATTAACAGTGGTTGGCAAAATCGTTACAATTGTTGGGCAACGTCATATTTAGAGGTCGGATAAGTGATTACCATTGGTGGGCAAAGTCATTACAATTGTTGGGCAAAGTCATTACAATTGTTGGGCAAAGTCATTTTTAGAGGTCGGATTAGTGATTTACATTGTTTGGCGAAGTCATTACCATTGTTGGGCAAAGTAATTTTTAGAAGTCGGATAAGTGATAAACTTTGGTGGGCAAAGTCATTTTTAGAGGTCTGATAAGTGATTAACAGTGGTGTGCAAAGTCATTACCAGTGGTTTGCAAAGAAATTACAATTGTTGGGCAAAGTCGTTTTTAGGGGTCGGATAAGTGATTAACAATGGTTCGCAAAGTAATTCCAATTGTTGGGCTAAGTCATTTTAATAGGTCGGATAAGTGATTAACAGTGGTTGGCAAAGTCATTACAATAGTTGGGCAAAGTCATTTTTTGAGGTCGGATAAATGATTAACAGTGGTTGGCAAAATCGTTACAATTGTTAGGCAAAGTCATTTTTAGAGGTCGGATAAGTGATTAACAGTGGTTGGCAAAATCGTTACAATTGTTGGGCAGAGTCATTACAATTGTTGGGCAAAGTCATTACCATTGTTGGGCAAAGTAATTTTTAGAGGTCGGAAAAGTGATAAACAGTGGTGGGCATAGTAATTACAAGTGGTTTGCAAAGTTATTACAATTGTTGGGCAAAGTCATTTTTAGAGGTCGGATAAGTGATTAACAGTGTTGGGCAAAGTCGTTTTTATTGTCGGATAAGTGATTTACAGTGGATGGCAAAGTCATTACAATTGTTGGGCAGAGTCATTTTTATAGGTCGGAAAAGTGATTTACAGTGGTGGGCATAGTCATTAACAGTGGCTGGCAAAGTCACTACATTAGTTGGGCAAAGTCATTTTTAGAGGTCGGTTAAATGATTAACAGTGGTTGGCAAAATCGTTACAATTGTTGGGCAACGTCATTTTTAGAGGTCGGATAAGTGATTACCATTGGTGGGCAAAGTCATTACAATTGTTGGGCAAAGTCATTACAATTGTTGGGAAAAGTCATTTTTAGAGGTCGGATTAGTGATTTACATTGTTTGGCAAAGTCATTACCATTGTTGGGCAAAGTAATTTTTAGAGGTCGGATAAGTTAAAACTTTGGTGGGCAAAGTCATTTTTAGAGGTCTGATAAGTGATTAACAGTGATGGGCAAAGTCATTAACAGTGGTTTGCAGAGTAGTAACAATTGTTGGGCAAAGTCATTTTTAGAGGTCGGATAAGTGATATACAGTGGTTCGCAAAGTAATAACAATTGTTGGGCAAAGTCATTTTTAGAGGTCGGATAAGTGATTAACAGTGGTGGGCAAAGTCATTTTTAGAGGTCTGATAAGTGATTAACAGTGGTGTGCAAAGTCATTACCAGTGGTTTGCAAAGAAATTACAATTGTTGGGCAAAGTCGTTTTTAGGGGTCGGATAAGTGATTAACAATGGTTCGCAAAGTAATTCCAATTGTTGGGCTAAGTCATTTTAATAGGTCGGATAAGTGATTAACAGTGGTTGGCAAAGTCATTACAATAGTTGGGCAAAGTCATTTTTAGAGGTCGGATAAATGATTAACAGTGGTTGGCAAAATCGTTACAATTGTTAGGCAAAGTCATTTTTAGAGGTCGGATAAGTGATTAACAGTGGTTGGCAAAATCGTTACAATTGTTGGGCAAAGTCATTACAATTTTTGGGCAAAGTCATTACCATTGTTGGGCAAAGTAATTTTTAGAGGTCGAAAAAGTGATTAACAGTGTTGGGCAAAGTCGTTTTTATTGTCGGATAAGTGATTTACAGTGGATGGCAAAGTCATTATAATTGTTGGGCAGAGTCATTTTTATAGGTCGGAAAAGTGATTTACAGTGGTGGGCATAGTCATTACCAGTGGTTGGCAAAGTCATTACAATTGTTGGGCAAAGTCATTTTTAGAGGTCGGATAAGTGATTTACAGTGATTGGCAAAATCATTACAATAGTTGGGCCAAGTCATTACAACTGTTGGGCAAAGTCATTACAATTGTTGGGCAAAGTCATTTTTAGAGGTCGGATAAGTGATTTACAGTGATTGGCAAAATCATTACAATAGTTGGGCCAAGTCATTACAACTGTTGGGCAAAGTCATTACATTAGTTGGGCAAAGTCATTTTTAGAGGTCGGTTAAATGATTAACAGTGGTTGGCAAAGTCATTTTTAGAGGTCGGATAAGTGATATACAGTGGTTCGCAAAGTAATTACAATTGTTGGGCAAAGTCATTTTTAGAGGTCGGATAAGTGATTAACAGTGGTGGGCAAAGTCATTACAATTGTTGAGCAAAGTAATTTTTAGAGGTCGGATAAGTGATATACAGTGGTTCGCAAAGTAATTACAATTGTTGGGCAAAGTCATTTTTAGAGGTCGGATAAGTGATTAACAGTGTTGGGCAAAGTCGTTTTTATTGTCGGATAAGTGATTTACAGTGGATGGCAAAGTCATTACAATTGTTGGGCAGAGTCATTTTTATAGGTCGGAAAAGTGATTTACAGTGGTGGGCATAGTCATTACCAGTGGTTGGCAAAGTCATTACAATTGTTGGGCAAAGTCATTTTTAGAGGTCGGATAAGTGATTTACAGTGGTTGGCAAAATCATTACAATAGTTGGGCCAAGTCATTACAACTGTTGGGCAAAGTTATTACAATTTTTGAGCAAAGTCATTTATAGAGGTCGTATTAGTGATTAACAGTGGCTGGCAAAGTCACTACATTAGTTGGGCAAAGTCATTTTTAGAGGTCGGTTAAATGATTAACAGTGGTTGGCAAAATCGTTACAATTGTTGGGCAACGTCATTTTTAGAGGTCGGATAAGTGATTACCATTGGTGGGCAAAGTCATTACAATTGTTGGGCAAAGTCATTTTTAGAGGTCGGATTAGTGATTTACATTGTTTGGCAAAGTCATTACCATTGTTGGGCAAAGTAATTTTTAGAGGTCGGATAAGTGATAAACTTTGGTGGGCAAAGTCATTTTTAGAGGTCTGATAAGTGATTAACAGTGATGGGCAAAGTCATTAACAGTGGTTTGCAGAGTAGTAACAATTGTTGGGCAAAGTCATTTTTAGAGGTCGGATAAGTGATTAACAGTGGTGGGCAAAGTCATTTTTAGAGGTCGGATAAGTGATTAACAATGGTTCGCAAAGTAATTCCAATTGTTGGGCTAAGTCATTTTAATAGGTCGGATAAGTGATTAACAGTGGTTGGCAAAGTCATTACAATAGTTGGGCAAAGTCATTTTTAGAGGTCGGATAAATGATTAACAGTGGTTGGCAAAATCGTTACAATTGTTAGGCAAAGTCATTTTTAGAGGTCGGATAAGTGATTAACAGTGGTTGGCAAAATCGTTACAATTGTTGGGCAACGTCATTTTTAGAGGTCGGATAAGTGATTACCATTGGTGGTCAAAGTCATTACAATTGTTGGGCAAAGTCATTACAATTGTTGGGCTAAGTCATTTTTAGAGGTCGGATTAGTGATTTACATTGTTTGGCAAAGTCATTACCATTGTTGGGCAAAGTAATTTTTAGAGGTCGGATAAGTGATAAACTTTGGTGGGCAAAGTCATTTTTAGAGGTCTGATAAGTGATTAACAGTGATGGGCTAAGTCATTTTTAGAGGTCGGATAAGTGATATACAGTGGTTCGCAAAGTAATTACAATTGTTGGGCAAAGTCATTTTTAGAGGTCGGATAAGTGATTAACAGTGGTTGGCAAAATCGTTACAATTGTTGGGCAAAGTCATTACAATTGTTGGGCAAAGTCATTACCATTGTTGGGCAAAGTAATTTTTAGAGGTCGGATAAGTGATTACCATTGGTGGGCAAAGTCATTACAATTGTTGGGCAAAGTCATTTTTAGAGGTCGGATTAGTGATTTACATTGTTTGGCAAAGTCATTACCATTGTTGGGCAAAGTAATTTTTAGAGGTCGGATAAGTGATAAACTTTGGTGGGCAAAGTCATTTTTAGAGGTCTGATAAGTGATTAACAGTGATGGGCAAAGTCATTAACAGTGGTTTGCAGAGTAGTAACAATTGTTGGGCAAAGTCATTTTTAGAGGTCGGATAAGTGATTAACAGTGGTGGGCAAAGTCATTTTTAGAGGTCGGATAAGTGATTAACAATGGTTCGCAAAGTAATTCCAATTGTTGGGCTAAGTCATTTTAATAGGTCGGATAAGTGATTAACAGTGGTTGGCAAAGTCATTACAATAGTTGGGCAAAGTCATTTTTAGAGGTCGGATAAATGATTAACAGTGGTTGGCAAAATCGTTACAATTGTTAGGCAAAGTCATTTTTAGAGGTCGGATAAGTGATTAACAGTGGTTGGCAAAATCGTTACAATTGTTGGGCAACGTCATTTTTAGAGGTCGGATAAGTGATTACCATTGGTGGTCAAAGTCATTACAATTGTTGGGCAAAGTCATTACAATTGTTGGGCTAAGTCATTTTTAGAGGTCGGATTAGTGATTTACATTGTTTGGCAAAGTCATTACCATTGTTGGGCAAAGTAATTTTTAGAGGTCGGATAAGTGATAAACTTTGGTGGGCAAAGTCATTTTTAGAGGTCGGATAAGTGATATTCAGTGGTTCGCAAAGTAATTACAATTGTTGGGCAAAGTCATTTTTAGAGGTCGGATAAGTGATTAACAGTGGTTGGCAAAATCGTTACAATTGTTGGGCAAAGTCATTACAATTGTTGGGCAAAGTCATTACCATTGTTGGGCAAAGTAATTTTTAGAGGTCGGAAAAGTGATTTACAGTGTTGGGCAAAGTCGTTTTTATTGTCGGATAAGTGATTTACAGTGGATGGCAAAGTCATTATAATTGTTGGGCAGAGTCATTTTTATAAGTCTGAAAAGTGATTAACAGGGGTGGGCAAAGTCATTACAATTGTTGAGCAAAGTCATTTTTATTGTCGGATAATTGATTTACAGTAGTTGGCAAAGTCATTACATTAGTTGGGCAAAGTCATTTTTAGAGGTCGGTTAAATGATTAACAGTGGTTGGCAAAATCGTTACAATTGTTGGGCAACGTCATTTTTAGAGGTCGGATAAGTGATTACCATTGGTGGGCAAAGTCATTACAATTGTTCGGCAAAGTCATTTTAAGAGGTCGGTTAAATGATTAACAGTGGTTGGCAAAATCGTTACAATTGTTGGGCAACGTCATTTTTAGAGGTCGGATAAGTGATTACCATTGGTGGGCAAAGTCATTACAATTGTTGGGCAAAGTCATTACAATTGTTGGGCAAAGTCATTTTTAGAGGTCGGTTAAATGATTAACAGTGGTTGGCAAAATCGTTACAATTGTTGGGCAACGTCATTTTTAGAGGTCGGATAAGTGATTACCATTGGTGGGCAAAGTCATTACAATTGTTGGGCAAAGTCATTACAATTGTTGGGCAGAGTCATTTTTATAGGTCGGAAAAGTGATTTACAGTGGTGGGCATAGTCATTACCAGTGGTTGGCAAAGTCATTACAATTGTTGGGCAAAGTCATTTTTAGAGGTCGGATAAGTGATTTACAGTGGTTGGCAAAATCATTACAATAGTTGGGCCAAGTCATTACAACTGTTGGGCAAAGTTATTACAATTTTTGAGCAAAGTCATTTATAGAGGTCGTATTAGTGATTAACAGTGGCTGGCAAAGTCACTACATTAGTTGGGCAAAGTCATTTTTAGAGGTCGGTTAAATGATTAACAGTGGTTGGCAAAATCGTTACAATTGTTGGGCAACGTCATTTTTAGAGGTCGGATAAGTGATTACCATTGGTGGGCAAAGTCATTACAATTGTTGGGCAAAGTCATTTTTAGAGGTCGGATTAGTGATTTACATTGTTTGGCAAAGTCATTACCATTGTTGGGCAAAGTAATTTTTAGAGGTCGGATAAGTGATAAACTTTGGTGGGCAAAGTCATTTTTAGAGGTCTGATAAGTGATTAACAGTGATGGGCAAAGTCATTAACAGTGGTTTGCAGAGTAGTAACAATTGTTGGGCAAAGTCATTTTTAGAGGTCGGATAAGTGATTAACAGTGGTGGGCAAAGTCATTTTTAGAGGTCGGATAAGTGATTAACAATGGTTCGCAAAGTAATTCCAATTGTTGGGCTAAGTCATTTTAATAGGTCGGATAAGTGATTAACAGTGGTTGGCAAAGTCATTACAATAGTTGGGCAAAGTCATTTTTAGAGGTCGGATAAATGATTAACAGTGGTTGGCAAAATCGTTACAATTGTTAGGCAAAGTCATTTTTAGAGGTCGGATAAGTGATTAACAGTGGTTGGCAAAATCGTTACAATTGTTGGGCAACGTCATTTTTAGAGGTCGGATAAGTGATTACCATTGGTGGTCAAAGTCATTACAATTGTTGGGCAAAGTCATTACAATTGTTGGGCTAAGTCATTTTTAGAGGTCGGATTAGTGATTTACATTGTTTGGCAAAGTCATTACCATTGTTGGGCAAAGTAATTTTTAGAGGTCGGATAAGTGATAAACTTTGGTGGGCAAAGTCATTTTTAGAGGTCTGATAAGTGATTAACAGTGATGGGCTAAGTCATTTTTAGAGGTCGGATAAGTGATATACAGTGGTTCGCAAAGTAATTACAATTGTTGGGCAAAGTCATTTTTAGAGGTCGGATAAGTGATTAACAGTGGTTGGCAAAATCGTTACAATTGTTGGGCAAAGTCATTACAATTGTTGGGCAAAGTCATCACCATTGTTGGGCAAAGTAATTTTTAGAGGTCGGAAAAGTGATTTACAGTGTTGGGCAAAGTCGTTTTTATTGTCGGATAAGTGATTTACAGTGGATGGCAAAGTCATTATAATTGTTGGGCAGAGTCATTTTTATAGGTCTGAAAAGTGATTAACAGGGGTGGGCAAAGTCATTACAATTGTTGAGCAAAGTCATTTTTATTGTCGGATAATTGATTTACAGTAGTTGGCAAAGTCATTACATTAGTTGGGCAAAGTCATTTTTAGAGGTCGGTTAAATGATTAACAGTGGTTGGCAAAATCGTTACAATTGTTGGGCAACGTCATTTTTAGAGGTCGGATAAGTGATTACCATTGGTGGGCAAAGTCATTACAATTGTTCGGCAAAGTCATTTTTAGAGGTCGGTTAAATGATTAACAGTGGTTGGCAAAATCGTTACAATTGTTGGGCAACGTCATTTTTAGAGGTCGGATAAGTGATTACCATTGGTGGGCAAAGTCATTACAATTGTTGGGCAAAGTCATTACAATTGTTGGGCAAAGTCATTTTTAGAGGTCGGATTAGTGATTTACATTGTTTGGCAAAGTCATTACCATTGTTGGGCAAAGAAATTTTTAGAGGTCGGATATGTGATAAACTTTGGTGGGCAAAGTCATTTTTAGAGGTCTGATAAGTGATTAACAGTGATGGGCAAAGTCATTAACAGTGGTTTGCAGAGTAGTAACAATTGTTGGGCAAAGTCATTTTTAGAGGTCGGATAAGTGATTAACAGTGGTGGGCAAAGTCATTTTTAGAGGTCGGATAAGTGATTAACAATGGTTCGCAAAGTAATTCCAATTGTTGGGCTAAGTCATTTTAATAGGTCGGATAAGTGATTAACAGTGGTTGGCAAAGTCATTACAATAGTTGGGCAAAGTCATTTTTAGAGGTCGGATAAATGATTAAAAGTGGTTGGCAAAATCATTACCATTGTTGGGCAAAGTAATTTTTAGAGGTCGGATAAGTGATAAACTTTGGTGGGCAAAGTCATTTTTAGAGGTCTGATAAGTGATTAACAGTGATGGGCAAAGTCATTTTTAGAGGTCGGATAAGTGATATACAGTGGTTAGCAAAGTAATTACAATTGTTGGGCAAAGTCATTTTTAGAGGTCGGTTAAATGATTAACAGTGGTTGGCAAAATCGTTACAATTGTTGGGCAACGTCATTTTTAGAGGTCGGATAAGTGATTAACAGTGGTGGGCAAAGTCATTACAATTGTTGAGCAAAGTCATTTTTATTGTTGGATAATTGATTTACAGTAGTTGGCAAAGTCATTACATTAGTTGGGCAAAGTCATTTTTAGAGGTCGGTTAAATGATTAACAGTGGTTGGCAAAATCGTTACAATTGTTGGGCAACGTCATTTTTAGAGGTCGGATAAGTGATTACCATTGGTGGGCAAAGTCATTACAATTGTTGGGCAAAGTCATTTTTAGAGGTCGGATTAGTGATTTACATTGTTGGGCAAAGTCATTACCATTGTTGGGCAAAGTAATTTTTAGAGGTCGAATAGATAAACTTTGGTGGGCAAAGTCATTTTTAGAGGTCTGATAAGTGATTAACAGTGATGGGCAAAGTCATTTTTAGAAGTCTGATAAGTGATATACAGTGGTTCGCAAAGTAATTACAATTGTTGGGCAAAGTCATTTTTAGAGGTCGGATAAGTGATTCACAGTGGTGGGCAAAGTCATTACAATTGTTGAGCAAAGTCATTTTTATTGTCGGATAATTGATTTACAGTAGTTGGCAAAGTCATTACAATTGTTTGGCAAAGTCATTTTTAGAGGTCGGATATGTGATTAACAGTGATTGCCAAAGTCATTACAATTGTTGGGCAAAGTCATTTTTAGAGGTCAGATGAGTGATTAACAGTGGTTTGCAAAGTCATTACAATTGTTGGGCTGAGTCATTTTTAGAGGTCGGAAAAGTGATTTACAGTGCTGGGCATAGTCATTACCAATGGTTGGTAAAGTCATTACAATTGTTGGGCAAAGTCATTACCAGTGGTTTGCAAAGTCATTAAAATTGTTTGGGAAAGTCATTTTTAGAGGTCGAATAAGTGATTTACAGTGGTGGGCAAAGTCATTACCAGTCGTTAGCAAAGTCATTACAATTGTTTGGCAAAGATATTTTTAGAGGTCGTATTAATAATTAACAGTGGTTGGCAAAGTCATTACAATTTTGGACAAAGTCATTTTTAGAGGTCGGATGAGTGATTAACAGTGGTTGGCAAAGTCATTACAATTGTTGGGAAAAGTCATTTTTAGATGTCGGAAAAGTGATTAACAGTGGTGTGCATAGTCATTGCCAGTGGTTTGCAAAGTTATTACAATTGTTGGGCAAAGTCATTTTGAGAGGTCGGATAACTGATTAACAGTAGTGGGCAAAGTCATTTTTATTGTCGGATAAGTGATTTAAAGTGGTTGGCAAAGTCATTACAATTGTTGGGCAGAGTCATTTTTATGGGTCGGAAAAGTGATTAACAGTGGTTGGCAAAATCGTCACAATTGTTGGGCAAAGTCATTACAATTGTTGGGCAAATTCATTCCCATTATTGGGCAAAGTAATTTTTAGAGGTCGGAAAAGTGATTAACAGTGGTGGGCATAGTTATTACAATTGTTGGGCCAAGTCATTTTTAGAGGTTGGATAAGTGATTAACGGTGGTTGGCAAAGTCATTACAATTGTTGGGCAAAGTCATTTTTAGAGGTCTTTTTTGTGATAAATAGTGGTTGGAAAAGTCATTACAATAGTTGGGCAAAGTCATTTTTATGGGTCGGAAAAGTGATTAACAGTGGTTGGCAAAATCGTCACAATTGTTGGGCAAAGTCATTACAATTGTTGGGCAAATTCATTCCCATTATTGGGCAAAGTAATTTTTAGAGGTCGGAAAAGTGATTAACAGTGGTGGGCATAGTTATTACAATTGTTGGGCCAAGTCATTTTTAGAGGTTGGATAAGTGATTACCATTGGTGGGCAAAGTCATTACAATTGTTCGGCAAAGTCATTTTTAGAGGTCGGTTAAATGATTAACAGTGGTTGGCAAAATCGTTACAATTGTTGGGCAACGTCATTTTTAGAGGTCGTATAAGTGATTACCATTGGTGGGCAAAGTCATTACAATTGTTGGGCAAAGTCATTACAATTGTTGGGCAAAGTCATTTTTAGAGGTCGGATTAGTGATTTACATTGTTTGGCAAAGTCATTACCATTGTTGGGCAAAGAAATTTTTAGAGGTCGGATATGTGATAAACTTTGGTGGGCAAAGTCATTTTTAGAGGTCTGATAAGTGATTAACAGTGATGGGCAAAGTCATTAACAGTGGTTTGCAGAGTAGTAACAATTGTTGGGCAAAGTCATTTTTAGAGGTCGGATAAGTGATTAACAGTGGTGGGCAAAGTCATTTTTAGAGGTCGGATAAGTGATTAACAATGGTTCGCAAAGTAATTCCAATTGTTGGGCTAAGTCATTTTAATAGGTCGGATAAGTGATTAACAGTGGTTGGCAAAGTCATTACAATAGTTGGGCAAAGTCATTTTTAGAGGTCGGATAAATGATTAAAAGTGGTTGGCAAAATCATTACCATTGTTGGGCAAAGTAATTTTTAGAGGTCGGATAAGTGATAAACTTTGGTGGGCAAAGTCATTTTTAGAGGTCTGATAAGTGATTAACAGTGATGGGCAAAGTCATTTTTAGAGGTCGGATAAGTGATATACAGTGGTTAGCAAAGTAATTACAATTGTTGGGCAAAGTCATTTTTAGAGGTCGGATAAGTGATTAACAGTGGTGGGCAAAGTCATTACAATTGTTGAGCAAAGTCATTTTTATTGTTGGATAATTGATTTACAGTAGTTGGCAAAGTCATTACATTAGTTGGGCAAAGTCATTTTTAGAGGTCGGTTAAATGATTAACAGTGGTTGGCAAAATCGTTACAATTGTTGGGCAACGTCATTTTTAGAGGTCGGATAAGTGATTACCATTGGTGGGCAAAGTCATTACAATTGTTGGGCAAAGTCATTTTTAGAGGTCGGATTAGTGATTTACATTGTTGGGCAAAGTCATTACCATTGTTGGGCAAAGTAATTTTTAGAGGTCGAATAGATAAACTTTGGTGGGCAAAGTCATTTTTAGAGGTCTGATAAGTGATTAACAGTGATGGGCAAAGTCATTTTTAGAAGTCTGATAAGTGATATACAGTGGTTCGCAAAGTAATTACAATTGTTGGGCAAAGTCATTTTTAGAGGTCGGATAAGTGATTCACAGTGGTGGGCAAAGTCATTACAATTGTTGAGCAAAGTCATTTTTATTGTCGGATAATTGATTTACAGTAGTTGGCAAAGTCATTACAATTGTTTGGCAAAGTCATTTTTAGAGGTCGGATATGTGATTAACAGTGATTGCCAAAGTCATTACAATTGTTGGGCAAAGTCATTTTTAGAGGTCAGATGAGTGATTAACAGTGGTTTGCAAAGTCATTACAATTGTTGGGCTGAGTCATTTTTAGAGGTCGGAAAAGTGATTTACAGTGCTGGGCATAGTCATTACCAATGGTTGGTAAAGTCATTACAATTGTTGGGCAAAGTCATTACCAGTGGTTTGCAAAGTCATTAAAATTGTTTGGGAAAGTCATTTTTAGAGGTCGAATAAGTGATTTACAGTGGTGGGCAAAGTCATTACCAGTCGTTAGCAAAGTCATTACAATTGTTTGGCAAAGATATTTTTAGAGGTCGTATTAATAATTAACAGTGGTTGGCAAAGTCATTACAATTTTGGACAAAGTCATTTTTAGAGGTCGGATGAGTGATTAACAGTGGTTGGCAAAGTCATTACAATTGTTGGGAAAAGTCATTTTTAGATGTCGGAAAAGTGATTAACAGTGGTGTGCATAGTCATTGCCAGTGGTTTGCAAAGTTATTACAATTGTTGGGCAAAGTCATTTTGAGAGGTCGGATAACTGATTAACAGTAGTGGGCAAAGTCATTTTTATTGTCGGATAAGTGATTTAAAGTGGTTGGCAAAGTCATTACAATTGTTGGGCAGAGTCATTTTTATGGGTCGGAAAAGTGATTAACAGTGGTTGGCAAAATCGTCACAATTGTTGGGCAAAGTCATTACAATTGTTGGGCAAATTCATTCCCATTATTGGGCAAAGTAATTTTTAGAGGTCGGAAAAGTGATTAACAGTGGTGGGCATAGTTATTACAATTGTTGGGCCAAGTCATTTTTAGAGGTTGGATAAGTGATTAACGGTGGTTGGCAAAGTCATTACAATTGTTGGGCAAAGTCATTTTTAGAGGTCTTTTTTGTGATAAATAGTGGTTGGAAAAGTCATTACAATAGTTGGGCAAAGTCATTTTTAGAGGTCGGATAAGTGATTAACAGTGGTTGGCAAAGTCATTACAATTGTTGGGCAAAGTAATTTTTAGAGGTCGGATTAGTGATTAACATTGTTTGGCAAAGTCATTACCATTGCTGGGTAAAGTAATTTTTAGAGGTCGGGTAAGTGATTAACATTGGTTGGCAAAGTCATTACATTTGTTGGGCAAAGTCATTTTTAGAGGTCGTATAAGTGATTAACATTGGTGGGCAAAGTCATTACCAGTGGTTTGCAAAGTAATTACAATTGTTGGGCAAAGTCATTTTTAGAGGTCTGATAAGTGATAAACAGTGGTTCTCACAGTAATTCCAATTGTTGGGCTAAGTCATTTTTAGAGGTCGGATAAGTGATTAACAGTGGTTGGCAAAATCATTACAATTGTTTGGCCAAGTCATTACAATTGTTTGATAAAGTCATTACAATTGTTAGGCAAAGTCATTTTTAGAGGTCTTTTTTGTGATATACAGTGGTTGGAAAAGTCATTACAATAGTTGGGCAAAGTCATTTTTAGAGGTCGGATAAATGATTTACAGTGGTTTGCAAAGTCATTACAATAGTTGGGCAAAGTCATTTTTAGAGGTCGGATAAATGATTAACAGTGGTTGGCAAAATCGTTACAATTGTTGGACAAAGTCATTTTTAGAAGTCGTATAAGTGATAACCAGTGGTGGGCAAAGTCATTACAATTGTTGGGCAAAGTCATTATAATTGTTGGTCAAATTCATTTTTAGAGGTCGGATTAGTGATTAACATAGTTTGGCAGAGTCATTACAATTGTTGGGCAAAGTCATTTTCAGAGGTCGGATAAGTGATTAACAGTGGTTGGCAAAATCATTACAATTGTTTGGCCAAGTCATTACAATTGTTGGATAAAGTCATAGAATTGTAGGGAGAAGTCATTTTTAGAGGTCTTTTTAGTGATAAAAAGTGGTTGACAAAGTCATTACAATAGTTGGGCAAAGTCATTTTTAGAGGTTGGATAAATGATTTACAGTGGTTGGCAAAGTCATTATTATAGTTGGGCAAAGTCATTTTTAGAGGTCGGATAAATGATTAACAGTGGTTGTCAAAATCGTTACAATTGTTTGGCAAAGTCATTTTTAGAGGTCGGATAAGTGATTATCAGTGGTTGGGAAAGTCATTACAATTGCTGGGCAAAGTCATTTTTAGAGGTAGGATAAGTGATTAACAGTGGTTCGCAAAGTAATTCCAATTGTTGGGCTAAGTCATTTTTATAGGTCGGATAAGTGATTAACAGTGGTTGGTAAAGTCATTACAATAGTTGGGCAAAGTCATTTTTAGAGGTCGGATAAATGATTAAGAGTGGTTGGCAAAATCGTTACAATTGTAAGGCAAAGTCATTTTTAGAGGTCGGATAAGTGATTAACAGTGGTTGGTAAATAGTTACAATTGTTGGGCAAAGTCTTTACAATTGTTGGGCAAAGTCATTACCATTGTTGGGCAAAGTAATTTTTAGAGGTCGGAAAAGTGATTAACAGTGTTGGGCAAAGTCGTTTTTATTGTCGGATAAGTGATTTACAGTGGAAGGCAAAGTCATTACAATTGTTGGGCAGAGTCATTTTTATAGGTCGGAAAAGTGATTTACAGTGGTGGGCATAGTCATTACCAGTGGTTGGCAAAGTTATTACAATTGTTTGGCAAAGTCATATTTAGAAGTCGGATAAGTGATTTACAGTGGTTGGCAAAGTCATTACAATAGTTGGGCAAAGTCATTTTTAGAGTCATTACATTTGTTGGGCAAAGTCATTTTTAGAGGTCGTATAAGTGATTTACATTGGTGGGCAAAGTCATTACCAGTGGTTTGCAAAGTAATTACAATTGTTGCGCAAAGTCATTTTTAGAGGTCTGATAAGTGATAAACAGTGGTTCTCACAGTAATTACAATTGTTGGGCTAAGTCATTTTTAGAGGTCGGATAAGTGATTAACAGTGGTTGGCAAAATCATTACAATTGTTTGGCCAAGTCATTACAATTGTTTGATAAAGTCATTACAATTGTTGGGCAAAGTCATTTTTAGAGGTCTTTTTTGTGATAAACAGTGGTTGGAAAAGTCATTACAATAGTTGGGCAAAGTCATTTTTAGAGGTCGGATAAATGATTTACAGTGGTTTGCAAAGTCATTACAATAGTTGGGCAAAGTCATTTTTAGAGGTCGGATAAATGATTAACAGTGGTTGGCAAAATCGTTACAATTGTTGGACAAAGTCATTTTTAGAAGTCGTATAAGTGATAACCAGTGGTGGGCAAAGTCATTACAATTGTTGGGCAAAGTCATTACAATTGTTGGTCAAATTCATTTTTAGAGGTCGGATTAGTGATTAACATAGTTTGGCAGAGTCATTACAATTGTTGGGCAAAGTCATTTTCAGAGGTCGGATAAGTGATTAACAGCGGTTGGCAAAATCATTACAATTATTTGGCCAAGTCATTACAATTGTTGGATAAAGTCATAGAATTGTTGGGAAAAGTCATTTTTAGAGGTCTTTTTTGTGATAAACAGTGGTTGGAAAAGTCATTACAATAGTTGGGCAAAGTCATTTTTAGAGGTCGGATAAATGATTTACAGTGGTTTGCAAAGTCATTACAATAGTTGGGCAAAGTCATTTTTAGAGGTCGGATAAATGATTAACAGTGGTTGGCAAAATCGTTACAATTGTTGGACAAAGTCATTTTTAGAAGTCGTATAAGTGATAACCAGTGGTGGGCAAAGTCATTACAATTGTTGGGCAAAGTCATTACAATTGTTGGTCAAATTCATTTTTAGAGGTCGGATTAGTGATTAACATAGTTTGGCAGAGTCATTACAATTGTTGGTCAAATTCATTTTTAGAGGTCGGATTAGTGATTAACATAGTTTGGCAGAGTCATTACAATTGTTGGGCAAAGTCATTTTTAGAGGTCGGATAAATGATTAACAGTGGTTGGCAAAATCGTTACAATTGTTTGGCAAAGTCATTTTTAGAGGTCGGATAAGTGATTATCAGTGGTTGGCAAAGTCATTACAATTGCTGGGCAAAGTCATTTTTAGAGGTAGGATAAGTGATTAACAGTGGTTCGCAAAGTAATTCCAATTGTTGGGCTAAGTCATTTTTATAGGTCGGATAAGTGATAAACAGTGGTTGGCAAAGTCATTACAATAGTTGGGCAAAGTCATTTTTAGAGGTCGGATAAATGATTAAGAGTGGTTGGCAAAATCGTTACAATTGTAAGGCAAAGTCATTTTTAGAGGTCGGATAAGTGATTAACAGTGGTTGGCAAAATCGTTACAATTGTTGGGCAAAGTCATTACCATTGTTGGGCAAAGTAATTTTTAGAGGTCGGAAAAGTGATTAACAGTGGTGGGCATAGTTATTACCAGTGGTTTGCAAAGTTATTACAATTGTTGGGCAAAGTCATTTTTAGAGGGCGGATAAGTGATTAACAGTGTTGGGCAAAGTCGTTTTTATTGTCGGATAAGTGATTTACAGTGGAAGGCAAAGTCATTACAATTGTTGGGCAGAGTCATTTTTATAGGTCGGAAAAGTGATTTACAGTGGTGGGCATAGTCATTACCAGTGGTTGGCAAAGTTATTACAATTGTTTGGCAAAGTCATATTTAGAAGTCGGATAAGTGATTTACAGTGGTTGGCAAAGTCATTACAATAGTTGGGCAAAGTCATTTTTAGAGGTCGGATAAATGATTAAGAGTGGTTGGCAAAATCGTTACAATTGTTAGGCAAAGTCATTTTTAGAGGTCGGATAAGTGATTAACAGTGGTTGGCAAAGTCATTACAATAGTTGGGCAAAGTCATTTTTAGAAGTCGGATAAAAGATTAAGAGTGAGTGGCAAAATCGTTACAATTGTTAGGCCAAGTCATTTTTAGAGGTCGGATAAGTGATTAACAGTGGTTGGCAAAATCGTTACAATTGTTGGGCAAAGTCATTACAATTGTTGGGCAAAGTCATTACCATTGTTGGGCAAAGTAATTTTTAGAGGTCGGAAAAGTGATTAACAGTGGTGGGCATAGTTATTACCAGTGGTTTGCAAAGTTATTACAATTGTTGGGCAAAGTCATTTTAAGAGGGCGGATAAGTGATTAACAGTGTTGGGCAAAGTCGTTTTTATTGTCGGATAAGTGATTTACAGTGGAAGGCAAAGTCATTACAATTGTTGGGCAGAGTCATTTTTATAGGTCGGAAAAGTGATTTACAGTGGTGGGCATAGTCATTACCAGTGGTTGGCAAAGTTATTACAATTGTTTGGCAAAGTCATTTTTAGAGGTCGGATACGTGATTTACAGTGGTTGGCAAAATCATTACAATAGTTGGGCCACGTCATTACAACTGTTGGGCAAAGTTATTACAATTTTTGGGCAAAGTCATTTATAGAGGTCGTATTAGTGATTAACAGTGGCTGGCAAAGTCATTACAATAGTTGGGCAAAGTCATTTTTAGAGGTCGGATAAATAATTAACAGTGGTTGGCAAAATCGTTACAATTGTTGGGCAACGTCATTTTTAGAGTTCGGATAAGTGATTACCATTGGTGGGCAAAGTCATTACAATTGTTGGGCAAAGTCATTACAATTGTTGGGCAAGGTCATTTTTAGAGGTCGGATTAGTGATTTACATTGTTTGGCAAAGTCATTACCATTGTTGGGCAAAGTAATTTCTAGAAGTCGGATAAGTGATAAACTTTGGTGGGCAAAATCATTTTTAGAGGTCTGATAAGTGATTAACAGTGGTGTGCAAAGTCATTACCAGTGGTTTGCAAAGAAATTACAATTGTTGGGCAAAGTCGTTTTTAGGGGTAGGATAAGTGATTAACAATGGTTCCTAAAGTAATTCCAATTGTTGGGCTAAGTCATTTTAATAGGTCGGATAAGTGATTAACAGTGGTTGGCAAAGTCATTACAATAGTTGGGCAAAGTCATTTTTAGAGGTCGGATAAATGATTAACAGTGGTTGGCAAAATCGTTACAATTGTTAGGCAAAGTCATTTTTAGAGGTCGGATAAGTGATTAACAGTGGTTGGCAAAATCGTTACAATTGTTAGGCAAAGTCATTACAATTGTTGGGCAAAGTCATTACCATTGTTGGGCAAAGTAATTTTTAGAGGTCGGAAAATTGATTAACAGTGGTGGGCATAGTTATTACCAGTGGTTTGCAAAGTTATTACAATTGTTGGGCAAAGTCATTTTTAGAGGTCGGATAAGTGATTAACAGTGTTGGGCAAAGTCGTTTTTATTGTCGGATAAGTGATTTACAGTGGATGGCAAAGTCATTACAATTGCTGGGCAGAGTCATTTTTATAGGTCGGAAAAGTGATTTACAGTGGTGGGCATAGTCATTACCAGTGGTTGGCAAAGTCATTACAATTGTTGGGCAAAGTCATTTTTAGAGGTCGGATAAGTGATTTACAGTGGTTGGCAAAATCATTACAATAGTTGGGCCAAGTCATTACAACTGTTGGGCAAAGTTATTACAATTTTTGAGCAAAGTCATTTAAAGAGGTCGTATTAGTGATTAACAGTGGCTGGCAAAGTCATTACAATAGTTGGGCAAAGTCATTTTTAGAGGTCGGTTAAATGATTAACAGTGGTTGGCAAAATCGTTACAATTGTTGGGCAACGTCATTTTTAGAGGTCGGATAAGTGATTAACAGTGTTGGGCAAAGTCGTTTTTATTGTCGGATAAGTGATTTACAGTGGATGGCAAAGTCATTACAATTGCTGGGCAGAGTCATTTTTATAGGTCGGAAAAGTGATTTACAGTGGTGGGCATAGTCATTACCAGTGGTTGGCAAAGTCATTACAATTGTTGGGCAAAGTCATTTTTAGAGGTCGGATAAGTGATTTACAGTGGTTGGCAAAATCATTACAATAGTTGGGCCAAGTCATTACAACTGTTGGGCAAAGTTATTACAATTTTTGAGCAAAGTCATTTATAGAGGTCGTATAAGTGATTAACAGTGGCTGGCAAAGTCATTACAATTGTTGGGCAAAGTCATTTTTAGAGGTCGGTTAAATGATTAACAGTGGTTGGCAAAATCGTTACAATTGTTGGGCAACGTCATTTTTAGAGGTCGGATAAGTGATTACCATTGGTGGGCAAAGTCATTACAATTGTTGGGCAAAGTCATTTTTAGAGGTCGGATTAGTGATTTACATTGTTTGGCAAAGTCATTACCATTGTTGGGCAAAGTAATTTTTAGAGGTCGGATAAGTGATAAACTTTGGTGGGCCAAGTCATTTTTAGAGGTCTGATAAGTGATTAACAGTGATGGGCAAAGTCATTTTTAGAGGTCGGATAAGTGATATACAGTGGTTCGCAAAGTAATTCCAATTGTTGGGCAAAGACATTTTTAGAGGTCGGATAAGTGATTAACAGTGGTGGGCAAAGTCATTACAATTGTTGAGCAAAGTCATTTTTATTGTCGGATAATTGATTTAAAGAAGTTGGCGAAGTCATTACAATTGTTGGGCAAAGTCATTTTTAGAGGTCAGATGAGTGATTAACAGTGGTTTGCAAAGTCATTACAATTGTTGGGCTGAGTCATTTTTAGAGGTCGGAAAAGTGATTTACAGTGCTGGGCATAGTCATTACCAATGGTTGGTAAAGTCATTACAATTGTTGGGCAAAGTCATTACCAGTGGTTTGCAAAGTCATTAAAATTGTTTGGGAAAGTCATTTTTAGAGGTCGAATAAGTGATTTACAGTGGTGGGCAAAGTCATTACCAGTCGTTAGCAAAGTCATTACAATTGTTTGGCAAAGATATTTTTAGAGGTCGTATTTATAATTAACAGTGGTTGGCAAAGTCATTACAATTTTGGACAAAGTCATTTTAGAGGTCGGATGAGTGATTAACAGTGGTTGGCAAAGTCATTACAATTGTTGGGAAAAGTCATTTTTAGATGTCGGAAAAGTGATTAACAGTGGTGTGCATAGTCATTGCCAGTGGTTTGCAAAGTTATTACAATTGTTGGGCAAAGTCATTTTGAGAGGTCGGATAAGTGATTAACAGTGTTGGGCAAAGTCATTTTTATTGTCTGATAAGTGATTTAAAGTGGTTGGCAAAGTCATTACAATTGTTGGGTAGAGTCATTTTTATAGGTCGGAAAAGTGATTAACAGTGGTGGGCATAGTCATTACCAGTGGTTAGCAAAGTCATTACAATTGTTGGGCAGAGTCATTTTCATAGGTCGGATAAGTGATTGACAGTGGTTGGCAAAATCGTCACAATTGTTGGTCAAAGTCATTACAATTGTTTGGCAAAGTCATTCCCATTGTTGGGCAAAGTAATTTTTAGAGGTCGGAAAAGTGATTAACAGTGGTGGGCATAGTTATTACAATTGTTGGGCAAAGTCATTTTTAGAGGTCTTTTTTGTGATAAATAGTGGTTGGTAAAGTCATTACAATAGTTGGGCAAAGTCATTTTTAGAGGTCGGATAAGTGATTAACAGTGGTTGGCAAAATCGTTACAATTGTTGGGCAAAGTAATTTTTAGAGGTCGGATTAGTGATTAACATTGTTTGGCAAAGTCATTACCATTGCTGGGCAAAGTAATTTTTAGAGGTCGGGTAAGTGATTAACATTGGTTGGCAAAGTCATTACATTTGTTGGGCAAAGTCATTTTTAGAGGTCGTATAAGTGATTAACAGTGGTCGGCAAAGTCATTACAATAGTTGGGCAAAGTCATTTTTAGAGGTCGGATAAATGATTAAGAGTGGTTGGCAAAATCGTTACAATTGTAAGGCAAAGTCATTTTTAGAGGTCGGATAAGTGATTAACAGTGGTTGGCAAAATCGTTACAATTGTTGGGCAAAGTCATTACAATTGTTGGGCAAAGTCATTACCATTGTTGGGCAAAGTAATTTTTAGAGGTCGGAAAAGTGATTAACAGTGGTGGGCATAGTTATTACCAGTGGTTTGCAAAGTTATTACAATTGTTGGGCAAAGTCATTTTTAGAGGTCGGATAAGTGATTAACAGTGTTGGGCAAAGTCGTTTTTATTGTCGGATTAGTGATTTACAGTGGAAGGCAGAGTCATTACAATTGTTGGGCAGAGTCATTTTTATAGGTCGGAAAAGTGATTTACAGTGGTGGGCATAGTCATTACCAGTGGTTGGCAAAGTTATTACAATTGTTTGGCAAAGTCATTTTTAGAGGTCGTATTAGTGATTAACAGTGGCTGGCAAAGTCATTACAATAGTTGGGCAAAGTCATTTTTAGAGGTCGGACAAATAATTAACAGTGGTTGGCAAAATCGTTACAATTGTTGGGCAACGTCATTTTTAGAGGTCGGATAAGTGATTACCATTGGTGGGCAAAGTCATTACAATTGTTGGGCAAGGTCATTTTTAGAGGTCTGATAAGTGATTAACAGTGGTGTGCAAAGTCATTACCAGTGGTTTGCAAAGAAATTACAATTGTTGGGCAAAGTCGTTTTTAGGGGTAGGATAAGTGATTAACAATGGTTCGCAAAGTAATTCCAATTATTAGGCTAAGTCATTTTAATAGGTCGGATAAGTGATTAACAGTGGTTGGCAAAGCCATTACAATAGTTGGGCAAAGTCATTTTTAGAGGTCGGATAAATGATTAACAGTGGTTGGCAAAATCGTTACAATTGTTAGGCAAAGTCATTTTTAGAGGTCGGATAAGTGATTAACAGTGGTTGGCAAAATCGTTACAATTGTTGGGCAAAGTCATTACAATTGTTGGGCAAAGTCATTACCATTGTTGGGCAAAGTAATTTTTAGAGGTCGGATAAGTGATAAACTTTGGTGGGCCAAGTCATTTTTAGAGGTCTGATAAGTGATTAACAGTGATGGGCAAAGTAATTTTTAGAGGTCGGATAAGTGATATACAGTGGTTCGCAAAGTAATTACAATTGTTGGGCAAAGTCATTTTTAGAGGTCGGAAAAGTGATTAACAGTGGTGGGCAAAGTCATTACAATTGTTGAGCAAAGTCATTTTTATTGTCGGATAATTGATTTAAAGAAGTTGGCGAAGTCATTACAATTGTTTGGCAAAGTCATTTTTAGAGGTCGGATATGTGATTAACAGTGATTGCCAAAGTCATTACAATTGTTGGGCAAAGTCATTTTTAGAGGTCAGATGAGTGATTAACAGTGGTTTGCAAAGTCATTACAATTGTTGGGCTGAGTCATTTTTAGAGGTCGGAAAAGTGATTTACAGTGCTGGGCATAGTCATTACCAATGGTTGGTAAAGTCATTACAATTGTTGGGCAAAGTCATTACCAGTGGTTTGCAAAGTCATTAAAATTGTTTGGGAAAGTCATTTTTAGAGGTCGAATAAGTGATTTACAGTGGTGGGCAAAGTCATTACCAGTCGTTAGCAAAGTCATTACAATTGTTTGGCAAAGATATTTTTAGAGGTCGTATTTATAATTTACAGTGGTTGGCAAAGTCATTACAATTTTGGACAAAGTCATTTTTAGAGGTCGGATGAGTGATTAACAGTGGTTGGCAAAGTCATTACAATTGTTGGGAAAAGTCATTTTTAGATGTCGGAAAAGTGATTAACAGTGGTGTGCATAGTCATTGCCAGTGGTTTGCAAAGTTATTACAATTGTTGGGCAAAGTCATTTTGAGAGGTCGGATAAGTGATTAACAGTGTTGGGCAAAGTCATTTTTATTGTCGGATAAGTGATTTAAAGTGGTTGGCAAAGTCATTACAATTGTTGGGTAGAGTCATTTTTATAGGTCGGAAAAGTGATTAACAGTGGTGGGCATAGTCATTACCAGTGGTTAGCAAAGTCATTACAATTGTTGGGCAGAGTCATTTTCATAGGTCGGATAAGTGATTGACAGTGGTTGGCAAAATCGTCACAATTGTTGGTCAAAGTCATTACAATTGTTTGGCAAAGTCATTCCCATTGTTGGGCAAAGTAATTTTTAGAGGTCGGAAAAGTGATTAACAGTGGTGGGCATAGTTATTACAATTGTTGGGCAAAGTCATTTTTAGAGGTCTTTTTTGTGATAAATAGTGGTTGGTAAAGTCATTACAAAAGTTGGGCAAAGTCATTTTTAGAGGTCGGATAAGTGATTAACAGTGGTTGGCAAAGTCATTACAATTGTTGGGCAAAGTAATTTTTAGAGGTCGGATTAGTGATTAACATTGTTTAGCAAAGTCATTACCATTGCTGGGCAAAGTAATTTTTAGAGGTCGGGTAAGTGATTAACATTGGTTGGCAAAGTCATTACATTTGTTGGGCAAAGTCATTTTTAGAGGTCGTATAAGTGATTAACATTGGTGGGCAAAGTCATTACCAGTGGTTTGCAAAGTAATTACAATTGTTGGGCAAAGTCATTTTCAGAGGTCGGATAAGTGATTAACAGTGGTTGGCAAAATCATTACAATTGTTTGGCCAAGTCATTACAATTGTTGGATAAATTCAAAGAATTGTTGGGCAAAGTCATTTTTAGAGGTCTTTTTAGTGATAAAAAGTGGTTGGCAAAGTCATTACAATAGTTGGGCAAAGTCATTTTTAGAGGTTGGATAAATGATTTACAGTGGTTGGCAAAATCGTTACAATTGTTGGGCAAAGTCATTTTTAGAGGTCGGATAAGTGATTATCAGTGGTTGGCAAAGTCATTACAATTGCTGGGCAAAGTCATTTTTAGAGGTAGGATAAGTGATTAACAGTGGTTCGCAAAGTAATTCCAATTGTTGGGCTAAGTCATTTTTATAGGTCGTATAAGTGATTAACAGTGGTCGGCAAAGTCATTACAATAGTTGGGCAAAGTCATTTTTAGAGGTCGGATAAATGATTAAGAGTGGTTGGCAAAATCGTTACAATTGTAAGGCAAAGTCATTTTTAGAGGTCGGATAAGTGATTAACAGTGGTTGGCAAAATCGTTACAATTGTTGGGCAAAGTCATTACAATTGTTGGGCAAAGTCATTACCATTGTTGGGCAAAGTAATTTTTAGGGGTCGGGAAAGTGATTAACAGTGGTGGGCATAGTTATTACCAGTGGTTTGCAAAGTTATTACAATTGTTGGGCAAAGTCATTTTTAGAGGTCGGATAAGTGATTAACAGTGTTGGGCAAAGTCGTTTTTATTGTCGGATTAGTGATTTACAGTGGAAGGCAGAGTCATTACAATTGTTGGGCAGAGTCATTTTTATAGGTCGGAAAAGTGATTTACAGTGGTGGGCATAGTCATTACCAGTGGTTGGCAAAGTTATTACAATTGTTTGGCAAAGTCATTTTTAGAGGTCGTATTAGTGATTAACAGTGGCTGGCAAAGTCATTACAATAGTTGGGCAAAGTCATTTTTAGAGGTCGGACAAATAATTAACAGTGGTTGGCAAAATCGTTACAATTGTTGGGCAACGTCATTTTTAGAGGTCGGATAAGTGATTACCATTGGTGGGCAAAGTCATTACAATTGTTGGGCAAGGTCATTTTTAGAGGTCTGATAAGTGATTAACAGTGGTGTGCAAAGTCATTACCAGTGGTTTGCAAAGAAATTACAATTGTTGGGCAAAGTCGTTTTTAGGGGTAGGATAAGTGATTAACAATGGTTCGCAAAGTAATTCCAATTGTTGGGCTAAGTCATTTTAATAGGTCGGATAAGTGATTAACAGTGGTTGGCAAAGCCATTACAATAGTTGGGCAAAGTCATTTTTAGAGGTCGGATAAATGATTAACAGTGGTTGGCAAAATCGTTACAATTGTTAGGCAAAGTCATTTTTAGAGGTCGGATAAGTGATTAACAGTGGTTGGCAAAATCGTTACAATTGTTGGGCAAAGTCATTACAATTGTTGGGCAAAGTCATTACCATTGTTGGGCAAAGTAATTTTTAGAGGTCGGAAAAGTGATTAACAGTGGTGGGCATAGTTATTACCAGTGGTTTGCAAAGTTATTACAATTGTTGGGCAAAGTCATTTTTAAAGGTCGGATAAGTGATTAACAGTGTTGGGCAAAGTCATTTTTATAGGTCGGAAAAGTGATTTACAGTGGTGGGCATAGTCATTACCAGTGGTTGGCAAAGTCATTACAATTGTTGGGCAAGGTCATTTTTAGAGGTCGGATAAGTGATTTACAGTGGTTGGCACAATCATTACAATAGTTGGGCCAAGTCATTACAACTGTTGGGCAAAGTTATTACAATTTTTGAGCAAAGTCATTTATAGAGGTCGCATTAGTGATTAACAGTGGCTGGCAAAGTCATTACAATAGTTGGGCAAAGTCATTTTTAGAGGTCGGATAAATGATTAAAAGTGGTTGGCAAAATCGTTACAATTGTTGGGCAACGTCATTTTTAGAGGTCGGATAAGTGATTACCATTGGTGGGCAAAGTCATTACAATTGTTGGGCAAAGTCATTACAATTGTTGGGCAAAGTCATTTTTAGAGGTCGGATTAGTGATTTACATTGTTTGGCAAAGTCATTACCATTGTTGGGCAAAGTAATTTTTAGAGGTCGGATAAGTGATAAACTTTGGTGGGCAAAGTCATTTTTAGAGGTCGGATAAGTGATTAACAGTGTTGGGCAAAGTCGTTTTTATTGTCGGATAAGTGATTTACAGTGGAAGGCAAAGTCATTACAATTGTTGGGCAGAGTCATTTTTATAGGTCGGAAAAGTGATTTACAGTGGTGGGTATAGTCATTACCAGTGGTTGGCAAAGTTATTACAATTGTTTGGCAAAGTCATTTTTAGAGGTCGGATAAGTGATTTACAGTGGTTGGCAAAATCATTACAATAGTTGGGCCAAGTCATTACAACTGTTGGGCAAAGTTATTACAATTTTTGGGCAAAGTCATTTATAGAGGTCGTATTAGTGATTAACAGTGGCTGGCAAAGTCATTACAATAGTTGGGCAAAGTCATTTTTAGAGGTCGGATAAATAATTAACAGTGGTTGGCAAAATAGTTACAATTGTTGGGCAACGTCATTTTTAGAGGTCGGATAAGTGATTACCATTGGTGGGCAAAGTCATTACAATTGTTGGGCAAAGTCATTACAATTGTTGGGCAAGGTCATTTTTAGAGGTCTGATAAGTGATTAACAGTGGTGTGCAAAGTCATTACCAGTGGTTTGCAAAGAAATTACAATTGTTGGGCAAAGTCGTTTTTAGGGGTAGGATAAGTGTTTAACAATGGTTCGCAAAGTAATTCCAATTGTTGGGCTAAGTCATTTTAATAGGTCGGATAAGTGATTAACAGTGGTTGGCAAAGTCATTACAATAGTTGGGCAAAGTCATTTTTAGAGGTCGGATAAATGATTAACAGTGGTTGGCAAAATCGTTACAATTGTTAGGCAAAGTCATTTTTAGAGGTCGGATAAGTGATTAACAGTGGTTGGCAAAATCGTTACAATTGTTGGGCAAAGTCATTACAATTGTTGGGCAAAGTCATTACCATTGTTGGGCAAAGTAATTTTTAGAGGTCGGAAAAGTGATTAACAGTGGTGGGCATAGTTATTACCAGTGGTTTGCAAAGTTATTACAATTGTTGGGCAAAGTCATTTTTAGAGGTCGGATAAGTGATTAACAGTGTTGCGCAAAGTCGTTTTTATTGTCGGATAAGTGATTTACATTGGATGGCAAAGTCATTAAAATTGTTAGGCAGAGTCATTTTTATAGGTCGTATTAGTGATTAACAGTGGCTGGCAAAATCATTACAATAGTTGGGCAAAGTCATTTTTAGAGGTCGGATAAATGATTAACAGTGGTTGGCAAAATCGTTACAATTGTTGGGCAACGTCATTTTTAGAGGTCGGATAAGTGATTACCATTGGTGGGCAAAGTCATTACAATTGTTGGGCAAAGTCATTACAATTGTTGGGCAAAGTCATTTTTAGAGGTCGGATTAGTGATTTACATTGTTTGGCAAAGTCATTACCATTGTTGGGCAAAGTAATTTTTAGAGGTCGGATAAGTGATAAACTTTGGTGGGCAAAGTCATTTTTAGAGGTCTGATAAGTGATTTACAGTGATGGGCAGAGTCATTAACAGTGGTTTGCAGAGAAGTAACAATTGTTGGGCAAAGTCATTTTTAGAGGTCGGATAAGTGATATACAGTGGTTCGCAAAGTAATTACAATTGTTGGGCAAAGTCATTTTTAGAGGTCGGATAAGTGATTAACAGTGGTGGGCAAAGTCATTACAATTGTTTAGCAAAGTCATTTTTATTGTCGGATAATTGATTTACAGTAGTTGGCAAAGTCATTACAATTGTTTGGCAAAGTCATTTTTAGAGGTCGGATATGTGATTAACAGTGTTTGGCAAAGTCATTACAATTGTTGGGCTGAGTCATTTTTAGAGGTCGGAAAAGTGATTAACAGTGCTGGGCATAGTCATTACCAATGGTTGGTAAAGTCATTACAATTGTTGGGCAAAGTCATTACCAGTGGTTTGCAAAGTCATTAAAATTGTTTGGGAAAGTCATTTTTAGAGGTCTGATAAGTGATTTACAGTGGTGGGCAAAGTCATTACCAGTCGTTAGCAAAGTCATTACAATTGTTTGGCAAAAATATTTTTAGAGGTCGTATTAATAATTAACAGTGGTTGGCAAAGTCATTACAATTTTGGACAAAGTCATTTTTAGAGGTCGGATGAGTGATTAACAGTGGTTGGCAAAGTCATTACAATTGTTGGGAAAAGTCATTTTTAGATGTCGGAAAAGTGATTAACAGTGGTGTGCATAGTCATTGCCAGTGGTTTGCAAAGTTATTACAATTGTTGGGCAGAGTCATTTTTATAGGTCGGAAAAGTGATTAACAGTGGTGGGCATAGTCATTACCAGTGGTTAGCAAAGTCATTACAATTGTTGGGCAAAGTCATTTTTAGAGGTCGGATAAGTGATTAACAGAGGTTGGCAAAATCGTCACAATTGTTGGGTAAAGTCATTACAATTGTTGGGTTAAGTCATTACCATTGTTGGGCAAAGTAATTTTTAGAGGTCGGAAAAGTGATTAACAGTGGTGGGCATAGTTATTACAATTGTTGGGCCAAGTCATTTTTAGAGGTTGGATAAGTGATTAACAGTGGTTGGCAAAGTCATTACAATTGTTGGGCAAAGTCATTTAAAGAGGTCGTATTAGTGATTAACAGTGGTTTGCAAAGTCATTACAATAGTTGGGCAAAGTCATTTTTAGAGGTCGGATAAGTGATTAACAGTGGTTGGCAAAGTCATTACAATTGTTGGGCAAAGTGATTTTTAGAGGTCGGATTAGTGATTAACATTGTTTGGCAAAGTCATTACCATTACTGGGCAAAGTAATTTTTAGAGGTCGTGTCAGTGATTAACTTTGGTTGGCAAAGTCATTACAATTGTTGGGCAAAGTCATTTTTAGAGGTCGTATAAGTGATTAACATTGGTTCTCACAGTAATTCCAATTGTTGGGCTAAGTCATTTTTAGAGGTCGTATAAGTGATTAACATTGGTGGGCAAAGTCATTACCAGTGGTTTGCAAAGTAATTACAATTGTTGGGCAAAGTCATTTTTAGAGGTCTGATAAGTGACAAACAGTGGTTCTAACAGTAATTCCAATTGTTGGGCTAAGTCATTTTTAGAGGTCGTATAAGTGATTAACATTGGTGGTCAAAGTCATTACCAGTGGTTTGCAAAGTAATTACAATTGTTGGGCAAAGTCATTTTTAGAGGTCTGATAAGTGATAAACAGTGGTTCTAACAGTAATTCCAATTGTTGGGCAAAGTCATTTTTAGAGGTCGTATAAGTGATTAACATTGGTGGTCAAAGTCATTACCAGTCGTTAGCAAAGTCATTACAATTGTTTGGCAAAGATATTTTTAGAGGTCGTATTAATAATTAACAGTGGTTGGCAAAGTCATTACAATTTTGTACAAAGTCATTTTTAGAGGTCGGATGAGTGATTAACAGTGGTTGGCAAAGTCATTACAATTGTTGGGAAAAGTCATTTTTAGAGGTCTGATAAGTGATAAACAGTGGTTCTAACAGTAATTCCAATTGTTGGGCAAAGTCATTTTTAGAGGTCGTATAAGTGATTAACATTGGTGGTCAAAGTCATTACCAGTCGTTAGCAAAGTCATTACAATTGTTTGGCAAAGATATTTTTAGAGGTCGTATTAATAATTAACAGTGGTTGGCAAAGTCATTACAATTTTGGACAAAGTCATTTTTAGAGGTCGGATGAGTGATTAACAGTGGTTGGCAAAGTCATTACAATTGTTGGGAAAAGTCATTTTTAGAGGTCTGATAAGTGATAAACAGTGGTTCTAACAGTAATTCCAATTTTGGACAAAGTCATTTTTAGAGGTCGGATGAGTGATTAACAGTGGTTAGCAAAGTAATTACAATTGTTGGGCAAAGTCATTTTTAGAGGTCTGATAAGTGATAAACAGTGGTTCTAACAGTAATTCCAATTGTTGGGCTAAGTCATTTTTAGAGGTCGTATAAGTGATTAACATTGGTGGTCAAAGTCATTACCAGTGGTTAGCAAAGTCATTACAATTGTTTGGCAAAGATATTTTTAGAGGTCGTATTAATAATTAACAGTGGTTGGCAAAGTCATTACAATTTTGGACAAAGTCATTTTTAGAGGTCGGATGAGTGATTAACAGTGGTTGGCAAAGTCATTACAATTGTTGGGAAAAGTCATTTTTAGATGTCGGAAAAGTGATTAACAGTGGTGTGCATAGTCATTGCCAGTGGTTTGCAAAGTTATTACAATTGTTGGGCAGAGTCATTTTTATAGGTCGGAAAAGTGATTAACAGTGGTGGGCATAGTCATTACCAGTGGTTAGCAAAGTCATTACAATTGTTGGGCAAAGTCATTTTTAGAGGTCGGATAAGTGATTAACAGAGGTTGGCAAAATCGTCACAATTGTTGGGTAAAGTCATTACAATTGTTGGGTTAAGTCATTACCATTGTTGGGCAAAGTAATTTTTAGAGGTCGGAAAAGTGATTAACAGTGGTGGGCATAGTTATTACAATTGTTGGGCCAAGTCATTTTTAGAGGTTGGATAAGTGATTAACAGTGGTTGGCAAAGTCATTACAATTGTTGGGCAAAGTCATTTAAAGAGGTCGTATTAGTGATTAACAGTGGTTTGCAAAGTCATTACAATTGTTGGGCAAAGTAATTTTTAGAGGTCGGGTCAGTGATTAACTTTGGTTGGCAAAGTCATTACAATTGTTGGGCAAAGTCATTTTTAGAGGTCGTATAAGTGATTAACATTGGTGGTCAAAGTCATTACCAGTGGTTTGCAAAGTAATTACAATTGTTGGGCAAAGTCATTTTTAGAGGTCTGATAAGTGTTTAACAGTGGTTCTCACATTAATTCCAATTGTTGGGCTAAGTCATTTTTAGAGGTCGTATAAGTGATTAACATTGGTGGGCAAAGTCATTACCAGTGGTTTGCAAAGTAATTACAATTGTTGGGCAAAGTCATTTTTAGAGGTCTGATAAGTGATAAACAGTGGTTCTAACAGTAATTCCAATTGTTGGGCTAAGTCATTTTTAGAGGTCGTATAAGTGATTAACATTGGTGGTCAAAGTCATTACCAGTGGTTTGCAAAGTAATTACAATTGTTGGGCAAAGTCATTTTTAGAGGTCTGATAAGTGTTTAACAGTGGTTCTCAAAGTAATTCCAATTGTTGGGCTAAGTCATTTTAGAGGTCGTATAAGTGATTAACATTGGTGGGCAAAGTCATTACCAGTGGTTTGCAAAGTAATTACAATTGTTGGGCAAAGTCATTTTTAGAGGTCTGATAAGTGATAAACAGTGGTTCTAACAGTAATTCCAATTGTTGGGCTAAGTCATTTTTAGAGGTCGTATAAGTGATTAACATTGGTGGTCAAAGTCATTACCAGTGGTTTGCAAAGTAATTACAATTGTTGGGCAAAGTCATTTTTAGAGGTCTGATAAGTGTTTAACAGTGGTTCTCACAGTAATTCCAATTGTTGGGCTAAGTCATTTTTAGAGGTCGTATAAGTGATTAACATTGGTGGGCAAAGTCATTACCAGTGGTTTGCAAAGTAATTACAATTGTTGGGCAAAGTCATTTTTAGAGGTCTGATAAGTGATAAACAGTGGTTCTAACAGTAATTCCAATTGTTGGGCTAAGTCATTTTTAGAGGTCGTATAAGTGATTAACATTGGTGGTCAAAGTCATTACCAGTGGTTTGCAAAGTAATTACAATTGTTGGGCAAAGTCATTTTTAGAGGTCTGATAAGTGATAAACAGTGGTTTTAACAGTAATTCCAATTGTTGGGCTAAGTCATTTTTAAAGGTCGTATAAGTGATTAACATTGGTGGTCAAAGTCATTACCAGTGGTTTGCAAAGTAATTACAATTGTTGGGCAAAGTCATTTTTAGAGGTCTGATAAGTGTTTAACAGTGGTTCTCACAGTAATTCCAATTGTTGGGCTAAGTCATTTTTAGAGGTCGGATAAGTGATTAACAGTGGTTGGCAAAATCATTACAATTGTTTGGCCAAGTCATTACAATTGTTTGATAAAGTCATTACAATTGTTGGGCAAAGTCATTTTTAGAGGTCTTTTTTGTGATAAACAGTGGTTGGAAAAGTCATTACAATAGTTGGGCAAAGTCATTTTTAGAGGTCGGATAAATGATTTACAGTGGTTTGCAAAGTCATTACAATAGTTGGGCAAAGTCATTTTTAGAGGTCGGATAAATGATAAACAGTGGTTGGCAAAATCGTAACAATTGTTGGACAAAATCATTTTTAGAGGTCGTATAAGTGCTAACCAGTGGTGGGCAAAGTCATTACAATTGTTGGGCAAAGTCATTACAATTGTTGATCAAATTCATTTTTAGAGGTCGGATTAGTGATTAACATAGTTTGGCAGAGTCATTACAATTGTTGGGCAAAGTCATTTTCAGAGGTCGGATAATTGATTAACAGTGGTTGGCAAAATCATTACAATTGTTTGGCCAAGTCATTACAATTGCTGGATAAAGTCATAGAATTGTTGGGCAAAGTCATTTTTAGAGGTCTTTTTAGTGATAAAAAGTGGTTGGCAAAGTCATTACAATAGTTGGGCAAAGTCATTTTTAGAGGTCGGATAAATGATTTACAGTGGTTGGCAAAATCGTTACAATTGTTTGGCAAAGTCATTTTTAGAGGTCGTCTAAGTGATAACCATTGGTGGGCAAAGTCATTACAATTGTATGGCAAAGTCATTACCATTGTTTGGCAAAGTAATTTTTAGAGGTCGGGTTAGTGATTAACAGTGGTTGGCAAAGTCATTACAATTGTTGAGCAAAGTCATTTTTAGAGGTCGGATAAGTGATTATCAGTGGTTTGCAAAGAAATTACAATTGTTGGGCAAAGTCGTTTTTAGGGGTCGGATAAGTGATTAACAATGGTTCGCAAAGTAATTCCAATTGTTGGGCTAAGTCATTTTAAAAGGTCGGATAAGTGATTAACAGTGGTTGGCAAAGTCATTACAATAGTTGGGCAAAGTCATTTTTAGAGGTCGGATAAATGATTAAGAGTGGTTGGCAAAATCGTTACAATTGTTAGGCAAAGTCATTTTTAGAGGTCGGATAAGTGATTAACAGTGGTTGGCAAAATCGTTACAATTGTTGGGCAAAGTCATTACAATTGTTGGGCAAAGTCATTACCATTGTTGGGCAAAGTAATTTTTAGAGGTCGGGTTAGTGATTAACAGTGGTTGGCAAAGTCATTACAATTGTTGAGCAAAGTCATTTTTAGAGGTCGGATAAGTGATTATCAGTGGTTTGCAAAGAAATTACAATTGTTGGGCAAAGTCGTTTTTAGGGGTCGGATAAGTGATTAACAATGGTTCGCAAAGTAATTCCAATTGTTGGGCTAAGTCATTTTAAAAGGTCGGATAAGTGATTAACAGTGGTTGGCAAAGTCATAACAATAGTTGGGCAAAGTCATTTTTAGAGGTCGGATAAATGATTAAGAGTGGTTGGCAAAATCGTTACAATTGTTAGGCAAAGTCATTTTTAGAGGTCGGATAAGTGATTAACAGTGGTTGGCAAAATCGTTACAATTGTTGGGCAAAGTCATTACAATTGTTGGGCAAAGTCATTACCATTGTTGGGCAAAGTAATTTTTAGAGGTCGGAAAAGTGATTAACAGTGGTGGGCATAGTTATTACCAGTTGTTTGCAAAGTTATTACAATTGTTGGGTAAAGTCATTTTTAGAGGTCGGATAAGTGATTAACAGTGTTGCGCAAAGTCGTTTTTATTGTCGGATAAGTGATTTACAGTGGATGGCAAAGTCATTACAATTGTTGGGCAGAGTCATTTTTATAGGTCGGAAAAGTGATTTACAGTGGTGGGCATAGTCATTACCAGTGGTTGGCAAAGTCATTACAATTTTTGGGGAAAGTCATTTTTAGAGGTCGGATAAGTGATTTACAGTGGTTGGCAAAATCATTACAATAGTTGGGCCAAGTCATTACAACTGTTGGGCAAAGTTATTACAATTTTTGAGCAAAGTCATTTATAGAGGTCGTATTAGTGATTAACAGTGGCTGGCAAAGTCATTACAATATTTGGGCAAAATCATTTCTAGAGGTCGGATAAATGATTAACAGTTGCTGGCAAAATCGTTACAATTGTTGGGCAACGTCATTTTTAGAGGTCGGATAAGTGATTACCATTGGTGGGCAAAGTCATTACAATTGTTGGGCAAAGTCATTGCAATTGTTGGTCAAATTCATTTTTAGAGGTAGGATTAGTGATTAACATAGTTTGGCAGAGTCATTACAATTGTTGGGCAAAGTCATTTTCAGAGGTCGGATAAGTGATTAACAGTGGTTGGCAAAATCATTACAATTGTTTGGCCAAAACATTACAATTGTTGGATAAAGTCATAGAATTTTTGGGCAAAGTCATTTTTAGAGGTCTTTTTAGTGATAAAAAGTGGTTGGCAAAGTCATTACAATAGTTGGGCAAAGTCATTTTTAGAGGTCGGATAAATGATTTACAGTGGTTGGCAAAATCGTTACAATTGTTTGGCAAAGTCATTTTTAGAGGTCGTCTAAGTGATAACCATTGGTGGGCAAAGTCATTACAATTGTATGGCAAAGTCATTACCATTGTTTGGCAAAGTAATTTTTAGAGGTCGGGTTAGTGATTAACAGTGGTTGGCAAAGTCATTACAATTGTTGGGCAAAGTCATTTTTAGAGGTCGGATAAGTGATTATCAGTGGTTTGCAAAGAAATTACAATTGTTGGGCAAAGTCGTTTTTAGGGGTCGGATAAGTGATTAACAATGGTTCGCAAAGTAATTCCAATTGTTGGGCTAAGTAATTTAAAAGGTCGGATAAGTGATTAACAGTGGTTGGCAAAGTCATTACAATAGTTGGGCAAAGTCATTTTTAGAGGTCGGATAAATGATTAAGAGTGGTTGGCAAAATCGTAACAATTGTTAGGCAAAGTCATTTTTAGAGGTCGGATAAGTGATTAACAGTGGTTGGCAAAATCGTTACAATTGTTGGGCAAAGTCATTACAATTGTTGGGCAAAGTCATTACCATTGTTGGGCAAAGTAATTTTTAGAGGTCGGAAAAGTGATTAACAGTGGTGGGCATAGTTATTACCAGTTGTTTGCAAAGTTATTACAATTGTTGGGCAAAGTCATTTTTAGAGGTCGGATAAGTGATTAACAGTGTTGGGCAAAGTCGTTTTTATTGTCGGATAAGTGATTTACAGTGGATGGCAAAGTCATTACAATTGTTGGGCAGAGTCATTTTTATAGGTCGGAAAAGTGATTTACAGTGGTGGGCATAGTCATTACCAGTGGTTGGCAAAGTCATTACAATTTTTGGGCAAAGTCATTTTTAGAGGTCGGATAAATGATTTTCAATGGTTGGCAAAATCATTACAATAGTTAGGCCAAGTCATTACAACTGTTGGGCAAAGTTATTACAATTTTTGAGCAAAGTCATTTATAGAGGTCGTATTAGTGATTAACAGTGGCTGGCAAAGTCATTACAATAGTTGGGCAAAGTCATTTCTAGAGGTCGGATAAATGATTAACAGTTGCTGGCAAAGTCATTACCATTGTTGGGCAAAGTAATTTTTAGAGGTCGGATAAGTGATAAACTTTGGCGGGCAAAGTCATTTTTAGAGGTCTGATAAGTGATTAACAGTGATGGGCAAAGTCATTAACAGTGGTTTGCAGAGTAGTAACAATTGTTGGGCAAAGTCATTTTTAGAGGTCGGATAAGTGATTAACAGTGGTGGGCAAAGTCATTACAATTGTTGAGCAAAGTCATTTTTATTGTCGGATAATTGATTTACAGTAGTTGGCCAAGTCATTACAGTTGTTTGGCAAAGTCATTTTTAGAGGTCGGATATGTGATTAACAGTGTTTGGCAAAGTCATTACAATTGTTGGGCAAAGTCATTTTTAGAGGTCAGATGAGTGATTAACGGTGGTTTGCAAAGTCATTACAATTGTTGGGCTGAGTCATTTTTAGAGGTCGGAAAAGTGATTAACAGTGTTGGGCATAGTCATTACCAATGGTTGGTAAAGTCATTACAATTGTTGGGCAAAGTCATTACCAGTGGTTTGCAAAATCATTAAAATTGTTTGGGAAAGTCATTTTTAGAGGTCTGATAAGTGATTTACAGTGGTTGGCAAAGTCATTACCAGTCGTTAGCAAAGTCATCACAATTGTTTGGCAAAGATATTTTTAGAGGTCGTTCCAATAATTAACAGTGGTTGGCAAAGTCATTACAATTGTTGGGAAAAATCATTTTTAGATGTCGGAAAAGTGATTAACAGTGGTGTGCATAGTCATTGCCAGTGGTTTGCAAAGTTATTACAATTGTTGGGCAAAGTCATTTTTATTGTCGGATAAGTGATTTAAAGTGGTTGGCAAAGTCATTACAATTGTTGGGCAGAGTCATTTTTATAGGTCCGAAAAGTGATTAACAGTGGTGGGCATAGTCATTACCAGTGGTTAGCAAAGTCATTACAATTGTTGGGCAAAGTCATTTTTAGAGGTCGGATAAGTGATTAACAGTGGTTCGCAAAGTAATTACAATTGTTTGGAAAAGTCATTTTTAGAGGTCGGATAAGTGATTTACAGTGGTTAGCAAAGTCATTACAATTGTTGGGCCAAGTCATTTTTAGAGGTCGGATAAGTGATTAACAGTGGTTGGCAAAGTCATTACAATTGTTGGGCAAAGTCATTTAAAGAGGTCGTATTAGTGATTAACAGTGGTTTGCAAAGTCATTACAATTGTTGGGCAAAGTCATTTTTAGAGGTCGGATAAGTGATAAACAGTGGTTGGCAAAGTCATTACAATAGTTGGGCAAAGTCAATTTTAGAGGTCGGATAAATGATTTACAGTGGTTGGCAAAGTCATTACAATAGTTGGGCAAAGTCATTTTTAGAGGTCGGATAAATGATTAACAGTGGTTGGCAAAATCGTTACAATTGTTGGGCAAAGTCATTTTTAGAGGTCGTATTAGTGATTAACAGTGGTTGGCAAAGTCATTACAATTGTTGGGCAAAGTAATTTAAAGAGGTCGTATTAGTGATTAACAGTGGTTTGCAAAGTCATTACATTAGTTGGGCAAAGTCAATTTTAGATGTCGGAAAAGTGATTAACAGTGGTGTGCATAGTCATTGCCATTGGTTTGCAAAGTTATTACAATTGTTGGGCAAAGTCATTTTTATTGTCGGATAAGTGATTTAAAGTGGTTTGCAAAGTCATTACAATTGTTGGGCAGAGTCATTTTTATAGGTCGGAAAAGTGATTAACAGTGGTGGGCATAGTCATTACCAGTGGTTAGCAAAGTCATTACAATTGTTGGGCAAAGTCAATTTTAGAGGTCGGATAAGTGATAAACAGTGGTTCGCAAAGTAATTACAATTGTTTGGAAAAGTCATTTTTAGAGGTCGGATAAGTGATTTACAGTGGTTGGCAAAGTCATTACAATTGTTGGGCCAAGTCATTTTTAGAGGTCGGATAAGTGATTAACAGTGGTTGGCAAAGTCATTACAATTGTTGGGCAAAGTCATTTAAAGAGGTCGTATTAGTGATTAACAGTGGTTTGCAAAGTCATTACAATAGTTGGGCAAAGTCATTATTAGAGGTCGGATAAGTGATAAACAGTGGTTGGCAAAGTCATTACAATAGTTGGGCAAAGTCAATTTTAGAGGTCGGATAAATGATTTACAGTGGTTGGCAAAGTCATTACAATAGTTGGGCAACGTCATTTTTAGAGGTCGGATAAATGATTAACAGTGGTTGGCAAAATCGTTACAATTGTTGGGCAAAGTCATTTTTAGAGGTCGGAAAAGTGATTAACAGTGGTGGGCATAGTCATTACCAGTGGTTAGCAAAGTCATTACAATTTTTGGGCAAAGTCATTTTTAGAGGTCGGATAAATGATTAACAGTGGTTGGCAAAATCGTTACAATTGTTGGGCAAAGTCATTTTTAGAGGTCGTATAAGTGATTAACAGTGGTTGGCAAAGTCATTACAATTGTTGGGCAAAGTCATTTAAAGAGGTCGTATTAGTGATTAACAGTGGTTTGCAAAGTCATTACAATAGTTGGGCAAAGTCATTTCTAGAGGTCGGATAAGTGATTAACAGTGGTTGGCAAAGTCATTACAATTGTTGGGCAAAGTCATTTAAAGAGGTCGTATTAGTGATTAACAGTGGTTTGCAAAGTCATTACAATAGTTGGGCAAAGTCATTTTTAGAGGTCGGATAAATGATTAACAGTGGTTGGCAAAATCGTTACAATTGTTGGGCAAAGTCATTTTTAGAGGTCGGATAAGTGATAAACAGTGGTTGGCAAAGTCATTACAATAGTTGGGCAAAGTCAATTTTAGAGGTCGGATAAATGATTTACAGTGGTTGGCAAAGTCATTACAATAGTTGGGCAAAGTCATTTTTAGAGGTCGGATAAATGATTAAACAGTGGTTGGCAAAATCGTTACAATTGTTGGGCAAAGTCATTTTTAGAGGTCGTATAAGTGATTAACAGTGGTTGGCAAAGTCATTACAATTGTTGGGCAAAGTCATTTAAAGAGGTCGTATTAGTGATTAACAGTGGTTTGCAAAGTCATTACAATAGTTGGGCAAAGTCATTATTAGAGGTCGGATAAGTGATAAACAGTGGTTGGCAAAGTCATTACAATAGTTGGGCAAAGTCAATTTTAGAGGTCGGATAAATGATTTACAGTGGTTGGCAAAGTCATTACAATAGTTGGGCAAAGTCATTTTTAGAGGTCGGATAAGTGATTTACAGTGGTTGGCAAAGTCATTACAATTGTTGGGCAGAGTCATTTTTATAGGTCGGAAAAGTGATTAACAGTGGTGGGCATAGTCATTACCAGTGGCTAGCAAAGTCATTACAATTGTTGGGCAAAGTCATTTTTAGAGGTCAGATAAGTGATTAACAGTGGTTCGCAAAGGAATTACAATTGTTTGGAAAAGTCATTTTTAGAGGTCGGATAAGTGATTTACAGTGGTTGGCAAAGTCATTACAATTGTTGGGCAAAGTCATTTTAAGAGGTCGTAAAAGTGATTAACACTGGTGGGCATAGTCATTACCAGTGGTTAGCAAGGTCATTACAATAGTTGGGCAAAGTCATTTTTAGAGGTCGGATAAATGATTAACAGTGGTTGGCAAAATCGTTACAATTGTTGGGCAAAGTCATTTTTAGAGGTCGTATAAGTGATTAACAGTGGTTGGCAAAGTCATTATAATTGTTGGGCAAAGTCATTTATAGAGGTCGTATTAGTGATTAACAGTGGTTGGCAAAGTCATTACAATTGTTGGGCAAAGTCATTTAAAGAGGTCGTATTAGTGATTAACAGTGGTTTGCAAAGTCATTACAATAGTTGGGCAAAGTTATTTTTAGAGGTCGGATAAATGATTAACAGTGGTTGGCAAAATCGTTACAATTGTTGGGCAAAGTCATTTTTAGAGGTCGGATAAGTGATAAACAGTGGTTGGCAAAGTCATTACAATAGTTGGGCAAAGTCAATTTTAGAGGTCGGATAAATGATTAACAGTGGTTTGCAAAGTCATTACAATAGTTGGGCAAAGTCATTTTTAGAGGTCGGATAAGTGATTAACAGTGGTTGGCAAAGTCATTACAATTGTTGGGCAAAGTCATTTAAAGAGGTCGTATTAGTGATTAACAGTGGTTTGCAAAGTCATTACAATAGTTGGGCAAAGTCATTTTTAGAGGTCGGATAAATGATTAACAGTGGTTGGCAAAATCGTTACAATTGTTGGGCAAAGTCATTTTTAGAGGTCGGATAAGTGATAAACAGTGGTTGGCAAAGTCATTACAATAGTTGGGCAAAGTCAATTTTAGAGGTCGGATAAATGATTAACAGTGGTTTGCAAAGTCATTACAATAGTTGGGCAAAGTCATTTTTAGAGGTCGGATAAGTGATTAACAGTGGTTGGCAAAGTCATTACAATTGTTGGGCAAAGTCATTATTAGAGGTCGGATAAGTGATAAACAGTGGTTGGCAAAGTCATTACAATAGTTGGGCAAAGTCAATTTTAGAGGTCGGATAAATGATTTACAGTGGTTGGCAAAGTCATTACAATAGCTGGGCAAAGTCATTTTTAGAGGTCGGATAAGTGATTTACAGTGGTTGGCAAAGTCATTACAATTGTTGGGCAGAGTCATTTTTATAGGTCGGAAAAGTGATTAACAGTGGTGGGCATAGTCATTACCAGTGGTTAGCAAAGTCATTACAATTGTTGGGCAAAGTCATTTTTAGAGGTCAGATAAGTGATTAACAGTGGTTCGCAAAGGAATTACAATTGTTTGGAAAAGTCATTTTTAGAGGTCGGATAAGTGATTTACAGTGGTTGGCAAAGTCATTACAATTGTTGGGCAAAGTCATTTTAAGAGGTCGTAAAAGTGATTAACAGTGGTGGGCATAGTCATTACCAGTGGTTAGCAAGGTCATTACAATAGTTGGGCAAAGTCATTTTTAGAGGTCGGATAAATGATTAACAGTGGTTGGCAAAATCGTTACAATTGTTGGGCAAAGTCATTTTTAGAGGTCGTATAAGTGATTAACAGTGGTTGGCAAAGTCATTATAATTGTTGGGCAAAGTCATTTATAGAGGTCGTATTAGTGATTAACAGTGGTTGGCAAAGTCATTACAATTGTTGGGCAAAGTCATTTAAAGAGGTCGTATTAGTGATTAACAGTGGTTTGCAAAGTCATTACAATAGTTGGGCAAAGTTATTTTTAGAGGTCGGATAAATGATTAACAGTGGTTGGCAAAATCGTTACAATTGTTGGGCAAAGTCATTTTTAGAGGTCGGATAAGTGATAAACAGTGGTTGGCAAAGTCATTACAATAGTTGGGCAAAGTCAATTTTAGAGGTCGGATAAATGATTAACAGTGGTTTGCAAAGTCATTACAATAGTTGGGCAAAGTCATTTTTAGAGGTCGGATAAGTGATTAACAGTGGTTGGCAAAGTCATTACAATTGTTGGGCAAAGTCATTTAAAGAGGTCGTATTAGTGATTAACAGTGGTTTGCAAAGTCATTACAATAGTTGGGCAAAGTCATTTTTAGAGGTCGGATAAATGATTAACAGTGGTTGGCAAAATCGTTACAATTGTTGGGCAAAGTCATTTTTAGAGGTCGGATAAGTGATAAACAGTGGTTGGCAAAGTCATTACAATAGTTGGGCAAAGTCAATTTTAGAGGTCGGATAAATGATTAACAGTGGTTTGCAAAGTCATTACAATAGTTGGGCAAAGTCATTTTTAGAGGTCGGATAAGTGATTAACAGTGGTTGGCAAAGTCATTACAATTGTTGGGCAAAGTCATTTAAAGAGGTCGTATTAGTGATTAACAGTGGTTTGCAAAGTCATTACAATAGTTGGGCAAAGTCATTTTTAGAGGTCGGATAAATGATTAACAGTGGTTGGCAAAATCGTTACAATTGTTGGGCAAAGTCATTTTTAGAGGTCGGATAAGTGATAAACAGTGGTTGGCAAAGTCATTACAATTGTTGGGCAAAGTCATTTAAAGAGGTCGTATTAGTGATTAACAGTGGTTTGCAAAGTCATTACAATAGTTGGGTAAAGTCATTTTTAGAGGTCGGATAAATGATTAACAGTGGTTGGCAAAATCGTTACAATTGTTGGGCAAAGTCATTTTTAGATGTCGGATAAGTGATAAACAGTGGTTGGCAAAGTCATTACAATAGTTGGGCAAAGTCAATTTTAGAGGTCGGATAAATGATTTACAGTGGTTGGCAAAGTCATTACAATAGTTGGGCAAAGTCATTTTTAGAGGTCGGATAAATGATTAAACAGTGGTTGGCAAAATCGTTACAATTGTTGGGCAAAGTCATTTTTAGAGGTCGTATAAGTGATTAACAGTGGTTGGCAAAGTCATTACAATTGTTGGGCAAAGTCATTTAAAGAGGTCGTTTTAGTGATTAACAGTGGTTTGCAAAGTCATTACAATAGTTGGGCAAAGTCATTATTAGAGGTCGGATAAGTGATAAACAGTGGTTGGCAAAGTCATTACAATAGTTGGGCAAAGTCAATTTTAGAGGTCGGATAAATGATTTACAGTGGTTGGCAAAGTCATTACAATAGTTGGGCAAAGTCATTTTTAGAGGTCGGATAAGTGATTTACAGTGGTTGGCAAAGTCATTACAATTGTTGGGCAGAGTCATTTTTATAGGTCGGAAAAGTGATTAACAGTGGTGGGCATAGTCATTACCAGTGGTTAGCAAAGTCATTACAATTGTTGGGCAAAGTCATTTTTAGAGGTCAGATAAGTGATTAATAGTGGTTCGCAAAGTAATTACAATTGTTTGGAAAAGTCATTTTTAGAGGTCGGATAAGTGATTTACAGTGGTTGGCAAAGTCATTACAATTGTTGGGCCAAGTCATTTTTAGAGGTCGGATAAGTGATTAACAGTGGTTGGCAAAGTCATTACAATTGTTGGGCAAAGTCATTTAAAGAGGTCGTATTAGTGATTAACAGTGGTTTGCAAAGTCATTACAATAGTTGGGCAAAGTCATTTTTAGAGGTCGGATAAATGATTAACAATGGTTGGCAAAATCGTTACAATTGTTGGGCAAAGTCATTTTTAGAGGTCGTATAAGTGATTAACAGTGGTTGGCAAAGTCATTACAATTGTTGGGCAAAGTCATTTAAAGAGGTCGTATTAGTGATTAACAGTGGTTTGCAAAGTCATTACAATAGTTGGGCAAAGTCATTATTAGAGGTCGGATAAGTGATAAACAGTGGTTGGCAAAGTCATTACAATAGTTGGGCAAAGTCAATTTTAGAGGTCGGATAAATGATTTACAGTGGTTGGCAAAGTCATTACAATAGTTGGGCAACGTCATTTTTAGAGGTCGGATAAATGATTAACAGTGGTTGGCAAAATCGTTACAATTGTTGGGCAAAGTCATTTTTAGAGGTCGGAAAAGTGATTAACAGTGGTGGGCATAGTCATTACCAGTGGTTAGCAAAGTCATTACAATAGTTGGGCAAAGTCATTTTTAGAGGTCGGATAAATGATTAACAGTGGTTGGCAAAATCGTTACAATTGTTGGGCAAAGTCACTTTTAGAGGTCGTATAAGTGATTAACAGTGGTTGGCAAAGTCATTACAATTGTTGGACAAAGTCATTTAAAGAGGTCGTATTAGCGATTAACAGTGGTTTGCAAAGTCATTACAATAGTTGGGCAAAGTCATTTTTAGAGGTCGGATAAGTGATTAACAGTGGTTGGCAAAGTCATTACAATTGTTGGGCAATGTCATTTAAAGAGGTCGTATTAGTGATTAACAGTGGTTTGCAAAGTCATTACAATAGTTGGGCAAAGTCATTTTTAGAGGTCGGATAAATGATTAACAGTGGTTGGCAAAGTCATTACAATAGTTGGGCAAAGTCATTTTTAGAGGTCGGATAAATGATTAAACAGTGGTTGGCAAAATCGTTACAATTGTTGGGCAAAGTCATTTTTAGAGGTCGTATAAGTGATTAACAGTGGTTGGCAAAGTCATTCCAATTGTTGGGCAAAGTCATTTAAAGATGTCGTATTAGTGATTAACAGTGGTTTGCAAAGTCATTACAATAGTTGGGCAAAGTCATTATTAGAGGTCGTATAAGTGATTAACAGTGGTTGGCAAAGTCATTCCAATTGTTGGGCAAAGTCATTTAAAGATGTCGTATTAGTGATTAACAGTGGTTTGCAAAGTCATTACAATAGTTGGGCAAAGTCAATTTTAGAGGTCGGATAAATGATTTACAGTGGTTGGCAAAGTCATTACAATAGTTGGGCAAAGTCATTTTTAGAGGTCGGAAAAGTGATTTACAGTTGCTGGCAAAGTCATTACAATTGTTGGGCAGAGTCATTTTTATAGGTCGGAAAAGTGATTAACAGTGGTGGGCATAGTCATTACCAGTGGTTAGCAAAGTCATTACAATTGTTGGGCAAAGTCATTTTTAGAGGTCAGATAAGTGATTAACAGTGGTTCGCAAAGTAATTACAATTGTTTGGAAAAGTCATTTTTAGAGGTCGGATAAGTGATTTACAGTGGTTGGCAAAGTCATTACAATTGTTGGGCCAAGTCATTTTTAGAGGTCGGATAAGTGATTAACAGTGGTTGGCAAAGTCATTACAATTGTTGGGCAAAGTCATTTAAAGAGGTCGTATTAGTGATTAACAGTGGTTTGCAAAGTCATTACAATAGTTGGGCAAAGTCAATTTTAGAGGTCGGATAAATGATTAACAGTGGTTGGCAAAATCGTTACAATTGTTGGGCAAAGTCATTTTTAGAGGTCGGATAAGTGATAAACAGTGGTTGGCAAAGTCATTACAATAGTTGGGCAAAGTCAATTTTAGAGGTCGGATAAATGATTTACAGTGGTTGGCAAAGTCATTACAATAGTTGGGCAAAGTCATTTTTAGAGGTCGTATTAGTGATTAACAATGGTTGGCAAAGTCATTACAATTGTTGGGCAAAGTCATTTAAAGAGGTCGTATTAGTGATTAACAGTGGTTTGCAAAGTCATTACAATAGTTGGGCAAAGTCATTATTAGAGGTCGGATAAATGATTAATAGTGGTTGGCAAAATCGTTACAATTGTTGGGCAAAGTCATTTTTAGAGGTCGGATAAGTGATAAACAGTGGTTGGCAAAGTCATTACAATAGTTGGGCAAAGTCAATTTTAGAGGTCGGATAAATGATTTACAGTGGTTGGCAAGGTCATTACAATAGTTGTTCAAAATCATTTTTAGAGGTCGGATAAATGATTATCAGTGGTTTGCAAAGTAATTACAATTGTTGGGCAAATTCATTTTTAGAGGTCTGATAAGTGATAAACAGTGGTTCTCACAGTAATTCCAATTGTTGGGCTAAGACATTTTTAGGGGTCGGATAAGTTATTAACAGTGGTTGGCAAAATCATTACAATTGTTTGGCCAAGTCATTTTTAGAGGTCTTTTTTGTGATAAACAGTGGTTGGCAAAGTCATTTCAATAGTTGGGCAAAGTCATTTTTAGAGGTCGGATAAATTATTTACAGTGGTTTGCAAAGTCATTACAATAGTTGGGCAAAGTCATTTTTAGAGGTCGGATAAATGATTATCAGTGGTTTGCAAAGTAATTACAATTGTTGGGCAAATTCATTTAAAGATGTCGTATTAGTGATTGACAGTGGTTTGCAAAGTCATTACAATAGTTGGGCAAAGTCATTATTAGAGGTCGTATAAGTGATTAACAGTGGTTGGCAAAGTCATTCCAATTGTTGGGCAAAGTCATTTAAAGATGTCGTATTAGTGATTAACAGTGGTTTGCAAAGTCATTACAATAGTTGGGCAAAGTCAATTTTAGAGGTCGGATAAATGATTTACAGTGGTTGGCAAAGTCATTACAATAGTTGGGCAAAGTCATTTTTAGAGGTCGGAAAAGTGATTTACAGTTGCTGGCAAAGTCATTACAATTGTTGGGCAGAGTCATTTTTATAGGTCGGAAAAGTGATTAACAGTGGTGGGCATAGTCATTACCAGTGGTTAGCAAAGTCATTACAATTGTTGGGCAAAGTCATTTTTAGAGGTCAGATAAGTGATTAACAGTGGTTCGCAAAGTAATTACAATTGTTTGGAAAAGTCATTTTTAGAGGTCGGATAAGTGATTTACAGTGGTTGGCAAAGTCATTACAATTGTTGGGCCAAGTCATTTTTAGAGGTCGGATAAGTGATTAACAGTGGTTGGCAAAGTCATTACAATTGTTGGGCAAAGTCATTTAAAGAGGTCGTATTAGTGATTAACAGTGGTTTGCAAAGTCATTACAATAGTTGGGCAAAGTCAATTTTAGAGGTCGGATAAATGATTAACAGTGGTTGGCAAAATCGTTACAATTGTTGGGCAAAGTCATTTTTAGAGGTCGGATAAGTGATAAACAGTGGTTGGCAAAGTCATTACAATAGTTGGGCAAAGTCAATTTTAGAGGTCGGATAAATGATTTACAGTGGTTGGCAAAGTCATTACAATAGTTGGGCAAAGTCATTTTTAGAGGTCGGATAATTGATTAACAGTGGTTGGCAAAATCGTTACAATTGTTGGGCAAAGTCATTTTTAGAGGTCGTATTAGTGATTAACAATGGTTGGCAAAGTCATTACAATTGTTGGGCAAAGTCATTTAAAGAGGTCGTATTAGTGATTAACAGTGGTTTGCAAAGTCATTACAATAGTTGGGCAAAGTCATTATTAGAGGTCGGATAAATGATTAATAGTGGTTGGCAAAATCGTTACAATTGTTGGGCAAAGTCATTTTTAGAGGTCGGATAAGTGATAAACAGTGGTTGGCAAAGTCATTACAATAGTTGGGCAAAGTCAATTTTAGAGGTCGGATAAATGATTTACAGTGGTTGGCAAGGTCATTACAATAGTTGTTCAAAATCATTTTTAGAGGTCGGATAAATGATTATCAGTGGTTTGCAAAGTAATTACAATTGTTGGGCAAATTCTTTTTTAGAGGTCTGATAAGTGATAAACAGTGGTTCTCACAGTAATTCCAATTGTTGGGCTAAGATATTTTTAGGGGTCGGATAAGTTATTAACAGTGGTTGGCAAAATCATTACAATTGTTTGGCCAAGTCATTTTTAGAGGTCTTTTTTGTGATAAACAGTGGTTGGCAAAGTCATTTCAATAGTTGGGCAAAGTCATTTTTAGAGGTCGGATAAATTATTTACAGTGGTTTGCAAAGTCATTACAATAGTTGGGCAAAGTCATTTTTAGAGGTCGGATAAATGATTATCAGTGGTTTGCAAAGTAATTACAATTGTTGGGCAAATTCATTTTTAGAGGTCTGATAAGTGATAAACAGTGGTTCTCACAGTAATTCCAATTGTTGGGCTAAGACATTTTTAGGGGTCGGATAAGTTATTAACAGTGGTTTGCAAAGTCATTACAATAGTTGGGCAAAGTCATTATTAGAGGTCGGATAAGTGATTAACAGTGGTTGGCAAAGTCATTACAATTGCTGGGCAAAGTCATTTAAAGAGGTCGTATTAGTGATTAACAGTGGTTTGCAAAGTCATTACAATAGTTGGGCAAAGTCATTATTAGAGGTCGGATAAGTGATAAACAGTGGTTGGCAAAGTCATTACAATAGTTGGGCAAAGTCAATTTTAGAGGTCGGATAAATGATTTACAGTGGTTGGCAAAGTCATTACAATAGTTGGCCAACGTCATTTTTAGAGGTCGGATAAATGATTAACAGTGGTTGGCAAAATCGTTACAATTGTTGGGCAAAGTCATTTTTAGAGGTCGGAAAAGTGATTAACAGTGGTGGGCATAGTCATTACCAGTGGTTAGCAAAGTCATTACAATTTTTGGGCAAAGTCATTTTTAGAGGTCGGATAAATGATTAACAGTGGTTGGCAAAATCGTTACAATTGTTGGGCAAAGTCATTTTTAGAGGTCGTATAAGTGATTAACAGTGGTTGGCAAAGTCATTACAATTGTTGGGCAAAGTCATTTAAAGAGGTCGTATTAGTGATTAACAGTGGTTTGCAAAGTCATTACAATAGTTGGGCAAAGTCATTTTTAGAGGTCGGATAAGTGATTAACAGTGGTTGGCAAAGTCATTACAATTGTTGGGCAAAGTCATTTAAAGAGGTCGTATTAGTGATTAACAGTGGTTTGCAAAGTCATTACAATAGTTGGGCAAAGTCATTTTTAGAGGTCGGATAAATGATTAACAGTGGTTGGCAAAATCGTTACAATTGTTGGGCAAAGCCATTTTTAGAGGTCGGATAAGTGATAAACAGTGGTTGGCAAAGTCATTACAATAGTTGGGCAAAGTCAATTTTAGAGGTCGGATAAATGATTTACAGTGGTTGGCAAAGTCATTACAATAGTTGGGCAAAGTCATTTTTAGAGGTCGGATAAATGATTAAAGAGTGGTTGGCAAAATCGTTACAATTGTTGGGCAAAGTCATTTTTAGAGGTCGTATAAGTGATTAACAGTGGTTGGCAAAGTCATTACAATTGTTGGGCAAAGTCATTTAAAGAGGTCGTATTATTGATTAACAGTGGTTTGCAAAGTCATTACAATAGTTGGGCAAAGTCATTATTAGAGGTCGGATAAGTGATAAACAGTGGTTGGCAAAGTCATTACAATAGTTGTGCAAAGTCAATTTTAGAGGTCGGATAAATGATTTACAGTGGTTGGCAAAGTCATTACAATAGTTGGGCAAAGTCATTTTTAGAGGTCGGATAAGTGATTTACAGTGGTTGGCAAAGTCATTACAATTGTTGGGCAGAGTCATTTTTATAGGTCGGAAAAGTGATTAACAGTGGTGGGCATATTCATTACCAGTGGTTAGCAAAGTCATTACAATTGTTGGGCAAAGTCATTTTTAGAGGTCGGATAAATGATTAACAGTGGTTGGCAAAATCGTTACAATTGTTGGGCAAAGTCATTTTTAGAGGTCGTATAAGTGATTAACAGTGGTTGGCAAAGTCATTACAATTGTTGGGCAGAGTCATTTAAAGAGGTCGTATTAGTGATTAACAGTGGTTTGCAAAGTCATTACAATAGTTGGGCAAAGTCATTTTTAGAGGTCGGATAAGTGATTAACAGTGGTTGGCAAAGTCATTACAATTGTTGGGCAAAGTCATTTAAAGAGGTCGTATTAGTGATTAACAGTGGTTTGCAAAGTCATTACAATAGTTGGGCAAAGTCATTTTTAGAGGTCGGATAAATGATTAACAGTGGTTGGCAAAATCGTTACAATTGTTGGGCAAAGTCATTTTTAGAGGTCGGATAAGTGATAAACAGTGGTTGGCAAAGTCATTACAATAGTTGGGCAAAGTCAATTTTAGAGGTCGGATAAATGATTTACAGTGGTTGGCAAAGTCATTCCAATAGTTGGGCAAAGTCATTTTTAGAGGTCGGATAAATGATTAAACAGTGGTTGGCAAAATCGTTACAATTGTTGGGCAAAGTCATTTTTAGAGGTCGTATAAGTGATTAACAGTGGTTGGCAAAGTCATTACAATTGTTGGGCAAAGTCATTTAAAGAGGTCGTATTATTGATTAACAGTGGTTTGCAAAGTCATTACAATAGTTGGGCAAAGTCATTATTAGAGGTCGGATAAGTGATAAACAGTGGTTGGCAAAGTCATTACAATAGTTGTGCAAAGTCAATTTTAGAGGTCGGATAAATGATTTACAGTGGTTGGCAAAGTCATTACAATAGTTGGGCAAAGTCATTTTTAGAGGTCGGATAAGTGATTTACAGTGGTTGGCAAAGTCATTACAATTGTTGGGCAGAGTCATTTTCATAGGTCGGAAAAGTGATTAACAGTGGTGGGCATAGTCATTACCAGTGGTTAGCAAAGTCATTACAATTGTTGGGCAAAGTCATTTTTAGAGGTCAGATAAGTGATTAACAGTGGTTCGCAAAGTAATTACAATTGTTTGGAAAAGTCATTTTTAGAGGTCGGATAAGTGATTTACAGTGGTTGGCAAAGTCATTACAATTGTTGGGCAAAGTCATTTTAAGAGGTCGTAAAAGTGATTAACAGTGGTGGGCATAGTCATTACCAGTGGTTAGCAAGGTCATTACAATAGTTGGGCAAAGTCATTTTTAGAGGTCGGATAAATGATTAACAGTGGTTGGCAAAATCGTTATAATTGTTGGGCAAAGTCATTTTTAGAGGTCGTATAAGTGATTAACAGTGGTTGGCAAAGTCATTATAATTGTTGGGCAAAGTCATTTATAGAGGTCGTATTAGTGATTAACAGTGGTTGGCAAAGTCATTACAATTGTTGGGCAAAGTCATTTAAAGAGGTCGTATTAGTGATTAACAGTGGTTTGCAAAGTCATTACAATTGTTGGGCAAAGTCATTTAAAGAGGTCGTATTAGTGATTAACAGTGGTTGGCAAAATCGTTACAATTGTTGGGCAAAGTCATTTTTAGAGGTCGGATAAGTGATAAACAGTGGTTGGCAAAGTCATTACAATAGTTGGGCAAAGTCAATTTTAGAGGTCGGATAAATGATTAACAGTGGTTTGCAAAGTCATTACAATAGTTGGGCAAAGTCATTTTTAGAGGTCGGATAAGTGATTAACAGTGGTTGGCAAAGTCATTACAATTGTTGGGCAAAGTCATTTAAAGAGGTCGTATTAGTGATTAACAGTGGTTTGCATAGTCATTACAATAGTTGGGCAAAGTCATTTTTAGAGGTCGGATAAATGATTAACAGTGGTTGGCAAAATCGTTACAATTGTTGGGCAAAGTCATTTTTAGAGGTCGGATAAGTGATAAACAGTGGTTGGCAAAGTCATTACAATAGTTGGGCAAAGTCAATTTTAGAGGTCGGATAAATGATTTACAGTGGTTGGCAAAGACATTACAATAGTTGGGCAAAGTCATTTTTAGAGGTCGGATAAATGATTAAACAGTGGTTGGCAAAATCGTTACAATTGTTGGGCAAAGTCATTTTTAGAGGTCGTATAAGTGATTAACAGTGGTTGGCAAAGTCATTACAATTGTTGGGCAAAGTCATTTAAAGAGGTCGTATTATTGATTAACAGTGGTTTGCAAAGTCATTACAATAGTTGGGCAAAGTCATTATTATAGGTCGGATAAGTGATAAACAGTGGTTGGCAAAGTCATTACAATAGTTGTGCAAAGTCAATTTTAGAGGTCGGATAAATGATTTACAGTGGTTGGCAAAGTCATTACAATTGTTGGGCAAAGTCATTTAAAGAGGTCGGATAAGTGATTTACAGTGGTTGGCAAAGTCATTACAATTGTTGGGCAGAGTCATTTTTATAGGTCGGAAAAGTGATTAACAGTGGTGGGCATAGTCATTACCAGTGGTTAGCAAAGTCATTACAATCGTTGGGCAAAGTCATTTTTAGAGGTCAGATAAGTGATTAACAGTGGTTCGCAAAGTAATTACAATTGTTTGGAAAAGTCATTTTTAGAGGTCGGATAAGTGATTTACAGTGGTTGGCAAAGTCATTACAATTGTTGGGCAAAGTCATTTTAAGAGGTCGTAAAAGTGATTAACAGTGGTGGGCATAGTCATTACCAGTGGTTAGCAAGGTCATTACAATAGTTGGGCAAAGTCATTTTTAGAGGTCGGATAAATGATTAACAGTGGTTGGCAAAATCGTTATAATTGTTGGGCAAAGTCATTTTTAGAGGTCGGATAAGTGATAAACAGTGGTTGGCAAAGTCATTACAATAGTTGGGCAAAGTCAATTTTAGAGGTCGGATAAATGATTAACAGTGGTTTGCAAAGTCATTACAATAGTTGGGCAAAGTCATTTTTAGAGGTCGGATAAGTGATTAACAGTGGTTGGCAAAGTCATTACAATTGTTGGGCAAAGTCATTTAAAGAGGTCGTATTAGTGATTAACAGTGGTTTGCAAAGTCATTACAATAGTTGGGCAAAGTCATTTTTAGAGGTCGGATAAATGATTAACAGTGGTTGGCAAAATCGTTACAATTGTTGGGCAAAGTCATTTTTAGAGGTCTGATAAGTGATAAACAGTGGTTGGCAAAGTCATTACAATAGTTGGGCAAAGTCAATTTTAGAGGTCGGATAAATGATTTACAGTGGTTGGCAAAGTCATTACAATAGTTGGGCAAAGTCATTTTTAGAGGTCGGATAAATGATTAAACAGTGGTTGGCAAAATCGTTACAATTGTTGGGCAAAGTCATTTTTAGAGGTCGTATAAGTGATTAACAGTGGTTGGCAAAGTCATTACAATTGTTGGGCAAAGTCATTTAAAGAGGTCGTATTAGTGATTAACAGTGGTTTGCAAAGTCATTACAATAGTTGGGCAAAGTCATTATTAGAGGTCGGATAAGTGATAAACAGTGGTTGGCAAAGTCATTACAATAGTTGGGCAAAGTCAATTTTAGAGGTCGGATAAATGATTTACAGTGGTTGGCAAAGTCATTACAATAGTTGGGCAAAGTCATTTTTAGAGGTCGGATAAGTGATTAACAGTGGTGGGCATAGTCATTACCAGTGGTTAGCAAAGTCATTACAATTGTTGCGCAGAGTCATTTTTATAGGTCGGAAAAGTGATTAACAGTGGTGGGCATAGTCATTACCAGTGGTTAGCAAAGTCATTACAATTGTTGGGCAAAGTCATTTTTAGAGGTCAGATAAGTGATTAACAGTGGTTCGCAAAGTAATTACAATTGTTTGGAAAATCATTTTTAGAGGTCGGATAAGTGATTTACAGTGGTTGGCAAAGTCATTACAATTGTTGGGCCAAGTCATTTTTAGAGGTCGGAAAAGTGATTAACAGTGGTTGGCAAAGTCATTACAATTGTTGGGCAAAGTCATTTAAAGAGGTCGTATTAGTGATTAACAGTGGTTTGCAAAGTCATTACAATAGTTGGGCATAGTCATTTTTAGAGGTCGGATAAATGATTAACAATGGTTGGCAAAATCGTTACAATTGTTGGGCAAAGTCATTTTTAGAGGTCGTATAAGTGATTAACAGTGGTTGGCAAAGTCATTACAATTGTTGGGCAAAGTCATTTAAAGAGGTCGTATTAGTGATTAACAGTGGTTTGCAAAGTCACTACAATAGTTGGGCAAAGTCATTATTAGAGGTCGGATAAGTGATAAACAGTGGTTGGCAAAGTCATTACAATAGTTGGGCAAAGTCAATTTTAGAGGTCGGATAAATGATTTACAGTGGTTGGCAAAGTCATTACAATAGTTGGGCAACGTCATTTTTAGAGGTCGGATAAATGATTAACAGTGGTTGGCAAAATCGTTACAATTGTTGGGCAAAGTCATTTTTAGAGGTCGGAAAAGTGATTAACAGTGGTGGGCATAGTCATTACCAGTGGTTAGCAAAGTCATTACAATAGTTGGGCAAAGTCATTTTTAGAGGTCGGATAAATGATTAACAGTGGTTGGCAAAATAGTTACAATTGTTAGGCAAAGTCATTTTTAGAGGTCGTATAAGTGATTAACAGTGGTTGGCAAAGTCATTACAATTGTTGGGCAAAGTCATTTAAAGAGGTCGTATTAGTGATTAACAGTGGTTTGCAAAGTCATTACAATAGTTGGGCAAAGTCATTTTTAGAGGTCGGATAAGTGATTAACAGTGGTTGGCAAAGTCATTACAATTGTTGGGCAATGTCATTTAAAGAGGTCGTATTAGTGATTAACAGTGGTTTGCAAAGTCATTACAATAGTTGGGCAAAGTCATTTTTAGAGGTCGGATAAATGATTAACAGTGGTTGGCAAAATCGTTACAATTGTTGAGCAAAGTCATTTTTAGAGGTCGGATAAGTGATAAACAGTGGTTGGCAAAGTCATTACAATAGTTGGGCAAAGTCAATTTAAGAGGTCGGATAAATGATTTACAGTGGTTGGCAAAGTCATTACAATAGTTGGGCAAAGTCATTTTTAGAGGTCGGATAAATGATTAAACAGTGGTTGGCAAAGTCATTACAATTGTTGGGCAATGTCATTTAAAGAGGTCGTATTAGTGATTAACAGTGGTTTGCAAAGTCATTACAATAGTTGGGCAAAGTCATTTTTAGAGGTCGGATAAATGATTAACAGTGGTTTGCAAAGTCATTACAATAGTTGGGCAAAGTCATTATTAGAGGTCGGATAAGTGATAAACAGTGGTTGGCAAAGTCATTACAATAGTTGGGCAAAGTCAATTTTAGAGGTCGGATAAATGATTTACAGTGGTTGGCAAAGTCATTACAATAGTTGGGCATAGTCATTTTTAGAGGTCGGATAATTGATTTACAGTTGTTGGCAAAGTCATTACAATTGTTGGGCAGAGTCATTTTTATAGGTCGGAAAAGTGATTACGATGGTGGGCATAGTCATTACCAGTGGTTAGCAAAGTCATTACAATTGTTGGGAAAAGTCATTTTTAGAGGTCAGATAAGTGATTAACAGTGGTTCGCAAAGTAATTACAATTGTTTGGAAAAGTCATTTTTAGAGGTCGGATAAGTGATTTACAGTGGTTGGCAAAGTCATTACAATTGTTGGGCCAAGTCATTTTTAGAGGTCGGATAAGTGATTAACAGTGGTTGGCAAAGTCATTACAATTGTTGGGCAAAGTCATTTAAAGAGGTCGTATTAGTGATTAACAGTGGTTTGCAAAGTCATTACAATAGTTGGGCAAAGTCATTTTTAGAGGTCGGATAAATGATTAACAATGGTTGGCAAAATCGTTACAATTGTTGGGCAAAGTCATTTTTAGAGGTCGTATAAGTGATTAACAGTGGTTGGCAAAGTCATTACAATTGTTGGGCAAAGTCATTTAAAGAGGTCGTATTAGTGATTAACAGTGGTTTGCAAAATCGTTACAATTGTTGGGCAAAGTCATTTTTAGAGGTCTGAAAAGTCATTAACAGTGGTGGGCATAGTCATTACCAGTGGTTAGCAAAGTCATTACAATAGTTGGGCAACGTCATTTTTAGAGGTCGGATAAATGATTAACAGTGGTTGGCAAAATCGTTACAATTGTTGGGCAAAGTCATTTTTAGAGGTCGGAAAAGTGATTAACAGTGGTGGGCATAGTCATTACCAGTGGTTAGCAAAGTCATTACAATAGTTGGGCAAAGTCATTTTTAGAGGTCGGATAAATGATTAACAGTGGTTGGCAAAATAGTTACAATTGTTGGGCAAAGTCATTTTTAGAGGTCGTATAAGTGATTAACAGTGGTTGGCAAAGTCATTACAATTGTTGGGCAAAGTCATTTAAAGAGGTCGTATTAGTGATTAACAGTGGTTTGCAAAGTCATTACAATAGTTGGGCAAAGTCATTTTTAGAGGTCGGATAAGTGATTAACAGTGGTTGGCAAAGTCATTACAATTGTTGGGCAATGTCATTTAAAGAGGTCGTATTAGTGATTAACAGTGGTTTGCAAAGTCATTACAATAGTTGGGCAAAGTCATTTTTAGAGGTCGGATAAATGATTAACAGTGGTTGGCAAAGTCATTACAATAGTTGGGCAAAGTCAATTTAAGAGGTCGGATAAATGATTTACAGTGGTTGGCAAAGTCATTACAATAGTTGGGCAAAGTCAATTTTAGAGGTCGGATAAATGATTTACAGTGGTTGGCAAAGTCATTACAATAGTTGGGCAAAGTCATTTTTAGAGGTCGGATAAGTGATTTACAGTTGTTGGCAAAGTCATTACAATTGTTGGGCAGAGTCATTTTTATAGGTCGGAAAAGTGATTACGATGGTGGGCATAGTCATTACCAGTGGTTAGCAAAGTCATTACAATTGTTTGGAAAAGTCATTTTTAGAGGTCGGATAAGTGATTTACAGTGGTTGGCAAAGTCATTACAATTGTTGGGCCAAGTCATTTTAGAGGTCGGATAAGTGATTAACAGTGGTTGGCAAAGTCATTACAATTGTTGGGCAAAGTCATTTAAAGAGGTCGTATTAGTGATTAACAGTGGTTTGCAAAGTCATTACAATAGTTGGGCAAAGTCATTTTTAGAGGTCGGATAAATGATTAACAGTGGTTGGCAAAATCGTTACAATTGTTGGGCAAAGTCATTTTTAGAGGTCGGATAAGTGATAAACAGTGGTTGGCAAAGTCATTACAATAGTGGGGCAAAGTCAATTTTAGAGGTCGGATAAATGATTTACAGTGGTTGGCAAAGTCATTACAATAGTTGGGCAAAGTCATTTTTAGAGGTCGGATAATTGATTAACAGTGGTTGGCAAAATCGTTACAATTGTTGGGCAAAGTCATTTTTAGAGGTCGTATTAGTGATTAACAATGGTTGGCAAAGTCATTACAATTGTTGGGCAAAGTCATTTAAAGAGGTCGGATAAGTGATAAACAGTGGTTGGCAAAGTCATTACAATAGTTGGGCAAAGTCATTTTTAGAGGTCGGATAAATGATTATCAGTGGTTTGCAAAGTAATTACAATTGTTGGGCAAATTCATTTTTAGAGGTCTGATAAGTGATAAACAGTGGTTCTCACAGTAATTCCAATTGTTGGGCTAAGACATTTTTAGGGGTCGGATAAGTTATTAACAGTGGTTGGCAAAATCATTACAATTGTTTGGCCAAGTCATTTTTAGAGGTCTTTTTTGTGATAAACAGTGGTTGGCAAAGTCATTTCAATAGTTGGGCAAAGTCATTTTTAGAGGTCGGATAAATTATTTACAGTGGTTTGCAAAGTCATTACAATAGTTGGGCAAAGTCATTTTTAGAGGTCGGATAAATGATTTACAGTGGTTGGCAAAGTCATTACAATAGTTGGGCAAAGTCATTTTTAGAGGTCGGATAAGTGATTTACAGTTGTTGGCAAAGTCATTACAATTGTTGGGCAGAGTCATTTTTATAGGTCGGAAAAGTGATTACGATGGTGGGCATAGTCATTACCAGTGGTTAGCAAAGTCATTACAATTGTTGGGCAAAGTCATTTTTAGAGGTCAGATAAGTGATTAACAGTGGTTCGCAAAGTAATTACAATTGTTTGGAAAAGTCATTTTTAGAGGTCGGATAAGTGATTTACAGTGGTTGGCAAAGTCATTACAATTGTTGGGCCAAGTCATTTTTAGAGGTCGGATAAGTGATTAACAGTGGTTGGCAAAGTCATTACAATTGTTGGGCAAAGTCATTTAAAGAGGTCGTATTAGTGATTAACAGTGGTTTGCAAAGTCATTACAATAGTTGGGCAAAGTCATTTTTAGAGGTCGGATAAATGATTAACAGTGGTTGGCAAAGTCATTACAATAGTTGGGCAAAGTCAATTTAAGAGGTCGGATAAATGATTTACAGTGGTTGGCAAAGTCATTACAATAGTTGGGCAAAGTCAATTTTAGAGGTCGGATAAATGATTTACAGTGGTTGGCAAAGTCATTACAATAGTTGGGCAAAGTCATTTTTAGAGGTCGGATAAGTGATTTACAGTTGTTGGCAAAGTCATTACAATTGTTGGGCAGAGTCATTTTTATAGGTCGGAAAAGTGATTACGATGGTGGGCATAGTCATTACCAGTGGTTAGCAAAGTCATTACAATTGTTTGGAAAAGTCATTTTTAGAGGTCGGATAAGTGATTTACAGTGGTTGGCAAAGTCATTACAATTGTTGGGCCAAGTCATTTTTAGAGGTCGGATAAGTGATTAACAGTGGTTGGCAAAGTCATTACAATTGTTGGGCAAAGTCATTTAAAGAGGTCGTATTAGTGATTAACAGTGGTTTGCAAAGTCATTACAATAGTTGGGCAAAGTCATTTTTAGAGGTCGGATAAATGATTAACAGTGGTTGGCAAAATCGTTACAATTGTTGGGCAAAGTCATTTTTAGAGGTCGGATAAGTGATAAACAGTGGTTGGCAAAGTCATTACAATAGTGGGGCAAAGTCAATTTTAGAGGTCGGATAAATGATTTACAGTGGTTGGCAAAGTCATTACAATAGTTGGGCAAAGTCATTTTTAGAGGTCGGATAATTGATTAACAGTGGTTGGCAAAATCGTTACAATTGTTGGGCAAAGTCATTTTAGAGGTCGTATTAGTGATTAACAATGGTTGGCAAAGTCATTACAATTGTTGGGCAAAGTCATTTAAAGAGGTCGGATAAGTGATAAACAGTGGTTGGCAAAGTCATTACAATAGTTGGGCAAAGTCATTTTAGAGGTCGGATAAATGATTATCAGTGGTTTGCAAAGTAATTACAATTGTTGGGCAAATTCATTTTTAGAGGTCTGATAAGTGATAAACAGTGGTTCTCACAGTAATTCCAATTGTTGGGCTAAGACATTTTTAGGGGTCGGATAAGTTATTAACAGTGGTTGGCAAAATCATTACAATTGTTTGGCCAAGTCATTTTTAGAGGTCTTTTTTGTGATAAACAGTGGTTGGCAAAGTCATTTCAATAGTTGGGCAAAGTCATTTTTAGAGGTCGGATAAATTATTTACAGTGGTTTGCAAAGTCATTACAATAGTTGGGCAAAGTCATTTTTAGAGGTCGGATAAATGATTTACAGTGGTTGGCAAAGTCATTACAATAGTTGGGCAAAGTCATTTTTAGAGGTCGGATAAGTGATTTACAGTTGTTGGCAAAGTCATTACAATTGTTGGGCAGAGTCATTTTTATAGGTCGGAAAAGTGATTACGATGGTGGGCATAGTCATTACCAGTGGTTAGCAAAGTCATTACAATTGTTGGGCAAAGTCATTTTTAGAGGTCAGATAAGTGATTAACAGTGGTTCGCAAAGTAATTACAATTGTTTGGAAAAGTCATTTTTAGAGGTCGGATAAGTGATTTACAGTGGTTGGCAAAGTCATTACAATTGTTGGGCCAAGTCATTTTTAGAGGTCGGATAAGTGATTAACAGTGGTTGGCAAAGTCATTACAATTGTTGGGCAAAGTCATTTAAAGAGGTCGTATTAGTGATTAACAGTGGTTTGCAAAGTCATTACAATAGTTGGGCAAAGTCATTTTTAGAGGTCGGATAAATGATTAACAGTGGTTGGCAAAATCGTTACAATTGTTGGGCAAAGTCATTTTTAGAGGTCGGATAAGTGATAAACAGTGGTTGGCAAAGTCATTACAATAGTGGGGCAAAGTCAATTTTAGAGGTCGGATAAATGATTTACAGTGGTTGGCAAAGTCATTACAATAGTTGGGCAAAGTCATTTTTAGAGGTCGGATAATTGATTAACAGTGGTTGGCAAAATCGTTACAATTGTTGGGCAAAGTCATTTTTAGAGGTCGTATTAGTGATTAACAATGGTTGGCAAAGTCATTACAATTGTTGGGCAAAGTCATTTAAAGAGGTCGTATTAGTGATTAACAGTGGTTTGCAAAGTCATTACAATAGTTGGGCAAAGTCATTATTAGAGGTCGGATAAATGATTAATAGTGGTTGGCAAAATCGTTACAATTGTTGGGCAAAGTCATTTTTAGAGGTCGTATTAGTGATTAACAATGGTTGGCAAAGTCATTACAATTGTTGGGCAAAGTCATTTAAAGAGGTCGTATTAGTGATTAACAGTGGTTTGCAAAGTCATTACAATAGTTGGGCAAAGTCATTTTTAGAGGTCGGATAAATGATTAACAGTGGTTGGCAAAATCGTTACAATTGTTGGGCAAAGTCATTTTTAGAGGTCGGATAAGTGATAAACAGTGGTTGGCAAAGTCATTACAATAGTTGGGCAAAGTCAATTTTAGAGGTCGGATAAATGATTTACAGTGGTTGGCAAAGTCATTACAATAGTTGGGCAAAGTCATTTTTAGAGGTCGGATAATTGATTAACAGTGGTTGGCAAAATCGTTACAATTGTTGGGCAAAGTCATTTTTAGAGGTCGTATTAGTGATTAACAATGGTTGGCAAAGTCATTACAATTGTTGGGCAAAGTCATTTAAAGAGGTCGGATAAGTGATAAACAGTGGTTGGCAAAGTCATTACAATAGTTGGGCAAAGTCATTTTTAGAGGTCGGATAAATGATTATCAGTGGTTTGCAAAGTAATTACAATTGTTGGGCAAATTCATTTTTAGAGGTCTGATAAGTGATAAACAGTGGTTCTCACAGTAATTCCAATTGTTGGGCTAAGACATTTTTAGGGGTCGGATAAGTTATTAACAGTGGTTGGCAAAATCATTACAATTGTTTGGCCAAGTCATTTTTAGAGGTCTTTTTTGTGATAAACAGTGGTTGGCAAAGTCATTTCAATAGTTGGGCAAAGTCATTTTTAGAGGTCGGATAAATTATTTACAGTGGTTTGCAAAGTCATTACAATAGTTGGGCAAAGTCATTTTTAGAGGTCGGATAAATGATTTACAGTGGTTGGCAAAGTCATTACAATTGTTGGGCAGAGTCATTTTTATAGGTCGGAAAAGTGATTACGATGGTGGGCATAGTCATTACCAGTGGTTAGCAAAGTCATTACAATTGTTGGGCAAAGTCATTTTTAGAGGTCAGATAAGTGATTAACAGTGGTTCGCAAAGTAATTACAATTGTTTGGAAAAGTCATTTTTAGAGGTCGGATAAGTGATTTACAGTGGTTGGCAAAGTCATTACAATTGTTGGGCCAAGTCATTTTTAGAGGTCGGATAAGTGATTAACAGTGGTTGGCAAAGTCATTACAATTGTTGGGCAAAGTCATTTAAAGAGGTCGTATTAGTGATTAACAGTGGTTTGCAAAGTCATTACAATTGTTGGGCAAAGTCATTTTTAGAGGTCGGATAAATGATTAACAGTGGTTGGCAAAATCGTTACAATTGTTGGGCAAAGTCATTTTTAGAGGTCGGATAAGTGATAAACAGTGGTTGGCAAAGTCATTACAATAGTGGGGCAAAGTCAATTTTAGAGGTCGGATAAATGATTTACAGTGGTTGGCAAAGTCATTACAATAGTTGGGCAAAGTCATTTTTAGAGGTCGGATAATTGATTAACAGTGGTTGGCAAAATCGTTACAATTGTTGGGCAAAGTCATTTTTAGAGGTCGTATTAGTGATTAACAATGGTTGGCAAAGTCATTACAATTGTTGGGCAAAGTCATTTAAAGAGGTCGTATTAGTGATTAACAGTGGTTTGCAAAGTCATTACAATAGTTGGGCAAAGTCATTATTAGAGGTCGGATAAATGATTAATAGTGGTTGGCAAAATCGTTACAATTGTTGGGCAAAGTCATTTTTAGAGGTCGGATAAGTGATAAACAGTGGTTGGCAAAGTCATTACAATAGTTGGGCAAAGTCAATTTTAGAGGTCGGATAAATGATTTACAGTGGTTGGCAAGGTCATTACAATAGTTGTTCAAAATCATTTTTAGAGGTCGGATAAATGATTATCAGTGGTTTGCAAAGTAATTACAATTGTTGGGCAAATTCATTTTTAGAGGTCTGATAAGTGATAAATAGTGGTTCTCACAGTAATTCCAATTGTTGGGCTAAGACATTTTTAGGGGTCGGATAAGTTATTAACAGTGGTTGGCAAAATCATTACAATTGTTTGGCCAAGTCATTTTTAGAGGTCTTTTTTGTGATAAACAGTGGTTGGCAAAGTCATTTCAATAGTTGGGCAAAGTCATTTTTAGAGGTCGGATAAATTATTTACAGTGGTTTGCAAAGTCATTTCAATAGTTGGGCAAAGTCATTTTTAGAGGTCGGATAAATGATTAACAGTGGTTTGCAAAGTCATTACAATTGTTGGGCTGAGTCATTTTTAGAGGTCCGAAAAGTGATTAACAGTGCTGGGCATAGTCATTACCAATGGTTGGTAAAGTCATTAAAATTGTTTGGGAAAGTCATTTTTAGAGGTCGGATAAGTGATTAACAGTGGTGGGCAAAGTCATTACCAGTCGTTAGCAAAGTCATTACAATTGTTTGGCAAAGATATTTTTAGAGGTCGGATTAATAATTAACAGTGGTTGGCAAAGTCATTACAATTGTTGGGCAGAGTCATTTTTATAGGTCGGAAAAGTGATTAACAGTGGTGGGCATAGTCATTACCAGTGGTTGGCAAAGTCATTACAATTGTTGGGCAAAATCATTTTTAGAGGTCGGATAAGTGATTTACAGTGGTATGCAAAATCATTCCAAAAGTTGGGCCAAGTCATTACAATTGTTGGGCAAAGTTATTACAATTTTTTGGCAGAGTCATTTATAGAGGTCGTATTAGTGATTAACAGTGGCTGGCAAAGTCATTACAATAGTTGGGCAAAGTCATTTTAGAGGTCGGATAAATGATTAACAGTGGTTGGCAAAATCGTTACAATTGTTGGGCAACGTCATTTTTAGAGGTCGGATAAGTGATTACCATTGGTGGGCAAAGTCATTACAATTGTTGGGCAAAGTCATTACAATTGTTGGGCAAAGTCATTTTTCGAGGTCGGATAAGTGATAAACTGTGGTGGGCAAAGTCATTTTTAGAGGTCTGATAAGTGATTAACAGTGATGGGCAAAGTCATTAACAGTGGTTTGCAGAGTAGTAACAATTGTTGGGCAAAGTCATTTTTAGAGGTCGGATAAGTGATATACAGTGGTTCGCAAAGTAATTACAAATGTTGGGCAAAGTCATTTTTAGAGGTCGGATAAGTGATTAACAGTGGTTGGCAAAGTCATTACAATTGTTGAGCAAAGTCATTTATATTGTCGGATAATTGATTTACAGTAGTTGGCAAAGTCATTACAATTGTTTGGCAAAGATATTTTTAGAGGTCGGATTAATAATTAACAGTGGTTGGCAAAGTCATTACAATTGTTGGGCAAAGTCATTTTTATAGGTCGGAAAAGTGATTAACAGTGGTGGGCATAGTCATTACCAGTGGTTGGCAAAGTCATTACAATTGTTGGGCAAAATCATTTTTAGAGGTCGGATAAGTGATTTACAGTGGTATGCAAAATCATTCCAAAAGTTGGGCCAAGTCATTACAATTGTTGGGCAAAGTTATTACAATTTTTTGGCAGAGTCATTTATAGAGGTCGTATTAGTGATTAACAGTGGCTGGCAAAGTCATTACAATAGTTGGGCAAAGTCATTTTTAGAGGTCGGATAAATGATTAACAGTGGTTGGCAAAATCGTTACAATTGTTGGGCAACGTCATTTTTAGAGGTCGGATAAGTGATTACCATTGGTGGGCAAAGTCATTACAATTGTTGGGCAAAGTCATTACAATTGTTGGGCAAAGTCATTTTTCGAGGTCGGATAAGTGATAAACTTTGGTGGGCAAAGTCATTTTTAGAGGTCTGATAAGTGATTAACAGTGATGGGCAAAGTCATTAACAGTGGTTTGCAGAGTAGTAACAATTGTTGGGCAAAGTCATTTTTAGAGGTCGGATAAGTGATATACAGTGGTTCGCAAAGTAATTACAAATGTTGGGCAAAGTCATTTTTAGGGGTCGGATAAGTGATTAACAGTGGTTGGCAAAGTCATTACAATTGTTGAGCAAAGTCATTTATATTGTCGGATAATTGATTTACAGTAGTTGGCAAAGTCATTTTTAGAGGTCGGATATGTGATTAACAGTGTTTGGCAAAGTCATTACAATTGTTGGGCAAAGTCAATTTTAGAGGTCGGATAAATGATTTACAGTGGTTGGCAAAGTCATTACAATAGTTAGGCAAAGTCATTTTTAGAGGTCGGATAAATGATTAACAGTGGTTGGCAAAATCGTTACAACTGTTGGGCAAAGTCATTTTTAGAGGTCGTATTAGTGATTAACAATGGTTGGCAAAGTCATTACAATTGTTGGGCAAAGTCATTTAAAGAGGTAGTATTAGTGATTAACAGTGGTTGGCAAAATCGTTACAATTGTTGGGCAACGTCATTTTTAGAGGTCGGATAAGTGATTACCATTGGTGGGCAAAGTCATTACAATTGTTGGGCAAAGTCATTACAATTGTTGGGCAAAGTCATTTTTCGAGGTCGGATAAGTGATAAACTTTGGTGGGCAAAGTCATTTTTAGAGGTCTGATAAGTGATTAACAGTGATGGGCAAAGTCATTAACAGTGGTTTGCAGAGTAGTAACAATTGTTGGGCAAAGTCATTTTTAGAGGTCGGATAAGTGATATACAGTGGTTCGCAAAGTAATTACAAATGTTGGGCAAAGTCATTTTTAGGGGTCGGATAAGTGATTAACAGTGGTTGGCAAAGTCATTACAATTGTTGAGCAAAGTCATTTATATTGTCGGATAATTGATTTACAGTAGTTGGCAAAGTCATTTTTAGAGGTCGGATATGTGATTAACAGTGTTTGGCAAAGTCATTACAATTGTTGGGCAAAGTCAATTTTAGAGGTCGGATAAATGATTTACAGTGGTTGGCAAAGTCATTACAATAGTTAGGCAAAGTCATTTTTAGAGGTCGGATAAATGATTAACAGTGGTTGGCAAAATCGTTACAACTGTTGGGCAAAGTCATTTTTAGAGGTCGTATTAGTGATTAACAATGGTTGGCAAAGTCATTACAATTGTTGGGCAAAGTCATTTAAAGAGGTAGTATTAGTGATTAACAGTGGTTGGCAAAATCGTTACAATTGTTGGGCAACGTCATTTTTAGAGGTCGGATAAGTGATTACCATTGGTGGGCAAAGTCATTACAATTGTTGGGCAAAGTCATTACAATTGTTGGGCAAAGTCATTTTTCGAGGTCGGATAAGTGATAAACTTTGGTGGGCAAAGTCATTTTTAGAGGTCTGATAAGTGATTAACAGTGATGGGCAAAGTCATTAACAGTGGTTTGCAGAGTAGTAACAATTGTTGGGCAAAGTCATTTTTAGAGGTCGGATAAGTGATATACAGTGGTTCGCAAAGTAATTACAAATGTTGGGCAAAGTCATTTTTAGGGGTCGGATAAGTGATTAACAGTGGTTGGCAAAGTCATTACAATTGTTGAGCAAAGTCATTTATATTGTCGGATAATTGATTTACAGTAGTTGGCAAAGTCATTACAATTGTTTGGCAAAGTCATTTTTAGAGGTCGGATATGTGATTAACAGTGTTTGGCAAAGTCATTACAATTGTTGGGCAAAGTCAATTTTAGAGGTCGGATAAATGATTTACAGTGGTTGGCAAAGTCATTACAATAGTTAGGCAAAGTCATTTTTAGAGGTCGGATAAATGATTAACAGTGGTTGGCAAAATCGTTACAACTGTTGGGCAAAGTCATTTTTAGAGGTCGTATTAGTGATTAACAATGGTTGGCAAAGTCATTACAATTGTTGGGCAAAGTCATTTAAAGAGGTAGTATTAGTGATTAACAGTGGTTTGCAAAGTCATTACAATAGTTGGGCAAAGTCATTATTAGAGGTCGGATAAATGATTAATAGTGGTTGGCAAAATCGTTACAATTGTTGGGCAAAGTCATTTTTAGAGGTCGGATAAGTGATAAACAGTGGTTGGCAAAGTCATTACAATAGTTGGGCAAAGTCAATTTTAGAGGTCGGATAAATGATTTACAGTGGTTGGCAAGGTCATTACAATAGTTGTTCAAAATCATTTTTAGAGGTCGGATAAATGATTATCAGTGGTTTGCAAAGTAATTACAATTGTTGGGCAAATTCATTTTTAGAGGTCTGATAAGTGATAAACAGTGGTTCTCACAGTAATTCCAATTGTTGGGCTAAGTCATTTTTAGGGGTCGGATTTGCCCAACTATTGTAATGACTTTGCCAACCACTGTTTATCACTTATCCGACCTCTAAAAATGACGTTGCCCAACAATTGTAACGATTTTGCAAACCACTGTTAATCATTTATCCGACCTCTAAAAATGACTTTGCCCAACTATTGTAATGACTTTGCCAGCCACTGTTAATCACTAATACGACCTCTATAAATGACTTTGCCCCAACCACTGTTAATTATTAATACGACCTCTAAAAATATCTTTGCCAAACAATTGTAATGACTTTGCTAACGACTGGTAATGACTTTGCCCACCACTGTAAATCACTTATCCGACCTCTAAAAATGACTTTCCCAAACAATTTTAATGACTTTGCAAACCACTGGTAATGACTTTGCCCAACAATTGTAATGACTTTACCAACCATTGGTAATGACTATGCCCAGCACTGTTAATCACTTTTCCGACCTCTAAAAATGACTCAGCCCAACAATTGTAATGACTTTGCAAACCACTGTTAATCACTCATCTGACCTCTAAAAATGACTTTGCCCAACAATTGTAATGACTTTGCCAAACACTGTTAATCACATATCCGACCTCTAAAAATGACTTTGCCAAACAATTGTAATGACTTTGCCAACTACTGTAAATCAATTATCCGACAATATAAATGACTTTGCTCAACAATTGTAATGACTTTGCCCACCACTGTTAATCACTTATCCGACCTCTAAAAATGACTTTGCCCAACATTTGTAATTACTTTGCGAACCACTGTATATCACTTATCCGACCTCTAAAAATGACTTTGCCCAACAATTGTTACTACTCTGCAAACCACTGTTAATGACTTTGCCCATCACTGTTAATCACTTATCAGACCTCTAAAAATGACTTTGCCCACCAAAGTTTATCACTTATCCGACCTCTAAAAATTACTTTGCCCAACAATGGTAATGACTTTGCCAAACAATGTAAATCACTAATCCGACCTCGAAAAATGAATTTGCCCAACAATTGTAATGACTTTGCCCAACAATTGTAATGACTTTGCCCACCAATGGTAATCACTTATCCTATTAATAAATCTTATTAATAAATGATTTACAGTGGTTGGCAAAATCGTTACAATTGTTGGGCAAAGTCATTTTTAGAGGTCGTATAAGTGATTAACATTGGTGGGCAAAGTCATTAACAGTGGTTTGCAAAGTCATCACAATTGTTGGGCAAAGTCATTTTTAGAGGTCGGATAAATGATTTACAGTGGTTTGCAAAGTCATTACAATTGTTGGGCAGAGTCATTTTTATAGGTCGGAAAAGTGATTAACAGTGGTGGGCAAAGTCATTACCAGTGGTTTGCAAAGTCATTAAAATTGTTTGGGAAAGTCATTTTTAGAGGTCGGATAAGTGATTTACAGTGGTGGGCAAAGTCATTACCAGTCGTTAGCAAAGTCATTACAATTGTTTGGCAAAGATATTTTTAGAGGTCGTATTAATAATTAACAGTGGTTGTCAAAGTCATTACAATTTTGGACAAAGTCATTTTTAGATTTCGGATGAGTGATTAACAGTGGTTGGCAAAGTCATGACAATTGTTGGGAAAAGTCATTTTTAGATGTCGGAAAAGTGATTAACAGTGGTGTGCATAGTCATTGCCAGTGGTTTGCAAAGTTATTACAATTGTTGGGCAAAGTCATTTTTAGAGGTCGGATAAGTGATTAACAGTGGTGGGCCAAGTCATTTTTATTGTCGGATAAGTGATTTACAGTGGTTGGCAAAGTCATTACAATTGTTGGGCAGAGTCATTTTTATAGGTCGGAAAAGTGATTAACAGTGGTGGGCATAGTCATTCCCCGTGGTTAGCAAAGTCATTACAATTGTTGGGCAAAGTCATTTTTAGAGGTCGGATAAGTGATTTACAGTGGTTGGCAAAGTCATTACAATTGTTGGGCCAAGTCATTTTTAGAGGTCGGATAAGTGATTAACAGTGGTTGGCAAAGTCATTACAATTGTTGGGCAAAGTCATTTAAAGAGGTCGTATTAGTGATTAACAGTGGTTTGCAAAGTCATTACAATAGTTGGGCAAAGTCATTTTTAGAGGTCGGATAAATGATTAACAGTGGTTGGCAAAATCGTTACAATTGTTGGGCAAGGTCATTTTTAGAGGTCGTATAAGTGATTTACATTGGTGGGCAAAGTCATTACCAGTGGTTTGCAAAGTAATTACATTTGTTGGGCAAAGTCATTTTTAGAGGTCTGATAAGTGATAAACAGTGGTTTTCACAGTAATTCCAATTGTTGGGCTAAGTCATTTTTAGAGGTCGGATAAGTGATTAACAGTGGTTGGCAAAATCATTACAATTGTTTGGCCAAGTCATTACAATTGTTGGATAAAGTCATTACAATTGTTGGGCAAAGTCATTTTTAGAGGTCTTTTTTGTGATAAACAGTGGTTGGCAAAGTCATTTCAATAGTTGGGCAAAGTCACTTTTAGAGGTCGGATAAATTATTTACAGTGGTTTGCAAAGTCATTACAATAGTTGGGCAAAGTCATTTTTAGAGGTCGGATAAATGATTAACAATGGTTTGCAAAGTCATTACAATTGTTGGGCTGAGTCATTTTTAGAGGTCGGAAAAGTGATTAACAGTGCTGGGCATAGTCATTACCAATGGTTGGTAAAGTCATTAAAATTGTTTGGGAAAGTCATTTTTAGAGGTCGGATAAGTGACTAACAGTGGTGGGCAAAGTCATTACAATAGTTGGGCAAAGTCATTTTTAGAGGTCGGATAAATGATTAACAGTGGTTTGCAAAATCGTTACAATTGTTGGACAAAGTCATTTTTAGAGGTCGTATAAGAGATTAACATTGGTGGGCAAAGTCATTAACAGTTGTTTGCAAAGTCATTACAATTGTTGGGCAAAGTCATTTAAAGAGGTCGTATTAGTGATTAACAGTGGTTTGCAAAGTCATTTCAATAGTTGGGCAAAGTCATTTTTAGAGGTCGGATAAGTGATTAACAGTGGTTGGCGAAGTCATTACAATAGTTGGGCAAAGTCATTTTTAGAGGTTGGATAAATGATTTACAGTGGTTAACAAAGTCATTACAATAGTTGGGCAAAGTCATTTTTAGAGGTCGGATAAATGATTAACAGAGGTTGGCAAAATCGTTACAATTGTTGGGCAAAGTCATTTTTAGAGGTCGGATAAGTGATTACCAGTGGTTAGCAAAGTCATTACAATTGTTAGGCGAAGTCATTTTTAGAGGTCGGATAAGTGATTAACAGTGGTTCGCAAAGTAATTACAATTGTTTTGAAAATGCATTTTTAGAGGTCGGATAAGTGATTAACAGTGGTTGGCAAAGTCATAACAATAGTTGGGCAAAGTCAATTTTGGAGGTCGGATAAATGATTTACAGTGGTTGGCAAAGTCATTACAATAGTTGGGCAAAGTCATTTTTAGAGGTCGGATAAATGATTAACAGTGGTTGGCAAAATCGTTACAATTGTTGGGCAAAGTCATTTTTAGAGGTCGTATAAGTGATTAACATTGGTGGGCAAAGTCATTACCAGTGGTTTGCAAAGTAATTACAAGTGTTGGGCAAAGTCATTTTTAGAGGTCTGATAAGTGATAAACAGTGGTTCTCACAGTAATTCCAATTGTTGGGCTAAGTCATTTTTAGAGGTCGGATAAGTGATTAACAGTGGTTGGCAAAATCATTACAATTGTTGGATAAAGTCATTACAATTGTTGGGCAAAGTCATTTTTAGAGGTCTTTTTTGTGATAAACAGTGGTTGGCAAAGTCATTTCTATAGTTGGGCAAAGTCATTTTTAGAGGTCGGATAAATTATTTACAGTGGTTTGCAAAGTCATTACAATAGTTGGGCAAAGTCATTTTTAGGGGTCGGATAAATGATTAACAGTGGTTTGCAAAGTCATTACAATTGTTGGGCTGAGTCATTTTTAGAGGTCGGAAAAGTGATTAACAGTGGTGTGCATAGTCATTGCCAGTGTTTTGCAAAGTTATTACAATTGTTGGGCAAAGTGATTTTTAGAGGTCGGATAAGTGATTAACAGTGGTGGGCAAAGTCATTTTTATTGTCGGATAAGTGATTAACAGTGGTTGGGATAGTCATTACAATTGTTGGGCAGAGTCATTTTTATAGGTCGGAAAAGTGATTAACAGTGGTGGGCATAGTCATTACCAGTGGTTAGCAAAGTCATTCCAATTGTTAGGCGAAGTCATTTTTAGAGGTCGGATAAGTGATTAACAGTGGTTGGCAAAGTCATTACAATTGTTTGGAAAAGTCATTTTTAGAGGTCGGATAAGTGATTAACAGTGGTTGGCAAAGTCATTACAATTGTTGGGCCAAGTCATTTTTAGAGGTAGGATAAGTGATTAACAGTGGTTGGCAAAGTCATTACAATTGTTGGGCAAAGTCATTTAAAGAGGTCGTATTAGTGATTAACAGTGGTTTGCAAAGTCATTACAATAGTTGGGCAAAGTCATTTTTAGAGGTCGGATAAATGATTAACAATGGTTGGCAAAATCGTTACAATTGTTGGGCAAAGTCATTTTTAGAGGTCTGATAAGTGATTAACAGTGGTTGGCAAAGTCATTACAATAGTTGGGCAAAGTCATTTTTAGAGGTCGGATAAATGATTAACAGTGGTTGGCAAAATCGTTACAATTGTTGGGCAAAATCATTTTTAGAGGTCGTATAAGTGATTAACATTGGTGGGCAAAGTCATTAACAGTGGTTTGCAAAGTCATTACAATTGTTGGGCAAAGTCATTTAAAGAGGTCGTATTAGTGATTAACAGTGGTTTGCAAAGTCATTACAATAGTTGGGCAAAGTCATTTTAGAGGTCGGATAAATGATTAACAGTGGTTGGCAAAATCGTTACAATAGTTGGGCAAAGTCATTTTTAGAGGTCGGATAAGTGATTAACAGTGGTTGGCAAAGTCATTACAATAGTTGGGCAAAGTCATTTTTAGAGGTCGGATAAATGATTTACAGTGGTTAACAAAGTCATTACAATAGTTGGGCAAAGTCATTTTTAGAGGTCGGATAAATGATTAACAGTGGTTGGCAAAATCGTTACAATTGTTGGGCAAAGTCATTTATAGAGGTCGTATAAGTGATTAAGATTGGTGGGCAAAGTCATTACCAGTGGTTTGCAAAGTAATTACAATTGTTGGGCAAAGTCATTTTTAGAGGTCTGATAAGTGATAAACAGTGGTTCTCACAGTAATTCCAATTGTTGGGCTAAGTCATTTTTAGAGGTCGGATAAATGATTTACAGTGGTTTGCAAAGTCATTACAATTGTTGGGCAGAGTCATTTTTATAGGTCGGAAAAGTGATTAACAGTGGTGGGCATAGTCATTACCAGTGGTTAGCAAAGTCATTACTATTGTTAGGCGAAGTCATTTTTAGAGGTCGGATAAGTGATTAACAGTGGTTCGCAAAGTAATTACAATTGTTGGGCCAAGTCATTTTTAGAGGTCGGATAAGTGATTAACAGTGGTTGGCAAAGTCATTACAATTGTTGGGCAAGGTCATTTTTAGAGGTCGGATAAATGATTTACAGTGGTTGGCAAAATCGTTTCAATTGTTGGGCTAAGTCATTTTTAGAGGTCGGATAAGTGATTAACAGTGGTTGGCAAAGTCATTACAATAGTTGGGCAAAGTCATTTTTAGAGGTCGGATAAATGATTTACAGTGGTTGGAAAAATCGTTACAATAGTTGGGCAAAGTCATTTTTAGAGGTCGTATAAGTGATTAACATTGGTGGGCAAAGTCATTAACAGTGGTTTGCATAGTCATTACAATTGTTGGGCAAAGTCATTTAAAGAGGTCGTATCAGTGATTAACAGTTGTTTGCAAAGTCATTTCAATAGTTGGGCAAAGTCATTTTTAGAGGTCGGATAAGTGATTTACAGTGGTTGGCAAAGTCATTACAATAGTTGGGCAAAGTCATTTTTAGAGGTCGGATAAATGATTTACAGTGGTTAACAAAGTCATTACAATAGTCGGGCAAAGTCATTTTTAGAGGTCGGATAAATGATTAAGATTGGTGGGCAAAGTCATTACCTGTGGTTTGCAAAGTAATTACAATTAATGGGCAGAGTCATTTTTAGAGGCCTGATAAGTGATAAACAGTGGTTCTCACAGTAATTCCAATTGTTGGGCTAAGTCATTTTTAGTGTTCGGATAAATGATTTACAGTGGTTGGCAAAATCGTTACAATTGTTGGGCAAAGTCATTTTTAGAGGTCGTATAAGTGATAACCATTGGTGGGCAAAGTCATTACAATTGTTGGGCAAAGTCATTACAATTGTTGGTCAAAGTAATTTTTAGAGGTCGGGTAAGTGATTAACAGTGGTTGGCAAAGTCATTACAATTGTTGGGCAAAGTCATTTTTAGAGGTCGGATAAGTGATTAACAGTGGTTGGATAAAGTCATTACAATTGTTGGGCAAAGTCATTTTTAGGAACTTTTTAGTGATAAACAGTGGTTGGCAAAGTCATTACAATAGTTGGGCAAAGTCATTTTTAGAGGTCGGATAAATGATTTACAGTGGTTGGCAAAGTCATTACAATAGTTGGGCAAAGTCATTTTTAGAGGTCGGATAAATGATTAACAGTGGTTGGCAAAATCGTTACAATTGTTGGGCAAAGTAATTTTTAGAGGTCGGGTAGGTGATTAACATTGGTGTGCAAAGTCATTACCAGTGGTTTGCAAAGAAATTACAATTGTTGGGCAAAGTCATTTTTAGAGGTCGGATAAGTGATAAACAGTGGTTCGCAAAGTAATTCCAATTGTTGGGCTTAGTCATTTTTATAGGTCGGATAAGTGATTAACAGTGGTTGGCAAAGTCATTACAATAGTTTGGCAAAGGCATTTTATAGGTCGGATAAGTGATTAACAGTGGTTGGCAAAATCGTTACAATTGTTGGGCAAAGTCATTACTATTGTTGGGCAAACTAATTTTTAGAGGTCGGAAAAGTGATTAACAGTGGTGGGCATAGTTATTACCAGGGGTTTGCAAAGTTATTACAATTGTTGGGCCAAGTCATTTTTAGAGGTCGGATAAGTGATTAAGAGTGGTTGGCAAAGTCATTACAATTGTTTGGCAAAGTCATTTTTAGAGGTCGGATAAATGATTTACAGTGGTTGGCAAAATCGTTACAATTGATGGTCAAAGTCATTTTTAGAGGTCGGATAAGTGATTACCAGTGGTTAGCAAAGTCATTACAATTGTTAGGCGAAGTCATTTTTAGAGGTCGGATAAATGATTTACAGTGGTTAACAAAGTCATTACAATAGTTGGGCAAAGTCATTTTTAGAGGTCGGATAAATGATTAACAGTGGTTGGCAAAGTCATTACAATTGTTGGGCCAAGTCAGTTTTAGAGGTCGGATAAGTGATTAACAGTGGTTGGCAAAGTCATTACAATTGTTGGGCAAAGTCATTTTTAGAGGTCGGATAAATGATTTACAGTGGTTGGCAAAATCGTTACAATTGTTGGGCAAAGTCGTTTTTAGAGGTCGGATAAGTGATTAACAGTGGTTGGCAAAGTCATTACAATAGTTGGGCAAAGTCAATTTTAGAGGTCGGATAAATGATTTACAGTGGTTGGCAAAGTCATTACAATAGTTGGGCAAAGTCATTTTTAGAGGTCGGATAAATGATTAACAGTGGTTGGCAAAATCGTTACAATTGTTGGGCAAAGTCATTTTTAGAGGTCGTATAAGTGATTAACATTGGTGGGCAAAGTCATTTCCAGTGGTTTGCAAATTAATTACAATTGTTGGGCAAAGTCATTTTTAGAGGTCTGATAAGTGATAAACATTGGTTCTCACAGTAATTCCAATTGTTGGGCTAAGTCATTTTTAGAGGTCGGATAAGAGATTAACGGTGGTTGGCAAAATCATTACAATTGTTTGGCCAAGTCATTACAATTGTTGGATAAAGTCATTACAATTGTTGGGCAAAGTCATTTTTAGAGGTCTTTTTTGTGATAAACAGTGGTTGTCAAAGTCATTTCAATAGTTGGGCAAAGTCATTTTTAGAGGTCGGATAAATTATTTACAGTGGTTTGCAAAGTCATTACAATTGTTGGGCTGAGTCATTTTTAGAGGTCGGAAAAGTGATTAACAGTGGTGTGCATAGTCATTGCCAGTGGTTTGCAAAGTTATTACAATTGTTGGGCAAAGTGATTTTTAGAGGTCGGATAAGTGATTAACAGTGGTGGGCAAAGTCATTTTTATTGTCGGATAAGTGATTTACAGTGGTTGGCAAAGTCATTACAATTGTTGGGCAGAGTCATTTTATAGGTCGGAAAAGTGATTAACAGTGGTGGGCATAGTCATTACCAGTGGTTAGCAAAGTCATTACAATTGTTAGGCGAAGTCATTTTTAGAGATCGGATAAGTGATTAACAGTGGTTGGCAAAGTCATTACAATTGTTTGGAAAAGTCATTTTTAGAGGTCGGATAAGTGATTAATAGTGGTTGGCAAAGTCATTACAATTGTTGGGCCAAGTCATTTTTAGAGGTCGGATAAGTGATTAACAGTGGTTGGCAAAGTCATTACAATTGTTGTGCAAAGTCATTTAAAGAGGTCGTATTAGTGATTAACAGTGGTTTGCAAAGTCATTACAATAGTTGGGCAAAGTCATTTTTAGAGGTCGGATAAATGATTAACAGTGGTTGGCAAAATCGTTACAATTGTTGGGCAAAGTCATTTTTAGAGGTCGGATAAGTGATTAACAGTGGTTGGCAAAGTCATTCCAATAGTTGGGCAAAGTCATTTTTAGAGGTCGGATAAATGATTTACAGTGGTTGGCAAAATCGTTACAATTGTTGGGCAAAGTCATTTTAGAGGTCGTATAAGTGATTAACATTGGTGGGCAAAGTCATTAACAGTGGTTTGCAAAGTCATCACAATTGTTGGGCAAAGTCATTTTTAGAGGTCGGATAAATGATTTACAGTGGTTTGCAAAGTCATTACAATTGTTGGGCAGAGTCATTTTTATAGGTCGGAAAAGTGATTAACAGTGGTGGGCATAGTCATTACAATTGTTTGGCCAAGTCATTACAATTGTTGGATAAAGTCATTACAATTGTTGGGCAAAGTCATTTTTAGAGGTCTTTTTTGTGATAAACAGTGGTTGTCAAAGTCATTTCAATAGTTGGGCAAAGTCATTTTTAGAGGTCGGATAAATTATTTACAGTGGTTTGCAAAGTCATTACAATAGTTGGGCAAAGTCATTTTTAGAGGTCGGATAAATGATTAACAGTGGTTTGCAAAGTCATTACAATTGTTGGGCTGAGTCATTTTTAGAGGTCGGAAAAGTGATTAACAGTGGTGTGCATAGTCATTGCCAGTGGTTTGCAAAGTTATTACAATTGTTGGGCAAAGTGATTTTTAGAGGTCGGATAAGTGATTAACAGTGGTGGGCAAAGTCATTTTTATTGTCGGATAAGTGATTTACAGTGGTTGGCAAAGTCATTACAATTGTTGGGCAGAGTCATTTTTATAGGTCGGAAAAGTGATTAACAGTGGTGGGCATAGTCATTACCAGTGGTTAGCAAAGTCATTACAATTGTTAGGCGAAGTCATTTTTAGAGATCGGATAAGTGATTAACAGTGGTTGGCAAAGTCATTACAATTGTTTGGAAAAGTCATTTTTAGAGGTCGGATAAGTGATTAACAGTGGTTGGCAAAGTCATTACAATTGTTGGGCCAAGTCATTTTTAGAGGTCGGAAAAGTGATTAACAGTGGTGTGCATAGTCATGGCCAGTGGTTTGCAAAGTTATTACAATTGTTGGGCAAAGTGATTTTTAGAGGTCGGATAAGTGATTAACAGTGGTGGGCAAAGTCATTTTTATTGTCGGATAAGTGATTAACAGTGGTTGGGAAAGTCATTACAATTGTTGGGCAGAGTCATTTTTATAGGTCGGAAAAGTGATTAACAGTGGTGGGCATAGTCATTACCAGTGGTTAGCAAAGTCATTCCAATTGTTAGGCGAAGTCATTTTAGAGGTCGGATAAGTGATTAACAGTGGTTGGCAAAGTTATTACAATTGTTTGGAAAAGTCATTTTTAGAGGTCGGATAAGTGATTAACAGTGGTTGGCAAAGTCATTACAATTGTTGGGCCAAGTCATTTTTAGAGGTCGGATAAGTGATTAACAGTGGTTGGCAAAGTCATTACAATTGTTGGGCAATGTCATTTAAAGAGGTCGTATTAGTGATTAACAGTGGTTTGCAAAGTCATTACAATAGTTGGGCAAAGTCATTTTTAGAGGTCGGATAAATGATTAACAGTGGTTGGCAAAATCGTTACAATTGTTGGGCAAAGTCATTTTTAGAGGTCTGATAAGTGATTAACAGTGGTTGGCAAAGTCATTACAATAGTTGGGCAAAGTCATTTTTAGAGGTCGGATAAATGATTAACAGTGGTTGGCAAAATCGTTACAATTGTTGGGCAAAATCATTTTTAGAGGTCGTATAAGTGATTAACATTGGTGGGCAAAGTCATTAACAGTGGTTTGCAAAGTCATTACAATTGTTGGGCAAAGTCATTTAAAGAGGTCGTATTAGTGATTAACAGTGGTTTGCAAAGTCATTACAATAGTTGGGCAAAGTCATTTTTAGAGGTCGGATAAATGATTAACAGTGGTTGGCAAAATCGTTACAATAGTTGGGCAAAGTCATTTTTAGAGGTCGGATAAGTGATTAACAGTGGTTGGCAAAGTCATTACAATAGTTGGGCAAAGTCATTTTTAGAGGTCGGATAAATGATTTACAGTGGTTAACAAAGTCATTACAATAGTTGGGCAAAGTCATTTTTAGAGGTCGGATAAATGATTAACAGTGGTTGGCAAAATCGTTACAATTGTTGGGCAAAGTCATTTTTAGAGGTCGTATAAGTGATTAAGATTGGTGGGCAAAGTCATTACCAGTGGTTTGCAAAGTAATTACAATTGTTGGGAAAAGTCATTTTTAGAGGTCTGATAAGTGATAAACAGTGGTTCTCACAGTAATTCCAATTGTTGGGCTAAGTCATTTTTAGAGGTCGGATAAATGATTTACAGTGGTTTGCAAAGTCATTACAATTGTTGGGCAGAGTCATTTTTATAGGTCGGAAAAGTGATTAACAGTGGTTGGCAAAGTCATTACAATTGTTGGGCAAGGTCATTTTTAGAGGTCGGATAAATGATTTACAGTGGTTCGCAAAGTAATTACAATTGTTGGGCCAAGTCATTTTTAGAGGTCGGATAAGTGATTAACAGTGGTTGGCAAAGTCATTACAATTGTTGGGCAAGGTCATTTTTAGAGGTCGGATAAATGATTTACAGTGGTTGGCAAAATCGTTTCAATTGTTGGGCAAAGTCATTTTTAGAGGTCGGATAAGTGATTAACAGTGGTTGGCAAAGTCATTACAATAGTTGGGCAAAGTCATTTTTAGAGGTCGGATAAATGATTTACAGTGGTTGGCAAAATCGTTACAATAGTTGGGCAAAGTCATTTTTAGAGGTCGTATAAGTGATTAACATTGGTGGGCAAAGTCATTAACAGTGGTTTGCAAAGTCATTACAATTGTTGGGCAAAGTCATTTAAAGAGGTCGTATCAGTGATTAACAGTTGTTTGCAAAGTCATTTCAATAGTTGGGCAAAGTCATTTTAGAGGTCGGATAAGTGATTAACAGTGGTTGGCAAAGTCATTACAATAGTTGGGCAAAGTCATTTTTAGAGGTCGGATAAATGATTTACAGTGGTTAACAAAGTCATTACAATAATCGGGCAAAGTCATTTTTAGAGGTCGGATAAATGATTAAGATTGGTGGGAAAAGTCATTACCTGTGGTTTGCAAAGTAATTACAATTAATGGGTAGAGTCATTTTTAGAGGCCTGATAAGTGATAAACAGTGGTTCTCACAGTAATTCCAATTGTTGGGCTAAGTCATTTTTAGAGCTCGGATAAATGATTTACAGTGGTTGGCAAAATCGTTACAATTGTTGGGCAAAGTCATTTTTAGAGGTCGTATAAGTGATAACCATTGGTGGGCAAAGTCATTACAATTGTTGGGCAAAGTCATTACAATTGTTGGTCAAAGTAATTTTTAGAGGTCGGGTAAGTGATTAACAGTGGTTGGCAAAGTCATTACAATTGTTGGGCAAAGTCATTTTTAGTGGTCGGATAAGTGATTAACAGTGGTTGGATAAAGTCATTACAATTGTTGGGCAAAGTCATTTTTAGGAACTTTTTAGTGATAAACAGTGGTTGGCAAAGTCATTACAAAAGTTGGGCAAAGTCATTTTTAGAGGTCGGATAAATGATTAACAGTGGTTGGCAAAATCGTTACAATTGTTGGGCAAAGTAATTTTTAGAGGTCGGGTAAGTGATTAACATTGGTGTGCAAAGTCATTACCAGTGGTTTGCAAAGAAATTACAATTGTTGGGCAAAGTCATTTTTAGAGGTCGGATAAGTGATAAACAGTGGTTCGCAAAGTAATTCCAATTGTTGGGCTTAGTCATTTTTATAGGTCGGATAAGTGATTAACAGTGGTTGGCAAAGTCATTACAATAGTTTGGCAAAGTCATTTTTAGAGGTCGGATAAGTGATTAACAGTGGTTGGCAAAATCGTTACAATTGTTGGGCAAAGTCATTTTTAGAGGTCGGATAAGTGATTAACAGTGGTTGGCAAAGTCATTACAATAGTTGGGCAAAGTCAATTTTAGAGGTCGGATAAATGATTTACAGTGGTTGGCAAAGTCATTACAATAGTTGGGCAAAGTCATTTTTAGAGGTCGGATAAATGATTAACAGTGGTTGGCAAAATCGTTACAATTGTTGGGCAAAGTCATTTTTAGAGGTCGTATAAGTGATTAACATTGGTGGGCAAAGTCATTTCCAGTGGTTTGCAAAGTAATTACAATTGTTGGGCAAAGTCATTTTTAGAGGTCTGATAAGTGATAAACATTGGTTCTCACAGTAATTCCAATTGTTGGGCTAAGTCATTTTTAGAGGTCGGATAAGAGATTAACGGTGGTTGGCAAAATCATTACAATTGTTTGGCCAAGTCATTACAATTGTTGGATAAAGTCATTACAATTGTTGGGCAAAGTCATTTTTAGAGGTCTTTTTTGTGATAAACAGTGGTTGTCAAAGTCATTTCAATAGTTGGGCAAAGTCATTTTTAGAGGTCGGATAAATTATTTACAGTGGTTTGCAAAGTCATTACAATTGTTGGGCTGAGTCATTTTTAGAGGTCGGATAAGTGATTAACAGTGGTTGGCAAAGTCATTACAATTGTTGGGCAAGGTCATTTTTAGAAGTCGGATAAATGATTTACAGTGGTTGGCAAAATCGTTTCAATTGTTGGGCAAAGTCATTTTTAGAGGTCGGATAAGTGATTAACAGTGGTTGGCAAAGTCATTACAATAGTTGGGCAAAGTCATTTTTAGAGGTCGGATAAATGATTTACAGTGGTTGGCAAAATCGTTACAATAGTTGGGCAAAGTCATTTTTAGAGGTCGTATAAGTGATTAACATTGGTGGGCAAAGTCATTAACAGTGGTTTGCAAAGTCATTACAATTGTTGGGCAAAGTCATTAAAAGAGGTCGTATCAGTGATTAACAGTTGTTTGCAAAGTCATTTCAATAGTTGGGCAAAGTCATTTTTAGAGGTCGGATAAGTGATTAACAGTGGTTGGCAAAGTCATTACAATAGCTGGGCAAAGTCATTTTTAGGGGTCGGATAAATGATTTACAGTGGTTAACAAAGTCATTACAATAGTCGGGCAAAGTCATTTTTAGAGGTCGGATAAATGATTAAGATTGGTGGGCAAAGTCATTACCTGTGGTTTGCAAAGTAATTACAATTAATGGGCAGAGTCATTTTTAGAGGCCTGATAAGTGATAAACAGTGGTTCTCACAGTAATTCCAATTGTTGGGCTAAGTCATTTTTAGAGCTCGGATAAATGATTTACAGTGGTTGGCAAAATCGTTACAATTGTTGGGCAAAGTCATTTTTAGAGGTCGTATAAGTGATAACCATTGTTGGGCAAAGTCATTACAATTGTTGGGCAAAGTCATTACAATTGTTGGTCAAAGTAATTTTTAGAGGTCGGGTAAGTGATTAACAGTGGTTGGAAAAGTCATTACAATTGTTGGGCAAAGTCATTTTTAGAGGTCGGATAAGTGATTAACAGTGGTTGGATAAAGTCATTACAATTGTTGGGCAAAGTCATTTTTAGGAACTTTTTAGTGATAAACAGTGGTTGGCAAAGTCATTACAATAGTTGGGCAAAGTCATTTTTAGAGGTCGGATAAATGATTTACAGTGGTTGGCAAAGTCATTACAATAGTTGGGCAAAGTCATTTTAGAGGTCGGATAAATGATTAACAGTGGTTGGCAAAATCGTTACAATTGTTGGGAAAAGTAATTTTTAGAGGTCGGGTAAGTGATTAACATTGGTGTGCAAAGTCATTACCAGTGGTTTGCAAAGAAATTACAATTGTTGGGCAAAGTCATTTTTAGAGGTCGGATAAGTGATAAACAGTGGTTCGCAAAGTAATTCCAATTGTTGGGCTTAGTCATTTTTATGGGTCGGATAAGTGATTAACAGTGGTTGGCAAAGTCATTACAATAGTTTGGCAAAGTCATTTTTAGAGGTCGGATAAGTGATTAACAGTGGTTGGCAAAATCGTTACAATTGTTGGGCAAAGTCATTACTATTGTTGGGCAAACTAATTTTTAGAGGTCGGAAAAGTGATTAACAGTGGTGGGCATAGTTATTACCAGGGGTTTGCAAAGTTATTACAATTGTTGGGCCAAGTCATTTTTAGAGGTCGGATAAGTGATTAAGAGTGGTTGGCAAAGTCATTACAATTGTTGGGCAAAGTCATTTTTAGAGGTCGGATAAATGATTTACAGTGGTTGGCAAAATCGTTACAATTGATGGTCAAAGTCATTTTTAGAGGTCGGATAAGTGATTACCAGTGGTTAGCAAAGTCATTACAATTGTTAGGCGAAGTCATTTTTAGAGGTCGGATAAATGATTTACAGTGGTTAACAAAGTCATTACAATAGTTGGGCAAAGTCATTTTTAGAGGTCGGATAAATGATTAACAGTGGTTGGCAAAGTCATTACAATTGTTGGGCCAAGTCAGTTTTAGAGGTCGGATAAGTGATTAACAGTGGTTGGCAAAGTCATTACAATTGTTGGGCAAAGTCATTTTTAGAGGTCGGATAAATGATTTACAGTGGTTGGCAAAATCGTTACAATTGTTGGGCAAAGTCATTTTTAGAGGTCGGATAAGTGATTAACAGTGGTTGGCAAGGTCATTACAATAGTTGGGCAAAGTCAATTTTAGAGGTCGGATAAATGATTTACAGTGGTTGGCAAAGTCATTACAATAGTTGGGCAAAGTCATTTTTAGAGGTCGGATAAATGATTAACAGTGGTTGGCAAAATCGTTACAATTGTTGGGCAAAGTCATTTTTAGAGGTCTGATAAGTGATAAACATTGGTTCTCACAGTAATTCCAATTGTTGGGCTAAGTCATTTTAGAGGTCGGATAAGAGATTAACGGTGGTTGGCAAAATCATTACAATTGTTTGGCCAAGTCATTACAATTGTTGGATAAAGTCATTACAATTGTTGGGCAAAGTCATTTTTAGAGGTCTTTTTTGTGATAAACAGTGGTTGTCAAAGTCATTTCAATAGTTGGGCAAAGTCATTTTTAGAGGTCGGATAAATTATTTACAGTGGTTTGCAAAGTCATTACAATTGTTGGGCTGAGTCATTTTTAGAGGTCGGAAAAGTGATTAACAGTGGTGTGCATAGTCATTGCCAGTGGTTTGCAAAGTTATTACAATTGTTGGGCAAAGTGATTTTTAGAGGTCGGATAAGTGATTAACAGTGGTGGGCAAAGTCATTTTTATTGTCGGATAAGTGATTTACAGTGGTTGGCAAAGTCATTACAATTGTTGGGCAGAGTCATTTTTATAGGTCGGAAAAGTGATTAACAGTGGTGGGCATAGTCATTACCAGTGGTTAGCAAAGTCATTACAATTGTTAGGCGAAGTCATTTTTAGAGATCGGATAAGTGATTAACAGTGGTTGGCAAAGTCATTACAATTGTTTGGAAAAGTCATTTTTAGAGGTCGGATAAGTGATTAATAGTGGTTGGCAAAGTCATTACAATTGTTGGGCCAAGTCATTTTAGAGGTCGGATAAGTGATTAACAGTGGTTGGCAAAGTCATTACAATTGTTGGGCAAAGTCATTTAAAGAGGTCGTATTAGTGATTAACAGTGGTTTGCAAAGTCATTACAATAGTTGGGCAAAGTCATTTTTAGAGGTCGGATAAATGATTAACAGTGGTTGGCAAAAACGTTACAATTGTTGGGCAAAGTCATTTTTAGAGGTCGGATAAGTGATTAACAGTGGTTGGCAAAGTCATTACAATAGTTGGGCAAAGTCATTTTTAGAGGTCGGATAAATGATTTACAGTGGTTGGCAAAATCGTTACAATTGTTGGGCAAAGTCATTTTTAGAGGTCGTATAAGTGATTAACATTGGTGGGCAAAGTCATTAACAGTGGTTTGCAAAGTCATCACAATTGTTGGGCAAAGTCATTTTTAGAGGTCGGATAAATGATTTACAGTGGTTTGCAAAGTCATTACAATTGTTGGGCAGAGTCATTTTTATAGGTCGGAAAAGTGATTAACAGTGGTGGGCATAGTCATTACAATTGTTTGGCCAAGTCATTACAATTGTTGGATAAAGTCATTACAATTGTTGGGCAAAGTCATTTTAGAGGTCTTTTTTGTGATAAACAGTGGTTGTCAAAGTCATTTCAATAGTTGGGCAAAGTCATTTTTAGAGGTCGGATAAATTATTTACAGTGGTTTGCAAAGTCATTACAATAGTTGGGCAAAGTCATTTTTAGAGGTCGGATAAATGATTAACAGTGGTTTGCAAAGTCATTACAATTGTTGGGCTGAGTCATTTTTAGAGGTCGGAAAAGTGATTAACAGTGGTGTGCATAGTCATTGCCAGTGGTTTGCAAAGTTATTACAATTGTTGGGCAAAGTGATTTTTAGAGGTCGGATAAGTGATTAACAGTGGTTGGCAAAGTCATTACAATTGTTGGGCAGAGTCATTTTTATAGGTCGGAAAAGTGATTAACAGTGGTGGGCATAGTCATTACCAGTGGTTAGCAAAGTCATTACAATTGTTAGGCGAAGTCATTTTTAGAGATCGGATAAGTGATTAACAGTGGTTGGCAAAGTCATTACAATTGTTTGGAAAAGTCATTTTTAGAGATCGGATAAGTGATTAACAGTGGTTGGCAAAGTCATTACAATTGTTTGGAAAAGTCATTTTTAGAGGTCGGATAAGTGATTAATAGTGGTTGGCAAAGTCATTACAATTGTTGGGCCAAGTCATTTTTAGAGGTCGGATAAGTGATTAACAGTGGTTGGCAAAGTCATTACAATTGTTGGGCAAAGTCATTTAAAGAGGTCGTATTAGTGATTAACAGTGGTTTGCAAAGTCATTACAATAGTTGGGCAAAGTCATTTTTAGAGGTCGGATAAATGATTAACAGTGGTTGGCAAAAACGTTACAATTGTTGGGCAAAGTCATTTTTAGAGGTCGGATAAGTGATTAACAGTGGTTGGCAAAGTCATTACAATAGTTGGGCAAAGTCATTTTAGAGGTCGGATAAATGATTTACAGTGGTTGGCAAAATCGTTACAATTGTTGGGCAAAGTCATTTTTAGAGGTCGTATAAGTGATTAACATTGGTGGGCAAAGTCATTAACAGTGGTTTGCAAAGTCATCACAATTGTTGGGCAAAGTCATTTTTAGAGGTCGGATAAATGATTTACAGTGGTTTGCAAAGTCATTACAATTGTTGGGCAGAGTCATTTTTATAGGTCGGAAAAGTGATTAACAGTGGTGGGCATAGTCATTACAATTGTTTGGCCAAGTCATTACAATTGTTGGATAAAGTCATTACAATTGTTGGGCAAAGTCATTTTTAGAGGTCTTTTTTGTGATAAACAGTGGTTGTCAAAGTCATTTCAATAGTTGGGCAAAGTCATTTTTAGAGGTCGGATAAATTATTTACAGTGGTTTGCAAAGTCATTACAATAGTTGGGCAAAGTCATTTTTAGAGGTCGGATAAATGATTAACAGTGGTTTGCAAAGTCATTACAATTGTTGGGCTGAGTCATTTTTAGAGGTCGGAAAAGTGATTAACAGTGGTGTGCATAGTCATTGCCAGTGGTTTGCAAAGTTATTACAATTGTTGGGCAAAGTGATTTTTAGAGGTCGGATAAGTGATTAACAGTGGTGGGCAAAGTCATTTTTATTGTCGGATAAGTGATTTACAGTGGTTGGCAAAGTCATTACAATTGTTGGGCAGAGTCATTTTTATAGGTCGGAAAAGTGATTAACAGTGGTGGGCATAGTCATTACAATTGTTAGGCGAAGTCATTTTTAGAGATCGGATAAGTGATTAACAGTGGTTGGCAAAGTCATTACAATTGTTTGGAAAAGTCATTTTTAGAGGTCGGATAAGTGATTAACAGTGGTTGGCAAAGTCATTACAATTGTTGGGCCAAGTCATTTTTAGAGGTCGGATAAGTGATTAACAGTGGTTGGCAAAGTCATTACAATTGTTGGGCAAAGTCATTTAAAGAGGTCGTATTAGTGATTAACAGTGGTTTGCAAAGTCATTACAATAGTTGGGCAAAGTCATTTTTAGAGGTCGGATAAGTGATTAACAGTGGTTGGCAAAGTCATTACAATAGTTGGGCAAAGTCATTTTAGAGGTCGGATAAATGATTTACAGTGGTTGGCAAAATCGTTACAATTGTTGGGCAAAGTCATTTTTAGAGGTCGTATAAGTGATTAACATTGGTGGGCAAAGTCATTAACAGTGGTTTGCAAAGTCATCACAATTGTTGGGCAAAGTCATTTTTAGAGGTCGGATAAATGATTTACAGTGGTTTGCAAAGTCATTACAATTGTTGGGCAGAGTCATTTTTATAGGTCGGAAAAGTGATTAACAGTGGTGGGCATAGTCATTACCAGTGGTTAGCAAAGTCATTACAATTGTTAGGCGAAGTCATTTTTAGAGGTCGGATAAGTGATTAACAGTGGTTCGCAAAGTAATTACAATTGTTTGGAAAAGTCATTTTTAGAGGTCGGATAAGTGATTAACAGTGGTTGGCAAAGTCATTACAATTGTTGGGCCAAGTCATTTTTAGAGGTCGGATAAGTGATTAACAGTGGTTGGCAAAGTCATTACAATTGTTGGGCAAAGTCATTTTTAGAGGTCGGATAAATGATTTACAGTGGTTGGCAAAATCGTTACAATTGTTGGGCAAAGTCATTTTTAGAGGTCGGATAAGTGATTAACAGTGGTTGGCAAAGTCATTACAATAGTTGGGCAAAGTCATTCTTAGAGGTCGGATAAATGATTTACAGATGTTGGCAAAATCGTTACAATTGTTGGGCAAAGCCATTTTTAGAGGTCGTTGAGTGATTAACATTGGTGGGCAAAGTCATTAACAGTGGTTTGCAAAGTCATCACAATTGTTGGGCAAAGTCATTTAAAGAGGTCGTATTAGTGATTAACAGTGGTTTGCAAAGTCATTTCAATAGTTGGGTAAAGTCATTTTTAGGGATCGGATAAGTGATTAACAGTGGTTGGCAAAGTCATTACAATAGTTGGGCAAAGTCATTTTTAGAGGTCGGATAAATGATTTACAGTGGTTGGCAAAGTCATTACAATTGTTGGGCAAAGTCATTTAAAGAGGTCGTATTAGTGATTAACAGTGGTTTGCAAAGTCATTACAATAGTTGGGCAAAGTCATTTTTAGAGGTCGGATAAATGATTTACAGTGGTTGGCAAAATCGTTACAATAGTTGGGCAAAGTCATTTTTAGAGGTCGTATGAGTGATTAACATTGGTGGGCAAAGTCATTAACAGTGGTTTGCAAAGTCATTACAATTGTTGGGCAAAGTCATTTAAAGAGGTCGTATCAGTGATTTACAGTGGTTTGCAAAGTCATTTCAATAGATGGGCAAAGTCATTTTTAGAGGTCGGATAAGTGATTAACAGTGGTTGGCAAAGTCATTACAATAGTTGGGCAAAGTCATTTTTAGAGGTCGGATAAATGATTTACAGTGGTTAACAAAGTCATTACAATAGTCGGGCAAAGTCATTTTTAGAGGTCGGATAAATGATTAAGATTGGTGGGCAAAGTCATTACCTGTGGTTTGCAAAGTAATTACAATTGTTGGGCAGAGTCATTTTTAGAGGTCTGATAAGTGATAAACAGTGGTTCTCACAGTAATTCCAATTGTTGGGCTAAGTCATTTTTAGAGGTCGGATAAATGATTTACAGTGGTTTGCAAAGTCATTACAATAGTTGGGCAAAGTCATTTTTAGAGGTCGGATAAATGATTAACAGTGGTTGGCAAAATCGTTACAATTGTTGGGCAAAGTCATTTTTAGAGGTCGTATAAGTGATAACCATTGGTGGGCAAAGTCATTACAATTGTTGGGCAAAGTCATTACAATTGTTGGTCAAAGTAATTTTTAGAGGTCGGGTAAGTGATTAACAGTGGTTGGCAAAGTCATTACAATTGTTGGGCAAAGTCTTTTTAGAGGTCGGATAAGTGATTAACAGTGGTTGGATAAAGTCATTACAATTGTTGGGCAAAGTCATTTTTAGGAACTTTTTAGTGATAAACAGTGGTTGGCAAGGTCATTACAATAGTTGGGCAAAGTCATTTTTAGAGGTCGGATAAATGATTTACAGTGGTTGGCAAAGTCATTACAATAGTTGGGCAAAGTCATTTTTAGAGGTCGGATAAATGATTAACAGTTGTTGGCAAAATCGTTACAATTGTTGGGCAAAGTAATTTTTAGAGGTCGGGTAAGTGATTAACATTGGTGTGCAAAGTCATTACCAGTGGTTTGCAAAGAAATTACAATTGTTGGGCAAAGTCATTTTTAGAGGTCGGATAAGTGATAAACAGTGGTTCGCAAAGTAATTCCAATTGTTGGGCTTAGTCATTTTTATAGGTCGGATAAGTGATTAACAGTGGTTGGCAAAGTCATTACAATAGTTTGGCAAAGTCATTTTTAGAGGTCGGATAAGTGATTAACAGTGGTTGGCAAAATCGTTACAATTGTTGGGCAAAGTCATTACTATTGTTGGGCAAACTAATTTTTAGAGGTCGGAAAAGTGATTAACAGTGGTGGGCATAGTTATTACCAGTGGTTGGCAAAGTCATTACAATTGTTGGGCCAAGTCATTTTTAGAGGTCGGATAAGTGATTAACAGTGGTTGGCAAAGTCATTACAATTGTTGGGCAAAGTCATTTTTAGAGGTCGGATAAATGATTTACAGTGGTTGGCAAAATCGTTACAATTGTTGGGCAAAGTCATTTTTAGAGGTCGGATAAGTGATTAACAGTGGTTGGCAAAGTCATTACAATAGTTGGGCAAAGTCATAATTAGAGGTCGGATAAATGATTTACAGAGGTTGGCAAAATCGTTACAATTGTTGGGCAAAGCCATTTTTAGAGGTCGTTGAGTGATTAACATTGGTGGGCAAAGTCATTAACAGTGGTTTGCAAAGTCATCACAATTGTTGGGCAAAGTCATTTAAAGAGGTCGTATTAGTGATTAACAGTGGTTTGCAAAGTCATTTCAATAGTTGGGTAAAGTCATTTTTAGGGATCGGATAAGTGATTAACAGTGGTTGGCAAAGTCATTACAATAGTTGGGCAAAGTCATTTTTAGAGGTCGGATAAATGATTTACAGTGGTTGGCAAAGTCATTACAATTGTTGGGCAAAGTCATTTAAAGAGGTCGTATTAGTGATTAACAGTGGTTTGCAAAGTCATTACAATAGTTGGGCAAAGTCATTTTTAGAGGTCGGATAAATGATTTACAGTGGTTGGCAAAATCGTTTCAATTGTTGGGCAAAGTCATTTTTAGAGGTCGGATAAGTGATTAACAGTGGTTGGCAAAGTCATTACAATAGTTGGGCAAAGTCATTTTTAGAGGTCGGATAAATGATTTACAGTGGTTGGCAAAATCGTTACAATAGTTGGGCAAAGTCATTTTTAGAGGTCGTATAAGTGATTAACATTGGTGGGCAAAGTCATTAACAGTGGTTTGCAAAGTCATTACAATTGTTGGGCAAAGTCATTTAAAGAGGTCGTATCAGTGATTAACAGTGGTTTGCAAAGTCATTTCAATAGTTGGGCAAAGTCATTTTTAGAGGTCGGATAAGTGATTAACAGTGGTTGGCAAAGTCATTACAATAGTTGGGCAAAGTCATTTTTAGAGGTCGGATAAATGATTTACAGTGGTTAACAAAGTCATTACAATAGTCGGGCAAAGTCATTTTTAGAGGTCGGTTAAATGATTAAGATTGGTGGGCAAAGTCATTACCTGTGGTTTGCAAAGTAATTACAATTGTTGGGCAGAGTCATTTTTTGAGGTCTGATAAGTGATAAACAGTGGTTCTCACAGTAATTCCAATTGTTGGGCTAAGTCATTTTTAGAGGTCGGATAAATGATTTACAGTGGTTTGCAAAGTCATTACAATAGTTGGGCAAAGTCATTTTTAGAGGTCGGATAAATGATTAACAGTGGTTGGCAAAATCGTTACAATTGTTGGGCAAAGTCATTTTTAGAGGTCGTATAAGTGATAACCATTGGTGGGCAAAGTCATTACAATTGTTGGGCAAAGTCATTACAATTGTTGGTCAAAGTAATTTTTAGAGGTCGGGTAAGTGATTAACAGTGGTTGGCAAAGTCATTACAATTGTTGGGCAAAGTCATTTTTAGAGGTCGGATAAGTGATTAACAGTGGTTGGATAAAGTCATTACAATTGTTGGGCAAAGTCATTTTTAGGAACTTTTTAGTGATAAACAGTGGTTGGCAAAGTCATTACAATAGTTGGGCAAAGTCATTTTTAGAGGTCGGATAAATGATTTACAGTGGTTGGCAAAGTCATTACAATAGTTGGGCAAAGTCATTTTTAGAGGTCGGATAAATGATTAACAGTGGTTGGCAAAATCGTTACAATTGTTGGGCAAAGTAATTTTTAGAGGTCGGGTAAGTGATTAACATTGGTGTGCAAAGTCATTACCAGTGGTTTGCAAAGAAATTACAATTGTTGGGCAAAGTCATTTTTAGAGGTCGGATAAGTGATAAACAGTGGTTCGCAAAGTAATTCCAATTGTTGGGCTTAGTCATTTTTATAGGTCGGATAAGTGATTAACAGTGGTTGGCAAAGTCATTACAATAGTTTGGCAAAGTCATTTTTAGAGGTCGGATAAGTGATTAACAGTGGTTGGCAAAATCGTTACAATTGTTGGGCAAAGTCATTACTATTGTTGCGCAAACTAATTTTTAGAGGTCGGAAAAGTGATTAACAGTGGTGGGCATAGTTATTACCAGGGGTTTGCAAAGTTATTACAATTGTTGGGCCAAGTCATTTTTAGAGGTCGGATAAGTGATTAAGAGTGGTTGGCAAAGTCATTACAATTGTTGGGCAAAGTCATTTTTAGATGTCGGATAAATGATTTACAGTGGTTGGCAAAATCGTTACAATTGTTGGTCAAAGTCATTTTTAGAGGTCGGATAAGTGATTACCAGTGGTTAGCAAAGTCATTACAATTGTTAGGCGAAGTCATTTTTAGAGGTCGGATAAATGATTTACAGTGGTTAACAAAGTCATTACAATAGTTGGGCAAAGTCATTTTTAGAGGTCGGATAAATGATTAACAGTGGTTGGCAAAGTCAATACAATTGTTGGGCCAAGTCAGTTTTAGAGGTCGGATAAGTGATTAACAGTGGTTGGCAAAGTCATTACAATTGTTGGGCAAAGTCATTTTTAGAGGTCGGATAAGTGATTAACAGTGGTTGGCAAAGTCATTACAATAGTTGGGCAAAGTCATTTTTAGAGGTCGGATAAATGATTAACAGTGGTTGGCAAAATCGTTACAATTGTTGGGTAAAGTCATTTTTAGAGGTCGTATAAGTGATTAACATTGGTGGGCAAAGTCATTACCAGTGGTTTGCAAAGTAATTACAATTGTTGGGCAAAGTCATTTTTAGAGGTCTGATAAGTGATAAACATTGGTTCTCACAGTAATTCCAATTGTTGGGCTAAGTCATTTTTAGAGGTCGGATAAGAGATTAACGGTGGTTGGCAAAATCATTACAATTGTTTGGCCAAGTCATTACAATTGTTGGATAAAGTCATTACAATTGTTGGGCAAAGTCATTTTTTAGAGGTCTTTTTTGTGATAAACAGTGGTTGTCAAAGTCATTTCAATAGTTGGGCAAAGTCATTTTTAGAGGTCGGATAAATTATTTACAGTGGTTTGCAAAGGCATTACAATTGTTGGGCTGAGTCATTTTTAGAGTTCTGAAAAGTGATTGACAGTGGTGTGCATAGTCATTGCCAGTGGTTTGCAAAGTTATTACAATTGTTGGGCAAAGTGATTTTTAGAGGTCGGATAAGTGATTAACAGTGGTGGGCAAAGTCATTTTTATTGTCGGATAAGTGATTTACAGTGGTTGGCAAAGTCATTACAATTGTTGGGCAGAGTCATTTTTATAGGTCGGAAAAGTGATAGACAGTGGTGGGCATAGTCATTACCAGTGGTTAGCAAAGTCATTACAATTGTTAGGCGAAGTCATTTTTAGAGATCGGATAAGTGATTAACAGTGGTTGGCAAAGTCATTACAATTGTTTGGAAAAGTCATTTTTAGAGGTCGGATAAGTGATTAACAGTGGTTGGCAAAGTCATTACAATTGTTGGGCCAAGTCATTTTTAGAGGTCGGATAAGTGATTAACAGTGGTTGGCAAAGTCATTACAATTGTTGGGCAAAGTCATTTAAAGAGCTCGTATTAGTGATTAACAGTGGTTTGCAAAGTCATTACAAAAGTTGGGCAAAGTCATTTTTAGAGGTCGGATAACTGATTAACAGTGGTTGGCAAAATCGTTACAATTGTTGGGCAAAGTCATTTTTAGAGGTCGGATAAGTGATTAACAGTGGTTGGCAAAGTCATTACAATAGTTGGGCAAAGTCATTTTTAGAGGTCGGATAAATGATTTACAGTGGTTGGCAAAATCGTTACAATTGTTGGGCAAAGTCATTTTTAGAGGTCGTATAAGTGATTAACATTGGTGGGCAAAGTCATTAACAGTGGTTTGCAAAGTCATCACAATTGTTGGGGAAAGTCATTTTTAGAGGTCGGATAAATGATTTACAGTGGTTTGCAAAGTCATTACAATTGTTGGGCAGAGTCATTTTTATAGGTCGGAAAAGTGATTAACAGTGGTGGGCATAGTCATTACAATTGTTTGGCCAAGTCATTACAATTGTTGGATAAAGTCATTACAATTGTTGGGCAAAGTCATTTTTAGAGGTCTTTTTTGTGATAAACAGTGGTTGTCAAAGTCATTTCAATAGTTGGGCAAAGTCATTTTTAGAGGTCGGATAAATTATTTACAGTGGTTTGCAAAGTCATTACAATAGTTGGGCAAAGTCATTTTTAGAGGTCGGATAAATGATTAACAGTGGTTTGCAAAGTCATTACAATTGTTGGGCTGAGTCATTTTTAGAGGTCGGAAAAGTGATTAACAGTGGTGTGCATAGTCATTGCCAGTGGTTTGCAAAGTTATTACAATTGTTGGGCAAAGTGATTTTTAGAGGTCGGATAAGTGATTAACAGTGGTGGGCAAAGTCATTTTTATTGTCGGATAAGTGATTTACAGTGGTTGGCAAAGTCATTACAATTGTTGGGCAGAGTCATTTTTATAGGTCGGAAAAGTGATTAACAGTGGTGGGCATAGTCATTACCAGTGGTTAGCAAAGTCATTACAATTGTTAGGCGAAGTCATTTTTAGAGATCGGATAAGTGATTAACAGTGGTTGGCAAAGTCATTACAATTGTTTGGAAAAGTCATTTTTAGAGGTCGGATAAGTGATTAACAGTGGTTTGCAAAGTCATTACAATAGTTGGGCAAAGTCATTTTTAGAGGTCGGATAAATGATTAACAGTGGTTGGCAAAATCGTTACAATTGTTGGGCAAAGTCATTTTTAGAGGTCGGATAAGTGATTAACAGTGGTTTGCAAAGTCATTACAATTGTTGGGCAAAGTCATTTTTAGAGGTCGGATAAATGATTTACAGTGGTTTGCAAAGTCATTACAATTGTTGGGCAGAGTCATTTTTATAGGTCGGAAAAGTGATTAACAGTGGTGGGCATAGTCATTACCAGTGGTTAGCAAAGTCATTACAATTGTTAGGCGAAGTCATTTTTAGAGGTCGGATAAGTGATTAACAGTGGTTCGCAAAGTCATTACAATTGTTTGGAAAAGTCATTTTTAGAGGTCGGATAAGTGATTAACAGTGGTTGGCAAAGTCATTACAATTGTTGGGCCAAGTCATTTTTAGAGGTCGGATAAGTGATTAACAGTGGTTGGCAAAGTCATTACAATTGTTGGGCAAAGTCATTTAAAGAGGTCGTATTAGTGATTAACAGTGGTTTGCAAAGTCATTACAATAGTTGGGCAAAGTCATTTTTAGAGGTCGGATAAATGATTAACAGTGGTTGGCAAAATCGTTACAATTGTGGGGCAAAGTCATTTTTAGAGGTCGGATAAGTGATTAACAGTGGTTGGCAAAGTCATTACAATAGTTGGGCAAAGTCATTTTTAGAGGTCGGATAAGTGATTAACAGTGGTTTGCAAAGTCATCACAATTGTTGGGCAAAGTCATTTTTAGAGGTCGGATAAATGATTTACAGTGGTTTGCAAAGTCATTACAATTGTTGGGCAGAGTCATTTTTATTGGTCGGAAAAGTGATTAACAGTGGTGGGCATAGTCATTACCAGTGGTCAGCAAAGTCATTACAATTGTTAGGCGAAGTCATTTTTAGAGGTCGGATAAGTGATTAACAGTGGTTCGCAAAGTAATTACAATTGTTTGGAAAAGTCATTTTTAGAGGTCGGATAAGTGATTAACAGTGGTTGGCAAAGTCATTACAATTGTTGGGCCAAGTCATTTTTAGAGGTCGGATAAGTGATTAACAGTGGTTGGCAAAATCGTTACAATTGTTGGGCAAAGTCATTTTTAGAGGTCGGATAAATGATTTACAGTGGTTGGCAAAATCGTTACAATTGTTGGGCAAAGTCATTTTTAGAGGTCGGATAAGTGATTAACAGTGGTTGGCAAAGTCATTACAATAGTTGGGCAAAGTCATTTTTAGAGGTCGGATAAATGATTTACAGAGGTTGGCAAAATCGTTACAATTGTTGGGCAAAGCCATTTTTAGAGGTCGTTGAGTGATTAACATTGGTGGGCAAAGTCATTAACAGTGGTTGGCAAAGTCATTACAATTGTTGGGCAAAGTCATTTAAAGAGGTCGTATTAGTGATTAACAGTGGTTTGCAAAGTCATTACAATAGTTGGACAAAGTCATTTTTAGAGGTCGGATAAATGATTAACAGTGGTTGGCAAAATCGTTACAATTGTTGGGCAAAGTCATTTTTAGAGGTCGGATAAGTGATTAACAGTGGTTGGCAAAGTCATTACAATAGTTGGGCAAAGTCATTTTTAGAGGTCGGATAAATGATTTACAGTGGTTGGCAAAATCGTTACAATTGTTGGGCAAAGTCATTTTTAGAGGTCGTATAAGTGATTAACATTCGTGGGCAAAGTCATTAACAGTGGTTTGCAAAGTCATTACAATTGTTGGGCAAAGTCATTTAAAGAGGTCGGATAAATGATTAACAGTGGTTGGCAAAATCGTTACAATTGTTGGGCAAAGTCATTTTTAGAGGTCGTATAAGTGATTAAGACTGGTGGGCAAAGTCATTACCAGTGGTTTGCAAAGTAATTACAATTGTTCGGCAAAGTCATTTTTAGAGGTCTGATAAGTGATAAACAGTGGTTCTCACAGTAATTCCAATTGTTGGGCTAAGTCATTTTTAGAGGTCGGATAAATGATTTACAGTGGTTTGCAAAGTCATTACAATTGTTGGGCAGAGTCATTTTTATAGGTCGGAAAAGTGATTAACAGTGGTGGGCATAGTCATTACCAGTGGTTAGCAAAGTCATTACAATTGTTAGGCAAAGTCATTTTTAGAGGTCGGATAAGTGATTAACAGTGGTTCGCAAAGTAATTACAATTGTTTGGAAAAGTCATTTTTAGAGGTCGGATAAGTGATTAACAGTGGTTGGCAAAGTCATTACAATTGTTGGGCCAAGTCATTTTTAGAGGTCGGATAAGTGATTAACAGTGGTTGGCAAAGTCATTACAATTGTTGGGCAAAGTCATTTTTAGAGGTCGGATAAATGATTTACAGTGGTTGGCAAAATCGTTACAATTGTTGGGCAAAGTCATTTTTAGAGGTCGGATAAGTGATTAACAGTGGTTGGCAAAGTCATTACAATAGTTGGGCAAAGTCATTTTTAGAGGTCGGATAAATGATTTACAGAGGTTGGCAAAATCGTTACAATTGTTGGGCAAAGCCATTTTTAGAGGTCGTTGAGTGATTAACATTGGTGGGCAAAGTCATTAACAGTGGTTTGCAAAGTCATTACAATTGTTGGGCAAAGTCATTTAAAGAGGTCGTATTAGTGATTAACAGTGGTTTGCAAAGTCATTTCAATAGTTGGGTAAAGTCATTTTTAGGGGTCGGATGAGTGATTAACAGTGGTTGGCAAAGTCATTACAATAGTTGGGCAAAGTCATTTTTAGAGGTCGGATAAATGATTTACAGTGGTTAACAAAGTCATTACAATAGTTGGGCAAAGTCATTTTTAGAGGTCGGATAAATGATTAACAGTGGTTGGCAAAATCGTTACAATTGTTGGGCACAGTCATTTTTAGAGGTCGTATAAGTGATTAAGATTGGTAGGCAAATTCATTACCAGTGGTTTGCAAAGTAATTACAATTGTTGGGCAGAGTCATTTTTAGAGGTCTGATAAGTGATAAACAGTGGTTCTCACAGTAATTCCAATTGTTGGGCTAAGTCATTTTTAGAGGTCGGATAAATGATTTTCAGTGGTTTGCAAAGTCATTACAATAGTTGGGCAAAGTCATTTTTAGAGGTCGGATAAATGATTTACAGAGGTTGGCAAAGTCGTTACAATTGTTGGGCAAAGTCATTTTAAGAGGTCGTTGAGGGATTAACAGTGGTTGGCAAAGTCATTACAATAGTTGGGCAAAGTCATTTTTAGAGGTCGGATGAATGATTTACAGAGGTTGGCAAAATCGTTACAATTGTTGGGCAAAGTCATTTTTAGAGGTCGTTGAGGGATTAACATTGGTGGGCAAAGTCATTAACAGTGGTTTGCAAAGTCATAACAATTGTTGGGCAAAGTCATTTAAAGAGGTCGTATCAGTGATTTACAGTGGTTTGCAAAGTCATTACAATTGTTGGGCAGAGTCATTTTTATAGGTCGGAAAAGTGATTAACAGTGGTGGGCATAGTCATTACCAGTGGTTAGCAAAGTCATTACAATTGTTAGGCAAAGTCATTTTTAGAGGTCGGATAAGTGATTAACAGTGGTTCGCAAAGTAATTACAATTGTTTGGAAAAGTCATTTTTAGAGGTCGGATAAGTGATTAACAGTGGTTGGCAAAGTCATTACAATTGTTGGGCCAAGTCATTTTTAGAGGTCGGATAAGTGATTAACAGTGGTTGGCAAAGTCATTACAATTGTTGGGCAAAGTCATTTTTAGAGGTCGGATAAATGATTTACAGTGGTTGGCAAAATCGTTACAATTGTTGGGCAAAGTCATTTTTAGAGGTCGGATAAGTGATTAACAGTGGTTGGCAAAGTCATTACAATAGTTGGGCAAAGTCATTTTTAGAGGTCGGATAAATGATTTACAGAGGTTGGCAAAATCGTTACAATTGTTGGGCAAAGCCATTTTAGAGGTCGTTGAGTGATTAACATTGGTGGGCAAAGTCATTAACAGTGGTTTGCAAAGTCATTACAATTGTTGGGCAAAGTCATTTAAAGAGGTCGTATTAGTGATTAACAGTGGTTTGCAAAGTCATTTCAATAGTTGGGTAAAGTCATTTTTAGGGGTCGGATGAGTGATTAACAGTGGTTGGCAAAGTCATTACAATAGTTGGGCAAAGTCATTTTTAGAGGTCGGATAAATGATTTACAGTGGTTAACAAAGTCATTACAATAGTTGGGCAAAGTCATTTTAGAGGTCGGATAAATGATTAACAGTGGTTGGCAAAATCGTTACAATTGTTGGGCACAGTCATTTTTAGAGGTCGTATAAGTGATTAAGATTGGTAGGCAAATTCATTACCAGTTGTTTGCAAAGTAATTACAATTGTTGGGCAGAGTCATTTTTAGAGGTCTGATAATTGATAAACAGTGGTTCTCACAGTAATTCCAATTGTTGGGCTAAGTCATTTTTAGAGGTCGGATAAATGATTTTCAGTGGTTTGCAAAGTCATTACAATAGTTGGGCAAAGTCATTTTTAGAGGTCGGATAAATGATTTACAGAGGTTGGCAAAGTCGTTACAATTGTTGGGCAAAGTCATTTTAAGAGGTCGTTGAGGGATTAACAGTGGTTGGCAAAGTCATTACAATAGTTGGGCAAAGTCATTTTTAGAGGTCGGATGAATGATTTACAGAGGTTTGCAAAATCGTTACAATTGTTGGGCAAAGTCATTTTTAGAGGTCGTTGAGGGATTAACATTGGTGGGCAAAGTCATTAACAGTGGTTTGCAAAGTCATAACAATTGTTGGGCAAAGTCATTTAAAGAGGTCGTATCAGTGATTTACAGTGGTTTGCAAAGTCATTTTAATAGTTGGGTAAAGTCATTTCTAGGGGTCGAATAAGTGATTAACAGTGGTTGGCAAAGTCATTACAATAGTTGGGCAAAGTCATTTTTAGAGGTCGGATAAATGATTTACAGTGGTTAACAAAGTCATTTCAATAGTTGGGTAAAGTCATTTTTAGGGGTCGGATAAGTGATTAACAGTGGTTGGCAAAGTCATTACAATAGTTGGGCAAAGTCATTTTTAGAGGTCGGATAAATGATTTACAGAGGTTGGCAAAATCGTTACAATTGTTGGGCAAAGTCATTTTAAGAGGTCGTTGAGGGATTAACAGTGGTTGGCAAAGTCATTACAATAGTTGGGCAAAGTCATTTTTAGAGGTCGGATGAATGATTTACAGAGGTTGGCAAAATCGTTACAATTGTTGGGCAAAGTCATTTTTAGAGGTCGTTGAGGGATTAACATTGGTGGGCAAAGTCATTAACAGTGGTTTGCAAAGTCATTACAATTGTTGGGCAAAGTCATTTAAAGAGGTCGTATCAGTGATTAACAGTGGTTTGCAAAGTCATTTTAATAGTTGGGTAAAGTCATTTCTAGGGGTCGAATAAGTGATTAACAGTGGTTGGCAAAGTCATTACAATAGTTGGGCAAAGTCATTTTTAGAGGTCGGATAAATGATTTACAGTGGTTAACAAAGTCATTACAATAGTTGGGCAAAGTCATTTTTAGAGGTCGGATAAATGATTAACAGTGGTTGGCAAAATCGTTACAATTGTTGGGCAGAGTCATTTTTAGAGGTCTGATAAGTGATAAACAGTGGTTCTCACAGTAATTCCAATTGTTGGGCTAAGTCATTTTTAGAGGTCGGATAAATGATTTTCAGTGGTTTGCAAAGTCATTACAATAGTTGGGCAAAGTCATTTTTAGAGGTCGGATAAATGATTTACAGAGGTTGGCAAAATCGTTACAATTGTTGGGCAAAGTCATTTTTAGAGGTCGTTGAGGGATTAACATTGGTGGGCAAAGTCATTAACAGTGGTTTGCAAAGTCATTACAATTGTTGGGCAAAGTCATTTAAAGAGGTCGTATCAGTGATTAACAGTGGTTTGCAAAGTCATTTTAATAGTTGGGTAAAGTCATTTCTAGGGGTCGAATAAGTGATTAACAGTGGTTGGCAAAGTCATTTTTATTGTCGGATAAGTGATTTACAGTGGATGGCATAGTCATTACCAGTGGTTGGCAAAGTCATTACAATTGTTGGGCAAAGTCGTTTTTAGAGGTCGGATAAGTGATTTACAGTGGTTGGCAAAATCATTACAATTGTTGGGCAAAGTCATTTTTAGAGGTCGTATAAGTGATTAAGATTGGTGGGCAAAGTCATTACCAGTGGTTTGCAAAGTAATTACAATTGTTGGGCAGAGTCATTTTTAGAGGTCTGATAAGTGATAAACAGTGGTTCTCACAGTAATTACAATTGCTGGGCTAAGTCATTTTTAGAGGTCGGATAAATGATTTTCAGTGGTTTGCAAAGTCATTACAATAGTTGGGCAAAGTCATTTTTAGAGGTCGGATAAATGATTAACAGTGGTTGGCAAAATCGTTACAATTGTTGGGCAAAGTCATTTTTAGAGGTCGTATAAGTGATAACCATTGGTGGGCAAAGTCATTACAATTGTTGGGCAAAGTCATTACAATTGTTGGTCAAAGTCATTTTTAGAGGTCGGATTAGTGATTAACATAGTTTGGCAAAGTCATTACCATTGTTGGGCAAAGTAATTTTTAGAGGTCGGGTAAGTGATTAACAGTGGTTGGCAAAATCATTACAATTGTTGGGCAAAGTCATTTTTAGAGGTCGGATAAGTGATAAACAGTGGTTCGCAAAGTAATTCCAATTGTTGGGCTTAGTCATTTTTATAGGTCGGATAAGTGATTAACAGTGGTTGGCAAAGTCATTACAATAGTTTGGCAAAGTCATTTTTAGAGGTCGGATAAGTGATTAACAGTGGTTGGAAAAAGTCATTACAATTGTTGGGCAAAGTCATTTTTAGGAACTTTTTAGTGATAAACAGTGGTTGGCAAAGTCATTACAATAGTTTGGCAAAGTCATTTTTAGAGGTCGGATAAATGATTACCAGTGGTTGGCAAAGTCATTACAATTGTTGGGCAAAGTCATTTTTAGAGGTCGGATAAGTGATTTACAGTGGTTGGCAAAATCATTACAATTGTTGGGCAAAGTCATTTTTAGAGGTCGTATAAGTGATTAAGATTGGTGGGCAAAGTCATTACCAGTGGTTTGCAAAGTAATTGCAATTGTTGGGCAGAGTCATTTTTAGAGGTCTGATAAGTGATAAACAGTGGTTCTCACAGTAATTACAATTGCTGGGCTAAGTCATTTTTAGAGGTCGTATAAGTGATAACCATTGGTGGGCAAAGTCATTACAATTGTTGGGCAAAGTCATTTTTAGAGGTCGTATAAGTGATAACCATTGGTGGGCAAAGTCATTACAATTGTTGGGCAAAGTCATTTCAATTGTTGGTCAAAGTCATTTTTAGAGGTCGGATTAGTGATTAACGTAGTTTGGCAAAGTCATTACCATTGTTGGGCAAAGTAATTTTTAGAGGTCGGGTAAGTGATTAACAGTGGTTGGCAAAATCATTACAATTGTTGGGCAAAGTCATTTTTAGAGGTCGGATAAGTGATTAACAGTGGTTGGAAAAAGTCATTACAATTGCTGGGCAAAGTCATTTTTAGGAACTTTTTAGTGATAAACAGTGGTTGGCAAAGTCATTACAATAGTTTGGCAAAGTCATTTTTATAGGTCGGATAAGTGATTAACAGTGGTTGGCAAAGTCATTACAATAGTTTGGCAAAGTCATTTTTAGAGGTCGGATAAGTGATTAACAGTGGTTGGCAAAATCGTTACAATTGTTGGGCAAAGTCATTACAATTGTTGGGCAAAGTCATTACAATTTATGGACAGATTCATTTTTAGAGGTCGGATTAGTGATTTACATTGATTGGCAAAGTCATTACTATTGTTGGGCAAACTAATTTTAAGAGGTCGGAAAAGTGATTAACAGTGGTGGGCATAGTTATTACCAGGGGTTTGCAAAGTTATTACAATTGTTGGGCAAAGTCATTTTTAGAAGTCGGATAAGTGATTTACAGTGTTGGGCAAAGTCATTTTTATTGTCGGATAAGTGATTTACAGTGGATGGCATAGTCATTACCAGTGGTTGGCAAAGTCATTACAATTGTTGGGCATAGTCATTTTTAGAGGTCGGATAAGTGATTTACAGTGGTTGGCAAAATCATTACAATTGTTGGGCCAAGTCATTACAACTGTTGGGCAAAGTCATTACAATTTTTGGGCAAAGTCATTTATAGAGGTCGTATTAGTGATTAACAGTGGCTGGCAAAGTCATTACAATAGTTGGCCAAAGTCATTTTTAGAGATCGGATAAATGATTAACAGTGGTTGGCAAAATTTTTACAATTGTTGGGCAAAGTCATCACAATTGTTGGGCAAAGTCATTACAATTTATGGACAAAGTCATTTTTAGAGGTCGGATTAGTGATTTACATTGATTGGCAAAGTCATTACAATTGTTGGGCAAAGTCATTTTTAGAGGTTGGATAAGTGATAAACAGTGGTTCGCAAAGTAATTCCAATTGTTGGGCTTAGTCATTTTTATAGGTCGGATAAGTAATTAACAGTGGTTGGCAAAGTCATTACAATAGTTTGGCAAAGTAATTTTTAGAGGTCGGGTAAGTGATTAACAGTGGTTGGCAAAATCATTACAATTGTTGGGCAAAGTCATTTTTAGAGGTCGGTTAAGTGATTAACAGTGGTTGGCAAAGTCATTACAATTGTTGGGCAAAGTCATTACAATTGTTGGTCAAAGTCATTTTTAGAGGTCGGATTAGTGATTAACATAGTTTGGCAAAGTCATTACCATTGTTGGGCAAAGTAATTTTTAGAGGTCGGGTAAGTGATTAACAGTGGTTGGCAAAATCATTACAATTGTTGGGCAAAGTCATTACAATTGTTGGTCAAAGTCATTTTTAGAGGTCGGATTAGTGATTAACATAGTTTTGCAAAGTCATTACCATTGTTGGGAAAAGTAATTTTTAGAGGTCGGGTAAGTGATTAACAGTGGTTGGCAAAATCATTACAATTGTTGGGCAAAGTCATTTTTAGAGGTCGGATAAGTGATTAACAGTGGTTGGAAAAAGTCATTACAATTGTTGGGCAAAGTCATTTTTAGGAACTTTTTAGTGATAAACAGTGGTTGGCAAAGTCATTACAATAGTTGGGCAAAGTCATTTTTAGAGGTCGGATAAATGATTTACAGTGGTTGGCAAAATCGTTACAATTGTTGGGCAAAGTAATTTTTAGAGGTCGGGTAAGTGATTAACATTGGTGTGCAAAGTCATTACCAGTGGTTTGCAAAGAAATTACAATTGTTGGCCAAAGTCATTTTTAGAGATCGGATAAATGATTAACAGTGGTTGGCAAAATTTTTTACAATTGTTGGGCAAAGTCATCACAATTGTTGGGCAAAGTCATTACAATTTATGGACAAAGTCATTTTTAGAGGTCGGATTAGTGATTTAAATTGATTGGCAAAGTCATTACAATTGTTGGGCAAAGTCATTTTTAGAGGTTGGATAAGTGATAAACAGTGGTTCGCAAAGTAATTCCAATTGTTGGGCTTAGTCATTTTTATAGGTCGGATAAGTGATTAACAGTGGTTAACAAAGTCATTACAATAGTTTGGCAAAGTCATTTTTAGAGGTCGGATTAGTGATTAACATAGTTTGGCAAAGTCATTACCATTGTTGGGCAAAGTAATTTTTAGAGGTCGGGTAAGTGATTAACAGTGGTTGGCAAAATCATTACAATTGTTGGGCAAAGTCATTTTTAGAGGTCGGATAAGTGATTAACAGTGGTTGGGCAAAGTCATTACAATTGTTGTTCAAAGTCATTTTTAGAGGTCGGATTAGTGATTAACATAGTTTGGCAAAGTCATTACCATTGTTGGGCAAAGTAATTTTTAGAGGTCGGGTAAGTGATTAACAGTGGTTGGCAAAATCATTACAATTGTTGGGCAAAGTCATTTTTAGAGGTCGGATAAGTGATTAACAGTGGTCGGAAAAAGTCATTACAATTGTTGGGCAAAGTCATTTTTAGAGGTCGGATAAATGTTTTACAGTGGTTGGCAAAGTCATTACAATAGTTGGGCAAAGTCATTTTTAGAGATCGGATAAATTATTAACAGTGGTTGGCAAAATCGTTACAATAGTTGGGCAAAGTAATTTTTAGAGGTCGGGTAAGTGATTAACATTGGTGTGCAAAGTCATTACCAGTGGTTTGCAAAGAAATTACAATTGTTGGGCAAAGTCATTTTTAGAGGTCGGATAAGTGATAAACAGTGGTTCGCAAAGTAATTCCAATTGTTGGGCTTAGTCATTTTTATAGGTCGGATAAGTGATTAACAGTGGTTGGCAAAGTCATTACAATAGTTTGGCAAAGTCATTTTTAGAGGTCGGATAAGTGATTTACAGTGTTGGGCAAAGTCATTTTTATTGTCGGATAAGTGATTTACAGTGGATGGCATAGTCATTACCAGTGGTTGGCAAAGTCATTACAATTGTTGGGCAAAGTCATTTTTAGAGGTCGGATAAGTGATTTACAGTGGTTGGCAAAATCATTACAATTGTTGGGCCAAGTCATTACAACTGTTAGGCAAAGTCATTACAATTTTTGGGCAAAGTCATTTATAGAGGTCGTATTAGTGATTAACAGTGGCTGGCAAAGTCATTGCAATAGTTGGCCAAAGTCATTTTTAGAGATCGGATAAATGATTAACAGTGGTCGGCAAAATTTTTACAATTGTTGGGCAAAGTCATCACAATTGTTGGGCAAAGTCATTACAATTTATGGACAAAGTCATTTTTAGAGGTCGGATTAGTGATTTACATTGATTGGCAAAGTCATTACAATTGTTGGGCAAAGTCATTTTTAGAGGTTGGATAAGTGATAAACAGTGGTTCGCAAAGTAATTCCAATTGTTGGGCTTAGTCATTTTTATAGGTCGGATAAGTGATTAACAGTGGTTGGCAAAGTCATTACAATAGTTTGGCAAAGTCATTTTTAGAGGTCGGATAAGTGATTAACAGTGGTTGGCAAAATCGTTACAATTGTTGGGCAAAGTCATTACAATTGTTGGGCAAAGTCATTACAATTTATGGACAGATTCAGTTTTAGAGGTCGGATTAGTGATTTACATTGATTGGCAAAGTCATTCCTATTGTTGGGCAAACTAATTTTTAGAGGTCGGAAAAGTGATTAACAGTGGTGGGCATAGTTATTACCAGGGGTTTGCAAAGTAATTACAATTGTTGGGCAAAGTCATTTTTAGAGGTCGGATAAGTGATTTACAGTGTTGGGCAAAGTCATTTTTATTGTCGGATAAGTGATTTACAGTGGATGGCATTGTCATTACCAGTGGTTGGCAAAGTCATTACAATTGTTGGGCAAAGTCATTTTTAGAGGTCGGATAAGTGATTAACAGTGTTGGGCAAAGTCATTTTTATTGTCCGATATGTGATTTACAATGGATGGCAAAGTCATTACAATTGTTGGGCACAGTCATTTTTATAGGTCGGAAAAGTGATTAACAGTGGTGGGCATAGTCATTACCAGTGGTTGGCCAAGTCATTACAATTGTTGGGCAAAGTCATTTTTAGAGGTCGGATAAGTGATTTACAGTGGTTGGCAAAATCATTACAATTGTTGGGCCAAGTCATTACAACTGTTGGGCAAAGTCATTACAATTTTTGGGCAAAGTCATTTATAGAGGTCGTATTAGTGATTAACAGTGGCTGGCAAAGTCATTACAATAGTTGGGCAAAGTCATTTTTAGAGGTCGGATAAATGATTAACAGTGGTTTGCAAAATCGTTACAATTGTTGGGCAACGTCATTTTTAGAGGTCGGATAAGTGATTACCATTGGTAGGCAAAGTCATTACAATTGTTGGGCAAAGTCATTACAATTGTTGGGCAAAGTCATTACAATTGTTGGGCAAAGTCATTTTAGAGGTCGGATAAGTGATTTACAGTGGTTGGCAAAGTCATTTCCATTGTTGGGCAAAGTTATTTTTAGAGGTCGGATAAGTGATAAACTTTGGTGGGCAAAGTCATTTTTAGAGGTCTGATAAGTGATTAACAGTGGTTCTCAAAGATATTCCGATTGTTGGGCTAAGTCATTTTTAGAGGTCGGATAAGTGATTAACAGTGGTTGGCAAAATCATTACATTTGTTGGGCCAAGTCATTACAATTGTTGGATTAAGTCATTACAATTGTTGGGCAAAGTCATTTTTAGAGGTCTGATTAGTGATTAACAGTGGTTGGCAAAGTCATTACAATAGTTTGGCAAAGTCATTTTTAGAGGTGGTTTTAGTGATAAACATTATTTGGCAGAGTCATTACCATTGTTGGGCAAAGTAATTTTTAGAGGTCGAATAAGTGATTAACAGTGGTTTGCAAAATCGTTGAAATTGTTGGGCAACGTCATTTTTACAGGTCGGCTAAGTGATTACCATTGGTGGGCAAAGTCAATAGAATTGTTGGGCAAAGTCATTTTTAGAGGTCGGATAAGTTATTACCATTGGTGGGCAAAATCATTACAATTGTTGGGCCAAGTCATTACAACTGTTGGGCAAAGTCATTACAATTTTTGGGTAAAGTCATTTATAGAGGACGTATTAGTGATTAACAGTGGCTGGCAAAGTCATTACAATAGTTGGGCAAAGTCATTTTTAGAGGTCGGATAAGTGATTTACAGTGTTGGGCAAAGTCATTTTTATTGTCGGATAAGTGATTTACAGTGGATGGCATAGTCATTACCAGTGGTTGGCAAAGTCATTACAATTGTTGGGCAAAGTCATTTTTAGAGGTCGGATAAGTGATTTACAGTGGTTGGCAAAATCATTACAATTGTTGGGCCAAGTCATTACAACTGTTAGGCAAAGTCATTACAATTTTTGGGCAAAGTCATTTATAGAGGTCGTATTAGTGATTAACAGTGGCTGGCAAAGTCATTGCAATAGTTGGCCAAAGTCATTTTTAGAGATCGGATAAATGATTAACAGTGGTCGGCAAAATTTTTACAATTGTTGGGCAAAGTCATCACAATTGTTGGGCAAAGTCATTACAATTTATGGACAAAGTCATTTTTAGAGGTCGGATTAGTGATTTACATTGATTGGCAAAGTCATTACAATTGTTGGGCAAAGTCATTTTTAGAGGTTGGATAAGTGATAAACAGTGGTTCGCAAAGTAATTCCAATTGTTGGGCTTAGTCATTTTTATAGGTCGGATAAGTGATTAACAGTGGTTGGCAAAGTCATTACAATAGTTTGGCAAAGTCATTTTTAGAGGTCGGATAAGTGATTAACAGTGGTTGGCAAAATCGTTACAATTGTTGGGCAAAGTCATTACAATTGTTGGGCAAAGTCATTACAATTTATGGACAGATTCAGTTTTAGAGGTCGGATTAGTGATTTACATTGATTGGCAAAGTCATTCCTATTGTTGGGCAAACTAATTTTTAGAGGTCGGAAAAGTGATTAACAGTGGTGGGCATAGTTATTACCAGGGGTTTGCAAAGTAATTACAATTGTTGGGCAAAGTCATTTTTAGAGGTCGGATAAGTGATTTACAGTGTTGGGCAAAGTCATTTTTATTGTCGGATAAGTGATTTACAGTGGATGGCATTGTCATTACCAGTGGTTGGCAAAGTCATTACAATTGTTGGGCAAAGTCATTTTTAGAGGTCGGATAAGTGATTAACAGTGTTGGGCAAAGTCATTTTTATTGTCCGATATGTGATTTACAATGGATGGCAAAGTCATTACAATTGTTGGGCACAGTCATTTTTATAGGTCGGAAAAGTGATTAACAGTGGTGGGCATAGTCATTACCAGTGGTTGGCCAAGTCATTACAATTGTTGGGCAAAGTCATTTTTAGAGGTCGGAAAAGTGATTTACAGTGGTTGGCAAAATCATTACAATTGTTGGGCCAAGTCATTACAACTGTTGGGCAAAGTCATTACAATTTTTGGGCAAAGTCATTTATAGAGGTCGTATTAGTGATTAACAGTGGCTGGCAAAGTCATTACAATAGTTGGGCAAAGTCATTTTTAGAGGTCGGATAAATGATTAACAGTGGTTTGCAAAATCGTTACAATTGTTGGGCAACGTCATTTTTAGAGGTCGGATAAGTGATTACCATTGGTAGGCAAAGTCATTACAATTGTTGGGCAAAGTCATTACAATTGTTGGGCAAAGTCATTACAATTGTTGGGCAAAGTCATTTTTAGAGGTCGGATAAGTGATTTACAGTGGTTGGCAAAGTCATTTCCATTGTTGGGCAAAGTTATTTTTAGAGGTCGGATAAGTGATAAACTTTGGTGGGCAAAGTCATTTTTAGAGGTCTGATAAGTGATTAACAGTGGTTCTCAAAGATATTCCGATTGTTGGGCTAAGTCATTTTTAGAGGTCGGATAAGTGATTAACAGTGGTTGGCAAAATCATTACATTTGTTGGGCCAAGTCATTACAATTGTTGGATTAAGTCATTACAATTGTTGGGCAAAGTCATTTTTAGAGGTCTGATTAGTGATTAACAGTGGTTGGCAAAGTCATTACAATAGTTTGGCAAAGTCATTTTTAGAGGTGGTTTTAGTGATAAACATTATTTGGCAGAGTCATTACCATTGTTGGGCAAAGTAATTTTTAGAGGTCGAATAAGTGATTAACAGTGGTTTGCAAAATCGTTGAAATTGTTGGGCAACGTCATTTTTACAGGTCGGCTAAGTGATTACCATTGGTGGGCAAAGTCAATAGAATTGTTGGGCAAAGTCATTTTTAGAGGTCGGATAAGTTATTACCATTGGTGGGCAAAGTCATTAGAATTGTTGGGCAAAATCATTACAATTGTTGGGCCAAGTCATTACAACTGTTGGGCAAAGTCATTACAATTTTTGGGTAAAGTCATTTATAGAGGACGTATTAGTGATTAACAGTGGCTGGCAAAGTCATTACAATAGTTGGGCAAAGTCATTTTTAGAGGTCGGATAAATGATTAACAGTGGTTTGCAAAATCGTTACAATTGTTGGGCAACGTCATTTTTAGAGGTCGGATAAGTGATTACCATTGGTGGGCAAAGTCATTACATTTGTTGGGCAAAGTCATTACAATTGTTGGGCAAAGTCATTACAATTGTTGGGCAAAGTCATTTTTAGAGGTCGGATAAGTGATATACAGTGGTTGGCAAAGTCATTTCCATTGTTGGGCAAAGTTATTTTTAGAGGTCGGATAAGTGATAAACTTTGGTGGGCAAAGTCATTTTTAGAGGTCGGATAAGTGATTAACAGTGGTTGGCAAAATCATTACATTTGTTGGGCCAAGTCATTACAATTGTTGGATTAAGTCATTACAATTGTTGGGCAAAGTCATTTTTAGAGGTTTGATTAGTGATTAACAGTGGTTGGCAAAGTCATTACAATTGTTGGGCAAAGTCATTTAAAGAGGTGGTTTTAGTGATAAACATTATTTGGCAGAGTCATTACCATTGTTGGGCAAAGTAATTTTTAGAGGTCGAATAAGTGATTAACAGTGGTTTGCAAAATCGTTACAATTGTTGGGCAAAGTCATTACAATTGTTGGGCAAAGTCATTACAATTTATGGACAGATTCATTTTTAGAGGTCGGATTAGTGATTTACATTGATTGGCAAAGTCATTACTATTGTTGGGCAAACTAATTTTAGAGGTCGGAAAAGTGATTATTAGTGGTGGGCATAGTTATTACCAGGGGTTTGCAAAGTTATTACAATTGTTGGGCAAAGTCATTTTTAGAGGTCGGATAAGTGATTTACAGTGGATGGCATAGTCATTACCAGTGGTTGGCAAAGTCATTACAATTGTTGGGCAAAGTCATTTTTAGAGGTCGGATAAGTGATTTACAGTGGTTGGCAAAATCATTACAATTGTTGGGCCAAGTCATTACAACTGTTAGGCAAAGTCATTACAATTTTTGGGCAAAGTCATTTATAGAGGTCGTATTAGTGATTAACAGTGGCTGGCAAAGTCATTGCAATAGTTGGCCAAAGTCATTTTTAGAGATCGGATAAATGATTAACAGTGGTTGGCAAAATTTTTACAATTGTTGGGCAAAGTCATCACAATTGTTGGGCAAAGTCATTACAATTTATGGACAAAGTCATTTTTAGAGGTCGGATTAGTGATTTACATTGATTGGCAAAGTCATTACAATTGTTGGGCAAAGTCATTTTTAGAGGTTGGATAAGTGATAAACAGTGGTTCGCAAAGTAATTCCAATTGTTGGGCTTAGTCATTTTTATAGGTCGGATAAGTGATTAACAGTGGTTGGCAAAGTCATTACAATAGTTTGGCAAAGTCATTTTTAGAGGTCGGATAAGTGATTAACAGTGGTTGGCAAAATCGTTACAATTGTTGGGCAAAGTCATTACAATTGTTGGGCAAAGTCATTACAATTTATGGACAGATTCAGTTTTAGAGGTCGGATTAGTGATTTACATTGATTGGCAAAGTCATTCCTATTGTTGGGCAAACTAATTTTTAGAGGTCGGAAAAGTGATTAACAGTGGTGGGCATAGTTATTACCAGGGGTTTGCAAAGTAATTACAATTGTTGGGCAAAGTCATTTTTAGAGGTCGGATAAGTGATTTACAGTGTTGGGCAAAGTCATTTTTATTGTCGGATAAGTGATTTACAGTGGATGGCATTGTCATTACCAGTGGTTGGCAAAGTCATTACAATTGTTGGGCAAAGTCATTTTTAGGGGTCGGATAAGTGATTAACAGTGTTGGGCAAAGTCATTTTTATTGTCCGATATGTGATTTACAATGGATGGCAAAGTCATTACAATTGTTGGGCACAGTCATTTTTATAGGTCGGAAAAGTGATTAACAGTGGTAGGCATAGTCATTACCAGTGGTTGGCCAAGTCATTACAATTGTTGGGCAAAGTCATTTTTAGAGGTCGGATAAGTGATTTACAGTGGTTGGCAAAATCATTACAATTGTTGGGCCAAGTCATTACAACTGTTGGGCAAAGTCATTACAATTTTTGGGCAAAGTCATTTATAGAGGTCGTATTAGTGATTAACAGTGGCTGGCAAAGTCATTACAATAGTTGGGCAAAGTCATTTTTAGAGGTCGGATGAATGATTAACAGTGGTTTGCAAAATCGTTACAATTGTTGGGCAACGTCATTTTTAGAGGTCGGATAAGTGATTACCATTGGTGGGCAAAGTCATTACAATTGTTGGGCAAAGTCATTACAATTGTTGGGCAAAGTCATTTTTAGAGGTCGGATAAGTGATTTACAGTGGTTGGCAAAGTCATTTCCATTGTTGGGCAAAGTTATTTTTAGAGGTCGGATAAGTGATAAACTTTGGTGGGCAAAGTCATTTTTAGAGGTCTGATAAGTGATTAACAGTGGTTCTCAAAGATATTCCGATTGTTGGGCTAAGTCATTTTTAGAGGTCGGATAAGTGATTAACAGTGGTTGGCAAAATCATTACATTTGTTGGGCCAAGTCATTACAATTGTTGGATTAAGTCATTACCATTGTTGGGCAAAGTAATTTTTAGAGGTCGAATAAGTGATTAACTGTGGTTTGCAAAATCGTTGAAATTGTTGGGCAACGTCATTTTTACAGGTCGGATAGGTGATTACCATTGGTGGGCAAAGTCAATAGAATTGTTGGGCAAAGTCATTTTTAGAGGTCGGATAAGTTATTACCATTGGTGGGCAAAGTCATTAGAATTGTTGGGCAAAATCATTACAATTGTTGGGCCAAGTCATTACAACTGTTGGGCAAAGTCATTACAATTTTTGGGCAAAGTCATTTATAGAGGACGTATTAGTGATTAACAGTGGCTGGCAAAGTCATTACAATAGTTGGGCAAAGTCATTTTTAGAGGTCGGATAAATGATTAACAGTGGTTTGCAAAATCGTTACAATTGTTGGGCAACGTCATTTTTAGAGGTCGGATAAGTGATTACCATTGGTGGGCAAAGTCATTACAATTGTTGGGCAAAGTCATTACAATTGTTGGGCAAAGTCATTACAATTGTTGGGCAAAGTCATTTTTAGAGGTCGGATAAGTGATATACAGTGGTTGGCAAAGTCATTTCCATTGTTGGGCAAAGTTATTTTTAGAGGTCGGATAAGTGATAAACTTTGGTGGGCAAAGTCATTTTTAGAGGTCGGATAAGTGATTAACAGTGGTTGGCAAAATCATTACATTTGTTGGGCCAAGTCATTACAATTGTTGGATTAAGTCATTACAATTGTTGGGCAAAGTCATTTTTAGAGGTTTGATTAGTGATTAACAGTGGTTGGCAAAGTCATTACAATTGTTGGGCAAAGTCATTTAAAGAGGTGGTTTTAGTGATAAACATTATTTGGCAGAGTCATTACCATTGTTGGGCAAAGTTATTTTTAGAGGTCGAATAAGTGATTAACAGTGGTTTGCAAAATCGTTGAAATTGTTGGGCAACGTCATTTTTACAGGTCGGATAAGTGATTACCATTGGTGGGCAAAGTCAATAGAATTGTTGGGCAATGTCATTACAATTGTTGGGCAAAGTCATTTAAAGAGGTCGTTTCAGTGATAAACATTACTTGGCAAAGTCATTTCCATTGTTGGGCAAAGTAATTTTTAGAGGTCGAATAAGTGATTAACAGTGGTTTGCAAAATCGTTGAAATTGTTGGGCAACGTCATTTTTACAGGTCGGATAAGTGATTACCATTGGTGGGCAAAGTCAATAGAATTGTTGGGCAATGTCATTACAATTGTTGGGCAAAGTCATTTAAAGAGGTCGTTTCAGTGATAAACATTACTTGGCAAAGTCATTTCCATTGTTGGGCAAAGTAATTTTTAGAGGTCGAATAAGTGATTAACAGTGGTTTGCAAAATCGTTGAAATTGTTGGGCAACGTCATTTTTAGAGGTCGGATAAGTTATTACCATTGGTGGGCAAAGTCATTAGAATTGTTGGGCAAAGTCATTACAATTGTTGGGCAAAGTCATTTTTAGGGGTCGGATTAGTGATTAACATTGTTTGGCAAAGTCATTACCATTGTTGGGCAAAGTAATTTTTAGAGGTCGGGTAAGTGATTAACAGTGGTTGGCAAAGTCATTACAATTTATGGACAAAGTCATTTTTAGAGGTCGGATTAGTGATTTACATTGATTGGCAAAGTCATTACCATTGTTGGGCAAAGTAATTTTTAGAGGTCGGAAAAGTGATTAACAGTGGTGGGCATAGTTATTACCAGTGGTTTGCAAAGTTATTACAATTGTTGGGCAAAGTCATTTTTAGAGGTCGGATAAGTGATTAACAGTGTTGGGCAAAGTCATTTTTATTGTCGGATAAGTGATTTACAGTGTATGGCAAAGTCATTACAATTGTTGGGCACAGTCATTTTTATAGGTCGGAAAAGTGATTTCTAGTGGTGGGCATAGTCATTACCAGTGGTTGGCAAAGTCATTACAATTGTTGGGCAAAGTCATTTTTAGAGGTCGGTTAAGTGATTTACAGTGGTTGGCAAAATCATTACAATTGTTGGGCCAAGTCATTACAATTTTTGGTTAAAGTCATTTATAGAGGTCGTATTAGTGATTAACAGTGGCTGGCAAAGTCATTACAATAGTTGGGCAAAGTAATTTTTAGAGGTCGGATAAATGATTAACAGTGGTTGGCAAAATCGTTACAATTGTTGGGCAACGTCATTTTTAGAGGTCGGATAAGTGATTACCATTGGTGGGCAAAGTCATTACAATTGTTGGGCAAAGTCATTACAATTGTTGGGCAAAGTCATTACAATTGTTGGGCAAAGTCATTTTTAGAGGTCGGATTAGTGATTTACATTGTTTGGCAAAGTCATTACCATTGTTTGGCAAAGTTATTTTTAGAGGTCGGATAAGTGATAAACTTTGGTGGGCAAAGTCATTTTTAGAGGTCTGATAAGTGATTAATAGTGGTTCTCAAAGATATTCCGATTGTTGGGCCAAGTCATTACAATTGTTGGATTAAGTCATTACAATTGTTGGGCAAAGTCATTTTTAGAGGTCTGATTAGTGATTAACAGTGGTTGGCAAAGTCATTACAATTGTTGGGCAAAGTCATTTAAAGAGGTGGTTTTAGTGATAAACATTATTTGGCAGAGTCATTACCATTGTTGGGCAAAGTAATTTTTAAGGGTCGAATAAGTGATTAGCAGTGGTTTGCAAAATCGTTGAAATTGTTGGGCAACGTCATTTTTACAGGTCGGATAAGTGATTACCATTGGTGGGCAAAGTCATTACAATTGTTGGGCAAAGTCATTACAATTGTTGGGCAAAGTCATTACAATTGTTGGGCAAAGTCATTTTTAGAGGTCGGATAAGTGATTAACAGTGGTTGGCAAAGTCATTACAATTGTTGGGCAAAGTCATTTTTAGAGGTCGAATAAGTAATTAACATTGGTGTGCAAAGTCATTACAAGTGGTTTGCAAAGAAATTACAATTGTTGGGCAAAGTCATTTTAAGGGGTCGGATAAATGATTAACAGTGGTTGGCAAAATCGTTACAATTGTTGGGCAACGTCATTTTTAGAGGTCGGATAAGTGATTACCATTGGTGGGCAAAGTCATTACAATTGTTGGGCAAAGTCATTACAATTGTTGGGCAAAGTCATTTTTAGAGGTCGGATAAGTGATTAACAGTGGTTGGCAAAGTCATTTCAATTGTTGGGCAAAGTAATTTTTAGAGGTCGTGTAAGTGATTAACAGTGGTTGGCAAAGTCATTACAATTCTTTGGCAAAGTCATTTTTAGAGGTCGGATAAGTGATTAACAGTGGTTGACAAAGTCATTACAATAGTTGGGCAAAGTCATTTTTAGAGGTCGGATTAATGATTTACAGTGGTTGGCAAAGTCATTACAATAGTTGCGCAAAGTCATTTTTAGAGGTCGGATTAATGATTAACAGTGGTTGGCAAAATCGTTACAATTGTTGGGCAAAGTCATTTTTAGAGGTCGTATAAGTGATAACCATTGGTGGGCAAAGTCAGGAGGGAGTTGAACAAAACATATAAAATGTGAAACTCTAAAATTAAAACATAAACAAAATTTTCTAATTTTAAAATACTGAAAGAGAGAATTAAAACATAAAAGTAGTAATAATTTTTTAAAACAGTTAATAAAACATATACTAAAATTTTTATTTCTATTTTTTGCAAATTTTTCTAAAAGAGTTCCTCAAACATAAAAATTTATTAAAAAGAGAGACTAAAACATAAATTATTTTATTAGCAAATTTTTAGATGCAGCAGTTTGTATGCATTTAGTTGGCTAACATTTTTTTTTTAAGTTTTTGTAACTTTTTTGGTAAATTTAGACTAAAATGTAATATTTTTTTTTTATGTTTTATTAACTGAAATTAGAAATTATTTTATGTTTTGATTCACTTTTATGGAAAATAAATTTATTTTTATGCTACATTCTCTTTTTTTATGTTTTATTCACATTTTATATGTTTTAATCAACCTTGTCCGCAAAGTCATTACAATTGTTGGGCAAAGTCATTACAATTGTTGGGCACAGTCATTTTTATAGGTCGGAAAAGTGATTAACAGTGGTGGGCATAGTCATTACCAGTGGTTGGCAAAGTCATTACAATTGTTGGGCAAAGTAATTTTTAGAGGTCGGATAAGTGATTTACAGTGGTTGGTAAAATCATTACAATTGTTGGGCCAAGTCATTACAACTGTTGGGCAAAGTCATTACAATTTTTGGGCAAAGTCATTACAATTGTTGGGCAAAGTCATTTTTAGAGGTCGGATAAGTGATTAACAGTGGTGGGCAAAGTCATTACAATTGTTGGGCAAAGTCATTACAATTGTTGGGCAAAGTAATTTTTGGAGGTCGGATAAGTGATTACCATTGGTGGGCAAAGTCATTACAATTGTTGGGCAAAGTCATTACAATTGTTGGGCAAAGTCATTTTTAGAGGTCGGATAAGTGATTAACAGTGGTTGGCAAAGTCATTACAATTGTTGGGCAAAGTAATTTATAGAGGTCGGATTAGTGATTAACATTGTTTGGCAAAGTCATTACCATTGTTGGGCAAAGTAATTTTTAGAGGTCGGATAAGTGATTTACAGTGGTTGGTAAAATCATTACAATTGTTGGGCCAAGTCATTACAACTGTTGGGCAAAGTCATTACAATTTTTGGGCAAAGTCATTTATAGAGGTCGTATTAGTGATTAACAGTGGCTGGCAAGGTCATTACAATAGTTGGGCAAAGTCATTTTTAGAGGTCGGATAAATGATTAACAGTGGTTGGCAAAATCGTTACAAATGTTGGGCAACGTCATTTTTAGAGGTCGGATAAGTGATTACCATTGGTGGGCAAAGTCATTACAATTGTTGGGCAAAGTCATTACTATTGTTGGGCAAAGTCATTGCCATTGTTGGGCAAAGTCATTGCCATTGTTGGGCAAAGTAATTTTTAGAGGTCGGATAAGTGATTAACAGTGGTTGGCAAAGTCATTACCATTGTTGGGCAAAGTAATTTTTAGGGGTCGAATAAGTGATTAACAGTGGTTTGCAAAATCGTTGAAATTGTTGGGCAACGTCATTTTTAGAGGTCGGATAAGTGATTACCATTGGTGGGCAAAGTCATTACAATTGTTGGGCAAAGTCATTACAATTGTTGGGCAAAGTCATTTTTAGAGGTCGGATTAGTGATTAACATTGTTTGGCAAAGTCATTACCATTGTTGGGCAAAGTAATTTTTAGAGGTCGGGTAAGTGATTAACAGTGGTTGGCAAAGTCATTACAATTGTTGGGCAAAGTCATTTTTAGAGGTCGGATAAGTGATTAACAGTGGTTGGCAAAGTCATTACAATTGTTGGGCAAAGTCATTTTCAGAGGTCGAATAAGTAATTAACATTGGTGTGCAAAGTCATTACTAGTGGTTTGCAAAGAAATTACAATTGTTGGGCAAAGTCATTTTTAGGGATCGAATAAGTGATTAACAGTGGTTGGCAAAGTCATTACAATTGTTGGGCAACGTTATTTTTAGAGGTCGGATAAGTGATTACCATTGGTGGGCAAAGTCATTACAATTGTTGGGCAAAGTCATTACAATTGTTGGGCAAAGTCATTTTTAGAGGTCGGGTAAGTGATTAACAGTGGTTGGCAAAGTCATTACAATTGTTGGGCAAAGTCATTTTTAGAGGTCGGATAAGTGATTAACAGTTGTTGGCAAAGTCATTACAATTGTTGGGCAAAGTCATTTTTAGAGGTCGAATAAGTAATTAACATTGGTGTCCAAAGTCATTACTAGTGGTTTGCAAAGAAATTACAATTGTTGGGCAAAGTCATTTTTAGGGGTCGAATAAGTGATTAACAGTGGTTGGCAAAATCGTTACAATTGTTGGGCAACGTTATTTTTAGAGGTCGGATAAGTGATTACCATTGGTGGGCAAAGTCATTACAATTGTTGGGCAAAGTCATTACAATTGTTGGGCAAAGTCATTTTTAGAGGTCGGATTAGTGATTAACATTGTTTGGCAAAGTCATTACCATTGTTGGGCAAAGTAATTTTTAGAGGTCGGGTAAGTGATTAACAGTGGTTGGCAAAGTCATTACAATTGTTGGGCAAAGTCATTTTTAGAGGTCGGATAAGTGATTAACAGTGGTTGGCAAAGTCATTACAATTGTTGGGCAAAGTCATTTTCAGAGGTCGAATAAGTAATTAACATTGGTGTGCAAAGTCATTACAATTGTTGGGCAAAGTCATTACAATTGTTGGGCAAAGTCATTTTTAGAGGTCGGATAAGTGATTACCAGTGGTTTGCAAAGAAATTACAATTGTTGGGCAAAGTAATTTTTAGGGGTCGAATAAGTGATTAACAGTGGTTGGCAAAATCGTTACAATTGTTGGGCAAAGTCATTTTTAGAGGTCGGATAAGTGATTACCAGTGGTGTGCAAAGTCATTACAATTGTTGGGCAAAGTCATTTTCAGAGGTCGAATAAGTAATTAACATTGGTGTCCAAAGTCATTACTAGTGGTTTGCAAAGAAATTACAATTGTTGGGCAAAGTCATTTTTAGGGGTCGAATAAGTGATTAACAGTGGTTGGCAAAATCGTTACAATTGTTGGGCAACGTTATTTTTAGAGGTCGGATAAGTGATTACCATTGGTGGGCAAAGTCATTACAATTGTTGGGCAAAGTCATTACAATTGTTGGGCAAAGTCATTTTTAGAGGTCGGATTAGTGATTAACATTGTTTGGCAAAGTCATTACCATTGTTGGGCAAAGTAATTTTTAGAGGTCGGGTAAGTGATATACAGTGGTTGGCAAAGTCATTAAAATTGTTGGGCAAAGTCATTTTTAGAGGTCGGATAAGTGATTAACAGTGGTTGGCAAAGTCATTACAATTGTTGGGCAAAGTCATTTTCAGAGGTCGAATAAGTAATTAACATTGGTGTGCAAAGTCATTACAATTGTTGGGCAAAGTCATTACAATTGTTGGGCAAAGTCATTTTTAGAGGTCGGATAAGTGATTACCAGTGGTTTGCAAAGAAATTACAATTGTTGGGCAAAGTCATTTTTAGAGGTCAGATAAGTGATTAACAGTGGTTCGCAAAGTAATTCCAATTGTTGGGCTAAGTCATTTTTATAGGTCGAATAAGTGATTAACAGTGGTTGGCAAAGTCATTACAATAGTTGGGCAAAATCATTTTTAGAGGTCGGAAAAATGATTTACAGTGGTTGGCAAAATCGTTACAATCGTTAGTCAAAGTCATTTTTAGAGGTCGGATTAGTGATTTACATTGTTTGGCTAAGTCATTACAATTGTTGGGCGAAGTCATTTTTAGAGGTCGGATTAGTGATTTACATTGTTTGGCAAAGTCATTACCATTGTTGGGCAAAGTAATTTTTAGAAGTCGGATAAGTGATAAACTTTGGTGGGCAAAGTCATTTTTAGAGGTCTGATAAGTGATTAACAGTGGTTGGCAAAGTCTTACAATTGTTAGTCAAAGTCATTTTTAGAGGTCGGATAAGTGATTTACAGTGGTTGGCAAAATCGTTTCAATTGTTGGGCAAAGTCATTACAATTGTTGGGCAAAGTCATTACAATTTATGGGCAAAGTCATTTTTAGAGGTCGAATTAGTGATATAAATTGTTTGGCAAAGTCATTACCATTGTTGGGCAAAGTAATTTTTAGAGGTCGAAAAAGTGATTAACAGTGGTGGGCATAGATATTACCAGTGGTTTGCAAAGTTATAACAATTGTTGGGCAAAATCATTTTTAGAGGTCGGATAAGTGATTAACAGTGGTGGGCAAAGTCATTTTTATTGTCGGATAAGTGATTTACAGTATATGGCAAAGTCTTTACAATAGTTTGGCATAGTCATTGTTAAAGGACGGAAAAGTGATTAACAGTGGTGGGCATAGTCATTAACAGTGGTTGGCAAAGTCATTACAATTGTTGGGCAAAGTCATTTATAGAGGTCGTATTAGTGATTAACAGTGGCTGGCAAAGTCATTACAATAGTTGGGCAAAGTCATTTTTAGATGACGGATAAATGATTAACAGTGGTTGGCAAAATCGTTACAATTGTTGGGCAACGTCATTTTTAGAGGTCGAATAAGTGATTTACATTGTTTGGCAAAGTCATTACCATTGTTGGGCAAAGTAATTTTTAGAGGTCTGATAAGTGATTAACAGTGGTTCTCAAAGATATTCCGATTGTTGGGCTAAGTCATTTTTATAGGTCGGTTAAGTGATTAACAGTGGTTGGCAAAGTCATTACAATAGTTGGGCAAAGTCATTACAATTGTTGGGCAAAGTCATTTTTAGAGGTCGGATTAGTGATTAACATTGTTTGGCAAAGTCATTACCATTGTTGGGCAAAGTAATTTTTAGAGGTCGGGTAAGTGATTAACAGTGGTTGGCAAAGTCATTACAATTGTTGGGCAAAGTCATTTTTAGAGGTCGGATAAGTGATTTAACATTGGTTGGCAAAGTCATTACAATTGTTGGGCAAAGTCATTTTCAGAGGTCGAATAAGTAATTAACATTGGTGTGCAAAGTCATTACTAGTGGTTTGCAAAGAAATTACAATTGTTGGGCAAAGTCATTTTTAGGGGTCGGATAAATGATTAACAGTGGTTGGCTAAATCAGTACAATTGTTGGGCAACGTTATTTTTAGAGGTCGGATAAGTGATTACCATTGGTGGGCAAAGTCATTACAATTGTTGGGCAAAGTCATTACAATTGTTGGGCAAAGTCATTTTTACAGGTCGGGTAAGTGATTAACAGTGGATGGCAAAGTCATTACAATTGTTGGGCAAAGTCATTTTTAGAGGTCGGATAAGTGATTAACAGTTGTTGGCAAAGTCATTACAATTGTTAGGCAAAGTCATTACAATTGTTGGGCAAAGTCATTTTTAGAGGTCGGATTAGTGATTTACATTGTTTGGCAAAGTCATTACCATTGTTGGGCAAAGTAATTTTTAGAGGTCTGATAAGTGATTAACAGTGGTTCTCAAAGATATTCCGATTGTTGGGCTAAGTCATTTTTATAGGTCGGATAAGTGATTAACAGTGGTTGGCAAAGTCATTACCATTGTTGGGCAAAGTAATTTTTAGAGGTCGGGTAAGTGATTAACAGTGGTTGGCAAAGTCATTACAATTGTTGGGCAAAGTCATTTTTAGAGGTCGGATTAGTGGTTAACATTCTTTGGCAAAGAAATTACAATTGTTGGGCAAAGTCATTTTTAGGGGTCGGATAAATGATTAACAGTGGTTGGCTAAATCGTTACAATTGTTGGGCAACGTTATTTTTAGAGGTCGGATAAGTGACTACCATTGGTGGGCAAAGTCATTACAATTGTTGGGCAAAGTCATTTTTACAGGTCGGGTAAGTGATTAACAGTGGATGGCAAAGTCATTACAATTGTTGGGCAAAGTCATTTTTAGAGGTCGGATAGGTGATTAACAGTTGTTGGCAAAGTCATTACAATTGTTGGGCAAAGTCATTTTTAGAGGTCGGATAAGTGATTACCAGTGGTGTGCAAAGTCATTACAATTGTTGGGCAAAGTCATTTTCAGAGGTCGAATAAGTAATTAACATTGGTGTCCAAAGTCATTACTAGTGGTTTGCAAAGAAATTACAATTGTTGGGCAAAGTCATTTTTAGGGGTCGAATAAGTGATTAAACAGTGGTTGGCAAAGTCATTACAATTGTTGGGCAACGTTATTTTTAGAGGTCGGATAAGTGATTACCATTGGTGGGCAAAGTCATTACAATTGTTGGGCAAAGTCATTACAATTGTTGGGCAAAGTAATTTTTAGAGGTCGAGTAAGTGATTAACAGTGGTTGGCAAAGTCATTACAATTGTTGGGCAAAGTCATTTTCAGAGGTCGAATAAGTAATTAACATTGGTGTGCAAAGTCATTACTAGTGGTTTGCAAAGAAATTACAATTGTTGGGCAAAGTCATTTTTAGAGGTCGGATTAGTGATTAACATTGTTTGGCAAAGTCATTACCATTGTTGGGCAAAGTAATTTTTAGAGGTCGAGTAAGTGATTAACAGTGGTATGCAAAGTCATTACAATTGTTGGGCAAAGTCATTTTCAGAGGTCGAATAAGTAATTAACATTGGTGTGCAAAGTCATTACTAGTGGTTTGCAAAGAAATTACGATTGTTGGGCAAAGTCATTTTTAGAGGTCGGATAAGTGATTACCAGTGGTTTGCAAAGAAATTACAATTGTTGGGCAAAGTCATTTTTAGAGGTCAGATAAGTGATTAACAGTGGTTCGCAAAGTAATTCCAATTGTTGGGCTTAGTCATTTTTATAGGTCGGATAAGTGATTAACAGTGGTTGGCAAAGTCATTACAATAGTTGGGCAACGTTATTTTTAGAGGTCGGATAAGTGATTACCATTGGTGGGCAAAGTCATTACAAATGTTGGGCAAAGTCATTTTTAGAGGTCGGATAAGTGATTACCAGTGGTTTGCAAAGAAATTACAATTGTTGGGCAAAGTCATTTTTAGAGGTCAGATAAGTGATTAACAGTCGTTCGCAAAGTAATTCCAATTGTTGGGCTAAGTCATTACAATTTATGGGCAAAGTCATTTTTAGAGGTCGGATTAGTGATTTACATTGTTTGGCAAAGTCATTACCATTGTTGGGCAAAGTAATTTTTAGAGGTCGGAAAAGTGATTAACAGTGGTGGGCAAAGTCATTTTTATTGTCGGATGAGCGATTTACAGTGGATGGCAAAGTCTTTACAATAGTAGGGCAAAGTCATTGTTAAAGGACGGAAAAGTGATTAACAGTTGGTGGCATAGTCATTAACAGTGGTTGGCAAAGTCATTACAATTGTTGGGCAAAGTCATTTAAAGAGGTCGTATTAGTGATTAACAGTGGCTGGCAAAGTCATTACAATAGTTGGGCAAAGTCATTTTTAGATGTCGGATAAATGATTAACAGTGGTTGGCATAATCGTTACAATTGTTGGGCAACGTCATTTTTAGAGGTCGGATAAGTGATTACCATTGGTGGGCAAAGTCATTACAATTGTTAGGCAAAGTCTTTACCATTGTTGGGCAAAGTAATTTTTAGAGGTCTGATAAGTGATTAACAGTGGTTCTCAAAGATATTCCGATTGTTGGGCTAAGTCATTTTTAGAGGTCCGATAAATGATTAACAGTGGTTGGCAAAATCGTTACAATTGTTAGTCAAAGTCATTTTTAGAGGTCGGATAATTAATTAACATTGGTGTGCTAAGTCATTACTAGTGGTTTGCAAAGAAATTACAATTGTTGGGCAAAGTCATTTTTAGGGGTCGGATAAATGATTAACAGTGGTTGGCTAAATCGTTACAATTGTTGAGCAACGTTATTTTTAGAGGTCGGATAAGTGATTACCATTGGTGGGCAAAGTCATTACAATTGTTGGGCAAAGTCATTACAATTGTTGGGCAAAGTCATTTTTAGAGGTCGGGTAAGTGATTAACAGTGGTTGGCAAAGTCATTACAATTGTTGGGCAAAGTCATTTTTAGAGGTCGGATAAGTGATTAACAGTTGTTGGCAAAATCATTACAATTGTTGGGCAAAGTCATTTTTAGAGGTCGAATAAGTAATTAACATTGGTGTGCAAAGTCATTACAATTGTTGGGCAAAGTCATTTTCAGAGGTCGAATAAGTAATTAACATTGGTGTCCAAAGTCATTACTAGTGGTTTGCAAAGAAATTACAATTGTTGGGCAAAGTCATTTTTAGGGGTCGAATAAGTGATTAACAGTGGTTGGCAAAATCGTTACAATTGTTGGGCAACGTTATTTTTAGAGGTCGGATAAGTGATTACCATTGGTGGGCAAAGTCATTACCATTGTTGGGCAAAGTAATTTTTGGAGGTCGGGTAAGTGATTAACAGTGGTTGGCAAAGTCATTACAATTGTTGGGCAAAGTCATTTTTAGAGGTCGGATAAGTGATTAACAGTGGTTGGCAAAGTCATTACAATTGTTGGGCAAAGTCATTTTCAGAGGTCGAATAAGTAATTAACATTGGTGTGCAAAGTCATTACTAGTGGTTTGCAAAGAAATTACAATTGTTGGGCAAAGTCATTTTTAGGGGTCGGATAAATGATTAACAGTGGTTGGCTAAATCGTTACAATCGTTGGGCAACGTTATTTTTAGAGGTCGGATAAGTGATTACCATTGGTGGGCAAAATCATTACAATTGTAGGGCAAAGTCATTACAATTGTTGGGCAAAGTCATTTTTAGAGGTCGGGTAAGTGATTAACAGTGGTTGGCAAAGTCATTACAATTGTTGGGCAAAGTCATTTTTAGAGGTCGGATAAGTGATTAACAGTTGTTGGCAAAGTCATTACAATTGTTGGGCAAAGTCATTTTTAGAGGTCGAATAAGTAATTAACATTGGTGTGCAAAGTCATTACAATTGTTGGGCAAAGTCATTTTCAGAGGTCGAATAAGTAATTAACATTGGTGTGCAAAGTCATTACTAGTGGTTTGCAAAGAAATTACAATTGTTGGGCAAAGTCATTTTTAGAGGTCGGATAAGTGATTACCAGTGGTTTGCAAAGAAATTACAATTGTTGGGCAAAGTCATTTTTAGAGGTCAGATAAGTGATTAACAGTGGTTCGCAAAGTAATTCCAATTGTTGGGCTAAGTCATTTTTATAGGTCGGATAAGTGATTAACAGTGGTTGGCAAAGTCATTACAATAGTTGGGCAACGTTATTTTTAGAGGTCGGATAAGTGATTACCATTGGTGGGCAAAGTCATTACAATTGTTGGGCAAAGTCATTACAATTGTTGGGCAAAGTCATTACAATTGTTGGGCAAAGTCATTTTTAGAGGTCGGATAAGTGATTACCAGTGGTTTGCAAAGAAATTACAATTGTTGGGCAAAGTCATTTTTAGAGGTCAGATAAGTGATTAACAGTGGTATGCAAAGTCATTACAATTGTTGGGCAAAGTCATTTTTAGAGGTCGGAAAAATGATTTACAGTGGTTGGCAAAATCGTTACAATTGTTAGTCAAAGTCATTTTTAGAGGTCGGATAAGTGATTTACAGTGGTTGGCAAAATCGTTACAATTGTTGGGCAAAGTCATTACAATTGTTGGGCAAAGTCATTACAATTTATGGGCAAGGTCATTTTTAGAGGTCGGATTAGTGATTTACATTGTATGGCTAAGTCATTACAATTGTTGGGCGAAGTCATTTTTAGAGGTCGGATTAGTGATTTACATTGTTTGGCAAAGTCATTACCATTGTTGGGCAAAGTAATTTTTAGAAGTCGGATAAGTGATAAACTTTGGTGGGCAAAGTCATTTTTAGAGGTCTGATAAGTGATTAACAGTGGTTGGCAAAATCGTTACAATTGTTGGGCAAAGTCATTACAATTGTTGGGCAAAGTCATTACAATTTATGGGCAAAGTCATTTTTAGAGGTCGGATTTGTGATTTAAATTGTTTGGCAAAGTCATTACCATTGTTGGGCAAAGTAATTTTTAGAGGTCGGAAAAGTGATTAACAGTGGTGGGCATAGTTATTACCAGTGGTTTGCAAAGTTATAACAATTGTTGGGCAAAATCATTTTTAGAGGTCGGATAAGTGATTAACAGTGGTGGGCAAAGTCATTTTTATTGTCGGATAAGTGATTTACAGTGGATGGCAAAGTCATTACAATAGTTGGGCAAAGTCATTTTTAGATGTCGGATAAATGATTAACAGTGGTTGGCAAAATCGTTACAATTGTTGGGCAACGTCATTTTTAGAGGTCGAATAAGTGATTACCATTGGTGGGCAAAGTCATTACAAATGTTAGGCAAAGTCATTACAATTGTTGGGCAAAGTCATTTTTAGAGGTCGGATTAGTGATTTACATTGTTTGGCAAAGTCATTTCCATTGTTGGGCAAAGTAATTTTTAGAGGTCTGATAAGTGATTAACAGTGGTTGGCAAAGTCATTACAATAGTTGGGCAAAGTCATTACAATTGTTGGGCAAAGTCATTTTTAGAGGTCGGATTAGTGATTAACATTGTTTGGCAAAGTCATTACCATTGTTGGGCAAAGTAATTTTTAGAGGTCGGGTAAGTGATTAACAGTGGTTGGCAAAGTCATTACAATTGTTGGGCAAAGTCATTTTTAGAGGTCGGATAAGTGATTTAACATTGGTTGGCAAAGTCATTACAATTGTTGGGCAAAGTCATTTTCAGAGGTCGAATAAGTAATTAACATTGGTGTGCAAAGTCATTACTAGTGGTTTGCAAAGAAATTACAATTGTTGGGCAAAGTCATTTTTAGGGGTCGGATAAATGATTAACAGTGGTTGGCTAAATCGTTACAATTGTTGGGCAACGTTATTTTTAGAGGTCGGATAAGTGATTACCATTGGTGGGCAAAGTCATTACAATTGTTGGGCAAAGTCATTTTTAGAGGTCGGATAAGTGATTAACAGTTGTTGGCAAAGTCATTACAATTGTTTGGCAAAGTCATTTTCAGAGGTCGAATAAGTAATTAACATTGGTGTCCAAAGTCATTACTAGGGGTTTGCAAAGAAATTACAATTGTTGGGCAAAGTCATTTTTAGGGGTCGAATAAGTGATTAACAGTGGTTGGCAAAATCGTTACAATTGTTGGGCAACGTTATTTTTAGAAGTCGGATAAGTGATTACCATTGGTGGGCAAAGTCATTACAATTGTTGGGCAAAGTCATTACAATTGTTGGGCAAAGTCATTTTTAGAGGTCGGATTAGTGATTAACATTGTTTGGCAAAGTCATTACCATTGTTGGGCAAAGTAATTTTTAGAGGTCGGGTAAGTGATTAACTGTGGTTGGCAAAGTCATTACAATTGTTGGGCAAAGTCATTTTCAGAGGTCGAATAAGTAATTAACATTGGTGTGCAAAGTCATTACTTGTGGTTTGCAAAGAAATTACAATTGTTGGGCAAAGTCATTTTTAGAGGTCGGATAAGTGATTACCAGTGGTTTGCAAAGAAATTACAATTGTTGGGCAAAGTCATTTTTAGAGGTCAGATAAGTGATTAACAGTGGTTCGCAAAGTAATTCCAATTGTTGGGCTAAGTCATTTTTATAGGTCGGATAAGTGATTAACAGTGGTTGGCAAAGTCATTACAATAGTTGGGCAACGTTATTTTTAGAGGTCGGATAAGTGATTACCATTGGTTTGCAAAGAAATTACAATTGTTGGGCTAAGTCATTTTTATAGGTCGGATAAGTGATTAACAGTGGTTGGCAAAGTCATTACAATAGTTGGGCAAAGTCATTTTTAGAGGTCGGGAAAATGATTTACAGTGGTTGGCAAAATCGTTACAATTGTTAGTCAAAGTCATTTTTAGAGGTCGGATAAGTGATTTACAGTGGTTGGCAAAATCGTTACAATTGTTGGGCAAAGTCATTACAATTGTTGGGCAAAGTCATTACAATTTATGGGCAAAGTCATTTTTAGAGGTCGGATTAGTGATTTACATTGTTTGGCAAAGTCATTACCATTGTTGGGCAAAGTAATATTTAGAGGTCGGAAAAGTGATTAACAGTGGTGGGCATAGTTATTACCAGTGGTTTGCAAAGTTATAACAATTGTTGGGCAAAATCATTTTTAGAGGTCGGATAAGTGATTAACAGTGGTGGGCAAAGTCATTTTTATTGTCGGATAAGCGATTTACAGTGGATGGCAAAGTCTTTACAATAGTTGGGCAAAGTCATTGTTAAAGGACGGAAAAGTGATTAACAGTGGGTGGCATAGTCATTAACAGTGGTTGGCAAAGTCATTACAATTGTTGGGCAAAGTCATTTATAGAGGTCGTATTAGTGATTAACAGTGGCTGGCAAAGTCATTACAATAGTTGGGCAAAGTCATTTTTAGATGTCGGATAAATGATTAACAGTGGTTGGCATAATCGTTACAATTGTTGGGCAACGTCATTTTTAGAGGTCGGATAAGTGATTACCATTGGTGGGCAAAGTCATTACAATTGTTGGGCAAAGTCATTATAATTGTTGGGCAAAGTCATTTTTAGAGGTCTGATCAGTGATTAACAGTGGTTCTCAAAGATATTCCGATTGTTGGGCTAAGTCATTTTTATAGGTCGGATAAGTGATTATAAGTGGTTGGCAAAGTCATTACAATAGTTGGGCAAAGTCATTTTTAGATGTCGGATAAATGATTAACAGTGGTTGGCAAAATCGTTACAATTGTTGGGCAAAGTCATTTTTAGAGGTCGGATAAGTGATTAACAGTTGTTGGCAAAGTCATTACAATTGTTGGGCAAAGTCATTATAATTGTTGGGCAAAGTCATTTTTAGAGGTCGGATAAGTGATTTAACATTGGTTGGCAAAGTCATTACAATTGTTGGGCAAAGTCATTTTCAGAGGTCGAATAAGTAATTAACATTGGTGTGCAAAGTCATTACTAGTGGTTTGCAAAGAAATTACAATTGTTGGGCAAAGTCATTTTTAGGGGTCGGATAAATGATTAACAGTGGTTGGCTAAATCGTTACAATTGTTGGGCAACGTTATTTTTAGAGGTCGGATAAGTGATTACCATTGGTGGGCAAAGTCATTACAATTGTTGGGCAAAGTCATTTTTAGAGGTCGGATAAGTGATTAACAGTTGTTGGCAAAGTCATTACAATTGTTTGGCAAAGTCATTTTCAGAGGTCGAATAAGTAATTAACATTGGTGTCCAAAGTCATTACTAGGGGTTTGCAAAGAAATTACAATTGTTGGGCAAAGTCATTTTTAGGGGTCGAATAAGTGATTAACAGTGGTTGGCAAAATCGTTACAATTGTTGGGCAACGTTATTTTTAGAAGTCGGATAAGTGATTACCATTGGTGGGCAAAGTCATTACAATTGTTGGGCAAAGTCATTACAATTGTTGGGCAAAGTCATTTTTAGAGGTCGGATTAGTGATTAACATTGTTTGGCAAAGTCATTACCATTGTTGGGCAAAGTAATTTTTAGAGGTCGGGTAAGTGATTAACTGTGGTTGGCAAAGTCATTACAATTGTTGGGCAAAGTCATTTTCAGAGGTCGAATAAGTAATTAACATTGGTGTGCAAAGTCATTACTTGTGGTTTGCAAAGAAATTACAATTGTTGGGCAAAGTCATTTTTAGAGGTCGGATAAGTGATTACCAGTGGTTTGCAAAGAAATTACAATTGTTGGGCAAAGTCATTTTTAGAGGTCAGATAAGTGATTAACAGTGGTTCGCAAAGTAATTCCAATTGTTGGGCTAAGTCATTTTTATAGGTCGGATAAGTGATTAACAGTGGTTGGCAAAGTCATTACAATAGTTGGGCAACGTTATTTTTAGAGGTCGGATAAGTGATTACCATTGGTTTGCAAAGAAATTACAATTGTTGGGCTAAGTCATTTTTATAGGTCGGATAAGTGATTAACAGTGGTTGGCAAAGTCATTACAATAGTTGGGCAAAGTCATTTTTAGAGGTCGGGAAAATGATTTACAGTGGTTGGCAAAATCGTTACAATTGTTAGTCAAAGTCATTTTTAGAGGTCGGATAAGTGATTTACAGTGGTTGGCAAAATCGTTACAATTGTTGGGCAAAGTCATTACAATTGTTGGGCAAAGTCATTACAATTTATGGGCAAAGTCATTTTTAGAGGTCGGATTAGTGATTTACATTGTTTGGCAAAGTCATTACCATTGTTGGGCAAAGTAATATTTAGAGGTCGGAAAAGTGATTAACAGTGGTGGGCATAGTTATTACCAGTGGTTTGCAAAGTTATAACAATTGTTGGGCAAAATCATTTTTAGAGGTCGGATAAGTGATTAACAGTGGTGGGCAAAGTCATTTTTATTGTCGGATAAGCGATTTACAGTGGATGGCAAAGTCTTTACAATAGTTGGGCAAAGTCATTGTTAAAGGACGGAAAAGTGATTAACAGTGGGTGGCATAGTCATTAACAGTGGTTGGCAAAGTCATTACAATTGTTGGGCAAAGTCATTTATAGAGGTCGTATTAGTGATTAACAGTGGCTGGCAAAGTCATTACAATAGTTGGGCAAAGTCATTTTTAGATGTCGGATAAATGATTAACAGTGGTTGGCATAATCGTTACAATTGTTGGGCAACGTCATTTTTAGAGGTCGGATAAGTGATTACCATTGGTGGGCAAAGTCATTACAATTGTTGGGCAAAGTCATTATAATTGTTGGGCAAAGTCATTTTTAGAGGTCTGATCAGTGATTAACAGTGGTTCTCAAAGATATTCCGATTGTTGGGCTAAGTCATTTTTATAGGTCGGATAAGTGATTATAAGTGGTTGGCAAAGTCATTACAATAGTTGGGCAAAGTCATTTTTAGATGTCGGATAAATGATTAACAGTGGTTGGCAAAATCGTTACAATTGTTGGGCAAAGTCATTTTTAGAGGTCGGATAAGTGATTAACAGTTGTTGGCAAAGTCATTACAATTGTTGGGCAAAGTCATTATAATTGTTGGGCAAAGTCATTTTTAGAGGTCGGATAAGTGATTACCAGTGGTTTGCAAAGAAATTACAATTGTTGGGCAAAGTCATTTTTAGAGGTCAGATAAGTGATTAACAGTGGTTCGCAAAGTAATTCCAATTGTTGGGCTAAGTCATTTTTATAGGTCGGATAAGTGATTAACAGTGGCTGGCAAAGTCATTACAATAGTTGGGCAAAGTCATTTTTAGAAGTCGGAAAAATGATTTACAGTGGTTGGCAAAATCGTTACAATTGTTAGTCAAAGTCATTTTTAGAGGTCGGATAAGTGATTTACAGTGGTTGGCAAAATCGTTACAATTGTTGGGCAAAGTCATTACAATTGTTGGGCAAAGTCATTACAATTTATGGGCAAAGTCATTTTTAGAGGTCGGATTAGTGATTTACATTGTTTGGCAAAGTCATTACCATTGTTGGGCAAAGTAATATTTAGAGGTCGGAAAAGTGATTAACAGTGGTGGGCATAGTTATTACCAGTGGTTTGCAAAGTTATAACAATTGTTGGGCAAAATCATTTTTAGAGGTCGGATAAGTGATTAACAGTGGTGGGCAAAGTCATTTTTATTGTCGGATAAGCGATTTACAGTGGATGGCAAAGTCGTTACAATAGTTGGGCAAAGTCATTGTTAAAGGACGGAAAAGTGATTAACAGTGGGTGGCATAGTCATTAACAGTGGTTGGCAAAGTCATTACAATTGTTGGGCAAAGTCATTTATAGAGGTCGTATTAGTGATTAACAGTGGCTGGCAAAGTCATTACAATAGTTGGGCAAAGTCATTTTTAGATGTCGGATAAATGATTAACAGTGGTTGGCATAATCGTTACAATTGTTGGGCAACGTCATTTTTAGAGGTCGGATAAGTGATTACCATTGGTGGGCAAAGTCATTACAATTGTTAGGCAAAGTCATTACCATTGTTGGGCAAAGTAATTTTTAGAGGTCTGATCAGTGATTAACAGTGGTTCTCAAAGATATTCCGATTGTTGGGCTAAGTCATTTTTATAGGTCGGATAAGTGATTATAAGTGGTTGGCAAAGTCATTACAATAGTTGGGCAAAGTCATTTTTAGATGTCGGATAAATGATTAACAGTGGTTGGCAAAATCGTTACAATTGTTGGGCAAAGTCATTTTTAGAGGTCGGATAAGTGATTAACAGTTGTTGGCAAAGTCATTACAATTGTTGGGCAAAGTCATTATAATTGTTGGGCAAAGTCATTTTTAGAGGTCGGATAAGTGATTACCAGTGGTTTGCAAAGAAATTACAATTGTTGGGCAAAGTCATTTTTAGAGGTCAGATAAGTGATTAACAGTGGTTCGCAAAGTAATTCCAATTGTTGGGCTAAGTCATTTTTATAGGTCGGATAAGTGATTAACAGTGGCTGGCAAAGTCATTACAATAGTTGGGCAAAGTCATTTTTAGGGGTCGGAAAAATGATTTACAGTGGTTGGCAAAATCGTTACAATTGTTAGTCGAAGTCATTTTTAGAGGTCGGATAAGTGATTTACAGTGGTTGGCAAAATCGTTACAATTGTTGGGCAACGTCATTACAATTGTTGGGTAAAGTCATTACAATTTAATGGGCAAAGTCATTTTTAGAGGTCGGATTAGTGATTTACATTGTTTGGCTAAGTCATTACAATTGTTGGGCGAAGTCATTTTTAGAGGTCGGATTAGTGATTTACATTGTTTGGCAAAGTCATTACCATTGTTGGGCAAAGTAATTTTTAGAGGTCGGATAAGTGATAAACTTTGGTGGGCAAAGTAATTTTTAGAGGTCTGATAAGTGATTAACAGTGGTTCTCAAAGATATTCCGATTGTTGGGCTAAGTCATTTTTATAGGTCGGATATGTGATTAACAGTGGTTGGCAAAGTCTTACAATTGTTAGTCAAAGTCATTTTTAGAGGTCGGATAAGTGATTTACAGTGGTTGGCAAAATCGTTACAATTGTTGGGCAAAGTCATTACAATTGTTGGGCAAAGTCATTACAATTTATGGGCAAAGTCATTTTTAGAGGTCGGATAAGTGATTTACATTGTTTGGCAACGTCATTACCATTGTTGGGCAAAGTAATTTTTAGAGGTCGGAAAAGTGATTAACAGTGGTGGGCATAGTCATTTTTAGAGGTCGGATTAGTGATTTACATTGTTTGGCAAAGTCATTACCATTGTTAGGCAAAGTAATTTTTAGAGGTCGGATAAGTGATAAACTTTGGTGGGCAAAGTCATTTTTAGAGGTCTGATAAGTGATTAACAGTGGTTCTCAAAGATATTCCAATTGTTGGGCTAAGTCATTTTTATAGGTCGGATAAGTGATTAACAGTGGTTGGCAAAGTCTTACAATTGTTAGTCAAAGTCATTTTTAGAGGTCGGATAAGTGATTTACAGTGGTTGGCAAAATCGTTACAATTGTTGGGCAAAGTCATTACAATTGTTGGGCAAAGTCATTACAATTAATGGGCAAAGTCATTTTTAGAGGTCGGATTAGTGATTTACATTGTTTGGCAACGTCATTACCATTGTTGGGCAAAGTAATTTTTAGAGGTCGGAAAAGTGATTAACAGTGGTGGGCATAGTTATTACCAGTGGTTTGCAAAGTTATAACAATTGTTGGGCAAAATCATTTTTAGATGTCGGATAAGTGATTAACAGTGGTGGGCAAAGTCATTTTTATTGTCGGATAAGTGATTTACAGTGGATGGCAAAGTCTTTACAATAGTTGGGCAAAGTCATTGTTATAGGACGGAAAAGTGATTATCAGTGGTGGGCATAGTCATTAACAGTGGTTGGCAAAGTCATTACAATTGTTGGGCAAAGTCATTTATAGAGGTCGTATTAGTGATTAACAGTGGCTGGCAAAGTCATTACAATAGTTGGGCACAGTCATTTTTAGATGTCGGATAAATGATTAACAGTGGTTGGCAAAATCGTTACAATTGTTTGGCAACGTCATTTTTAGAGGTCGGATAAGTGATTACCATTGGTGAGCAAAGTCATTACAATTGTTCGGCAAAGTCATTACAATTGTTGGGCAAAGTCATTTTTAGAGGTCGGATTAGTGATTTACATTGTTTGGCAAAGTCATTACCATTGTTGGGCAAAGTCATTTTTAGAGGTCGGATAAGTGATTAACAGTGGTTGGCAAAGTCATTACAATAGTTGGGCAAAGTCATTTTTAGAGGTAGGAAAAATGATTTACAGTGGTTGGCAAAATCGTTACAATTGTTAGTCGAAGTCATTTTTAGAGGTCGGATAAGTGATTTACAGTGGTTGGCAAAATCGTTACAATTGTTGGGCAAAGTCATTACAATTGTTGGGCAAAGTCATTACAATTTAATGGGCAAAGTAATTTTTAGAGGTCTGATAAGTGATTAACAGTGGTTCTCAAAGATATTCCGATTGTTGGGCTAAGTCATTTTTATAGGTCGGATAAGTGATTAACAGTGGTTGGCAAAGTCATTACAATAGTTGGGCAAAGTCATTTTTAGAGGTCGGATAAGTGGTAAACTTTGGTGGGCAAAGTCATTTTTAGAGGTCTGATAGGTGATTAACAGTGGTTCTCAAAGATATTCCGATTGTTGGGCTAATTCATTTTTATAGGTCGAATAAGTGATTAACAGTGGTTGGCAAAGTCTTACAATTGTTAGTCAAAGTCATTTTTAGAGGTCGGATAAGTGATTTACAGTGGTTGGCAAAATCGTTACAATTGTTGGGCAAAGTCATTACAATTGTTGGGCAAAGTCATTACAATTTATGGGCAAAGTCATTTTTAGAGGTCGGATTAGTGATTTACATTGTTTGGCAACGTCATTACCATTGTTGGGCAAAGTAATTTTTAGAGGTCGGAAAAGTGATTAACAGTGGTGGGCATAGTTATTACCAGTGGTTTGCAAAGTTATAACAATTGTTGGGCAAAATCATTTTTAGAGGTCGGATAAGTGATTAACAGTGGTGGGCAAAGTCATTTTTATTGTCGGATAAGTGATTTACAGTGGATAGCAAAGTCTTTACAATAGTTGGGCAAAGTCATTGTTATAGGACGGAAAAGTGATTAACAGTGGTTGGCATAGTCATTAACAGTGGTTGGCAAAGTCATTACAATTGTTGGGCAAAGTCATTTATAGAGGTCGTATTAGTGATTAACAGTGGCTGGCAAAGTCATTACAATAGTTGGGCAACGTCATTTTTAGAGGTCGGATAAGTGATTACCATTGGTGAGCAAAGTCATTACAATTGTTGGGCAAAGTCATTACAATTTATGGGCAAAGTCATTTTTAGAGGTCGGATTAGTGATTTACATTGTTTGGCAACGTCATTACCATTGTTGGGCAAAGTAATTTTTAGAGGTCGGAAAAGTGATTAACAGTGGTGGGCATAGTTATTACCAGTGGTTTGCAAAGTTATAACAATTGTTGGGCAAAATCATTTTTAGAGGTCGGATAAGTGATTAACAGTGGTGGGCAAAGTCATTTTTATTGTCGGATAAGTGATTTACAGTGGATGGCAAAGTCTTTACAATAGTTGGGCAAAGTCATTGTTATAGGACGGAAAAGTGATTATCAGTGGTGGGCATAGTCATTAACAGTGGTTGGCAAAGTCATTACAATTGTTGGGCAAAGTCATTTATAGAGGTCGTATTAGTGATTAACAGTGGCTGGCAAAGTCATTACAATAGTTGGGCACAGTCATTTTTAGATGTCGGATAAATGATTAACAGTGGTTGGCAAAATCGTTACAATTGTTTGGCAACGTCATTTTTTGAGGTCGGATAAGTGATTACCATTGGTGAGCAAAGTCATTACAATTGTTCGGCAAAGTCATTACAATTGTTGGGCAAAGTCATTTTTAGAGGTCGGATTAGTGATTTACATTGTTTGGCAAAGTCATTACCATTGTTGGGCAAAGTAATTTTTAGAGGTCTGATAAGTGATTAACAGTGGTTCTCAAAGATATTCCGATTGTTGGGCTAAGTCATTTTTATAGGTCGGATAAGTGATTAACAGTGGTTGGCAAAATCATTACAATAGTTGGGCAAAGTCATTTTTAGAGGTCGGATAAGTGATTAACAGTGGTTGGCAAAGTCATTACAATAGTTGGGCAAAGTCATTTTTAGAGGTCGGAAAAATGATTTACAGTGGTTGGCAAAATCGTTACAATTGTTAGTCAAAGTCATTTTTAGAGGTCGGATAAGTGATTTACAGTGGTTGGCAAAGTCATTACCATTGTTGGGCAAAGTAATTTTTAGAGGTCGGATAAGTGGTAAACTTTGGTGGGCAAAGTCATTTTTAGAGGTCTGATAGGTGATTAACAGTGGTTCTCAAAGATATTCCGATTGTTGGGCTAATTCATTTTTATAGGTCGGATAAGTGATTAACAGTGGTTGGCAAAGTCTTACAATTGCTAGTCAAAGTCATTTTTAGAGGTCGGATAAGTGATTTACAGTGGTTGGCAAGATCGTTACAATTGTTGGGCAAAGTCATTACAATTGTTGGGCAAAGTCATTACAATTTATGGGCAAAGTCATTTTTAGAGGTCGGATTAGTGATTTAGATTGTTTGGCAACGTCATTACCATTGTTGGGCAATGTAATTTTTAGAGGTCGGATAAGTGATTAACAGTGGTGGGCATAGTTATTACCAGTGGTTTGCAAAGTTATGACAATTGTTGGGCAAAATCATTGTTATAGGACGGAAAAGCGATTAACAGTGGTGGGCATAGTCATTAACAGTGTTTGGCAAAGTCATTACTATTGTTGGGCAAAGTCATTTATAGAGGTCGTATTAGTGATTAACAGTGGCTGGCAAAGTCATTACAATAGTTGGGCAACGTCATTTTTAGAGGTCGGATAAGTGATTACCATTGGTGAGCAAAGTCGTTACAATTGTTCGGCAACGTCATTTTTTGAGGTCGGATAAGTGATTACCATTGGTGAGCAAAGTCATTACAATTGTTCGGCAAAGTCATTACAATTGTTGGGCAAAGTCATTTTTAGAGGTCGGATTAGTGATTTACATTGTTTGGCAAAGTCATTACCATTGTTGGGCAAAGTAATTTTTAGAGGTCTGATAAGTGATTAACAGTGGTTCTCAAAGATATTCCGATTGTTGGGCTAAGTCATTTTTATAGGTCGGATAAGTGATTAACAGTGGTTGGCAAAGTCATTACAATAGTTGGGCAAAGTCATTTTTAGAGGTCGAATAAGTGATTAACAGTGGTTGGCAAAGTCATTACAATAGTTGGGCAAAGTCATTTTTAGAGGTCGGAAAAATGATTTACAGTGGTTGGCAAAATCGTTACAATTGTTAGTCAAAGTCATTTTTAGAGGTCGGATAAGTGATTTACAGTGGTTGGCAAAGTCATTACCATTGTTGGGCAAAGTAATTTTTAGAGGTCGGATAAGTGGTAAACTTTGGTGGGCAAAGTCATTTTTAGAGGTCTGATAGGTGATTAACAGTGGTTCTCAAAGATATTCCGATTGTTGGGCTAATTCATTTTTATAGGTCGGATAAGTGATTAACAGTGGTTGGCAAAGTCTTACAATTGTTAGTCAAAGTCATTTTTAGAGGTCGGATAAGTGATTTACAGTGGTTGGCAAAATCGTTACAATTGTTGGGCAAAGTCATTACAATTGTTGGGCAAAGTCATTACAATTTATGGGCAAAGTCATTTTTAGAGGTCGGATTAGTGATTTACATTGTTTGGCAACGTCATTACCATTGTTGGGCAAAGTAATTTTTAGAAGTCGGATAAGTGATAAACTTTGGTGGGCAAAGTCATTTTTAGAGGTCTGATAAGTGATTAACAGTGGTTCTCAAAGATATTCCGATTGTTGGGCTAATTCATTTTTATAGGTCGGATAAGTGATTAACAGTGGTTGGTAAAGTCTTACAATTGTTAGTCAAAGTCATTTTTAGAGGTCGGATAAGTGATTTACAGTGGTTGGCAAAATCGTTACAATTGTTGGGCAAAGTCATTACAATTGTTGGGCAAAGTCATTACAATTTATGGGCAAAGTCATTTTTAGAGGTCGGATTAGTGATTTACATTGTTTGGCAAAGTCATTACCATTGTTGGGCAAAGTAATTTTTAGAGGTCGGAAAAGTGATTAACAGTGGTGGGCAAAGTCATTTTTATTGTCGGATAAGTGATTTACAGTGGATGGCAAAGTCTTTACAATAGTTGGGCAAAGTCATTGTTAAAGGACGGAAAAGTGATTAACAGTGGTGGGCATAGTCATTAACAGTGGTTGGCAAAGTCATTACAATTGTTGGGCAAAGTCATTTATAAAGGTCGTATTAGTGATTAACAGTGGCTGGCAAAGTCATCACAATAGTTGGGCAAAGTCATTTTTAGAGGTCGGATTAGTGATTTACATTGTTTGGCAAAGTCATTACCATTGTTGGGCAAAGTAATTTTTAGAGGTCTGATAAGTGATTAACAGTGGTTCTCAAAGATATTCCGATTGTTGGGCTAAGTCATTTTTATAGGTCGGATAAGTGATTAACAGTGGTTGGCAAAGTCATTACAATAGTTGGGCAAAGTCATTTTTAGAGGTCGGATAAATGATTAACAGTGGTTGGCAAAGTCATTACAATAGTTGGGCAAAGTCATTTTTAGAGGTCGGATAAATGATTAACAGTGGTTGGCAAAATCGTTACAATTGTTAGTCAAAGTCATTTTTAGAGGTCGGATTAGTGATTTACATTGTTTGGCAAAATCGTTACAATTGTTGGGCAAAGTCATTACAATTGTTGGGCAAAGTCATTACAATTTATGGGCAAAGTCATTTTTTCAGGTCGGATTAGTGATTTACATTGTTTGGCAAAGTCAGTACCATTGTTGGGCAAAGTAATTTTTAGAGGTCGGAAAAGTGATTAACAGTGTAGGGCATTGTTATTACCAGTGGTTTGCAAAGTTATAACAATTGTTGGGCAAAGTCATTTTTAGAGGTCGGATAAGTGATTAACAGTGGTGGGCAAAGTCATTTTTATTGTCGGATAAACGATTTACAGTGGATGGCAAAGTCTTTACAATTGTTGGGCAGAGTCATTTTTATAGGTCCGAAAAGTGATTAACAGTGGCTGGCAAAGTCATTACAATAGTTCGGCAAAGTCATTTTTAGATGTCGGATAAATGATTAACAGTGGTTGGCAAAATCGTTACAATTGTTGGGCAAAGTCATTTTTAGAGGTCGGATAAGTGATTAACAGTTGTTGGCAAAGTCATTACAATTGTTGGGCAAAGTCATTTTTAGAGGTCGAATAAGTAATTAACATTGGTGTGCAAAGTCATTACAATTGTTGGACAAAGTCATTTTCAGAGGTCGAATTAGTAATTAACATTGGTGTCCAAAGTCATTACTAGTGGTTTGCAAAGAAATTACAATTGTTGGGCAAAGTCATTTTTAGGGGTCGAATAAGTGATTAACAGTGGTTGGCAAAATCGTTACAATTGTTGGGCATCGTTATTTTTAGAGGTCGGATAAGTGATTACCATTGGTGGGCAATGTCATTACAATTGTTGGGCAAAGTAATTTTTAGAAGTCGGATAAGTGATAAACTTTGGTGGGCAAAGTCATTTTTAGAGGTCTGATAAGTGATTAACAGTGGTTCTCAAAGATATTCCGATTGTTGGGCTAATTCATTTTTATAGGTCGGATAAGTGATTAACAGTGGTTGGCAAAGTCTTACAATTGTTAGTCAAAGTCATTTTTAGAGGTCGGATAAGTGATTTACAGTGGTTGGCAAAATCGTTACAATTGTTGGGCAAAGTCATTACAATTGTTGGGCAAAGTCATTACAATTTATGGGCAAAGTCATTTTTAGAGGTCGGATTAGTGATTTACATTGTTTGGCAAAGTCATTACCATTGTTGGGCAAAGTAATTTTTAGAGGTCGGAAAAGTGATTAACAGTGGTGGGCAAAGTCATTTTTATTGTCGGATAAGTGATTTACAGTGGATGGCAAAGTCTTTACAATAGTTGGGCAAAGTCATTGTTAAAGGACGGAAAAGTGATTAACAGTGGTGGGCATAGTCATTAACAGTGGTTGGCAAAGTCATTACAATTGTTGGGCAAAGTCATTTATAAAGGTCGTATTAGTGATTAACAGTGGCTGGCAAAGTCATCACAATAGTTGGGCAAAGTCATTTTTAGATGTCGGATAAATGATTAACAGTGGTTGGCAAAATCGTTACAATTGTTGGGCAACGTCATTTTTAGAGGTCGGATAAGTGATTACCATTGGTGGGCAAAGTCATTACAATTGTTAGGCAAAGTCATTACAATTGTTGGGCAAAGTCATTTTTAGAGGTCGGATTAGTGATTTACATTGTTTGGCAAAGTCATTACCATTGTTGGGCAAAGTAATTTTTAGAGGTCTGATAAGTGATTAACAGTGGTTCTCAAAGATATTCCGATTGTTGGGCTAAGTCATTTTTATAGGTCGGATAAGTGATTAACAGTGGTTGGCAAAGTCATTACAATAGTTGGGCAAAGTCATTTTTAGAGGTCGGATAAATGATTAACAGTGGTTGGCAAAATCGTTACAATTGTTAGTCAAAGTCATTTTTAGAGGTCGGATAGGTGATTAACAGTGGTTGGCAAAATCGTTACAATTGTTGGGCAAAGTCATTACAATTGTTGGGCAAAGTCATTACAATTTATGGGCAAAGTCATTTTTTCAGGTCGGATTAGTGATTTACATTGTTTGGCAAAGTCAGTACCATTGTTGGGCAAAGTAATTTTTAGAGGTCGGAAAAGTGATTAACAGTGTAGGGCATTGTTATTACCAGAGGTTTGCAAAGTTATAACAATTGTTGGGCAAAATCATTTTTAGAGGTCGGATAAGTGATTAACAGTGGTGGGCAAAGTCATTTTTATTGTCGGATAAATGATTTACAGTGGATGGCAAAGTCTTTACAATTGTTGGGCAGAGTCATTTTTATAGTTCGGAAAAGTGATTAACAGTGGCTGGCAAAGTCATTACAATAGTTCGGCAAAGTCATTTTTAGATGTCGGATAAATGATTAACAGTGGTTGGCAAAATCGTTACAATTGTTGGGCAAAGTCATTTTTAGAGGTCGGATAAGTGATTAACAGTTGTTGGCAAAGTCATTTCAATTGTTGGGCAAAGTCATTTTTAGAGGTCGAATAAGTAATTAACATTGGTGTGCAAAGTCATTACAATTGTTGGACAAAGTCATTTTCAGAGGTCGAATTAGTAATTAACATTGGTGTCCAAAGTCATTACTAGTGGTTTGCAAAGAAATTACAATTGTTGGGCAAAGTCATTTTTAGGGGTCGAATAAGTGATTAACAGTGGTTGGCAAAATCGTTACAATTGTTGGGCAACGTTATTTTTAGAGGTCGGATAAGTGATTACCATTGGTGGGCAATGTCATTACAATTGTTGGGCAAAGTCATTACAATTGTTGGGCAAAGTCATTTTTAGAGGTCGGATAGGTGATTAACGTTGTTTGGCAAAGTCATTACCATTGTTGGGCAAAGTAATTTTTAGAGGTCGGGTAAGTGATTAACAGTGGTTGGCAAAGTCATTACAATTGTTGGGCAAAGTCATTTTTAGAGGTCGGATAAGTGATTAACAGTGGTTGGCAAAGTCATTACAATTGTTGGGCAAAGTCATTTTCAGAGGTCGAATAAGTAATTAACATTGGTGTGCAAAGTCATTACTAGTGGTTTGCAAAGAAATTACAATTGCTGGGCAAAGTCATTTTTAGAGGTCAGATAAGTGATTAACAGTGGTTCGCAAAGTAATTCCAATTGTTGGGCTAAGTCATTTTTAGGGGTCGAATAAGTGATTAACAGTGGTTGGCAAAATCGTTACAATTGTTGGGCAACGTTATTTTTAGAGGTCGGATAAGTGATTACCATTGGTGGGCAAAGTCATTACAATTGTTGGGCAAAGTCATTACAATTGTTGGGCAAAGTCATTACAATTTAATGGGCAAAGTCATTTTTAGAGGTCGGATTAGTGATTTACATTGTTTGGCTAAGTCATTACAATTGTTGGGCGAAGTCATTTTTAGAGGTCGGATTAGTGATTTACATTGTTTGGCAAAGTCATTACCATTGTTGGGCAAAGTAATTTTTAGAGGTCGGATAAGTGATAAACTTTGGTGGGCAAAGTCATTTTTAGAGCTCTGATAAGTGATTAACAGTGGTTCTCAAACATATTCCGATTGTTGGGCTAAGTCATTTTTATAGGTCGGATAAGTGATTAACAGTGGTTGGCAAAGTCTTACAATTGCTAGTCAAAGTCATTTTTAGAGGTCGGATAAGTGATTTACAGTTGTTGGCAAAATCGTTACAATTGTTGGGCAAAGTCATTACAATTGTTGGGCAAAGTCATTACCATTGTTGGGCAAAGTAATTTTTAGAGGTCGGAAAAGTTATTAACAGTGGTGGGCATAGTTATTACCAGTGGTTTGCAAAGTTATAACAATTGTTGGGCAAAATCATTTTTAGAGGTCGGATAAGTGATTAACAGTGGTGGGCAAAGTCATTTTTATTGTCGGATAAGTGATTTACAGTGGATGGCAAAGTCTTTACAATAGTTGGGCAAAGTCATTGTTATAGGACGGAAAAGTGATTAATAGTGGTGGGCATAGTCATTAACAGTGGTTGGCAAAGTCATTACAATTGTTGGGCAAAGTCATTTATAGAGGTCGTATTAGTGATTAACAGTGGCTGGCAAAGTAATTCCAATTGTTGGGCTAAGTCATTTTTAGGGGTTGAATAAGTGATTAACTGTGGTTGGCAAAATCGTTACAATTGTTGGGCAACGTTATTTTTAGAGGTCGGATAAGTGATTACCATTGGTGGGCAAAGTCATTACAATTGTTGGGCAAAGTCATTACAATTGTTGGGCAAAGTCATTTTTAGAGGTCGGATTAGTGATTTACATTGTTTGGCAAAGTCATTACCATTGTTGGTTAAAGTAATTTTTAGAGGTCTGATAAGTGATTAACAGTGGTTCTCAAAGATATTCCGATTGTTGGGCTAAGTCATTTTTATAGGTCGGATAAGTGATTAACAGTGGTTGGCAAAGTCATTACAATAGTTGGGCAAAGTCATTTTTAGAGGTCGGATAAATGATTAACAGTGGTTGGCAAAATCGTTTCAATTGTTAGTCAAAGTCATTTATAGAGGTCGGATAAGTGATTTACAGTGGTTGGCAAAATCGTTACAATTGTTGGGCAAAGTCATTACAATTGTTGGGCAAAGTCATTACAATTTATGGGCAAAGTCATTTTTTCAGGTCGGATTAGTGATTTACATTGTTTGGCAAAGACATTACCATTGTTGGGCAAAGTAATTTTTAGAGGTCGGAAAAGTGATCAACAGTGGTGGGCATTGTTATTACCAGTGGTTTGCAAAGTTATAACAATTGTTGGGCAAAATCATTTTTAGAGGTCGAATAAGTGATTAACAGTGGTGGGCAAAGTCATTTTTATTGTCGGATAAGTGATTTACAGTGGATGGCAAAGTCTTTACAATTGTTGGGCAGAGTCATTTTTATAGGTCGGAAAAGTGATTAACAGTGGCTGGCAAAGTCATTACAATAGTTGGGCAAAGTCATTTATAGATGTCGGATAAATGATTAAAAGTGGTTGGCAAAATCGTTACAATTGTTGGGCAACGTCATTTTTAGAGGTCGGATAAGTGATTACCATTGGTGGGCAAAGTCATTACAATTGTTCGGCAAAGTCATTTTTAGAGGTCGGATTAGTGATTTACATTGTTTGGCAAAGTCATTACCATTGTTGGGCAAAGTAATTTTTAGAGGTCGGATAAGTGATAAACTTTGGTGGGCAAATGCATTTTTAGAGGTCTGATAAGTGATTAACAGTGGTTCTCAAAGATATTCCAATTGTTGGGCTAAGTCATTTTTATAGGTCGGATAAGTGATTAACAGTGGTTGGCAAAGTCATTTCAATAGTTGGGAAAAGTCATTTTTAGAGGTCGGATAAATGATTAACAGTGGTTGGCAAAATCGTTACAATTGTTAGTCAAAGTCATTTTTAGAGGTCGGATAAGTGATTTACAGTGGTTGGCAAGATCGTTACAATTGTTGGGCAAAGTGATTACAATTGTTGGGCATAGTCATTACAATTTATGGGCAAAGTCATTTTTAGAGGTCGGATTAGTGATTTTCATTGTTTGGCAAAGTCATTACCATTGTTGGGCAAAGTAATTTTTAGAGGTCGGAAAAGTGATTAACAGTGGTGGGCAAAATCATTTTTATTGTCGGTTAAGTGATTTACAGTGGATGGCAAAGTCTTTACAATTATTGGGCAAAGTCATTTATAGAGGTCGTATTAGTGTTTGACAGTGGCTGGCAAAGTCATAACAATAGTTGGGCAAAGTCATTTTTATAGGTCGGAAAAGTGATTAACAGTGGTGGGCATAGTCATTAACAGTGGTTGGCAAAGTCATTACAATTGTTGGGCAAAGTCATTTATAGAGGTCGTATTAGTGTTTGACAGTGGCTGGCAAAGTCATAACAATAGTTGGGCAAAGTCATTTTTAGAGGTCGGATAAATGATTAACAGTGGTTGGCAAAATCGTTACAATTGTTTGGCAACGTCATTTTTAAAGGTCGGATAAGTGATTACCATTGTTGGGCAAAGTAATTTTTAGAGGTCGGAAAATAGATTAATAGTGGTGGGCATAGTCATTACCAGTGGTTGGCAAAGTCATTACAATTGTTGGGCAAAGTCATTTTTAGAGGTCGGATAAGTGATTTACAGTGGTTGGCAAAATCATTACAATTGTTGGGCCAAGTCATTACAACTGTTGGGCAAAGTCATTACAATTTTAGGGCAAAGTCATTTATAGAGGTCGTATTAGTGATTAACAGTGGCTGGCAAAGTCATTACAATAGTTGGGCAAAGTCATTTTTAGAGGTGGGATAAATGATTAACAGTGGTTGGCAAAATCGTTACAATTGTTGGGCAACGTCATTTTTAGAGGTCGGATAAGTGATTACCATTGTTGGGCAAAGTCATTACAATTGTTGGGCAAAGACATTATAGTTGTTGGGCAAAGTCATTACAATTGTTGGGCAAAGTCATTTTTAGAGGTCGGATAAGTGATTTACAGTGGTTGGCAAAATCATTACAATTGTTGGGCCAAGTCATTACAACTGTTGGGCAAAGTCATTACAATTTTATGGCAAAGTCATTTATAGAGGTCGTATTAGTGATTTACAGTGGCTGGCAAAGTCATTACAATAGTTGGGCAAAGTCATTTTTAGAGGTGGGATAAATGATTAACAGTGGTTGGCAAAGTCATTACAATTTTTGGGCAAAGTCATTTTTAGAGGTCGGATAAGTGATTAACAGTGGTTGGCAAAATCGTTACAATTGTTGGGCAACGTCATTTTTAGAGGTCTGATAAGTGATTAACAGCGGTTCTCAAAGATATTCCGATTGTTGGGCTAGGTCATTTTTAGAGGTCGGATAAGTGATTAACAGTGGCTGGCAAAATCGTTACAATTGTTAGTCAAAGTCATTTTTAGAGGTCGGATAAGTGATTTACAGTGGTTGGCAAAATCATTACAATTGTTGGACAAAGTCATTACAATTGTTGGGCAAAGTCATTACAATTTATGGGCAAAGTCATTTTTAGAGGTCGGATTAGTGATTTACATTGTTTGGCAAAGTCATTTCCATTGTTGGGCAAAGTAATTTTTAGAGGTCGGAAAAGTGATTAACAGTGGTGGGCATAGTTATTACCAGTGGTTTGCAAAGTTATAACAATTGTTGGGCAAAATCATTTTTAGAGGTCGGATAAGTGATTAACAGTGGTGGGCAAAGTCATTTTTATTGTCGGATAAGTGATTTACAGTGGATGGCAAAATCGTTACAATTGTTGGGCAAAGTCATTTTTAGAGGTCGGATAAGTGATTACCATTGGTGGGCGCAGTCATTTATATTGTTGGGCAGAGTCATTACAATTGTTGGGCAAAGTCATTTTTAGAGGTCGGATTAGTGATTTTCATTGTTTGGCAAAGTCATTACAATTGTTGGGCAAAGTCATTTTTAGAGGTCGGATAAGTGATAAACTTTGGTGGGCAAAGTCATTTTTAGAGGTCTGATAAGTGATTAACAGCGGTTCTCAAAGATATTCCGATTGTTGGGCTAGGTCATTTTTAGAGGTCGGATAAGTGATTAACAGTGGTTGGCAAAATCGTTGAAATTGGTGGGCAACGTCATTTTTAGAGGTCGGATTAGTGATTTACATTGTTTGGCAAAGTCATTACAATTGTTGGGCAAAGTCATTACAATTGTTGGGCAAAGTCATTTTTAGAGGTCGGATTAGTGATTTACATTGTTTGGCAAAGTCATTACAATTGTTGGGCAAAGTCATTCATAGAGGTCGGATAAATGATTAACAGTGGTTGGCAAAATCGTTACAATTGTTGGGCAACGTAATTTTTAGAGGTCGGATAAGTGATTATCAGTGGTTGGCAAAGTCATTACAATTTTTGGGCAAAGTCATTTTTAGAGGTCAGATAAGTGATTAACATAGGTGTGCAAAGTCATTACCAGTGGTTTGCAAAGAAATTACAATTGTTGGGCAAAGTCATTTTTAGAGGTCATATAAGTGATTAACAGTGGTTCGCAAAGTAATTCCAATTGTTGGGATAAGTCATTTTTAGAGGTCGGATAAGTGATTAACAGTGGTTGGCAAAATCGTTACAATTGTTGGGCAACGTCATTTTTAAAGGTCGGATAAGTGATTACCATTGATGGGCAAAGTAATTTTTAGAGGTCGGAAAAGTGATTAACAGTGGTGGGCATAGTTATTACCAGTGGTTTGCAAAGTTATTACAATTGTTGGGCAAAGTCATTTTTAGAGGTCGGATAAGTGATTAACAGTGGTGGGCTAAGTCATTTTTATTGTCGGATAAGTGATTTACAGTGGATGGCAAAGTCATTACAATTGTTGGGCAAAGTCATTACAACTGTTGGGCAAAGTCATTACAATTTTTATGCAAAGTCATTTTTATAGGTCGGATAAGTGATTAACAGTGGTTGGCAAAGTCATTACAATAGTTGGGCAAAGTAATTTTTAGAGGTCGGGTAAATGATTAACAGTGGTTGGCAAAATCGTTACAATTGTTGGGCAAAGTCATTTTTAGAGGTCGGATAAGTGGTTACCATTGGTGGGCGCAGTCATTAATATTGTTGGGCAAAGTCAATACAATTGTTGGGCAAAGTCATTTTTAGAGGTCGGATTAGTGATTTACATTGTTTGGCAAAGTCATTACAATTGTTGGGCAAAGTCATTTTTAGAGGTCGGATAAGTGATAAACTTTGGTGGGCAAAGTCATTTTTAGAGGTCTGATAAGTGATTAACAGCGGTTCTCAAAGATATTCCGATTGTTGGGCTAGGTCATTTTTAGAGGTCGGATAATTGATTAACAGTGGTTGGCAAAATCGTTGAAATTGTTGGGCAACGTCATTCATAGAGGTCGGATAAATGATTAACAGTGGTTGGCAAAATCGTTACAATTGTTGGGCAACGTAATTTTTAGAGGTCGGATAAGTGATTATCAGTGGTTGGCAAAGTCATTACAATTGTTGGGCAAAGTCATTACAATTTTTGGGCAAAGTTATTTTTAGAGGTCCGATAAGTGATTAACAGTGGTTGGCAAAGTCATTACAATTGTTGGGCAAAGTCATTCATAGAGGTCGGATAAATGATTAACAGTGGTTGGCAAAATCGTTACAATTGTTGGGCAAAGTCATTTTTAGAGGTCGGATAAGTGATAAACTTTGGTGGCCAAATGCATTTTTAGAGGTCGGATAAGTGATTAACATTGGTGTGCAAAGTCATTACCAGTGGTTTGCAAAGAAATTACAATTGTTGGGCGAAGTCATTTTTAGAGGTCATATAAGTGATAAACAGTGGTTCGCAAAGTAATTCCAATTGTTGGGCTAAGTCATTTTTAGAGGTCGGATAAGTGATTAACAGTGGTTGGCAAAATCGTTACAATTGTTGGGCAAAGTCATTACAATTGTTGGGCAAAGTCATTTTTAGAGGTCGGATAAGTGATAAACTTTGGTGGGCAAAGTCATTTTTAGAGGTCTGATAAGTGATTAACAGCGGTTCTCAAAGATATTCCGATTGTTGGGCAAAGTCATTTTTAGAGGTCTGATAAGTGATTAACAACGGTTCTCAAAGATATTCCGATTGTTGGGCAAAGTCATTTTTAGAGGTCAGATAAGTGATTAACATTGGTGTGCAAAGTCATTACCAGTGGTTTGCAAAGAAATTACAATTGGTGGGCGCAGTCATTAATATTGTTGGGCAAAGTCATTACAATTGTTGGGCAAAGTCATTCATAGAGGTCGGATAAATGATTAACAGTGGTTGGCAAAATCGTTACAATTGTTGGGCAAAGTCATTTTTAGAGGTCGGATAAGTGATAAACTTTGGTGGCCAAATGCATTTTTAGAGGTCGGATAAGTGATTAACATTGGTGTGCAAAGTCATTACCAGTGGTTTGCAAAGAAATTACAATTGTTGGGCGAAGTCATTTTTAGAGGTCATATAAGTGATAAACAGTGGTTCGCAAAGTAATTCCAATTGTTGGGCTAAGTCATTTTTAGAGGTCGGATAAGTGATTAACAGTGGTTGGCAAAATCGTTACAATTGTTGGGCAAAGTCATTACAATTGTTGGGCAAAGTCATTTTTAGAGGTCGGATAAGTGATAAACTTTGGTGGGCAAAGTCATTTTTAGAGGTCTGATAAGTGATTAACAGCGGTTCTCAAAGATATTCCGATTGTTGGGCAAAGTCATTTTTAGAGGTCTGATAAGTGATTAACAACGGTTCTCAAAGATATTCCGATTGTTGGGCAAAGTCATTTTTAGAGGTCAGATAAGTGATTAACATTGGTGTGCAAAGTCATTACCAGTGGTTTGCAAAGAAATTACAATTGGTGGGCGCAGTCATTAATATTGTTGGGCAAAGTCATTACAATTGTTGGGCAAAGTCATTTTTAGAGGTCGGATTAGTGATTTACATTGTTTGGCAAAGTCATTACAATTGTTGGGCAAAGTCATTTTTAGAGGTCGGATAAGTGATAAACTTTGGTGGGCAAAGTCATTTTTAGAGGTCTGATAAGTGATTAACAGCGGTTCTCAAAGATATTCCGATTGTTGGGCAAAGTCATTTTTAGAGGTCAGATAAGTGATTAACATTGGTGTGCAAAGTCATTACCAGTGGTTTGCAAAGAAATTACAATTGGTGGGCGCAGTCATTAATATTGTTGGGCAAAGTCATTACAATTGTTGGGCAAAGTCATTTTTAGAGGTCGGATTAGTGATTTACATTGTTTGGCAAAGTCATTACAATTGTTGGGCAAAGTCATTTTTAGAGGTCGGATAAGTGATAAACTTTGGTGTGCAAAGTCATTACCAGTGGTTTGCAAAGAAATTACAATTGTTGGGCGAAGTAATTTTTAGAGGTCATATAAGTGATAAACAGTGGTTCGCAAAGTAATTCAAATTGTTGGGCTAAGTCATTTTTAGAGGTCGGATAAGTGATTAACAGTGGTTGGCAAAATCGTTACAATTTTTGGGCAAAGTCATTTTTAGAGGTCGGATAAGTGATAAACTTTGGTGGGCAAAGTCATTTTTAGAGGTCTGATAAGTGATTAACAGCGGTTCTCAAAGATATTCCGATTGTTGGGCAAAGTCATTTTTAGAGGTCAGATAAGTGATTAACATTGGTGTGCAAAGTCATTACCAGTGGTTTGCAAAGAAATTACAATTGGTGGGCGCAGTCATTAATATTGTTGGGCAAAGTCATTACAATTGTTGGGCAAAGTCATTTTTAGAGGTCGGATAAGTGATAAACTTTGGTGGCCAAATGCATTTTTAGAGGTCGGATAAGTGATTAACATTGGTGTGCAAAGTCATTACCAGTGGTTTGCAAAGAAATTACAATTGTTGGGCGAAGTCATTTTTAGAGGTCATATAAGTGATAAACAGTGGTTCGCAAAGTAATTCCAATTGTTGGGCTAAGTCATTTTTAGAGGTCGGATAAGTGATTAACAGTGGTTGGCAAAATCGTTACAATTGTTGGGCAAAGTCATTACAATTGTTGGGCAAAGTCATTTTTAGAGGTCGGATAAGTGATAAACTTTGGTGGGCAAAGTCATTTTTAGAGGTCTGATAAGTGATTAACAGCGGTTCTCAAAGATATTCCGATTGTTGGGCAAAGTCATTTTTAGAGGTCTGATAAGTGATTAACAACGGTTCTCAAAGATATTCCGATTGTTGGGCAAAGTCATTTTTAGAGGTCAGATAAGTGATTAACATTGGTGTGCAAAGTCATTACCAGTGGTTTGCAAAGAAATTACAATTGGTGGGCGCAGTCATTAATATTGTTGGGCAAAGTCATTACAATTGTTGGGCAAAGTCATTTTTAGAGGTCGGATTAGTGATTTACATTGTTTGGCAAAGTCATTACAATTGTTGGGCAAAGTCATTTTTAGAGGTCGGATAAGTGATAAACTTTGGTGGGCAAAGTCATTTTTAGAGGTCTGATAAGTGATTAACAGCGGTTCTCAAAGATATTCCGATTGTTGGGCAAAGTCATTTTTAGAGGTCAGATAAGTGATTAACATTGGTGTGCAAAGTCATTACCAGTGGTTTGCAAAGAAATTACAATTGGTGGGCGCAGTCATTAATATTGTTGGGCAAAGTCATTACAATTGTTGGGCAAAGTCATTTTTAGAGGTCG